>CM014270.1:61366883-61394721 GCA_004135705.1 Alloteropsis semialata
AGCCTAGCCTTGATCCGGTTGAGCTCCGGGGTTTCCGGGATCCCTTCCAGTTCCTGGTGCGCGGCGGCGAGGTTGGCTGATGGGGTGGCGTAAACACCCACGCCGCCAATTTCTTGGATGAAGTCGTCTTGGAGATTACGCGTGACCCTGGGGTTTCGGCGTTCTCGCCGCGCGTCGCGGCGTCGTTGCTTCTCACCGTTGCGCCCGATCCTGGCGTCACGGTGCGCTTGATCCTCGCCTTGGACCGTTGGCTCGTCAGCGGATATGTCGGAGACGAACATCTCCCGCTTGGCAGGCGTGATCCTCTTATTTGGAGGGAGGACACGTGTCACCCGCGGGAAAGTCGGGGTTGGTTCAGGTGGAGTCGGCGTATCCTGAGGATGGGAATGCTGTGTCGCCGCAACGTCCGGATCAGATCCAATCTGGGTGGTCGTGACGTGATCGACCGCCCTGACCGCATCTGGGGAGTAGTCGTCGTTCACGCGTTCGCCGAGTGCTTGCTGGTAGACGGCCCCGCTGTTCCCGAGTCCCAGCGGGAATCGTGTCGGCGAGGCGATGCTCCGACGAGCAGATTCGGTGAGTTCGATGCATTCACCGATGGAAGCGATGGCGTGGTCCATGTCCGCCTCGAACCGGCGTTGGCGTGCAGCCCATCGGCGCCTTCGCTCCTCGGGCGTCTGCTGCACCCTGCGTTGCTGAGGCGGAGTGGACGAAGCAGTCGGCGGTATAGGAGAAAGCGTGTTCCCCTCGGATGGCGGGAGAACGACGCCGGCCGTCGCGGTCGCCGAGTTGTTGGCGATGGTTGGCGACGGAGCGGTGATGGGACGATCCCGTCTGGCGTAGCGTCAAGTCGCGGCGTTGTCTCCTCCGGGGTGGCGTCACGGGTGAAGGAGAGCTCTCCCTCGGGTCCGGCGGTGAAGACCATGGATCCGAAGAAGAACATAGCCCCCTCAGCGATGGAAATCTTCATGGATGTCGGCGTGATGACGGCGGAAGTGGATGCCATCGAGCTTGCAGATTGATCTCGTCGATCACCCCCTACTTGGCGCGTCAACTGTCGGATGTTTGGACCCGGCAGTCCACACAGGGTAGCCTACGTGGTTGATTTGTTGAGGGACAGATCGAGGATCAGAAGCCGATGGTAACACAAGACGCAAGGATTGAACAGGTTCGGGCCGTCGAGATGACGTAATACCCTACGTCCTGTGTTGGGGGTGGTTGTATTGCTGTGTATGAAGTTCCTGAAGGATCTCCGTAGTTGGGTTCTGTCCTAGGTTGAATGATTGCTCGTGTTCTGGAGGGGGGTCTCAAGGCGCCTTATATAGTCCGGCTGCCTTGAGTTACAAGTCGGCTAGAGATCGTAACCTACCCAAAATACAAGGATGCGATCCTATAACGATTACAGATATCTTTCCCTATAATTCCGGCTGGTTTATCTTGATCTCCGAGCTTCTTGCGGGATACGCCGCCTGCTTCCTTGCCGCGCGCGCCGTCGCGCCCATCCGGCTCGTCCGACTGGTGGGCCTCCCGACTGGTGGGCCACCCAGTCTGACAAACCGATCCAGTTGCACTCGGACTGGGCCGCCCCTTGCTGGTTGGGCCAATCCGCCTTCTGGGTACCCCTGGGGGTCTACCCCCGACACTGCCGGGGGTTCATTTTCTTGTTGATAATATAAATTCTTGACTCATACTTTGGTAATAGGAGTCTAAGGGGAGTATATTTCTATTTTCAATTTCTATTATGTATATACACTCTGAGAGAAGTGTTATGTCATTGCCCATATTTCTAGAACTCATTTGATCATCTGATATTTTTCTAATTCCTTGTCCCTTGTCAAAAGAACATGGTCCTAGTGGAGCCCCCTCGTAAATCCAATATAGATTATATAATATATATCAATGGCCCTGTTTGGATCTCTGTGCTAAAGTTTAGCACGATACTGTTTACCTCTTTGACCACTAATTAGGGGTATTAAATAAAGGCAGTTTACAAAACTACCTCCACAACCCCTATGCTAATTCGCGAGACGAATCTAATGAGACCTTTGACCACATGATCTGAGGATGGTACTGTAGCATTACTGTAGTTAATCATGGATTAACTAGGCTCATTAGATTCGTCGCGTAAAGTTACATTCATCTGTGAAAAGATTTTATAAATAAATTTTATTTAGTACTCCATACATGCAAGATTCTTTTTAGCGCTAATTTTTAGCCTTGGAACCAAACAGGGCAAATATGTTTGTTACCCTATTTTCAGCAGAATATATTTGTCTCTATAAGATAGTTTATTATAATTCTGAATTTTTAACTTTTTTCTTCACTTATCAACAGGTTCCTCAACTCAGCATTAGTTAATCTAACGTCACTATTATTGTCGGATATAGAGTTCGGGAAGCCCAAAATATTTAAGAGGAACTACATCATAAATATAATAATATAACTACTTGTAACAAGCATCCTTTAGTTCTCTTAAAATGTAATTTACTCAAACAAATTGAGTATTTTGAATATCTAAACAACCACTAAATTATATTTTAATGCTTACTAATGTACTTCAAACTATTTATTATATAGGATTTTAGTTTGCACACAAAAGCAAGTATATTCTATCCAATCTAGATAACACCATTATTCACGTTATAACATATTATTTCTTCATAATACTCTAGGTTCACAGCCGTTGAGAATTTAAACAATCTAGGAATCAGTATTAAAACTACGGACGCTATTATAATTAGTTTTTAGAAAATCCACAGCTTAGTGGGCAGACAATGAACATAATACCTCACAGCCTTTGAGTGAGGACCTTTTTTAAACAAAATCGCACGTATGTTTGGTTTATAAACAAATATTGCCACGATAAATTTTGATTTCTGCCACACCTTTGACCAACCCCTACTTCTCTAACTCAGTGTTCCATCTTTTATTGGCTCTCTTTTGCAAAATTTTATGTCTTTCACTTTGTTTGGTAAAAAGGTAATCGTGTGTCGCAATGTGTGAAGAAAAAAAAGTGTTTATAGATACAAACTAACTACCTTAACTTGGCTGCAAGATCTCCTCTCTATTTACCTTCTCTCTTTCACTCTGTCTCCTCTGCCCTTATTTACAGAGAGATATTATCACAGGAGTAGTATGCATAGCACCTCACATGGAACCGTTGAATTCTTTCCATCTGTTGGTCCAGATCTATTCATGCTAGTGTTATTTTCTTTCTTTACTATTATGACTATTATTCAAGATAGTATGGTTGCTATGAGGATTTTGTTCGAAAGAAAAAAAAATGGCACAAGTAAATTTTGTACTTCTGTATGTCAAACTACTAATCTAGGTGAAAATTAGAACTCATAATTGATCCACAGACATAAATCTAGGTGAAAAAGAATGAGAAAACATGAGACGTCATGCACACGCCCCATGCACACGCCCGTAGTGATTTCAACCGTGGCAAGAAAAGCATGCGAACTGCCGAATAAGCGTGTCTCTTTCTCTTTCTCTTTCTCTTTCTCTTTCTCTTTCGCTTTCTCCTTCTTCTTCACCTCATGCCGAAAGCAGTTTTGAGTACAGTGCAGTAGAAAGGGAAGCGGTTTTCATAGAGAAACCAAGCACTTGGCCATGACCGGTGGCGCGCGGTGCCGTGACGGACCGACGTCCGTGATGCACGAGTAAAGGAAGGATTGCATGTGAAACACCCTAAAGTATGGAGCTCAATTCCAATTCATATATTCCATGACCAATACCAAAAACCCGCAAAATGCAACCTGAAAGCTTCAGAAAGATAAGGCCACTTGTGGCTGAACCAAATGCCTACTTCGGACGCTCCACATTCCTGACCAAATTGTATCGGAAAGGATTACAGAAAGTTTAGACTGTCACAGGAATGTACAATTGTTAGAAAGAAGCTAAAGTATAACATGATCTATGGTAAGGGGGAAAAACTTCTTTTTGTCTAGGCGCCTTTCCTACCTCCTCTGTTCTTCAGTCTTACTCCTTGTTTTTTTGCCTTTCATGGTTGGATACTTATTACAGAAACAAATCAATAAATGGTATTCGGATGGTGCAGGGATCACAGCCAGAACAAGTATAATTGGTGATTATGGGCTGGAAAAGGCGGTGATGCACTGGTGCTGAACTGCTGATCACCTGGCACCGGTCCTGAAGCATTGCCGTCTACTGAACGGCAAGGAAGGTGCTGCCTGTTGGGGCAGCTGAACTCGACGTCGGTGCCGCAGCCGTCCCTGGCGGTGGTGCAGGTGCGCCGCCGCTGCTCCCGATCACATTGGGCTTCTGGAAGCCCATCTTGTACTTCATTTTGTCTTCATCGTTGCCTTCTTCAGTGTAGTCGCCTCCCATGTCGTTGTCGTCGCTCTCCGTCTCGTCTGCTCCGAACTGCTGCTGATGCTGATGCTGCTGCTGGAGCTGCACATTTGTTTCTTTCACGCTGTCCTCTGCCATCTGTGCAATCATCAATTCCAAATTTTGATTAGCCCGTGTGCAATTAGTTGGTACCAACTACCAAGTTTGTAAATCTTTACGGTGAATGTTCGAAGTTACCTTATTTTTGGCGCCGTCATTAGGCGCGGTGGCCGTCGGTCCCGTCTCGCCGTTGCCGGGACGAGCATGCGCATTTCCCTGTCCATCCTTCTTCCGCTTGTCAGCATCGTTGCTGCTCTTCCCCTCGAGCTCGCGCTGGTTCGGGTTCTCCTGCACTGTGACGGCTGCTGATGCGGCGGCGGCGGCAGTATATGCTCCAGGTGCTGTGCTGGTGCCTGTGCCGGCGAAGCGTTTCTTGCGGTACATGGCGTCGAGCTGATGGAAGTAAGGGCAGGTCTTGGAATCCTCGGGGCGCCTCTTGTTGCTCTCCTTCACCTTCTTGTAGTACTTGTTGATGTTCTCCCACTTCTCCTTGCACCGCTTGGCGTTCCGGTTGTAGCCGATCCTCCGCATCCCGGCGGCGATGTCCTCCCAGAGAGGCCCCTTGGCCCCCGCGTCATGGTAGTGCTCGTCCTTCTCGGTCCGCAGCTGGATCAGCGCCTGCACCTCCTCCTTGGGCCACCGCGACGGCATCGACCCGCTGGTGCCCTCGCCTCCAGCCCACGGTCGGGCCTCCTCCGGCTTGGGAGGCGCTGGCACCAGCTGAAACGAGGCGGCCGCCGCATCGTGGCGAGGCGGCGGAGGGGTGCGGTCGGGCATGGGCACGGCGACGGCGATTGGAGGCGGGAGCCGCACGGGCTGGCCGTCACCCCCGCCGCCGCCGACGCGCTGGAGGAACGCGATCAGCGCGGCGTCGCGGGAGGCCGCGGCGGCGCGCTCCCTGGCGAGCTGCTCCCGCTCGCGATTCATGCGGGCGACCTCCTGCCGCCGCCACGCCTCCTCGCGCGCCGTGCGCTCCGCCTCCCAACGCTCCAGCGTCTCCAGGAACACGCGCTGCATCGCGTCCTGCTTCTCCGTGACCTGCTTCATCATCCCCTCGAAGATGGCCATCATCTCGCTGTCGTCGTCGCCGACGCCGCCGTCGCTCTCGCCCCTGCCGAGGCTCGCCTCCGGCACATCGAAGTCCTCTTCCGACTCGGAGTCGGACTCAGACCCCGACATCGACGAGAAGCTGAGCTCCGGCAGGCCGGCGCCGGCGGGAGGGCCTAGCGACGCCGGGGCAGCCGTCCACGCCATTGCGCTCAGTGGTTGATGATGACCAGCTTGCACCGTGGCCATGCCCGTGGCCTGCTGCTGCCGGTGCTGCGCCGCGGCGTGGAGCGCCTCGAGCTGGGAGAAGAATCGGTAGCTCTTGCCGTCCTGGCGCCCGGCGCGGGCGTCCTTGGTGCGCCGGTAGTACTTGTCCACGTTCTCAAACTTCTCCTTGCACTTCTTGGCGCTCCGGCGGTATCCCAGCCCCGCAAGCTTCCTGCAAAAAAAAACGAGCACCAACACAGCACGGCCAAACCAGTTAGCTCTTTCTCGCGTTCACGTCTCAGCCAAGGCGGCGGCGAGTCATGAGGTGGGGATGACTTGGGTGTATGTGCAGAGAAGTATCTTTCATTCATCAAAGAGAGTGGAGCACGGGTGAGTCAAAGCTCGTCATCATTCGTCCTCCTCCCTCCGCTGAAAGGGACCGGACGCGGAAGGAATTGGAATTCGGAAGCGGATCCGAGACATGTAAAGCGACGACAGAGGCAGCATCAGCCATGAGCAGTGCCAGGAATCGGCAGAGATGTGGCGATGATGTCAAGTTGATGGCATCGTGTCCGAGGAACATAAACTAAGGCGAAGTGGCGGTGACAGCGGCCGGCGGCGAAATGTTTGATGTTTCCTTTCTTCCCCGGGAAACCTGAGTGCGTCGATGGAAGCGTTAAAAAAGGAAGACGAGAATAGAAAAACAGTCCAGCTAGCCTGCGGCGGCTGCCATGTCTGTGCGGCTGCGGCTGGCGACCGCTGCAGGCACAGCACAATCACGCCGCGGCATACGACCGCCACGGGCGCCGAGATCCTTATCGTCCTGCGCCTGCACCTACCACTTCACTAGGCTCCAATCTAACAGAAACCGGGGAGCATTACGCCAAAAGCGCTGGCAAAAAAAAAGGCGGGGGTAAAGAGATGACAGGATAGCTCGCCATCATTTCACCAGCGACGCCGCCGGCCGGACGGTGAATTCCGTGAGGATAGCACAACATTTTCGCGTGAGACCGTTAGCCGCATTCCGCAGCAGGCGAAAGAGCGAGGAAAAGGAAAGGAGTTATGGATTGGTTTCTCACCGGGCGACGTCCTCCCAGAGCGGCGCTTTGAGGGGGGCGTTCCGGAAGTCGGCGTCCATCTCCGTCCGGATCCTGATGAGCGCCAGCGTCTCCTCGCGCGGCCACCGGTGGCCGCCGGAGCACGACGCGCCCGCGCCGCTGGCGCCGGCGTCGACCGCCATGTCGTCGTCTGCCGCTTGTAGTAGGTTGGCCGCGGCGCTGGCGCCGGAGCCGCCCGCCGGTGGCAATTCGTCGAAGTTCGCACTCGTCGTCCCCGCGGGCTGCAGCTGCACCGGCGGCGGCGGGATTGCGGTGACAGAAACCGGCCCCGTCGTCGGCGTCGGCGAGAACGGGTCCGGGCCAGCCGTCGGGGCCATGTACGGGGACCCGGCGCCACCTTGGGGGTGCAGCATGGCCGCCGGCCACCACCACCTTTCCTTCCCCGCCCAAAACACGAAATTCCGTTGATCCACCACCACCTCGCAAGACCTAGGCAATAGAAAATTGCGGCATCGCTTAACCAGTACCGCGACTAGCCAGCAGTGTCTCTCTTGTCTCCGGCCTACAAGTACGTACTACCGACTACCATTAGTCTAGGGGAGCAATTCGGGCACTGAATTGGGGAGAATTCTTGCTTCTACACCCATCTCTCTCAGTCCCCGTTTCCCTCCCGTCTCTCTCTTGGCACAGGGAGAGTGAGTGCCACAAGGAAGATTAGGGGACTTACGGCGCCTCCGGATGGCGGGTTATGAGGGAAATTGGTAGCCAGGGGCTGTGCAGCTAGGGGAAGGAGGAAGAGGGACGGTGGTGAAAGGGATGGGATGGGGTCATAGACAACTGGAAAGGGGCAAAGGAGGGTGGAGGGCAATCAGAGAAAGCCAAGAGCCTCTACAAAGGGGAGGCTGGGGTATGCGTACATGCGTAAACTCCACTAGTGCTTTAGGATTTCTTGTATGTATCTTCCTCACAATATTTATGAACTCTGGAAAAAAGAGATATGCATGCATTTTGGTTTTTTGTGCATTTTATAAAAAACTTAGAGATACGATACGCGATCCTACTTCTCCAAGAGTAATTGTATGCGCATATCAACATATATATATATATATATATATATAAGCCCTAAGACATAGCAATATCGTCGCTTTTTGGCTATTTTATTCCTTTCATAAATGTTAGAGATAGGTATTGCCTTGCATGAGAAAATTGACATGTGTCTGGCATGAGATACGCAACTTTGTAAATATCGTCATTTTAGTCCAGTATTCATTCAATAAATCTTAGGGATAGAAATGGGCCATTCCATCTCCAAGAGTAAGTATAGGTACCTCCCACAGAAGATATCTAGGTTCCAAGGAGAAAAGGCCCTTAGATTTTTTGTAATCTCTCTTATTCATTTCATATATGTTAGATATAGATAGTGTGTATCTTACAATCCGTTGATACAATTCATTGAGGAAGAGTGCTCACCATGATTTAATATATTGCTATTATTTTGTCTAAATCTTCACTAAAATATTTTTCAATAAATTAAACTAATATTGATAAACCTACCTATCTCAATTAAAATATATTTAAAAGTAATCAAAATATAGAATATGTATAGGTTTTCATCACTTGGATTCCTTCTATTAATTTATTTTGATAGGGATTGCACATGTATTTGTATATTTTTCAACAAAGTACATATTAAAATAGCTATAATAACTATGATATCATCACTAAATTGAAGCACATATATTTTGTAAGAAAATATTTGGTAATGTATTTTGAAAATAGATATCTGAGAATAGTAGTCGTGATCCAATTTGATAGAACTTTAAATACATTGTTTTATGTAGTAGAGATTGGCTCAAGAATTTGAACAAGGTCGTGCTCATCAGATGTTTAGATTCATTTGTTGAATTGAACACTCATATGTCAAATCTAATTATTTGCATAGCTATAAATTATGTGCTTAATGTAAGTGTTGTGTATTATATATGGATGATTGCGAATGAAATTAAATATAGAGAAGTCATGAATAATTTTATTACTAAAAAGGTAGAGCAGAATACACAAGATCACAAGTTTAAATTGACTTTTATGTTATATATAACACGTTAGGAAATAGGATGGTTCTTTAGTTTATATAAGATGTCTGCATGTTCTGCATAGATCATTAAATTCTGATAGATATAACTGTGTACGATGAGTGAGCTTGACAAATCATTTCAGAAAAAGAACATGTAAATATAATCAAATTTTCATAATGTATTATGAATATGCGTCACATGGACCTATAATTTAGAAAACAATACAACCATAGATTGTTGAATGTGTGAAATTATTATTACGCCCTTAAACACGATTTATCATTTACAAATGTGTCTAGGTTTTATTTGTTCTAATGAAATGTACTATTAATGATACAAACACATATATAGGCAACAACCAAAAGTATTTCAAAAGGAATCAAATTTCCTTTCACCACTATTCAATTTGAGCTATATTGGCAGTTCATTGTTTTTTAGGACATAGGAGGTAGTTCATTATCCTTTTTCCTCATATTGTTTAAGTGATAAATATTTTGCATGATTCTATATTAAGAAGTATTCAACAGTAAGTCTAAATAAAGAATGACACAGAGTCTACTAGACTTTTAATTCGCAATTCACATAGACTCGAGCATATTTTTTTCTGGTTCGGGCTAAGCTGAAAACCCTCTATTTGTTTTAGGTATGTTATTTGTGCCTACCCCATGTATCATGGGTAGCAATTTGCCTTCCTTTTTAGGCTTGGATCATGCTTCCTTTGTGTTAGAATAACTAAATCAAATAGTTTAGGCCGAACAAAAGAATTCTAGGCTTATGTTCTCTATCCAAGCCTAGCCCTACTAGAGACACGTGCCAAGCTCAAGAAAGACCATACTAGATTTATGTAGACTAAAGTTTCTAAGGACAGAATTTGTCCAATAACAACGGTTAGAAATGGAGAAAAATTGGAAATAACATTAGTACATATGACTTGTGCAACGTTTGATATGGCAATGACGTGTGTACCCACATCTCATCGTGCCATTGGATGTTATTTCCATACCAACTTAATTTTATCTTCACTTTATTTTAAAAAGAGTAAACTGCACCCACCATACAATAACATGAATTATATGCACAAGTATTGATTGCTAGGAGGTGGAGGGCCAAAGTGCAAAAATAGGCATTCCTAAGACCGTTTCCGGCACTTCCGATCCCTAAATCCGCCATTCTTGTGATACATCTGATGGTAGATTGTGCATGATGGCATCCTCGTGCTTTACACGCCTCCAATCCCCAGTTCCACCATTCTTATGTCACCAGGTCATTAGATTGGGGATGTTGGTAGCCTGACGGCTCTTGGCACATCAAACCTCTACTCCTCATGTCGGTCATTTTGGTACTGAAGTGATAGCATGGCATGGATGAAGACAACGCCGGTCGAGTGTCAATGCTTGGGCCATCTATCACTACAACAAATATCACATTTTATAACATTTCATTTTTGTCACAGAAACCCATTTTTTCGTCATATTTCATAATCTATGACACTCGCGTGACGAAAATTCGTTCGTCATCTATACCCCGTAATAAAAGGTATTCAATGACGAAACACCTTTTTTCGTCATAAAATTTTATGACGAATCTTCTAGCGTCAATAAATTATGACGATAGTTTTTGTCATTAAAGACCTATAAAATGTCACAAAATCTTGTACGCGGATGATGTGGCAGTGACATGGAGCTGACATGGCAGCAACTTTATGATGATTTGATTCATCACAAAATATTCTATGACCCAAAAAGGCCCATCAATGAGCGGTCTATTCGTGGGCTAAACCCAATTATAAGCCCATTTTATTTTAATATTTGTGGGCCAAGCCCAATTACAAGCCCATTTTTATTCAGGACTATTTTCATTAACACAGCCCATTTTTAATTTCACAACCCATAGATTATCATAGTAATAACAGCCCAATACATTTATTGGCACATATATAAAAGATCTATGTAACAGATTTATAGTCACCTTTTTACAAATCTAGAACATTTGGCATAAGTCATCACTGAGAAAAGTACACAGTATACAGCAATGAATTCCCAAAATCTGACACAGGCGCAAGTTTTCCTACATCACTAACTATTTATTGGTGAGGATAACCTCCCTTTGTAGTGCTCCTGTGTCTTGGTTTCAAAATCATCAGGCGCATCCACGTTGACCTTAGGATTAGCAACCTGCAGTGAAGCATTAGCATTAAATCCATTCTTTCATAAGCATGGACACAGATGAACTACTTTTGCATTAGAAGTAAAAATTGTGATTAGTGAACCCACCAGACTGAAACTTCGGTTTCCACCTGCTGCTGCTATATGGCCATGTGGCGGAACTGCTATTACGAGGCCATTCTATGTGGCCATGTGACTCTTTAACACTGCAAATAAAATTAATACTAGCTTCATTCAATCTACAGAACGTAGCATGCATCTAAACCAAAATCAAATACGAGAAATCACTAACAAAATAATGAAACTGTAACCTCAATAATAGATTAACCATACAGATATGATAATTTTAACAAGGATATCATGTCCATATTGATAATACATGTTACGAGGAATCCATAAGAACCAGGAAGACATCAGTTACAATCATAAAGATCAATTAATAGATATGATTTCACATCCTGTCCTATTTATGGTACACGAGATCTGTATTTCTAAAACAGTTTCAAAAGTAAATTAATTTCATCATAATTCTTTTCTGCAGCAGTGAATTAAACAAAGTTGTTTCTCTTTAAGCTTCTGAAACTGAACAACAAACAGGTGAAGAAAAATCAAAGCAAGCAGCCAAGCCCTATACTAAAATCAAGGGCCTTGAACTGACTATGACAAGATCGACACATATCAGCCAAGCATTCATTCATTCATTCAGATAGGAAAGGAATCGAGGCGATGCGAGAAAATTAGCTCCGTCCAAAGAAATAAATGAGACTGACGCTTAATTTTGAAGTAACTTATACATTGGATTTAGTCAGACTACAGTGAACTCTGAATCTTCTGGTGAGCTACCAAATGTTTGCAGTAGTTGTACTTGGAGAAACAGACTATATAAAAAAATAATACATCCGATTTGGCGAGACTTATGCTAGATCAGGGAGATCGATCAACTCTCCTTGAAAAAACAAAATTAATTATTGTTCTACTAGATGCTAGCTAGTACAAAAGAATGAAGGTCTGGATCGCATTATAGTTTGAATGCCTCGGACCTTACTTGTTTCAACAGTACTAGATCGATAATCATCTGAATATCAACATGGATCGATGCGACTGGATCGATCGTGCACATCTGGGCCGGGCGGGCGCAGGTTTAGAATGAAATCCGCAACTGATGATGGATGGATCACCGTACCTGCGGCCTGAGTGCGAGGAGAGGCACGCCTTGGCCATCCATGAGGAGCAGCTCGCCGGCGAAGAGCTTGGGGCGGCACGAGTAGTTGTTGACGCGGAAGGCGAGGTCGCCGGCGGCGTCGTAGACGGAGAAGCCGTCGGTGCCTTGGAAGCCCATGCTGGACCTCTTCCACACCGTGTACCGCCGGGCCGCCGCGGAGGAGGACGACGCCGACGATGAGGCGCGGCCGGATGAGTCTCCGTCACGGTGGGGAAGCAGCCGAGGCGGCCGCGTCGTCGTCTCGGACGGGTGGATCCGGCTCATCGTCATGCTGGATCGGTCGGGGAAGGCCGCCGTCGTTGAATTGAAGAAGCGCATCGATCCCCTCGGGCCGAACGCCGCGGTGAGGAAGGAGGGCGGCGGCGGATCTGAGCTGAAGAGGAAAGGAAGGGGGAGAAGTGGCTAGGGTTCCAGATGACCTCGGTTGCAAGACATTTTATATTTCGTGGGATCCATCTGAATCGTCCATTTTCAAGATAGACGGTTAAGATGAGTCGGGCCTTAGAAGAAAATGATTGGGCCGTGCAAACCGAGCCCAAAAACAGCCCAGAAAAGCAAATTTAACATTTTTTTTATGGTAGAAATATATTAAATTCTAAGACACTAAAAATGATTTCAAATGAGAAAGTTGTCAATACAATAGTTGTAGAACTATTCGAGATCTATAACTATTGTTTTGGTCACTTCCCCATCCGAGATAGATTGAATTATTTAAATATGAAATTTCAAAAGTTGAGAAATTCACATATTTTTTACGGTAATAAATGATTTCAAATGAAAAGGTCATGAATATCAAAGTTGTACAACTCATCAAGATCTACAAACTTTATTTAGTTCATTAATCCATGTGACAAAGTTTGAATAATTCAAATTTTGAATTTCAAAATTTGATAACTAAAAGCAAGATTTTGGAACACTAAATGATTTCGGCTGAAAAAGTTATGAATACCAAAGTTTCATAACTCATCAAGATCTACAATATTTATTTAGGTTATTTTTTTATTTGAGAAAGTGATACTATACATTGGTCATTAATCCTAGATTCACTCACATAGTTTAAGAAACTATGTTACAGACTTGTCAAATTTGTACTACATGTTATTACCACTTTTGAAAATGACAAAATGACCTAAATAAAGATTGTAGATCTTGATGAGATATGAAGCTTTGGTATTCATCACTTTTCCATTTGACATCATTTAGTGTAAAAACATCGTGCTTGTATTTGTCATTTTTTGAAATTCAAAAATTGGATTGTTCAAACAGACTCACACGAGAAGATTTTTCAAAATAATAGCATTAATAAGTTTCATAACTTGAATGAGCATGATTTTAGAAATTTTTAGAAAAAAAAATCATCAAATTTGGAGTAGCCATGAAGGAGAAATACTAGATACAAGTTTAAATTCCGAATTAAAAAAAGAAATACAAATTGTTTGCGTGTTCTTTAAAATAAATAAGATCCGTGAAATGGAAATCTATACTGAACAATGTCATTAATGAAAAGATGGTGATTTTAGAAAAATTCAGAAAAAGAAAACATCAAATTTAGATTACGGATGACGGAGAAATACCAGATACAAAATTTGATTGCAAATTAAAAGGAAAAATACGAACTGTTGACGTGTTCTTCATTCCAGTAGAACTGGGCCAATCACGTGCTGCCATCTGGTGGGCCGGATGTGGAATTGATACAAGTGAAAAAATTTCTTAAAACCACCAGACTTGGACTTGTAGCTTACTGGTAACACATCCGCCTCCTAAGCTCCTGGTTGCGGGTTCGAGTCCCCATCCGCCCTTCTTTTTTTTGCTCCCCAGATTTAATCCGGGCGCGGCCGTGGTTGCAGCAGACCACGTTTCAACGTATATAGAGCAAAACTTATTTATTTAAGCACAACAGGCATAGTGGTGCAGTGGTATGGCGCACGCCCTCCCTGATTTGAGGTCTTGGGTTCGATTCCTCTGTCCTCTTTTTTTTTTTTTTTTATTTTTAACAAGCCAATGTATGGTGTAGTGGTAGGGCATTTTATTATTGGAGCTCAAGACCAGGGTTCAAACTTTTTTATTTTTTCTTCTATTTCTTTCTTTTCTCTTCCATTTTTTCTTCCGGTTCATTTTTTATTTTTCTTCCGATTCTTTTTTCATTTTTCTTGTGCTCCGGTTCCTTTTTTCCTTCGATTTTTTTCTTCCATTTCTTTGTTTGTCCCTTCAAATTTCTTTTTTCTTCTTCCCATTTGTTTTTTCTTCCGGTTCCTTTTTCTTGCTGGGAGGCGGTCTGCCCAGAAAATGTTTCCCATTAGAAAAAAAGTTGTTTCTGATAATTGTTTTCTATGTAACATAAATAATCAAAAAGAGATGAATTATGACCTACCAACGCTATTATGGCTTTATGTTCTCAAGAATGTTATAACAACTCATTCTCTTCTTATTTGTTTGAATTTTTTTTATGACGAATTCTCAATACAAATTTGTTATAGATTTGTGACATTTGATGGTTATCCTCTACGACACAATAAAATTCGTCAAGATATGGTCCTGGATCCGTTTGTGACGATTTACAATTCGTGTTAGCGACAAGCACCTCATTTTCGTCACTAAACTATAGTGCCCAACACAGAACGTCACAAATCAAACTGCCATAACGACGAATACCTCTGTTGTCATGCGATATACGTCACAAAAAGTCATATTTGTTGTAGTGGATGGAGGATCCTTACCAATCAAACAAAATCATTAATTAATAATTATTTCCCATAGTATAAATAGTGCTGTTTTGTACAACTTTTTATTGCATATGCCCGCATCAAAGTGCATACAATCAAAGATGAGTTCGATTTCTCATTTGGTCTGTTTCTACATGATCGCCTTTTTTGTCAGCTCTGCACTTGCAGCTAGTCGCCAAAGCTGTTTTTCAATCAGGTATTTTATTTGTAACCATAAGCTAGTGATTGAATTGTTTTTTTTTTACGAAACACAATATAGACACTAACTCATCCTTATGAGTACACACACCATCACTTAACTCGCTGCGAGGTGCATGTCAACTAAAAGAATAGAGTCAATTTTTTTATTATATCTATGAAACGGTGTCCTCAGCAAAGGAGTTTCTAATAGTGCTCCCCTCCACTTCTTTTTTTTCGCAGATGAGTACACAGATGAAATCATACGACACGTATCAACTATGGACTATACTGATCCGATTCCTGTTCCAGCCCCTCGAAAACCCAACTTGCCACCGCCGCCACACCCATATTCTCGTGACCCAGGTGTTTTTATTCATTCTTGAACTACGGATCTCAAGCGTATTGTGATTTTACTGGTTGTAGTACAAGCAATTTTAGTTCTAGCACAAACAATTATCTTACACAATTTAGAACATCTTAATAATTTAAGTCCCCTCTAACAGTGTACATTGGTTGGCTATATATGTTCTCTATTTTATTTTTGTGGGGTAAAAGAGACTTTATTAGCTTGGCGTTATAAGATGGGTTAATTGGATATATGCCATTGCAACTTTACGACTTCGGAGAAATACCATTACAATTCGTCTATTTGTATTGATGCCATTACAATTCGTTCAAACCCCGAAATATGCCATTACGTACCCCTTCATTGCTTTTTTAAAAAAACATGGACCAAAATACGCCTATCTTCTTCCTCCCTCTGTTTCCCCCTTCTCCAGCACACAGGCACAAAATGCCGGCGACCGTGCTTCCCATCCCCTCCTTGCCACGGCCCCACACGCCGGCGCGGGCAGGCCGGGCGGAGGGCGTTGCCGCGCCGCTCGATGGCTCGAGAAGGTGGGCGAGCGGTAGCCGAGGCGGCCAGGCGGAGGGTGCGCCACAAGCGCCTCGAGCAGGCAGGTGAGCAGACACCGGGGCGGCCAGGCGGAGGGCGTGCTGCTCGAGCTGGCGGGGCAAGCGGCTGCCCGTGAGCTGCATTCTGTCCCTCCACATCCACCACTGTCGTGCTCTGACCTAACCGCGTGCCCACGCCGGGATCTGGCAATCATTGGAAACGGAAACAGCTCATCGCACGGGTGGCTTGGTGTGGATGCTAGACTCATGCTTGATTTGGCTCTAATTGTTTTAGCTAGGAATGTTGATTGGGATATGTTGGTGGTGTCGTCCAGAGGAATTGGATCAGAATGTCGTGTACCTTACAAATTTGATCAGAGAGCGGGGGGGCCGCTGCACCACTGGGGAAAGCAGGGCGAGCGACCACGACGGGCCAGACAGAGGGCGTGACACGGTGCCGCTCGAGCAGCTGCCGAGGCGGGTTGGCCGGGCAAAGGGTGCGCCGCTCGAGCTGGCACGACGAGCGGCCGCCAGTGCGGGCTGGCCGAGTGGAGGCACGCCGCTCGTGCTGGCGGGGCGAGCAGATGGGCAAGAAAGAGAGGATAAGAGGAGAGAACGGCGAGGAAGAAGACAAGGGCAATTTGGTCTAAATAAGTTGAAAAACACATTGAAGGGGTATGTAATGGTATATTTCAAAGTTGGAACGAATTGTAATGGCACAAATGCAAATAGATGAATTGTAATGGTATTTCTTCGAAGTCGCAAAGTTGCAATGGCATATATCCAATTAACCCTTATAAGATTACACTCAACCTGGATTTGGTCCTGAACACATGTGGGTGCCCTACCTAGCCAAACCGTTGTATGGATGGATCGCCTAGCAAAATGAGCTAACTCATGTGCTACGATATTACATTCCCTTCTACCGTTGATAATCTTCCGATGGGTTAAAAAACGTCTAATTCGTCTAGCAACATAAGCTAAATTACTAAGCAAGGAAGTTAGTAGGCTTCAAGCGCAAAAGCATTGAATCCGTAAATCTAATAGTCATTACTATATTGCTGTATAACTACGCAAGTAAGCACGGCGTCTGCGCGCGCAGCGGCGCTGCAGATAAAGGCATCGAGGAGCGCAGTGTTTCAGTTTCGCTTCTAAACGGTGAGGTGGGCCATTCACTAATTGGGCCGTTAGATTCGCCCCGCCTCTGGCCCAGTAATATGATGGTCTTCTTCCTCCTTCGGCTGGACTGCGCCCCGTACGCCCGCCACTCCGAGATTCCAGACGCTGCGCCGGCCGCCCATGTTGCCATGGATGGAGAGGGTGACGCCCTGCTGTATGGGGAGCTCCGCCTCTGTGTATAAACAAATTTCCTCTCAGCTGGTAGACACCAATGGATGCGCATGGCATGTCTAGGACTCCTTGCATATGGGCATTCAACCACTGCACTGAACTGTTTCATTTTCTCCTGTGCTATTTAATTGTCATTACATTTGGTGCCTAGTGCCGGACTCATTTCAGTCGTTCATTCCTACTGGCAAGATCAGGACCACCACAATGTTTTGATTATTAATTCACTAATGGCCTTACCTTTTGCTTCGAAAGTGATCCTGTCGAGGACAGTTTCCCTCATTATGTCATTGACCGAGCTAAATAGATGTGCGTTTGATCAATCTGTCATATAGGACTATACCTTCATGCTTGAATGAGATATTTATTTCACCTTGCCAGTGACAAATATTAGCCGGAATAATTAAGTAAAGAAGAAAAACCTATGTACAGGTTGACACCGTTAGTCAAATTATGAATTTATTATCGCCATATAGTTCAGAATTTCATTAACTGATCGGACCCACAACCAGTAGCCTATCTACAACTAGGTGAAAACCATGACACTTTGATTTATTCTGAACCATACAAAAATGAAGAAGCTTGAAAGGAAGATAAAGTTGGAACAGAACAATACAAGAAGAAGAGGGTCCTCAGTTTTTCTTCCATTGATTTGTTTTGAACCATACAAACATGCTCTAGGGTTACTGTTGGAAATGGTATCACTAAGAACGACCAGAAACATCAATGCAATACGCGCCATGGGAAACAGGACGTTTGCCGAGGCACTCGGCAAAGGGCCAAAAACACTCGGCAAAGTGTTTGCCGAGGGCTGTCCTCGGCGAACCTCACTCGACATCAATTTACTTGGCAAAGACCTCTTCTACTGAGCTTGAGTAACATGGAGGAGAGAAGCCGATTGACAACCAGTCCCTGTTTCCTAAATGAAGACAACAGGCTTATTTATATTCCTGGTGCCTTCCACGGCTGCTTTGGAAAGAGAAGAAACTATGCTTTGTATAAGAGAAAGAAACTATGGATTTACATGAGAACCAGTTGTGTGTGTATATATATAGCGAGTGTCCGTTGCGTGTAGATGCGCTTGGGAGTGCAAATTTATTTTTCCAACCTACTACAGGTTGGCAGGTAGCTAATTTATATTTGAACAGAAAAATACTACCTCGCTAGCAAGTTACATCTAAAATGTAGAAGTAAATTCCATCTATACCCAACAAAAAGTACGGTGTATTCTTATGTCCCAACGAAAAACTTGAATCCATTTGTGTGCCACTGCTTAACGTTTGTAATCCCTTCTCTACTGTTACCGCTCAATCCGCCAAATATTAGCTGCGTCGTTATTTCAGTTGAAATGACTTTCACGGCACCAAACAGTACATTAAAAACTCAACCCGATCAGAATAATCCCAAATCTACCGGCGGGTACTAGTTGCTTTTCTATATTGGTAACGTACTGGGCCCGGAGATATATTTTCCTATATAACCTTTTCCTATATATATGTCATATCTATTTTGGCACATTTTGATTCTTTTTTCTAGGTACCCCTTGGTATCTCTTATGTCTCAATCATCGGATTCAGTCTAATGAACGATCCTCGTTTCTTTCAACCATGGTAAAATTCATCCCAAATCATTCCCTGTCTGCCAAATCGCTAGCTCCTCTTCGGCCTTCATTGTCGCATTTGTCGTGAGAGAGGGAGAGCTGGCGTGCTTAGGTGTGCTTTCTCATGTCCACTTATAAAGACTGGATGCGATTAATTCTGGATGACCGCAATGTAGAGCTGATTGGCAGGTGTCGCAGTTGCTGGGCCTCGACGAGAACTCCATGGTGGCGAAGGGGTACCTACTGTCGATGCTGATGCATGTCAACAATATATAGTAGCTCCGGCCGGAGCAACATTATGTCCTTGGAGATTCGGAGCTACCATCTCTGCAGACCATTTGGGAATGTAATTTGGTTTGTGGATCATGTCATGGGTTGGTCCAGCATGCGCTCGTTCGTCTTTCTTAGGAAGGGATGCATCCTGGAGATTAGTGAGCCTAGTCGTTGGCCTATGAGAGCGCTACATTGATGACGCATCGATGACGAACGACTCAAACTGCGGAACGATGACTCGATTAGTTTGGATTCTAGATCGGATAGATGATTCTAGACTGGTCGTTGTGCATACCAAACACGTTGTAAGTGGACCCACGAGCTGACGAGCGCCAGCTCATCAAGTATCAACAGCTTGGTGGAAACCGTCACACTTTGATTTATTCTGAACCATACAACAACATGCAGAAACATGAAAGAAAGACAAAAGTTGGAACAGAACAATGCAAGAAGAGGGGGGCCAGTATTTTCTTCCATTGATTTATCATAAACCATACAAAACATGCTCTACATTTTACTGACGGAAAATATATGACTAAGTAGAGGACGAGAAACATGAGGACCATGCATGCAGTATCCTCTCCTGAGCCTCAGGCCCTCAGCTTAGGAAGCCGGTCAATGATCTGGCTTTGTTTCATAACTTAGGAAGACAAGTTTATGAATATTCCTGGTGTCTTCCATGTCTACAGTTGATATTATATATATAGGATATTGCTTTTGGAATAGAAGATTGGCTCTCAGGGGCGGAGCCAGGGCCCGGGCTGGGCGTGCTGCAGTCCGGGTCCAGCTTTATTTGTGTTAAGAGAAGTTTATAGGGTTTAGATCTAAACACCAAAATTTGCACTAAATTCAGCTGGATCATCACATGTCCACTAAACACCAAAGTTTATAGGGTTTCTAGCTCCGCCCCTGTTGGCTCTAATTTGTGTAAGAGAAAGAAACTATGGAATCAAATGAGACCCAGTACAATATATATATATATATATATAGCGGAGTGTCTGTTTCATGTATTCACTCTCTCCCAAAGAAGAATGCAATTCTAGATATGTACCTACTACAAGTTGGCAGGTGGTTAATTAATTTACTATCAAACAAAAAATTACTACTACACTAGCTGACTAGCAATTCCATATATACCATAAAAAATTACGTTATATTATCATGTCCCATAACAAAAAAAAAAGAATTCATTTGTGTGCCACTACATAAAATTTGTAATCCCTTCTCTACTGATACCGCTCAATCCGTTAAATATTAGCTGCTTCGTTTTTTCAGTTCAAATGACAAATTTACCGCACCAAAACAGTACACTAAAAGGTCAGCCCGGTCAGAGCTACCCTCAAATCGTTCCCTATCTGCCAAATCGCTAGCTCCTCATCTCCAGTCTTCCTGGTCTCTCGGCCCGAGCAAGATTGCGTCCTCGGAGGCTCGGAGCTACCATCTCTGCAGACCATATGAGAATGTAGTTAACTGCATGTTCATTTATGCAATTTGCAAGAAATGGACTGCATCCTTTGAAGAATGTCACACAAAGAAAATTATGCTTTCTTGACGGCATACCAAGGAATGCTATAAATTCAAATGGCATATATGGAAGTAACTCCATCCGTGGCTAGCTGCTCCATCCGTGGAGTAAGCAGCCCAGGTTCGAATCCCGTCGGGCACATCTTCGCTAGAGTGGAAGGTGGTCCGGCCAGGGGTAACCTCGGTGCCCAGCGTTATATAACGCAGGGGGCTACTCTAGCCTCTGGCCCCTATTAATATATAGAAGTAACTCTATATGTAAACTACTATTATCAGTTCGAGCTCTCCCTAACACCAATCAAGATTGATAATTTGAAATAAAGTATGAGATCCTCACACTTTTTCTCATATAAAACTTTTCATACCCACCTGTGAATCTAAACCCCCTCTGATTCGCAATAGCCTGCATGTGGCGTATCTATGGCCCACGTGACCTGTCTTGCTTATTTTATCCGTTGACTTACTCTAAACCAAACTAATTGGANTCTGTTCTCTCCAGCACTAACCTCATGTGTAAAAGAACAGAAAGATGGACTTAAACACTATACATCTTAGTGTGACCCTCCCCCACCCCCCAAAAAAAAAATACACGAGACTTTAGTTTGTCCTAACTCCTAAGTCAAACTAGTCTAAGTTTCACCAATTTTATAGAGAAAAGTATTAACATCTAACACTCAATTAGGTTAAATATAAAAATATATTTTATAATGGTCTAGTTATACTCATTTAGTGTCATAAATATTTTTTCTATAAAGATGGTTAAATTTAGACTAGTTTAACTTAGAAAAAAAAATTATATTTTAGGATGAAGGGAGTACAAAATCAAATCATGTCTTTGTCCCTACGCAGTTCTAGCAATCTTAGGATCTTCTAAGGCCATTCTCAATGAATTTTCATGAGAATAAATTTAATATCACATCAGCATTTTTGATGACTTGGTAAGGCCAGTCTTAGTGCACAGTTTCATGGCGCAGTTACCTAGTCTGAGAACGAGGTAACTGTGCCTGATGGGTTTCATGGGGATGAAACTCTCCTCACAAATGATGAAACCCTCTCTCCTCTCTCCTCATAAAGACCTTGCCATGTCAGCAAAATTGCTGATATGGCAAGTTATTTAATGCTAATGAAACTCCTCATGAAACCCCACTGAGAGTGGCCTAAGAAGAGTGGTAGTTTCATGAGACGAGAGAGGAGTTTTATCCCCATCATACTCATCTGGCACGGTTACCTAGTTTTCCAGTCTTGGTAACTATGCAATGAAACCATGCACACTAGCTAGGACCACACCTGATTGACATAATTGCAGGATTAGACTAATGCATGCGAAAGCAAGGGCACATCACATGTTGAGAGCTTCGTGTATTGCCCACTGTACGCACGCATATTTTGAGAATGTAACAGTTAGTTGTGCATTCATTGTAAAATGTGATGTTACTCTCCAAAACTAGCAACACTTCGAATGTTGTAGAACAAATTTCGAATGTTGGAATGCCTTTTATTTAAAAAGGAGGGGCAAGCCGTCTGAAACTTAGGTCTCGTCAAAACATATCGACAAGTATGATTATCCTTGAACCCACGTACTGTAGTATACAACACAATCGAAAACCCCAATCATTCGCCCCGGGCAGCGAGTTAATACGCGACATAACTCGCTGCACACGTTGGGCGTGAACCCCATGCATCCCATCTATCATCGACCGTGTGCCGTAAAACGGTAAACACGACGAGCGAGCCCGGCCGACCGGCCGAGTAGCCTCACGTGCTAGTGTACACAGCCCTCGCGCGCGGTCCCCCACACTGCGGGCACACACACGTACATATCCCTACGCACCCGTGTCGTCAGAATCCGAGCGATTCCCCTCACAAAACAAAACACGCACCAGCTAGCGCGACCCACATGGAAGAGCCCTCCGGCGACCAAATACAGCGGAAGCTGGCGCGATCGAGCGACGCCACTGCTGGGGTTCTGGGCTTCTGGCTGCTGCCGTGCGCCCGTGCCCGGCCCTGCGCACGCGGTTCTGCAGGCGATCCTCGGCTCCCCGCCAGGGTTTTATTTACCGACCGGTCCCCTGTAACCGCCGGCCGGCGGTAGCGGTTAACCGGTCGGTTAACCGCGGTCACTACAAGAAATGTGTTGATACATGACGGTTTCCAGGTGACATTTTATGGAACTGTCATAGGACACAAAAATCTATGACGGCGCTATGACGATCTAAAAATGAGGTGCTAATTTAATGACGATATTTAAGGTAGTGTCATGGATGGATAGTTGTAAACGTCACGAATCATTTGTCACCTCACTAAGGTCTCCATGACAGCTGAGATAATATCATAGATTGATGGCGCAAGTATACATAATGGTTCTTGTGGGACACTTGGTTTTTATTTTCTTGTTCATATATATCACTGTATGTCCCATTGTTTTTTTTTCTTGTTCATATATGTCACCGTGTGTCCCCTTGACGATGGAGCCCATCTGGCAGTGATAGAATTTTTTGCAAAAAAATTTGGCCAATACAAGTTTCGAACCCGAGATCTGCAACGTTGAAAAGAGAGGCCTTTCCACTGCGATGCTGAGCACGTTTTGATTAGATGCTCATGTTTTATTAATTTATACATTTATAAGACACTGTTACGAAATAGAAAGCTCCCAGCCTCCCACTATCCCTTCGGTGTTTCGAAACAGGTCTGGCGGCGGCGACGCTTGGTTGCGGTGGTGGCGGTAGCGTCGACGACGGCCGACGGGCTGCGGTGGTGGCAGAGTGGCGGCGAGGAGCAGTGGCGGCGACGGGCTGCCGGTGGCGGCGAGGAGCAGTGGCGGCGACGGGCTGCTGCGGTGACTGGTACTCTGCTCCTAGATCTACAGCCTGCGGCAAGGCTCACCCATCGACGAGCTCCATTGCGGCCCTCTGGAACTGACGACGAGTAGCAGCACGTCGCAGCAGTTCTTTGGTCCCTTGGGTTTGGTACCTCGATTAACCAGGTATGTATTTCGAGATCCACTTTGATTTGGGGGTAGCATAAGGAGTTTAGCCCATAAATGTGATGTGAATGTGTTTCCTGCATTTTCTGTAATAGATGGATAGACGATGGATACATGGGGCGCTCTTTACACCTGATTATATTGCTGGTGTTAGAACTTTCATGGATTTGGTTGGAGAGAGATTCCCTGAGGATGATGCAATTTTGTGTCCCTGTAGTCGGTGTATTAACCAGAAATCCATGAATAAAAGTGATGTGGAGAGGCACATATTGCTCAATGGGATGTCCAGTACATATACAAGGTGGATTCATCATGGAGAGGGCAACGATGTTCATGTTTTGGAGGAACCAGTAGATGTGGATGCACAACATGACAACAATGCTACAGATAGAGTTCAAGATATCTTAAGTGACCTCATGGGGGCTGAAGTTCCTTTAAATGATATAGCAGATGGAGAAGAAAACCCATCAAGTAACCATGAGTCTATTTTCAAAGCTCTGATGGAAGAGGCAAAGCAGGAGCTATATGCTGGCTGCACTAATTTTTCAAGGTTCTCATTTGTAGTGAAGATGCTCCATTTGAAGTCATACTATAGGATCAGCAACTCAGCATTTTCTGCTTTTTTGAAAATCTTGTCTGCAGCGTTCCCAGAGGCCAACTGTCTTCCCAAATCATATGAAGAAGCAAAGAAAATGCTGCGCACATTAGGACTGGGTTATGTCTCAATACATGTTTGCCCAAACAATTGCGTGTTATTTAGAAAGACGTATGCAAATCTTGATATCTGTCCAGTTTGTAAAGCATCGAGATTGCATACAACATGTAACATGCCCCATTTTTTGGTTTTCATTTGTTGTTCAGGGGGAAAAGTACAAAGATGCACCACCAAATGCACTTGAGTTATTTAAAGAGTGCCACTACAGCCAGAAGAAGAAAGCCTTCAGTCCTGCTGTACAGTCAGCTATTGTAAGTAAATTGTCAATTTGTTGACAAACAAAACATTGATTAAATTGGTATTCATTGATCAGTGAGCCATGTAACGTTGCTTTCCATTGCTAGGTTGAAATGGAGCGCAAGATTGCTGAACCTGTTGAGGAGAGCTGTGAACAGAAGTCTGTGACGGATGCTGTTTCTGAAGTTTTGGTTGACAAAACCAAGAAGAACAAATTTCTTCTGAATGTGGGAGTCCTTAGCTCACCTGGTGGTTCCAGGGATGGAAGTCAGCGCGAGCTAGAAGCACAACTAGCGATGGAGAAGCAGACATCAGCTGATCTTAGGGACCTTGTGAACATTCAGCGCCAACAACTGGATGATATGGTGAAGAAAATGCAGACAGTACAAGAAGAAAGGGCCAAGAAGGACGAGGAGATGAGGCAGAGGCAAATCGAGACTGATACACTTCTTAGGCGTTTGATGTCTATGATTCCAGCGAGTCAGGCAACAAGGTAATGTTGTCTAGGGTGTGGTTTCTTTTGGTCGTGGTTGCATTCTAGAATGGGGAACTGGAACTGGCCAAGGCTTGTGCACTGTGGTACTGATGCTTCTTTTGATGGTGGTTGCATTGTGTACTGGGAAGTGGGACGTTATTTTGTTTGGAGTGCCTTGTGTAAACAGAATGCATCAGTTCTGTGACTATGCTTTGACAGCTATAATGTTCAGGCAAGGGGCCTTAAACTCTATTATGCTATGCTGTTCAATTGGCACAATATCTATCTATGTATGATGTAATATTCGGGAGAGTTGAATTATTAGAATCTGTTGTCAGTATGCATTTGATATTTATGATTATTTGTCCTCAATGATTCTGTGGGCTTATTTCTTGCATTTAGCTAGGCCTGCCAGCATGTGGCCCACTACATTAAGGGCCTCGAAAACAAATTTACTCATCAGCAAAAGGCCCACGCGCATAATGGGCTGAATCCTGAATGAGCCCAACCTAAATTAGGGGAAAAAAACAATCTGCACCTGCCATGGTGTCAGCCACGTCTAATTCCACCTCCTCTAGCTGACATGGAAGTGGTGACGTGGAACGTGTCCATGACGTTCCATTTCCTCACTGCATGATGCTAGTAACCTGTCCAACATCTATTCCATGACGATCAGAGATGTCACCGTTCTATCTAGGCTGTGACGATTTCCTTGAGCTCCAAAGAATTATGACGTGGATTCAATGACCATTTTTTGGACCGTCATGGCCAGTTAACTATGACGATTTTTTAGGTGCCTATGACCAAATGGTAACATCATGTATCACCACTTTCCTTGTAGTGGATCGACCGGAGAGCATCTCAAGAGTTCGTGTAAGGCAACATTATCTTGCTAATAGCAATTACCAACATGGATCTCGTCCATGAACTTGATTTATTTGCATTGTTATTGTACCCCCAGGTCCGCCATCAGTCATGCAGGGAGGAGCCCGAGTTCTGGTTACCATGTCCGCCATGGCTATGGTGGTCTTCATGTGCGCCGTTTCCGTCGCCCGGTCAGACTCGCAAGAAACCGGCCTGAGCGCCTCCTCTCTGGCCTGTTGAATTTTTTTTATTTTTTAATCCTTTTTAAACTGAAAATTTAAAAAAAACCCCACCCGAACTGTATTTCCAACAAATAACCCTTTTAGTCGCGCCACACGCCGTGGCGCGACTTAAGAGGCAGTCGCGCCAGAGCATGTGGCGCGACTGACCTGCCACGTCGGCCGGCCCGGCCGCGGGCGGCCAGCGCGGCGGCTGACATGGCAGGGCCAGTCGCGCCACATGCCTTGGCGCGACTTAGTCGCGCCAAATTTCGTGGCGCGACTTAGTCGCGCCAAATGTCGTGGCGCGACTCGCCTGTATACACCCCCGAGCGCTTTCTTCTCCCTCCTCCCTTTCTTTCTCCTCGCACCCGAGCTCGGCTCTCCTGGCACCCGAGCACCCTCCGAACTCCCCCCTCTAAATCCCCTGTTTATTCCACGGATTGGAAGGGGAAACGGTTGTAAAACATTCCGGGAAGGTAACTCGTCCACTTTATCCGTGTAGATTTGTGCCATTTGCTTATTTTTCTGTACATTTGAAACCCTAGGTTATCCTAGGGTTTAGGTTGGATTAGGTAATTTAGTACGAAAGGGGTAAGATTAGTTGAGTGTTATCGGGTAATTGATTAATGGTAACGCTTTTGTATCGTGTAGATTGTGTTTCATGAAACGATTTCGATGAGATTTTAGTGGGTAGATATTGTTGTTAATTTTTTCAAGAAATGAGAATAATGATCTAATGTAGATCATTTGTAGAATGGTCTTTTTATATGGGGTTGTGGTAAGTAGTGTATTGACATTTGGTTATAGTTGGTCTTTTAGTAGTTTTTGTATAAGTCCATGAATGGTAATAGAAATGTGCCCATTAAATGTGTGTAGATGGATCGCTTAGTTCGTTATTTCTCCGGCGGTTCCGTTAATGAGAATGGAGAGTTTGAGAGGATGAAGCATGAAGTCAGAAGATTTGATAGCTCTCCTTCATTTGATGAAGTTTTTGTTCGAGCTAAGTCAATTTTCCAAGTTGATCCAGAACAGAGTGAAATAATCCTACATGGTAGATTTGATGCCGGTGACAAAAGGGCTCATTATGTGCTTATGAGAATTTCATGTGATGAGGATTGGGTTTTTTACAAGGAGTTGGTGAAAGGGTCCCAAGTTAGGTGTGCTGAATTGGTAGTTGAAGTTCGTGAGAGGGTGTGTGTAGAAAGTAATTATAAGGTTGGTGAGAATGAGGACGATGAAGAATATGATGCTGACATGGTAAATGAGCCAGATTCGGATGATGATTGTCTAGTGAACAATCACTTCGACGAGGGGAGTTTTGATGTTGAGGAGGAAGATGACGATGATATCTCCGTGGGATCAGAAGAAGAAGAAGAAGAAATGAGAGAAGCGTTAACACAAGAAAAAGTGTTTGAGCCAACACCAATGAATGAAGCCCCTTTTGATGAGCCAACACAAGTTAATGAAGCACCTTTTGTTGAGCCAACGCATGGTGTACAAACACCAGTTGAACCGAGCTATGTGGTGCATCGACGCTCGTTTGTTCAACCATCTCCTATGGTTGAACCGTCATCTAGTATGGCTACAATTTCCGGTGCAAGATTGGCTCCTC
>CM014270.1:61397869-61433778 GCA_004135705.1 Alloteropsis semialata
GGTTTTATGATTATTGCCACTTAATTATATTATGTCATCAATTAAGTCGGTTTAGCTCTCTTAAATTTGACAGTGGCCTCTGCGGGGCTCGTGATCAGGCACACAACTGCTGCTTCCTCCACACACATAAAAATATCATGAGAAAGATGTAAAAGAACAACAATGTATGCATGACCGCAGGGCAAATACTGTAACAGCTTACAGCTGGCTGGTATATATAACTAAAGAACCGAGGCTTACAAACATGCAGTTCTTGTTGAAGCTATCAGTTACCACACAAGCAATTAACCCTTAGCCATCTAACTATGCTAGAGCTGCCATGGGTCCATCGGATCAAAACAAATAAACCTACCTGTTCAACGGTCGGCCGGCTTACCGCCGCAACCGCCCCGGCCAACCGCCGCTAGGGCCGGTTGACCGCCGCTCCGAGCGGTTATCCGGGCCGGGGCCGGTAGATCCGCGGTCGGGCCGGCTAACCGGCGCAACCGCCCGGCCAACCGCTGCCTTGGGGCGGCGGGCCGACGGCGCGCGGCGGTTGCGGCGCGCGGCGGCTCAGGGAGAGGGAGGGAGCACGGGAGGGGGAGGGAGAGGCCGAATGGCCGTTCGTGGGGGCGGGGGGGGACCGGGGGAGGGGTTAGGGGCGTTGGGCCCTAAATGGGCCGGCCGGTTTTTTCTTTTTTTTTAATTTGTAATGCCCGCCAAAAATACTAAATGAACAAATATTTGAAAAATTTTGACACCATTGGATTATACGCACCTTGAAGTATTTTTTGAAATTTTTACTCTACCGCCAAAAATACTAAATGAACAAATATTTGAAAAATTTTGACACCATTGGATTATACGCACCTTGAAGTATTTTTTGAAATTTTTACTCTATTTTTTCATTTTTTGAATTCAAATTTCAAATTTTTAAATTGAGCCGGTTTGTTACCGCCCGGTACCGCTACCGGTCCGGACCGGTAACAGCGGTTACCGCGGTAACCGGACCGGTAACGGTCGGTAAAAAAAAACCCTGCTCCCCGCCCGTATCCGGCAAGAGGGCGCGTCGCGATGTTACTAGGGGAGTAGGGGTAGGGGTCCCCGGGCCGTGGAGCGGCTGCCGAAGCCCAGTGGGCCGCAGCTTCGGAGTGAAGGCGCAGCAGTGCGGCACGTTGGGCGCTCGCTCACTCACCAGGTGCAGGTTGCTTGCTGTTTCTGGATAAGATGAGAAGAGGGCCCCGGCACCATGCAGGCTTAGTAACTGTGAACTGGGCTTATGACAAATGTTGTTGGCATGGCGAGCTACTGTTAAACTTCAAGTCCTAGCAGCCTCTGGCAGAAACATCCCGGCGCAGTGAACGGGGGCACGAGGCATTAGCGTGGGTTACTGTTCGCTAGTTAATAAAGCTACTGTTTTGCAGTCTTGAACTGGGATCTGCAGATCTGCTGCTAGTGCTAGGGGTCGGGCGGCTGCAGTTCTCGCTTTTTTTTTTAACTCGTGTTGCTGCTATGTTGTGACGCAAAAGAGATATGGGCCGAAGAGAACGAGGAGTTTGGGCCCCCTTCCGGCATGTCGGTGCTCGAACTGATTTCGGGGATTTTTTTATTTTTTTAATTTTTTTTACGATTTTTCAAAAACAACGGCCGAATCTGTCATCCAACCACCGTATCATATGGAATAAAACCGTCAAATCAAAGATCTGTAAGGCAAACCGCCAAATGAATTGGCGGTGCTACAGTACCCCATGGTGCTGTAGCAACGTAACCGCCAAACCATTCGGCGGTTTGCTACAGTACCCGTGGGTACTGTAGCAGTACCGTCCGTTCATTCTTCCTCTGTTATAAGAAATCGTAACTTTTTCATATGAATTTGAATAGAGCTAAAATTTATACGAAAATTATAGATCTCGACGAGATCTACAACTTTGTAGTTCAAACTTTTTTTATTTGAAATCATCTTCATGTTCAAATAATCAAAACAATATTCATATCTAAAATTTGAATTTTATATCTGAGCATTGTCTCGATTATTTGAGCTCCAAAATTATTCGCACTGAAAAAAGTTTGAACAACAAAGTTATAGATCTCATCGAGCTCTACAATTTTTGTATGAAGCTTACCTCCAACCGAATCCATGTGAAAAAGTTATAATTTTTTGAAGATATGCTGTCCAGAGAAGGAAAATTCTTCTCGTTCATTAGATATGAATATTGTTTTGATTATTTGAATATGAAGATGATTTCAAATAAAAAAGTTTGAACTACAAAGTTGTAGATCTCGTCGAGATCTACAATTTTCGTTTGAAATCATCTTTATGTTCAAATAATCTACACAATATTCATATCTAAAATTTGAATTTTATATCTGAACATTGTCTCAATTATTTGAGCTCCAAAATTATTCGCAATGAAAAAAGTTTGAACAACAAAGTTATAGATCTCATCGAGCTCTACAATTTTTGTATGAAGCTTATCTCCAACCAAATTCATATGAAAAGTTATAATTTTTTGAAGATGTGCTGTTCAGAGAAGGAAAATTCTTCTGGTTCATTAGATATGAATATTGTTTTGATTATTTGAACATGAAGATGATTTCAAATGAAAAAAGTTTGAACTACAAAGTTGTAGATCTCGTCGAGATCTACAATTTTCGTATAAATTTTAGCTCCATTCAAGTTTATATGAAAAAGTTACGATTTTTTTAACATAGAAAGAAGGAACGGGCGGCACGGCTACAGTACCCATGGGTACTGTAGCAAACCGCCGAATGGTTTGGCGGTTACGCTGGCACCGCCAAATCATTTGGCGGTTTGCCTTACAGATCTTTGATTTGGCGGTTTTATTCCTTACCGCCATACGGCGGTTGGGTGACAGATTTGCAAAATCTGTCGTCCGGACGTTGTTTTTGAAAAATCATAAAAAATTAAAAAATAAAAAAATTCTGATTTCGGTATAGCTGGGCGAGACGACGCGGAATACAGAAAGGCTTTCCGGAAATTAACACACTGTTTACTGTACGTTTCGATACCACATCGACATCGGTGATGTAGATGGGAATATACGAACTGATAAGATGGTCCCAAACATCATGGGCACCTCGTGGTTAGCCATAATCAAATTTGACAACGAAATGATGAACTGAATTCATTCACCCGTTTCTGGAGTACAATACAATATCCATACACTACATGGTGTGCTCACAGTGAGTGGAAACCATTATGTTCGAGGATCTTTTTTTAGCACACTTCAAATTCAACGCATTAATTGTTGTAATTTGCAGACCCTTCTTGTTGCCAATCAATCCATTGACTTCCAAAACACAGGTGCTGCTTTTGCCATGTAAGATGTAACCATATTTGTCTAAGGCCTTGTTTAGTTCCAGCAAGTTTCTGCAATTCAACCAAAACTAACGCATTGAAAAACGTGCCCCCCTCTGCAACACGCTTCCCAATGCACTTTTTCTACAGGAAATTCAACCAACTTTCACGAACTAAACAAGGCCTAAGTCTGCCTCTCCGTACAGTATACTCAGCTCCTTAATCTATGCTGCCCCTTTATTTTTCACTGTCCCATTATACTTCACTTGCCTTCTCCTGGCCGGTGAGCTGTGATATCAATCAACAGACACAGAGTGTTTGGCTTAAGAAGCCCTCCCGGATGGCCACATTTCTCAAACTTATACTAATCATTAGCTTGTGAGGGATAAAATTAACCGGTGATGAATCAACCCATTCCATTCCACAAATCAAACAAAAAGGCGAGGTGTAAAAACATGAAGTACCATAATCTCATTCCTGAAATCAAACGTTCTAATAATGAGTCGTTTGATCTTTATGAGTTAATTATAACATACACAATAATTTTATTGTTACTTTGAAGGGATATGAGAGAGCAAGAGAGAGAGAGAGAGAGACAGAGCTTATTCTAACACTTTTAGTCTAGCAACCATAGCTCAAGACATTTTCTACTAGGAGGTTTCTATTAGTTACTCTACATGGCACATTTGATTTTTTTTTTGAACGAACAGAGCACATATTGTGCTCGTTTCTATTAATATAGAAGAGATTTACAGGTAAAAAGCCCCAGCGGGATTAAGACAGGAAAAGAAAAAGAAAGAAAAGGAAAAAGAGGGGACAAAATAAAACTGTACAGGAGGTCACCTTAATTTGATTATGAAATGGTATAGTCTTACACCTTATAAGTATGCACATTACCTTAATCCGTTCCTCGTTAGAAGTCAAAGAAACTATGAAATGAACATGTAAATGACTGCCTTTGATGTATCCACAGCAGCTGGCAAACCTTCTTCCCTCTCGTAGGAACTGTTTGGCCAAGACTTGTAGCTCTGGAAATTAACCTTTGATGAGGCCGTAAATCGGTAAGCTTTTACACGGTGGCAGGTCAACTAAAGTACAAAAGGCTACTAATAGTCTACTACTAAAAAGTTCAGGTCTCATTCTCTCAAGCAGTCAGTCCGCATTGGCCCCTTTCGTGTTTCTCGGTATCAGCTCCCTTTTCAAAAACCTGCTGGCATTGACGGATGCTGCAAGTTTGCAATACCCCGCTCTGGAAGTCGCTCACCTTTTTCCATTTCCACACGCCAAAAACTTCAGAAACTTGTTCGTGCGTACTGCCCCTACTTGTTTACTGTTTTCAGGCAACAGAAAGGGCTAGAAGAAGAATGTATTTCGAAAGAAAGAACAGCGAGAAAGAGAAAACGAAAGGCACTTTTACGTGTGCTCGATCACTCGCCGCCATTGGGAAGTGGTTGCACGGTTAAGCTTTTCTTCTAATCCGATGGCGTCGGTTATTTCCACGTCATGCGCATGGAACAGGGTATAGAAAAGAAAACTACAGATGATGCCGGCCAGACGGGTTAACCTAACCCAACACGCACAGTGTAGATTTTGTCAGTGACCAAGTGGAGGATTCTGGAGCTCTGTCCGGAATCTGGGCTTGGATTACTTTAAGGCCCGCACAACCAGGGAAAACAGTTCGGGCGACACGACGTTTACGTGCTGCCGCTTTGTCCGGCCACCCGGCGTTGACGAAGGGAGGCGGTGGAGCCCGCCGCCGCGACGGCGACCGCTGCTCTTCTGCGGCCAGGGCTCACTCTTGCCGCCCCTCCGTGTGGCCTCCCCGTCTCCCTCCCGGTCGCCGGTCAGGAAATTGCACGAACCGGTCGGCTCCGTGGCGCCGGGCACGGGAACCGCGCGGAGGCGCGATGGCGCAGAAGTAGAGCCGGATATCGAGCTGATATCGAGTTGAAGGTAGTTTTTCGAGTTTTTTTTGAAATTAGTATAATCTTATTTATTATAGTCTCCTGAATTGTTTGAGACCCAACTTCATGCCGAGCTTAACGAGCCGAGCCTAACGAGCCGAGCCGAAACCGAAAGTCATTCTAAAATGAAATCATTTTAATTTAAAAAAAACAAATCCAATCGGAGCACTTTTGTACCGAGCCAGTCTAACGAGCTTTTTGTCCAGCCCTACGCAGAAGAACTCGCCTGGGCTAGGCGCTTGGTGGGCAGGTGGTGGGGGCGGCATGGAGCGGGCGCGGCGGGAATGGGCGGGGCTAGCGCTAGCAGAGGCTGGGCGCCCGTGCCGGGCCTGCGCGGGACAGGCCCTGACCTCGTCACGTCTCCTCCGCTCGTTCCGCCCCCGAGCCCTGTGACTGGGAGCGGCACGGCGCGCCACAGGGAACCGGGACAAGCGACTTGACGCGACCCGGCCCGGCCTGCTGTGACCAGGTCATGGCGTTGGCGTGGCTGATCAGATCAACGGTCGGCGCGGCCGGCCCGGCTCATCTCTCTTGTCTGTTCCCCCTGATGGCTGATGCTAATCGTTGGCTTTGTGTGATCTCCTGGTATTGTATTTGTATTAGGTGATGCTAAGCTGCTGTTGCAAGCTCAGGTATATATACACTATAGTGTAGCATGTACGCTCGGGTCCATAAATAAGTCCAATATATATATTTCGTAGGGTCCGATCCACGACAGTGTACGGTGTACCGGGGGCGTACGTGCCACTTGGTGGCAGCCCGGGCATTGAATGCGCGGCCGGGCCGGCCATGTTTAGATGGAGCTCTAACAAATTTTACAAAAAAGAATCTTTCTTGTATGGAGTACTAAATGAAGTCTATTTGCAAAACCTCTTCATGGATGAGCGTAACTTTTCGAGACGAATCTAATGAGCCTAATTAATCCATAATTTGCTACAGTAATGCTACAGTAATCATCCTCTAATCGTGCGGTCAAAGGCCTCATTAGATTCGTCTCGCGAATTTACAGGAGGTTGTGGAGGTAGTTTTGTAAACTGACTTTATTTAATACCCCTAATTAGTGGTCAAAGGAGGGTGAAAAAAATTTCACCCTCCATCAGCCTACCGCTCACGTCGCTGCATGGATCGCGTCAGTCGGATCGATCGGACGGAGCCGGGACGGGATCGGATCAAAATGAATCGCTAGCTACCCCCGCCCTACTCCGGCGCTGTACGTACGTCAATTCAAGGCGAGTGCATGCCTACGCCCGTACTACTTCACTGCCACTGCCACACATGCAGTCGTCCAGCCGAGTTGTGAGCAGTCAAAGCTTCGCTCTGACCTCAGTTAGTGTGTGGAATGCTACTGCCGGGCCCTCATTATATTATTGTAAAAAGTCTAATTTCTCGAGGACGTGAAGTTTATATAAACTATGGATAGTATCTCGAGTTAAGGATAGCCTAAAAGTTACTGTAAAAGACATCCAAATCACCCTTAATCCACCGGGCGCCGTCATTTCAAAGAGGTCCAGTTCTCTCGTTGATTTATACTCCTACTATTTTCCAGAAAAATATAAGTAACCAGGAGACGCAGAATCTCGTTAGCCCATGCCCATCCATATCCTATGGCCGGCCAATACAATCGCTTTCCCGGTTGCCTATGGAAGAGGGAACGAACGAGTTGAGTGTGATGCCCATGCCGGGGCAACCTTAAGTTTAGAAATACCATATATACGACGGAGAATCAATTGGAGATGAGAGTCCATGGTGGCATTGGTGCTAGACTAATGTAAAATCGTGCAAAATAATATCTTTGTGCGCATCTCGCATTGACGCAGCAGATGACCCGGCCCATAGCCGAGCAGGCCAGCACCACAGGTCATAGTCCAGCTCGTCCTTGTCGCTTTGGACAGCACACGAGACTAGCTAGCATTCTACTATGTCACAACTCACACGCACATGTCTCCATTTGCAACCTCTTCTCACTCTTCCCAGCCAATTTTGAAATTTTGGACTGCCACCGTACTAAACTTTGTGAAACTGAAGGCTAAGGCTCGCCCGTGTATTTTGGAGGCCATCCATGAACGCCTGAAATTTGTAGCTGATGATCGATGCCTCAATTTGTCTCCGGTCCCTTCCACAAGGCGGTCTTCTCGGACATCGCAACGACTCCAATGGTGTTACTTTCATGGCTTCAGGCTATTGTCGTTTGGGGCGGTGGCGCTGCTAGAGCCATATATATATAGTGGAGCGCGGTGGAGGAAACAATAGAATCACTTGTCTAATTAAGAGAGGATTTGTTTCTCTTATTGATTATATAACCTAGCTTATGTACAGCAACGTGGTAAAAGACCCAAACCCTTTAAAAGGCAAGAAATTTTCTACAATTGTAAAATGATTAATTAACACACATTTTCTACAATTGTGTAATTTTCCTTACACACTCATCTGGGGTGGGAGACGGTAAAGAGTGTGAAAATTACAACATTCATTTATGATTTTTTTTCTTATCATAACAATAAAACATTCATTTATGATTTTTTTCTTATCATAACAATAAAATCTGTTCTGATAATAATAGAGTTCAACACATTCCTTGGACATCATCAATCACGTAGAAAACTCAGCCCAGCATACTTTAATTGGTTGGGCCGGCTCCGTGAGAACCAAACATGAATTTTCACCAACTTTCCGGGACTTCCACTAGTGAAGTTCGATATTGCTAACTGTAAACATAGAGATGGGCCACGCTAGGCCGGCCGCCCGGGCTTCATCAAGTTGTTCATAAAAAGCCACGTCATTTTTGCTGGTTTTGTTGATCCTTTGTCCCTCCCCAATTCCGACCCCTAAATGCAATGATTTCACTTATGATGATAGCGCCCTCTGCCTCTCTTTCTCTCTCTCTACCCCACCTTCTTTATAGATACCAACAGACCATCGTCCTCGCCAGCTCTGGCCTCTGGCGTCTCCCCCCTTGAAACAAGCCGAGTTATGCGGGGGGAAGAACTGGAGGAGAAGAGAACGAAGAAGAGGGAATCGCAGCAGATCGACCAGGAAGAAATAAAAAGGAGGGAGCTTCCTTACTTTGAGGGGAATGTTGTCTGGCTCGAGGTGAGCGGAAACCTGGGGGAGATCTCATGGATCGATCTTGGTTGATCTCGGACCAGGCTTCATTCCCCTCAAGTAGAGCTCCCGCTCCGCGCGTCGATCCGTCCCACTTGTTCTTGCCTCGCGCGGTGAGTTTTCTTGGTCATCGATCTAGCTAGTGATTTCCTCTTGGCCGGTTTGAACTTCCGATGGCATGGCTCGGTCTAGGGTTATGTTGCCGCATCTGTATAGAACCATGCATGATTAGGATATGATTATCTCGGCGAATGTTTCCCTTGTGTTGGGTTTCGTGCGGTCTAGCATGCAGCAGATTGGTGCAATCATGAGGATTCTTGACTCTGAATGAATACAGAGAATACCTGCATGCTATTTCTCTCCTCTTTCTTTAAGCTATGGCATGGCATCTCGCTTTGTAGAATTGTAGTTGTGGTCTTTCGTCCCCCCTGCCCACTTTTTCCAATAGTCTGACACATGAGAAAGATGGGGAAAAAAGTTTGTGTATCATGGATGCCCTTTTACATGAAGGATCTTCTTATCTTCTCTTTTGATCCGTACCACAGCATCTTTATCCTTCTCTCTCCTAGACCTAGCTAATCTATCTCATCTCAAGAAATTTCGTTGGGTACTTAAATCCCCATCTAACGCTGGTCATATTTCATCAATCTGTATAGCTAGTACCATATCTCCTGGATATCAAAAGTTCTCTCTCATAAATTGATCAACCAAAAGTGTTTGTAGTTCCCTATTTTAATTTCCACAAATCTAAAGCAAAGGATAACATAAAAGATACTGTATCTCGATGTGTGTTTTCGAATGGTGAAGACGAAGCAGGGAGCATACAACATCCGCATCTTTTTTTGCCTGAACTTGGTGTGCTCTCTTGATGCAGAATAAATACTGCCATCTACTAACATCTATGTCAGATTTGTTTCTTTGGAAGGCCAGTCCAAATATTAACGTATATAGGTGTGGTTCATGAGTAGTTGTCTCCTTCCCTTTGTTTCCTCATACACCAAAGCAGGACACATGCTGCTGATCAACCTGTCCCATGGGGCACAGCTGTAACTTTACAATTCTACCTCCATCCATGTGCTATATCTNTGAGGCTAGCCGTTGGTGTGTCACAGGAAAAAAAAAAGAAAAGAAGTTGCTAGGAAGGAAGAACATGGCAATTAATTAAAAAAACAAAGAAAAATCATGTACAATATGTTTTGATGTGTTTCTTTTGCATTTCTTATTCTATTCGCCTCTTTTGCGTATGAAATGATTGGCCTACTTCCTAGTCCAGCCCTTCTTCTATCATCTTGAGTATTGCAGATAGTGGCCACGAATACGCTCAACAAGAAAGGATGAGGTTTGTCGTATGATGTGTGTCTGATCCCCGTGTCGTTTTTCTTGTCCTTTTTTCGATCGTTCATGGCTAAACGCTGTAACATTTTTTTTTTCTGAACAAGCACGAGGACATGCCTACTACTGTAAAAAATCTACTTAAACCGACAGCCTCGGATACAAAAATCCTCAGAGACACCACCTACATCCGTACGCGGTACACCCATTCACGCGCCTTCAAAACGAAGCGTGCAAAGCAAGCAAGAGAGGAGCTGTCCGCAAGGCACAGTAAGATTCCACCGGCCCTGTCGGACGGGCCCCTCCAGCTACAGGGCTATACATAAAGCAGACAGTAACTAGCGGCCGTGCACTGGTGCCGTCCACGAAAACCACAGTCCCTGGACTCGCTGCGTGCTCCTTAATCACGCACCGTTTCGCGCATCGTCACCCAGCGGCGTCGGGCACGGCATCGCGCTCGTGCGCGGTTTGCCGCACACACTGGAGGACCATGGGAACCACGCGATCCGCAAGCCGGAACCCACGCGGAGCGCTACCGCTAAGGCGCTACCTGCCCCCCGCGGGCACACGGTCCCGGAGTTGTTGTTGAGCACCAAACGGAGATAGCACTAGCAGCTAGCTGCTCCGCTGCGTAGAATGCGAGTGCCGCACGACACTCGTGCGGGTGCTCCGAATCCAACCTGCGCGGTGCGGGTCGTTGGGCCCTGTCCGTTTGCAAAATATGGATTTGGAGACATATCGCGAGCATGATCAGGTGGGTGAGGAGACCGGGCAGGAGCAGGCCCGCACCGCCGACGACGCGACGCGTACGGGCACCGGCGCACGCGCATCGGCGGTGATCGCGGCCCGGGGTCGTGGAAGCTTCGTGCCGGGACGTCGGAGGCCAAGGGGGGAAGCTCCGAGCTCAGGGCCGGGGGGCGGTCGGGGCCGAACTGTTGGAATGAGTCATCGTGACCGATTCTTCAGGTGTTTCAACAGCTCGTGGCCTCAACGGGCATGCACGCATGCACCGGATCTCTCCGTAGAGTTAGGCCCTCAACCGTGTGAGTGCGTGGTGTATATTCATGTACATGTAACCGGACTATTTAAGGTCCACTGATGTTGTAATACAAGTGTGGCATTCAGCATTCTTCATGGTAATCAGAGCCTGACGATCTTGCGGCTTCTCTCCAATCTCGTTTTTTTTCAGCCATGAGCGACACCACAGCCTCAGTGAGTCAATCCGCCATGGCTGCCCTCTCCAGCTCTTCTGCTGCTCTTGTCACTGCTGCCGCCGCCAATTCTTCTCTTTCCTCTTCTACACAGAGCGTCAACATCAAGGGCCTCATTCCGGTCACCCTTGATATGCAATCCACTTGCTTTCGTCGCTGGAAGAACTTGTTCCGCATCGTCCTCGGCCGCTACAACCTCCTCTCCCACATCGACTCCGAAGCGCGCCACCCCGACGATCCGGCCTGGGTACAGGCCGACCTCACCGTCATCATGTGGATTCACGCCACTCTCGCCGACGATCTCATGGACATGGTCATGGCCGACGACCCCACCGCCCACTCCGTCTGGACCAAGGTCGCCACCTTCTTCAACGCCAACAAGCCCAGTCGTGCCGTTCATCTGGAAGCCGAGCTCCACGCCTTCGAGCAGGGTGCACTCTCCGTCTCCGCCTACTGCCATCAGCTGCAGTACTACGCCCACGCCCTTGCCGATTGCGACGCCCCGGTGAGCGATCGCGCTCTCGTTCACCAGCTCATCCGCGGCCTCGACAAGTCTCGCTTCGGTACTCTCAAGACTCTGCTCCCTGCACTTCCCACCTTTCCCACTTTCGTTGAAGCAAGGGAGCATCTGTACCGGGAGGAGCGATCGCTTGGCAAGCCGCCGTCGTCGTCCGTCTCCTCCACTGAGTCGGCCCTCGTCGCCACTGACTCGTCATCCGGCTCCTCCGACTCCTCCGCCGCACGCCCCGACAACTCTGGTGGTCGCGGCTCCTCCAGTACTCGTGGCGGTCGCGGTGGCGGCGGGCGCGGCGGTGGCGGTCGCGGCTGGCGTGGCCGCGGTCGTGGCGGCGGGCGCAACTCCAACAACAACAACTCCAACGGCGGCCGTGGCGCTCCGTCCCACCCAGCTTGGATCCCCTACTACCCGCAGTGGAATGGTGCGTCCTGGAGTGCCCCCGGCGCCTCCTGGCGTGCACCGTGGACCGGTGCCACGGGCCCCGGCGTTCTAGGGTCTCGCCCTCCCGGGAACACCGGTCAGGCGTATCCTGCCTTCGCTGCCCCCATCACGATGTCTGCGCCGTTGGCTCCTCCTGCTTTCGACAACAGCGGCTTGGTTGCAGCTCTTCAGGCGGCCTCGATTCAGCAACCTTCCTCCACTGGTGAATGGTACATGGATACTGGTGCTAGTTCTCACATGACCGGCGATCAAGGTAACTTGCCCATTTATTGTCGTTCATCACCGCATAATTCCTCTCATATCATTGTTGGCAATGGATCTTCCATTCCTGTTGTTGGTACTGGTGCTACTTCACTTTCTTCCCCTGCCTCCTCCTTTGTTCTCCATGATGTTTTACACACTCCTTCTCTTGTCAAAAACTTAATTTCCGTGCGCAAGTTCACTAAAGACAATTCATGTTCTGTTGAATTTGATCCATCTGGTTTTTCTGTCAAGGATCTTCGCACCAAGAGAACTCTCATGACCTCCAGTAGCGGCGGCGACCTCTATCCATTCTCTCAAGTGGCGGCTCCTGGTTTTGTTGCCCTCACGGCTCAGACCTCATCCCATGTGGTCTGGCATCGCCGCTTAGGGCACCCTAGTCCACAATCTTTGCAACACTTAGTTTCCATTTTTCACATTCCTTGTACGAATAAACATAGCACGCCTGCTGTTTGTGATGCTTGTCAGAAAGGTCGTCATGTACGCCTTCCCTTTTCTTCTTCTCAATCCACCACTTACTTTCCAATTCAAATAATACATTGTGATCTTTGGACCTCACCTGTTGCAAGTTTTACTGGTTTTAAGTATTATCTTGTTGTGCTTGATGATTTTACACACTACTTGTGGACCTTTCCCTTACGCAATAAATCCGATGCCACATCCACCCTACAACAATTCTATACTTATGTTCTTAACCAGTTCCATCTTTCTGTGCAATCCATCCAATGTGACAATGGCAAAGAATTCGATAACAATTCTCTCCGTGAATTTGCCTCATCCCGCGGAATCTCCTTTCGCCTTTCCTGTCCCTACACGTCTTCTCAAAATGGAAAAGCCGAGCGTGCTCCCCGCACCATCAACGATGTCCTTCGTAGCCTTCTCTACCAGGCGCATCTGCCACTTCCCTTTTGGGTTGAGGCCCTCCACACCGCCACATACCTTCTTAATCGTCGCCCTACTAAACCCCTAAACTTTGACACACCATACTCTCAACTCTTTCAGGTTGCTCCTGATTACTCTCATCTTCGAATTTTTGGATGCTTGTGCTATCCAAATCTATCCTCCACAGCGCCTCATAAACTTGCTCCTCGGTCTACACCTTGTGTCTTCCTTGGCTATCCTGCAGATCACAAAGGCTACAGGTGCCTAGACATCCAAAGCCGGCGCATCATCTTGTCCAGGCACGTCATTTTTGATGAATCTGTGTTTCCGTTTGCACAGGAGCTCACACAGCATTCTTCCGCACCGGATCCAGCGTATCCTACCAACCCAATCCCGGCTATTACCTCGTACCACGGGATCCGCGCGGATCTTGGCTCCACCACTCTCCCGTTGCCACCTGCCCCGTCTGTGCACGCGGAACCGCCGACTGCGCCTTCTCCGCATTCGCCCGCGGCACCTGCGACGGGCCCAGCTGCTCCCCAGCCGCCTCGTGGTTCGCCGTCACCCAGTCCCCGTGCACCACGCCCATCCTCTTCTCGTCCGGTAGCGTTTCTTCGCTCGGCACACCCGACCACCTCCTCCCCACGCTACATCCACCCCACTGGTTCAACACAGCATCAAATGCAGACACGTTCCAAACACGGAATTGTTATTCCAAAACGCCACTTCAACCTATCTGCTGCATCTATCACACCCATTCCATCCAATTACCGTCTTGCTCTTAAAGATCCTAATTGGCATAATGCTATGGTTGAGGAATATAATGCTTTGATGAACAACAATACTTGGTGTCTTGTTCCTAGACCTGCAGGTACCAATGTGATTACAGGGAAGTGGATCTACCGGCACAAGTTTGAACCCGATGGTACTCTTGCTCGCTACAAGGCTCGGTGGGTGGTTCGTGGATTTTCTCAAGAATATGGTGTTGATTATGATGAAACATTTAGCCCGGTGATTAAACCTGCTACTGTTCGTGTGGTGTTGAGCATTGCCACTTCGTCCGCATGGCCCATCCATCAATTGGATGTCAAGAATGCATTCCTCCACGGTAATCTCACTGAGACTGTCTACTGTTCACAACCTGCCGGTTTTGTTGATGCATCTCACCCTGAGTATGTTTGTCAACTTAATAAATCCTTGTATGGTTTGAAACAAGCGCCTCACACTTGGTTTTTGCGGTTCACACGGTTCCTTTGCTCTCTTGGTTTTCAAGCTTCCAAGTCTGATTCTTCACTGTTTATTCTCCACACTTCAACCGCCACTGCCTACCTTCTCTTGTATGTTGACGATATCATACTCACGGCAAGCTCTGACTCACTGTTAGCCGGTTTGATTTCCAGTCTCCGAAAGGAGTTTTCCATGACTGATCTTGGTCCCTTGAAGCACTTTCTGGGTGTTCATGTCACACGATCCCCCAGTGGTCTCTTTCTGTCTCAGGAGCAGTATGCTCAGGACATTCTTGATCGGGCTAACATGGCAAACTGTAATTCCTGCTCAACACCAGTGGACACTCGATCCAAGATCTCTGCTTCGGATGGTCCTTTACTTGCTGATGCAACTGAATTTCGGAGTTTGGCCGGAGCTCTTCAGTACTTGACCCTCACTCGGCCGGACATCAGCTATGCGGTTCAACAAATTTGTCTGTTCATGCACTCACCCCGTGAACCTCATATGACTCTTCTGAAGCGAATCCTCAGGTATCTGAAAGGTACATTGCATTATGGGTTACATCTCAGTCGATCTTCGTCCATGGACATTACAGCATACTCGGACGCCGATTGGGCAGGATGTCCGGATACTCGACGGTCTACTTCAGGATACTGTGTGTTTGTTGGTGATAATCTCATAGCTTGGTCTTCTAAGCGCCAAACAACAGTATCCCGATCAAGTGCCGAGGCAGAATACAGAGGAGTTGCCAATGCAGTGTCTGAAACTTCTTGGATATATCAGTTACTTGTGGAGCTTCATCACCGGCCTGCTAAAGCAACAGTTGTTTATTGTGACAACATAAGTGCCATGTACTTGTCTACCAATCCAGTGCAACATCAGAGAACGAAGCACATCGAAATTGACCTGCATTTCGTCAGGGACAAGGTAGCTCTTGGTGAAGTTAAAGTGCTTCATGTGCCATCTCGTTTTCAGTTTGCTGATGTTTTCACAAAGGGCCTTCCACGAGCTTTGTTTGATGAGTTTCGAGACAGCCTGCTCGTTTATCCACGTACTGGCTGAGGGGGGCTGTTGGAATGAGTCATCGTGACCGATTCTTCAGGTGTTTCAACGGCTCGTGGCCTCAACGGGCATGCACGCATGCACCGGATCTCTCCGTAGAGTTAGGCCCTCAACCGTGTGAGTGCGTGGTGTATATTCATGTACATGTAACCGGACTATTTAAGGTCCACTGATGTTGTAATACAAGTGTGGCATTCAGCATTCTTCACGAACTGATCTAGCGAACGTGGCAGCAACTTTGGTTGGGGTGGGGGCAGGGGGGACGACTTGGACTTGGAGCATGAAACGGGCCCCTGCCGGCCGGCTAGCTGCTGCGAGGTTTTAGTCAGAATCAAAGTCTTTTTCCCTTTAGGCCTTGTTTAGTTCGCGCAAATTCGATCGAATTGACTGTAGCAAAATGTATTGGGAAGCTTAAAAGCGGAGAGGAGGCACGTTTTTCAAAAAGATACTTTTGGTCGAATTGGTCAAATTCGATGTAAGCCTTAGTTTTAGATGACACGATCCGATGCGGATGCTCCTGTGCTCGAGCCAGCAAGCAAGGCACAGGTTCGTCAGGGGGAGATGCCTGTCGGTGTCGCGCGCCGGTCGTGGAACACAAGCTGCAAATCGGGCCTGGTCTGATGGTTCGTTCCGCTACTGGATTGGGAAAGATTTCGTGGTCGTCAGTGTTTGGCATTTCAGACTGCAGGCACCAGAAAACAAATGCCGCCAGTGTAACGGGACTTTCTACCTTCTACCTGCTGCAGCGTACGTGTAGGAATAGTGCGTAGCGTGTAGCACAGACACATGTGGCACGAGCGCAACATGTGAGTGGTTGCCGTAACGTTACATTCATTGCTGCCCCGGAACTACATTTTCCGCGCTTGATGTCAAATTAATCGACCGTACACGAGCAATAATGCCGTAGAAAAGGAGCGGCTGTAGCAAGGACAGCACTCATTGAACTTGAACCAGAGAAATCTCACTTCTTTCTTCCATGAGAAGAGGAAAAAAAACACATCACGGCGTTGTACATGAACTGATTCTTTTTTTAGCAAAGCTGAAATCAATTCTTGCCCGTGGCAGCATCGTACACACTGCCGGAAACGGAATCGGGAATCGTACGTGCTGCCGTCTGTGTCCGGAACGGATGGCACGCGATCGGGCCGGTGCAATAGGAAATCCCCGCCCCGGATGCTCCGTGCTTGGTGCTACGACCGCGGTGCTAGCGACCTGCTCGTCACCTAACCTGGAACAAGTCCAGAAAACCCTTGTTAATTGAGAATTTTTTGTTAATTGGGAAATGGATCGGAAAGCCCTGATACCAAATCAGAGGTTTCGTCAGTTGGCACGTCCGAGTCCGAAAGGTTCGAAGAGGAACATCAGGGATAACAAAAAACATGTCGCAAAAATCGAAAAGATAATGGGCGGGTTTTGCTTGTGCTTATGAGACATGGGAATCACACGCGTCAACGCATACTGGATGGCGTCGGCAGCTATCGGACAAGCTAACAAACATATATTTCATGCTGGATTGTGTACAAAAACTATGGGGGCATATAGAGGTTTGGATTGATTAGGCGAATCGAGTTCTGAAGAACTTACAATTCTGAAGATGATGGCTGATTGCAAAATTTTATTCGTATCGTAGATCAAGCACGTTCGGCGCCGTGGTTATTTCTTTTGGGCGGGTGGTTGAAACATCAACAAAAAGTATGAGGTTGAAACAATATTTTAGGCTTGTAATCCTCTAAAGTCTCTATCTCTCTCTACACCTAAAAAGAACCAAATGTCGCAGTTTCACGTCCGTCGTAGGTCCTCCCGACGTCCGGTTTTCGTCCGCCCGCCCCGAGCGCCCCTTATCTCTACGTTTCGCGCCGACAGGTGGGCCCTACGGTCCCCGCGTTTTCTCCTTCCCATCCCTCGCCCTCTCCTCTGATCCCGCCGGCCGCCGCCCCCTGACCGCAACGCCGCCCCGTCGCACCTCCACATGCGACGCCACTGCCGTCCCGTTCACCCTACGCGGCGCCAGCCTCCCGCATCTCGCCCTGCGCCCGCCCATGGACCGCCTCGCCGACGGTGGCCACCTCGCCGCGGCGTCCATCTTCGACCCAGCAGACCAGAGCGCCGCCACCGCGTCATGCGCGCCGTCAAGGGCGCGGACGCCACCATCCGCAGCCAGGTAACCCGCTCTTCCCTCTCTTCCTCTCTCATCCCAACATTCAGTTGATTCTCGGTAGCCTCTTGGAGGTAGACCCACACGATTCATGACGAGGCGGACTCGATCCGGCATCCTCCGGCGTGGATCTGGTGAGCAGCGGGGTTGCGGCGGTGGCTAGCAGCCAGGGCGGCGCGGCTGCTGCCGGATCCCATCTGGGTCTGGTAGTCGATGGTCTGTCCCTCTGTCCCTCTGCGTCTCACGTGTGTGCTCGCGGCCGGTTGGGCTGACTTGATTCCGCTCCGCACGCAGACCATGTGTTCGACGGGGAGGCGACCAACGCGCAGGTGTACGGCGCGCTCGTCCGGTACGTCATCCGCGCGGCCGTCGACGGGTTCAACGGCACCATCTTCGCCTACGGCCAGACGAGCAGCGGCAAGACCTACACCATGAGTGGCTCCGACGCCGACCCCGGCATCATCCCGCTCGCCGTGCGTGACCTCTTCCACACAGCGTGTCAGGTGATTGATTAACTGCTCTCTACAGCGCGACGCCGTTGGCGCTTTTGGTTAGATACAGTTGCTCCAATTAATCTTGCTGCGACTGATTGACTGGGATTCGATTTTGGAGCAGGCTGTGGACCATGAGTTCCTTTTCAGGGTCTCCTACATGGAGCTCTATAATGAAGACATAAACGATCTCCTGATGCTGGGGAGCCAGAAGCTGCCGATCCATGATAACTTGGAGGTAAATGCAAGTGATGCTGATTCTCCCTCATTCACTACTGCATTTGTATCAATTTTCCTTTTTTTTCTGGTTATAGCGTGAAGCTTGTGCTTGTGGTCTGCGGGAGGACGTTGTGGAAAGCTCTAAACAGGCACTTGAGCTCCTCAAGCTTGGAGAAGGCACTGTTTCTGCATATGCTATGTTTTCATTAATAATTATTGTTTACCCACAGTATGATAAGATTATTTTCTCTTCTTTCCAGCAAATAGGCATTTTGGGGAGACCAACATGAATGCGCGAAGCAGTCGGTCCCATACTATTTTCAGAATGGTACGAAGTTCTGGATCCCATTGCAGCTTTTCCATGGCCATTTCGGACAGTTGGATTAAATCGTTCATATAATTGTTAATTTTGCTGTTGTTCTGATTTCAGATAATTGAAAGCAGGGCTAAGAACCAGATCGACTCTGGGGATGCTATCCGAGTGTCTATCCTGGTTTGTGATACTGACTCTAATGTTTTTGTTGTAAAACAAGATGATGTGGTAAGAAAAATAACTATGATGCTATACAATTAGAATTTGGTGGATTTAGCTGGGTCTGAAAGAAACTCCAAGACAGGAGCAGAAGGAGTGCGTTTAGAGGAGGTGAAACATATAAACGAGAGCTTGATGCATCTGGGAATTGTCATCAACAAGCTGAGTAAGAATGGAAAACAAATGTATGTATACCAGAGTATCCAATTAATTTCTCTCACATCCCTAATTCATAAGTTTATTTAAGCAACTAGGTTGTGCTAAGTCTGATGGCAATACAATTATAAGCAACTTTATTGATATCTTGTATCCTATTACTTCTTTATAATGTCTATCTTCCGTTAACAAGCCAACACCTCAACCATTTGTGTCATTGGTTCATGCATGAAACTCCATAAATACGTTATCCAAAGATACGTCAGCAAGAAATTATTCTAGCTTTATTCCAATCTTTCGAAAGCTTGCTTGAGTGATGGCAGTGTCTTGAGTTATTCACCATTGGGGAATTTTGAATCATCGTAGTGTTTCTCATGATTGAAAATGGTTTACTGCCTAATAAAAGAGAAAAAATGACATGCAAATGAATAAGATCCACAATGGTGCAATTTTGAGCACTTATGTAGCTAATTATATCCATGCAGAGGACACATTACTTATTGCAACAGCAAGTTGACACGCATTCTGGAATCTGCACTAGGAGGCAATGCAAAGACATCAATAGTCTGCACAGCTGCTCCTGAAGAGGTCAGTATACATACTTTCTACATTTTCACCATGTTGTAGTACCAGACTTTCCTATACTTATTTGTATTTTTTAATTCTGTGTTATGCTGAAAATAAACTCATAGACCCACATTGATCTATACTATAAGGAACTCTTCAATTTGCAAGTAGGGCAAAATGTGTCAGGAATTGTGCACAAGTTAATGAGGTATGTTTTAATGATTATATATTTGTGTAATACATCAATTTATTTCCATTTTAGTTTTGATAGAGGAAGAGTGGTATTTGTTCTTTGTTATAGATTATCTTTAATCCATTGGTTTGTTTGTTACACTTCTGTTAAATGTGAGAGTTTCAGTACAGATTGTTTATATGTATTTACCAAAAATGGTTTACTGCCTGAGTGATGGCAGTGTCTTGAGTTATTCACCATTGGGGAATTTTGAATCATTGTAGTGTTTCTCATGATTGAAAATGGTTTACTGCCTAATAAAAGAGAAAAAATGAAGGAACACGTGAATAAGATCCACAATGGTGCAATTTTGAGCACTTAATAACTCAATAAATTTCACTGAAATTTGTCACTCGTAGCAATGCACGGTCATGAACCTATATGTCACTAATTCATTCATCATATATTCTTAGTGTACTTGTGGAATTTAATGGCGATGGACAATATGACTTTATACATATAATGCTTATTGCGGTGCAAATCTATGCTTTTTTAATGTGAACTTATGGTGTTCTAATTTTTTGTTTCCTTCTACGGGCACGAACCTAAATTTATGGTGTTCTAATTTTTTATTTTCTTTCTGTAGCAATTTTTTTAAAATTATTGATGATTTATTTAGAGTGTTGGTTGAACTTTTTTAAATTACTGATGATTTGTTTGAGTCATATTATCCAACCCATTGAAATTATTATGTATTCGTTTGAATTATAAAATATACGTGTCTGTCACTCATATTTGGTAATCTAAATAAGCATGATTTTTTGGGTGCGTCAATTTTATCGCTTCTACAATTTTGTTTCCTTTCCGTAGCAACGCACGGGCACGAACCTAGTTTGTTAATAAGATAGTTGAATCAGTCGTACATCCTCGCAAAAAATAGTTTAACGTGAATAAAAGTTATATTCGCAAGCTCGCAACTTCATAGAAGTCCCCTCCTGGTTGGTTGGTTCCTCCTAAAGACAGAAAAAGAGAAATAATAATATTTTGGAGATATTTTGGGCCATATTTTGGTTAAGAATTTTTTGGGCCATATTGTTTTCTGGCCTAATAAAGCCTAAGAACGCCGGCCCTCGGAATCCTTCTTCGCTCTATATTTTCCGTGTTGCCTAACCAAAGTCTCCAGATGAGACTAGGCAAGCCTGCAGAGCCGAATCTTTAAAGTCCTGGCCGTCTACGACATTGGGCCTGTTAATGGCCTAGTGCCGTCTAGGCCTATGGGCCTGTTGTTATCCTTTCTGTCACGTTTCTTGCATTTGCTTCTGATTTCCTTCTTGGCTCGTGTGTGCTCCTACGCGATGGCACTGAACTTCCCCGTCAGACCAAGAGTCTGTGACCTATGATTCTATGAACAGCCGCAAAGCCGCCAAAGCGTTATGCTGCTAATGCTGTACCACACGATTTAATGCTTTACAGTTTATACCTGCAAAGCTAGCAATAACCCGATGTTCCTAACCATGCAATGTCTCGTCTAAACAGATCCCTTATGGGTTAGTGGTGTCCAGATAATATAACCTTCACACGCAATGGAGCTACTAGTTCATTTGATTTTGTCTACATAGCATTAGCATGGCACGGTAAAGTTAGAGCACGGTGAAAGGAGGAGCACATTCTTGGAAAAGAAGAACATGACAGATGACAACAGATCCATAGAAAATTTGTGAAAAGAGGCTGATCAGACCTGTCAACATCAGGAGTAGCCATGGCTCAATCTGTTGACATCATCTGGGCAGTCGAGTGACCCCAATCTCCCAATCAGCGACCCATAAAAAACTCAGTGGCGGATGCTGCACTGACTGACACTGAAAGCGAGGAAAATCAATTGTTTCCTCGGCACTTCCAAGTTGGAGGCTTGGAGCCCCCAGTTGCCGCCGCTCTCCGGGACGCAACATCGACGTCACTGGCCGCTCATGCCCGACTAAAAGAAGAATAAAGCAGGAGGGAGCTAGCGTTAAAGCAGAAAAGAAGCCACCATAGGGGCTTTTGTTTATTGTTGCCCGTCTAATCCGAGCGACGCTGCCGCTGGTGATGCTGTCACGGCGATGGCAACTCACATTACCGGAGGAGGAGCCCAGGCATCTACGCTCCAGGGGCACGGCCGCACGCACGCACGCATGTGATGGTGACTTTGGATCAAAGCATCACTCTCCTTCAGATGGAGAGGGGGACAGAGAGGGAGAGGCACCAACTAGTAGCAAGCTAAGCTCAGATCATGAGCATTAGTTTATCAGGCCAACTCCAAAAGCAGTAGCCAATCTGATATCTGCATCTGATGGGATGCGGGATTGGTATAAAACTACTACCTGATCAGGGATGGGCAGGCATGGGCCTGTCCCCCTGAACCCAAACTGTAAATAAAATGCAAAGCGTTCGTGATGTCACCACTCACTCGCAAAAGCTTGTGTGGTTCAGAGGTTTGTGAGTTTGGGTACTAAGCTAAAAGCCGCCTCCGTTTAGGGTTAAAGAACGCAGTTCTTCTGGTGCTAAACTAAGATGGAGGCAGCACTACCATGTACCATGGCTATCCTCCTGACTCCTGATGAGCCCTTGACGTGTCTCCGGGACCCACAGCATGCTTCTGGTGTGTGCGTAAAAACAGATCAGATCAGGAACCGGATCGTGACAACAACTCAGAAGCAAGTTGCATTGACGCGGCGATAGATTAAGCAACCGAATATTAGCCTGTTTGGGCTGATGCTGGTCCACTCCATTAAACTGAGACTTGCAAGTTACATCTTCGCGTATGTTGCCGTTCTCATCCGCTGGGGAGTGAGGGAGAGCAGTGACGTGCCATTATTTTTCGCCAGCCAAGGAAGATACTTGCTACAGCGGCGATTCCCTATGTTTGGCCTAAAGAAAACGAGGTGGTATCCTAATAAGATAGGCCGTGGTATACTTACACCTAACCGTCATTGTTCGCAACAGCAACCACTATTCAGAGTAGGTATACTCATGCATCCATAATACTCTGATCCAAAGCTTCTTTTTTTTTTGCTGAAAATTTTTGAATGCTCGGCTGTCAGAGTGGGACCATGCTAACAGCACTAATCCTCTAGCTGTCTAGCTCGTACATCTAGCCGTTTTATGCATCTGATGCTCCTCCGGGCTAAGCAGGGATGGGAGATAAATAAAATCATAAAAGTAAAGCGCAGCATAACGGATTTGACTTTTACAAATACAAAGAAACAGAAGGGCAAGGAATATAAAACTGCTGATTTTTTTTAAAAAAAAAGGAATATAAAACTGGTAAACAAGGGAAAAGCGACGACCGCCCCCGCCGCCCCCGGCGGCCCGGCATATAAAATCTGCCGAGGAGGACGCGCGCGAACCCGGCGACGCGCATGTGGCCGATCCGATCATCACCCATCGACGCGGGCGAACACGGTTACCGGGCCGGCCCACGCGCGGGACTCGCGCACGCCCAAACAACAGAGCACGCTGCTCCACCTCATCGCCCGGTCACTTAGCTACAGTAGCGTGCAACTGCAACGCAGCCAAGACGCTCGGCTCCCGGACGCGATCGACCCAACCGGACGCCGTAACAAACAAAGCGTAGCGAGTCAGCCACCGCGCGGTCCAGGCGGCGGCTGCCACGGCTAGTCTCCAACTGCGAGCCGAATCAACCAGCGCGCGGCCCGTTCGGTCGTGGCCGGGGTGTCGGGCTGGCTAGGTTAGGTTAAATGGTTGATGATATCCCGGCCGGAATTGTGGTTGGAAGGCGGCCGAGCTGGACGGCGGCTAGAGCGCGCGCGGCGAGAAGGCGTCGCTTGTACGCTCGGGTGCCATGCGGTTGCTCGTTCGAGTGTGATGAGGCAAGGCGCGAGGCGTGGCCAGGCTATGTGGGCCGGCGGATGCGGTGGTTACTTCGGTGGTGGGGGCAGCGGGCCGGCAGTTAGTTAAGCTGGCTAGTGAGCCATGGGTTGTAATGCACTGTGCGTGCGTGACATGCCACTAGTGCCCGAGACGACAGCGGATCATGGGAGGGCGAGGAGTCATGCCAATCGCGTTCCCCTCTTAACTAATCCTCGCAAGCCACTGCTAAGCCAAGACACCTCCCGCTCGATCCACTCAGCTCTCGCCGCTCGATCCACTCAGCTCTCGCCTATTGATATCTGTTGCTTGCATTGAGCCTTTGACACCCTGCAAATCTCGCGACTAATCCGGGCCGGGCCCCCGCACCAACCTCTAATTAACCAACAGGGCCGATCAACGCGACCAATCCATGAGTCACCGGTCGAAGAAATCCCAAACGGGCACACACATGCATGGTCCCCCGGGAGAGACTAATCCCGGGTTCTACCACGCGCGCCGGCCACTTCCATCGTACTTAAAAATTCACAGCGCCGTGACACTAATTAATTGGTGAATCACGTGCGTGGGCCGATGGATTGGACGACAAGGTGTGTGTCGTACACTCGTACTCGTGCACCGGTGTGTCATGCTCTCGCCATGCGTGCTGAGACGAGCACGAGCTAGCGCTTGCATGTGACAACTAGCAAGCCAGGCTAGCGATCGTTAGGTGCGGGTCGTGTGCGCGCCACAGGTGCCTAAGATTCTAGCTAGCGGTGCGTAGCAGCAGTTGCGTTTGGGTGGGTACACGTCGTCCCGTCCGTCCCTGCTGCAGTGACGCAGGAGGCCTTGTCCCTTGCAGCACCCTACTGTGTCCCCACTCCCACGCATGCAGATGCAACGCCATGTAGGTGCACAGTAACCAGCTGGGTAATCCGGCCAGATTAGGAATAACACGAGAGAGCATGCATAGACGAGATCTCGAGTTAGAAGCTACGTCACCGGGTTCGTGAAACGGTGCCACGTTTCCTATATCGGGATCGTCATTTTCGTACCGGGAACATGATACGATTTTCCTCCCCATCTTATAAAAACGTGTCTAAAATATCGTACCGTGAGCGTAAACGTACCTTGACGGCTCGACCCACGTTCCTTTAACCATCGAACCGGGAACTTTTGTGACACTGTTAGAAGTACTAGATAGCTAGCTGCCCTAACGCATACGGCACCATCGGAGGAGGGAGCTAGCTGGCTAGCACGGCTTCATGTCCCTTGCCTGATCACAGAGCCACCAGACATGGTGAAAAATTCCGGACAAAATGAAGTTTTATTAGCCAACAGCCTCGCCATGACGCCATCTACATATAGGCACCGAGAGCAGGACTAACGCGGCCACTGACATGGGGGCCCGACGTCACGCTGGAGGGCTTACCGATGGAGTTCTTTTTTTTTGTTTTGTTTTTGTGGAACGCTTACCAACGGAGTTCGGTGCCAGTACACGGAGTAGCTAGTAGCGTGCGACTGTACATGCCGGGGGACAATTCGTGCTCACAAAAGCGTGCCGAATTACACACAAGCACGCAGCAGACACCGGGGGTCCATGAGCGAGACGTCGAGTTATTCGCAGGGTTTTTTTTTTACCGTTGGGAACCGGTCCGGTTCCCACGGTTACCGCTCAAACCGCCTCGGATCGGTTAGGGTACTGTTCATCGGTTACCGAAAAAAATCGGTACTGTTCATCAGGAACCGGTAAAAACCAGTCCAGCTTACCGCTACCGCCGGCCGGCGGTAGCAGGTACCGGTACGAGAAAAAAACCCTGGTTATTCGTGGGGCGCATGGTCCCTTGCGAGGGCATGGCGCCAACGTGTACTGGTGCGCAACATAATGACGAGAAACGGGACGAGCGCTAATCAAAAGGGCATCGCCAACAACCGGTAAATTCGCTCTCTTTCTGTCTGGTTGTTTGGAAGGAAAAAGAAAAAAAAAGGACACGAGGGAATAAAAATAAAAATTCTGGCAGATCCAGTGTTGGCGTTCGTCGCATATACTGCTCCTGCTCCTATAACAAATATACATTACTGTACTACATTTCTGCTTACCTTTTGACGCGTTCAACTTTCACGGTAAAAACTGTCAGATTTACCTGATCAGATTCGCGGTAAAAAAGAAAAGAAAAGTACAAAGGTGACAAGTAAGTGGATATACTTAGGCCCTGTTTAGATTCGTGAAAAAGCACCAATTCAATCAAAAGGCAACGCATTGAACTACGTGCCCCCTCTCTACTTTTTCAATTCCCAATGTATCTCCAATCATTGAATTCGATCGAATTCACCCAATCTAAACAAGGCCTTAGTGAACTATAATGACATGTACTATAAAGATTAAACGCAGGGGGGCCGCATATGATGGTCATTAATTCATTATCGCGCACTTACCACCAAATTTACCGTCACTTTCCGCGCCCTAATGATTCCCCGGGCTTCCGATCCAATCGCCGCTCCCGGCCATGAGCCCATCTTCCCCTGCTCCCTACCCGACTGATTTTTTATTTCTGTGGCATTTGCTGCGTTGCCCCCGGCCCCCTGAATTTTCAATTCTCTATCCGTCTGTCCGTCCGTCCACGCGAGTCGTGACCAGCCTGGCCTTCCTCGGCTTCCAGTCTAATCCGGCGAGCTTCCATTCTCCTTGATTGCTCTGTCGTTGCAGTGTCACCGACCTGCAGCTTTGGTTGCTGCCATGCTGGAGAGGTGAGAGCTGACGGTTGCGCTCGCTCGTCGTCTACGCTTTCACCTGCCGCATCTTTTGACTTTTTCTTCTTTATCTGTGCTGGAGTTACATGCATACATGTAATTCTAGTGCGGTAAAAATGTAAATACAACTCCTATAAGCTACAGAGCATATACCAGTAGAGTTTTCTACTGAGCGGATGTACGGTATGGCATGGCTCTGATAAACAAATGATGCTGCGGGCCTGCGGCGGCAGCACCGGCTGTCGACCTGACGTGAAATTTGATTTGATTTCTGTTTGTTCCGTGTACTGTACGTATGACGCATAAAACAGGCTCGAGGTTTACAGCCAGGCCCCACCAACAGGGACTATTTTGCAAATACATGGGTTCTTCGGGGTGGATACGCAAACTGCCACGACGGAGAGGGGGTGGGGGACGTCACCGTCAGTCAGCGCTACACGTGCCGGCATGCACATCGCTTCGTGCCTTGTCCGCCTCCGTCGAGAGAAAATCAAAAGAGCCGTATGTGTATGTGAGTATGTGACTATGGGCGTGTTCAATTGGAGGAAAAGAGGGAAAAGAGGGAAAAGTTTTTGCATTGGGTTGCGTGTACAGAGAGAAGAAATGAACTGACACGGTTCTCGATGTAGAAAGAGAAAAACTTGTCACGTGAATTGAACACGCCCTATGTGTACGCGTATGTGTAGCCGGCCCTGGTGGGCTGTATGGATGGCCAGACGGGCCACAGTAACAGTGTGCTGGTGTACTGGAGCAGTTCCTTTCACTGGTTTTCAAGGCGTATGCTAAGCTGTACACAGTGTGCACCAACTGTACTGTGCTGCTCGTATGGTTGTATCGAGTTAGCTGCTGAAAAGATTAGTCCCAAAACAAGTTATCATGCAAGGTGTAATGATAAGTAGCATCTCTCAAGAGTCGGAGAATTGTCTTTTGAAAACAAAAGAAACTACACCATGTTTCAAACTTATTAAGCACGCATCAATTATATTAGAGAGTTTGCTAAAAAAAATGTTAAAATTAATTTTCTACAAACAATGTAAGCAGCATATACCACTTTATCATTTCGGCAAAGAGAACAAAGTTCAAATAAAAGGAGATATACATTTTAGGAAAAAGCTAAAGTACGCTATTTTTCACCAGGGCTCGATATTTGGACCAGACAATCCTACCTCATGATTCAAACCTCGTTATCACATTTTCACTGTCTTCTTATCCATCTCCGATGAAGATCTTAAGCGAGACTTTAGGGTTCGGGGTTGAAGGCTTAGAGGGAGGACCAGAAAGGTAGGTTGGCCGACGATGTCGGTAGGTGAGACTGCAGGGTAGCAAGGGGACGACCGGACGAGCATGCCGCGTCGTGTTGGACATCCTAGCGGACTGTAGAGGCGACGAGGCTAGGCCTGGACGGCGACGAGGGTAGGCGTGGACAACACCGATGGCACCGTGTAGGTTGCTGCCTAGGGTGACAACGGTGTTAGCGGCGAGCGTCGTGCTCAGTTGCTTGAAAGTGTTGAATCACTTTCTTTGTGCTGGAATACTTCCATTTCAAATTATTGGTCATTTTAATCGTGTTCTGAGTCAAAGTTATCTAACTTTTTGGTACAAAATTATCTAGATTTGATCAAAATTATAGAAAAATATAATATCTACAACATCAACCTAGTTTTTAAATTCACCACAAAATATGTAAAGAGAGCATATTTATTTGGTATTATGATAATAATATTTTTTTAATAAATTTTGTAAAATCAGTGATGTTTGAATTTGGACAAAACTTAATGACAAGTAATTCTACTGCAACAATAATATTATGCACACGTTTCGCAAAGGGCAGAATACTGTAATAACACCATCATTTACACTAACAAGTAATTAACATGATTATATCCACTGTAAAAAAAAAGAGAGAGGACAAAAGGTAAAACCCCCACGGCAAAAACACCTTCTCACCTCTGCAAGCGCAAGTTGCTTGAACTGTATGTAATTCTTGTATACCCGTATACAAACTTGTATACCGCCGTCGTCGGAAGGGGGTAAAAAAACAAAACAAAAACATCAGGGACTGACTGTTACATCGATTTACAGTTTTTGTTTAACACGATCGACGATGACCTATTAATAAGTTACTGAGCCTCGCTGTTAATTTGCTCTACCACCGCAACCCCACTCTTCGCCCTCCGGTTAAGGGGCCGTAAGAATGGGGTTCTTATTGCCCGGAACAAATCAATAAATAATGGAATGGAACGGGGGAATTACAGGATGAACAAGAACAGTGGTGTGGTTGGTTGATGGACTGATGGTGCTTGGATGGGCTTGCTGGTTTTTGGTTTGAAAAGCATATACGTACGGTTTATGGAGGCGCCGGCCGCGCGCGCGCGCGAGCTCCGTCCGGCCTATTGAACCATGGCGAGGAAGGTGCTCGTCGGAGCGGAGGTCGGCACCGCGGGCGCTGCCGTCGTCGTTGTCGGTGCTGGTGTGCTGCTGGCGCCGCCGGGGTTTGGCCTCTGGAACTGTATCCTGTACTGCATTTTGCCGTCTTCCTCGCCCTCCTCGCCGTCGTCGGAGTACTCGTCGCCCATGTCGTCGCTGTCCGTCTCGTCCGTCGTGAACTCCCGGGGCGGCTGCTCGTTCAGCTCTCTGACGATGTCTTCTGGCTTCATAGCAAGCACATATCCGGTCAGCCTGCGTCGATCGCGCTCGAAACGCACAGGAAAACGAAGGGACTAGTTGGAGCACACGGCGTCGTTAGTCGTTACCTTCTTCATGCCGGTATCAGCATCGAACGCGGCCGGCGTCGTCGGCGCTTTCTCGCCATTGCTGCTCGGCAATTGCGCGCCTCCGCCTGACCCTCCGTTGTTCCTCTTGTCGTCGTTGATGTTCTTCCCCTCTATCTCGTGCCGGCTCGGGTTCGGCTGCTCCGGGAGGGCGGGAGGAGCGGCGGCGATGGCGACATTGGACGCGGAAGCGGCTGCGCCGCTGCGGAGGTGCTTCCTGCTGTAGATGGCCTCAAGCTGGTGGAAGTATGGGCATGTCTTGGAGTCCTCCGGCCGCTTCTTGTTGCTCTCCTTCACCTTCTTGTAGTACTTGTTGATGTTCTCCCACTTCTCCTTGCATCGCTTCGAGCTCCGGTTGTATCCCAGCCGCCGCATCCCGGAAGAAATCTCCTCCCAGAGCGGGCCCTTGGGACCCGTCTCCAAGTAGCGCATGTCCAAGTCCATGCGCAGCTGGATGAGCGCGTGCACCTCCGTCTTTGGCCACCGCGAGGACGACGCCGCTCCGCCGTCTCCACCTCCTAGACCGGCATCGACGTGCTGCTCCGCGGCGGGCACTAGCTCCAGTGATGTGCCAGAGGTCAGGTGCGCGCTGCGCGGCGTGCCAGCGTCCCGGAGCGGCGTTTCCTTTGGCTGCTGCTGGAGTGGCGCGGCTGAGATTGGCTTCGACAGCGGTGTCGTCGTCTGCGGCGACGGTGGAGGCGGGTGCTGCTGTCGGGGAACTAGTTTCGGCGGTGGCGGAGTCTGGACTGGCATTGGGACGGCGGCGGCGGCAGGCGGCTGCACGGACTGCCCGCCGATGCGCTGGAGGAAGGCTATGATGGCGGCGTCCCGGGAGGCCGCGGCGGCTCGTTCCTGAGAAAGCTGCTCCTGCTCGCGGTTGAGGCGGGCGACCTCCTGCCTGCGCCACGCCTCCTCCCGCGCCGTGCGCTCCGCCTCCCGCTTCTCCATGGTGTCCAGGAACCGCCGCTGCATCTCCTCCTGTCTCTCGACGACCTGCTGCATGAGGCCCGTGCAGGGGTATGTTCCCCTGAAAGAGGGAACTGGGTCGCCTGGTAGCCCTCGTCGGCAATGGCTTGAGAGCATCTGGCGACCGGGGTGCGACACGCGGTGTCTTCCTGCCGGTACGCGGCGTCTTCCTCCAGGCACGCTATGACCAATGGCATCTCCACCTGGGCCGTGCCAACATGCAGTGCAAGCTGGGCCTCCAGGATACTGGTATCCGGGTCCACAGCCAGCACAGTAGTGGTTAGGCCCGGCCCATTAGCTGGCGCTTCCTGTCCCGTTACGGGGCACATCCCGGTCGGTACTCCAGCCTCCAGACACCAATGATGTGCAGCCGCTTCAAGGCGCATCGGATCCACATGATCCGTGGGGATCACCTCGCGATTCTTTTGGAGTTCGAAATGGATCGCCTCTGCCTGCGCCAGAGGTGTCAACCTTGGTGGTACCTGTGGCGATGCGACAGCAGTTTGTGGGCCTCGCTTCCCGCCCAAGGAAGACCCGTCCGTTGTCTGTAGCCCGCACGGACGAATCTCTGTCGTCGGCGGTGGGGTCGGGGCAGCCTTCGAAAAGTGCTTTTCCAGAGGCTGTGCCGTCAGAGATGCTCTCCGTGTCCGGATTGGCCCGTCCTGTCCCTCCTGCCTCGCCGTACCTCCTCCGGTGGCGTCCCGGCGCGGGAACGCCTCAATGCGCGGGCCGACTCCCCGCCGGAATAAGATAGAGTATGAGATATAGTTGGACGAGTGAGGCGGCTACGTCTCATAGGACACAATAGATAGAGGGGCGGGAGAAAGAGGCAAGCAAGCACGGAGAGGGGAAATACAAGGCAGCTATGTTATAGGAGATACAAGATAGAGAAGGAGAAGTGGGTCGCCGGCAAGAGTGAGGCTAGCCGTTGGTGTGTCACAGGAAAAAAAAAAGAAAAGAAGTTGCTAGGAAGGAAGAACATGGCAATTAATTAAAAAAACAAAGAAAAATCATGTACAATATGTTTTGATGTGTTTCTTTTGCATTTCTTATTCTATTCACCTCTTTTGCGTATGAAATGATTGGCCTACTTCCTAGTCCAGCCCTTCTTCTATCTTCTTGAGTATTGCAGATAGTGGCCATGAATACGCTCAACAAGAAAGGATGAGGTTTGTCGTATGATGTGTGTCTGATCCCCGTGTCGTTTTTCTTGTCCTTTTTTCGATCGTTCATGGCTAAACGCTGTAACATTTTTTTTTTCTGAACAAGCACGAGGACATGCCTACTACTGTAAAAAATCTACTTAAACCGACAGCCTCGGATACAAAAATCCTCAGAGACACCACCTACATCCGTACGCGGTACACCCATTCACGCGCCTTCAAAACGAAGCGTGCAAAGCAAGCAAGAGAGGAGCTGTCCGCAAGGCACAGTAAGATTCCACCGGCCCTGTCGGACGGGCCCCTCCAGCTACAGGGCTATACATAAAGCAGACAGTAACTAGCGGCCGTGCACTGGTGCCGTCCACGAAAACCACAGTCCACACCACACCACAGTCCCTGGACTCGCTGCGTGCTCCTTAATCACGCACCGTTTCGCGCATCGTCACCCAGCGGCGTCGGGCACGGCATCGCGCTCGTGCGCGGTTTGCCGCACACACTGGAGGACCATGGGAACCACGCGATCCGCAAGCCGGAACCCACGCGGAGCGCTACCGCTAAGGCGCTACCTGCCCCCCGCGGGCACACGGTCCCGGAGTTGTTGTTGAGCACCAAACGGAGATAGCACTAGCAGCTAGCTGCTCCGCTGCGTAGAATGCGAGTGCCGCACGACACTCGTGCGGGTGCTCCGAATCCAACCTGCGCGGTGCGGGTCGTTGGGCCCTGTCCGTTTGCAAAATATGGATTTGGAGACATATCGCGAGCATGATCAGGTGGGTGAGGAGACCGGGCAGGAGCAGGCCCGCACCGCCGACGACGCGACGCGTACGGGCACCGGCGCACGCGCATCGGCGGTGATCGCGGCCCGGGGTCGTGGAAGCTTCGTGCCGGGACGTCGGAGGCCAAGGGGGGAAGCTCCGAGCTCAGGGCCGGGGGGCGGTCGGGGCCGAACTGATCTAGCGAACGTGGCAGCAACTTTGGTTGGGGTGGGGGCAGGGGGGACGACTTGGACTTGGAGCATGAAACGGGCCCCTGCCGGCCGGCTAGCTGCTGCTGCTGCGAGGTTTTAGTCAGAATCAAAGTCTTTTTCCCTTTAGGTCTTGTTTAGTTCGCGTGAATTCGATCGAATTGACTGTAGCAAAATGTATTGGGAAGCGTAAAAATAGAGAGGAGGCACGTTTTTCAAAAAGATACTTTTGGTCGAATTGGTCAAATTCGATGTAACTAAACGGCCTTAGTTTTAGATGACACGATCCGATGCGGATGCTCCTGTGCTCGAGCCAGCAAGCAAGGCACAGGTTCGTCAGGGGGAGATGCCTGTCGGTGTCGCGCGCCGGTCGTGGAACACAAGCTGCAAATCGGGCCTGGTCTGATGGTTCGTTCCGCTACTGGATTGGGGAAAGATTTCGTGGTCGTCAGTGTTTGGCATTTCAGACTGCAGGCACCAGAAAACAAATGCCGCCAGTGTAACGGGACTTTCTACCTTCTACCTGCTGCAGCGTACGTGTAGGAATAGTGCGTAGCGTGTAGCACAGACACATGTGGCACGAGCGCAACATGTGAGAATAGCTTCTGGTTGCCGTAACGTTACATTCATTGCTGCCCCGGAACTACATTTTCCGCGCTTGATGTCAAATTAATCGACCGTACACGAGCAATAATGCCGTAGAAAAGGAGCGGCTGTAGCAAGGACAGCACTCATTGAACTTGAACCAGAGAAATCTCACTTCTTTCTTCCATGAGAAGAGGAAAAAAAACACATCACGGCGTTGTACATGAACTGATTCTTTTTTTAGCAAAGCTGAAATCAATTCTTGCCCGTGGCAGCATCGTACACACTGCCGGAAACGGAATCGGGAATCGTACGTGCTGCCGTCTGTGTCCGGAACGGATGGCACGCGATCGGGCCGGTGCAATAGGAAATCCCCGCCCCGGATGCTCCGTGCTTGGTGCTACGACCGCGGTGCTAGCGACCTGCTCGTCACCTAACCTGGAACAAGTCCAGAAAACCCTTGTTAATTGAGAATTTTTTGTTAATTGGGAAATGGATCGGAAAGCCCTGATACCAAATCAGAGGTTTCGTCAGTTGGCACGTCCGAGTCCGAAAGGTTCGAAGAGGAACATCAGGGATAACAAAAAACATGTCGCAAAAATCGAAAAGATAATGGGCGGGTTTTGCTTGTGCTTATGAGACATGGGAATCACACGCGTCAACGCATACTGGATGGCGTCGGCAGCTATCGGACAAGCTAACAAACATATATTTCATGCTGGATTGTGTACAAAAACTATGGTGTACAAAAACTATGGGGGCATATAGAGGTTTGGATTGATTAGGCGAATCGAGTTCTGAAGAACTTACAATTCTGAAGATGATGGCTGATTGCAAAATTTTATTCGTATCGTAGATCAAGCACGTTCGGCGCCGTGGTTATTTCTTTTGGGCGGGTGGTTGAAACATCAACAAAAAGTATGAGGTTGAAACAATATTTTAGGCTTGTAATCCTCTAAAGTTTGTTAATAAGATAGTTGAATCAATCGTACATCCTCGCAAAAAATAGTTTAACGTGAATAAAAGTTATATTCGCAAGCTCACAACTTCATAGAAGTCCCCTCCTGGTTGGTTGGTTCCTCCTAAAGACAGAAAAAGAGAAATAATACTATTTTGGAGATATTTTGGGCCATATTTTGGTTAAGAAATTTTTGGGCCATATTGTTTTCTGGCTTAATAAAGCCTAAGAACGCTGGCCCTCGGAATCCTTCTTCGCTCTATATTTTCCGTGTTGCCTAACCAAAGTCTCCAGATGAGACTAGGCAAGCCTGCAGAGCCGAATCTTTAAAGTCCTGGCCGTCTACGACATTGGGCCTGTTAATGGCCTAGTGCCGTCTAGGCCTATGGGCCTGTTGTTATCCTTTCTGTCACGTTTCTTGCATTTGCTTCTGATTTCCTTCTTGGCTCGTGTGTGCTCCTACGCGATGGCACTGAACTTCCCCGTCAGACCAAGAGTCTGTGACCTATGATTCTATGAACAGCCGCAAAGCCGCCAAAGCGTTATGCTGCTAATGCTGTACCACACGATTTAATGCTTTACAGTTTATACCTGCAAAGCTAGCAATAACCCGATGTTCCTAACCATGCAATGTCTCGTCTCAACAGATCCCTTATGGGTTAGTGGTGTCCAGATAATATAACCTTCACACGCAATGGAGCTACTAGTTATTAGCATTAGCATGGTTAGCATGGCACGGTAAAGTTAGAGCACGGTGAAAGGAGGAGCACATTCTTGGAAAAGAAGAACATGACAGATGACAACAGATCCATAGAAAATTTGTGAAAAGAGGCTGATCAGACCTGTCAACATCAGGAGTAGCCATGGCTCAATCTGTTGACATCATCTGGGCAGTCGAGTGACCCCAATCTCCCAATCAGCGACCCATAAAAAACTCAGTTGCGGATGCTGCACTGACTGACACTGAAAGCGAGGAAAATCAATTGTTTCCTCGGCGCTTCCAAGTTGGAGGCTTGGAGCCCCCAGTTGCCGCCGCTCTCCGGGACGCACCATCGACGTCACTGGCCGCTCATGCCCGACTAAAAGAAGAATAAGGCGCTGTTTAGTTCACGCACTATGTATAACATTTTGCATAACGCATGTTTTTTAATGTATTTTTTCTCTCTCTAAATACTATGCATAACGCAAAAACACTATACATAACGCTGTATCTAAACACCCCCTAAAGCAGGAGGGAGCTAGCGTTAAAGCAGAAAAGAAGCCACCATAGGGGCTTTTGTTTATTGTTGCCCGTCTAATCCGAGCGACGCTGCCGCTGGTGATGCTGTCACGGCGATGGCAACTCACATTACCGGAGGAGGAGCCCAGGCATCTACGCTCCAGGGGCACGGCCGCACGCACGCACGCATGTGATGGTGACTTTGGATCAAAGCATCACTCTCCTTCAGATGGAGAGGGGGACAGAGAGGGAGAGGCACCAACTAGTAGCAAGCTAAGCTCAGATCATGAGTCAGCCTGCTAATGGTTTGGTTTGAAACCGGTTTAAGTGGTTTGGTTTTTTAATTGGAGTAGGTTGGTTTGGTGAATAATGGGTTGTCATATACAATGGTTTGGTTTGGTTTGGTTTAATAGTCAAACGGTTTAGAATGGTTTAACAATTATAAAGGCTATGTGTCGGTTAAAAGCCGGACCTTAAAATTAAAAGCTCGCGTTCACACCTTAAAATTATAGCGGATTTGACCGAAATTTATTGGAGATGCCTCAGAATGACGGTCCGCTACTCCGTGCAAGTCGGTGTAACCATATCTACATGTGGGCCCCACGTCCAAAGTCGGACCCTAAAACTAAAAGCTCGCGTTCACATCTTAAAATTTTAGCGAATTTGATCGAAATTTATTGGAGATGCCTCAGAATAACGGTCCGTTACTCTGTGCAAGTCGGTGTAGCCATATATACATATATGGGCCCCACGTCCAAAGTCGGACCCTAAAACTAAAAGCTCGCGTTCACACCTTAAAATTTTAGCGGATTTGACCGAAATTTGTTGGAGGTGCCTCAGAATAACGGTCCGCTACTCCGTGCATGTTGGTGTAGCCATGTCTACATGTGGGCTCTACATCCAAAGTCGGACCCTAAAATTGAACTGATTTAGTTTCTTTTGGAGAAATGAGTCTAAATGGTTTGGATTGGTTTGGATGGAGAAACAAATGGATTGGTTTGGTTTGGTTTCTAAGGTGTAGTATGGTTTCAACAGTTTGGTTGTTGTTTTGGTTTGGTTTTTGAACCATTAGCAGCCTTAATCATGAGCATTAGTTT
>CM014270.1:61434778-61475179 GCA_004135705.1 Alloteropsis semialata
CCAAATCCGGCGGGCTGGCACACAGATCCGGCGTGGGGCGAGCCAGTTCCGCGGCCAGGGGCGGTGGCGGCCTGGATCCGCCTGCTCGATGGGTTGTGGCGGCCATTCGCGGCAGCGGCGACGCGGTCACGGTCTCGCGGGGCTCCGGGCAGCGGCCGTCGGGACCTGGACCGTCGGCCGTCGCAAGCTCAGGTGCCGGCTCTCTCCCCCTCACGTGCTCTCCTCTCTCTGTCTCTCCCCCTCTCAGATCTATTTTCTACGCTCTCTTTCCTCTTAGATCCACCGAGTACAGCGAGTCGGCGAGCGGGCCCTGCTAGCGGCGGCGCAGCACGCGGAGGCAGGGCAGAGGTCAGCACATGCCGACGGCGACCTGCCCGCCCCATGCGGGCTCGCTCGGGCGGCGTCCGATGTGAGGCCAGCCTGGGGCCGGAGCGGCGGGCGGCGCGGCTCCCTTGGGCCAGCTCGGGCGGCGGCTAGCACGAAGGTCTGCCCGGCAGCGGCTGGGTCCCCGGTTGCTTGGCGTGGCCAGGTGCTGAGTAGCGCAGCCCGTTCTCCACGCGCCGGTGTCATCAAAGTGAGCATCAGCTGGGGCGTCGGCCCGCACGGCGACATCCTCGCATCCGGGGTAGAGGAGGTGCTGGCGCGGCGACCTCCGGTGGGGCGAGCGACGACGGCCTTGGCGTGCACAAGCTCGCCGCTGAGGCTGCTGGCGCACGGCGCGGCCCACGGCCTAGCGCCAGGCGCGGTCAACCTCGGCGGGGCTGCCCATTCTTGGTAGTTGTACATCATTTTTTTTTCTTTCTGGTGGATAGAGTGAGCATTTGTTGCTTGTGTGCAGTTGCCGCTGCGGCTGGTTGACAAGGTGAGGCGATCATTTTTTTTCCATTTTGTATTGGACAACATTTTATCTTTTCGTTTATCCATGTTTCTTTCCGTTTTTTTCAATATGACCTTTATGATTTTTTTCACAATGAGGTGAATAAGTTTGTTTAGCTAAGTGGAACAAGATTTGTATGGTGAACTTCGGTACTGCAGAAAGTTCAACAAATTTTTGAATTCTCATCAAATTGTATGTTCAAACTGGTACAAGAACTATTTCATGATACAACAAACCTATTTGTGAATGAACAGTTTCAAGCCTCTGCTTTCCGTAAGAAGCAAAATCATTTTTAACACCTGTATAGCAAATCTCTGTTGTACGTGTTTTTTTGTTAATGTTGTTTTTAGATTAATAGAAATGATAGAACAGAGAGTAAAAGGGCATCGGTGTGATGGTGTATAAGAGAAAAAAATTGATAGATTGAGAAAAAAATTGATAGATTTGTTTATTATGTACCACAGCTATGTACCACGTTGGTGATGGATTTATTCAAGTATTGTTAGAAAAAATTGGTACAAGGTGTACCGTGTGGTTGGTGATGGATTTATTCAAGTATTGTTAGAAAAAATTGGTACAAGGTGTACCGTGTGGTGTGCAAGTGCAATCATGTACAATGGTGGTGTACAACAGTGGCCATGCAAGAGCTGACAACTTACAAAACATTACATTAAAAAATCATTGGTGTAACGGTGTATTTTTAAATTTGAACAGACATGTTCTTGAGAACCGGTGAATAAAGTGGGGATGTCAGTACTAGCACATGGGACATGGCCATATGTCTACATGTCAGAGCTTTAAGCCACATCAATCTGCTGCCTTTCCATCGACTGGTACAGGATGGGGCATATACGATTCGAAAAAAAAAGAAAATACGAGTCCAATACAACAGAAGAGGACAAAATGGCACGAATCTTTAGATGATTTTGATGGCCCGGATTGCTTCAGCCATGAGTGCCGGGAGTAAAGTCGATTTTCGCCAAAATGAATCGCTAGCTACCCCCGCCCTACTCCGGCGCTGTACGTACGTCAATTCAAGGCGAGTGCATGCCTACGCCCGTACTACTTCACTGCCACTGCCACACATGCAGTCGTCCAGCCGAGTTGTGATATCAGTAGAGGAGTCAAAGCTTCGCTCTGACCTCAGTTAGTGTGTGGAATGCTACTGCCGGGCCCTCATTATATTATTGTAAAAAGTCTAATTTCTCGAGGATGTTTTTTTTGCGACCGTGCCTTAGCACGTATTTCATTAAGAGGAAAGCATATAAGTTTACAACCCGCTCACCATACAGAGGATGGCGCGGTCACAGTACATTAAGGACTAAACGTTTAACAAATTTGCGACCTGGAGGCTATCAAAATCAGCATCGTTGGCGGGCGAAAAACCGGGCAGCACCCCCAGGTGTTGCCAACCTGCCAGCACCCAATATCTACCCTCGACCAGGATCGCCTGAACCAACTCGTGCGGAAGCCGTGTCTGACCATTGAAAACCCTATTATTGCGCTCTTTCCACAGCATCCACGAGACGAGGATGACGACGGAATCAAATACTGGTCTAGCCCTCTTTTCCAACCGCTTCCTGACCTGCAACCACCAATCAACAAAAGAAAGTACATTGGCCGTTGGTGTGGCCGAGTCCCAGCCAACCGCGGTCAGACATAGGAACCAGACCTCGCGGGCGAAAACACATGACGTCAATAGATGGGTGATCGTCTCCTGTTGCTGGGAACAGAGTGTACAGGCGTCGTCTTCCTGGAGCCCATGGCGTTTCCGGCGGTCATTTGTCCAGCAACGGTTATGCAGCGCAAGCCACATAAAGAACTTACATTTGGGTGGAGCTTATAGAAACTATGGATGTGAAGTTTATAGAAACTATGGATAGTATGTTGAGTCAAGGATAGCCTAAAAGTTACTGTAAAAGACATCCAAATCACCCTTAATCCACCGGGCGCCGTCATTTCAAAGAGGTCCAGTTCTCTCGTTGATTTATACTCCTACTATTTTCCAGAAAAATATAAGTAACCAGGAGACGCAGAATCTCGTTAGCCCATGCCCATCCATATCCTATGGCCGGCCAATACAATCGCTTTCCCGGTTGCCTATGGAAGAGGGAACGAACGAGTTGAGTGTGATGCCCATGCCGGGGCAACCTTAAGTTTAGAAATACCATATATACGACGGAGAATCAATTGGAGATGAGAGTCCATGGTGGCATTGGTGCTAGACTAATGTAAAATCGTGCAAAATAATATCTTTGTGCGCATCTCGCATTGACGCAGCAGATGACCCGGCCCATAGCCGAGCAGGCCAGCACCACAGGTCATAGTCCAGCTCGTCCTTGTCGCTTTGGACAGCACACGAGACTAGCTAGCATTCTACTATGTCACAACTCACACGCATATGTCTCCATTTGCAACCTCTTCTCACTCTTCCCAGCCAATTTTGAAATTTTGGACTGCCACCGTACTAAACTTTGTGAAACTGAAGGCTAAGGCTCGCCCATGTATTTTGGAGGCCATCCATGAACGCCTGAAATTTGTAGCTGACGATCGATGCCTCAATTTGTCTCCGGTCCCTTCCACAAGGCCGGTCTTCTCCGACATCACAACGACTCCAATGGTGTTACTTTCATGGCTTCAGGCTATTGTCGTTTGGGGCGGTGGCGCTGCTAGAGCCATATATAGTATGGAGCGCGGTGGAGGAAACAACAGAATCACTTGTCTAATTAAGAGAGGATTTGTTTCTCTTATTGATTATATAACCTAGCTTATGTACAGCAACGTGGTAAAAGACCCAAACCCTTTAAAAGGCAAGAAATTTGCTTCCGTCTGGATTGATCTAATGTTGTTACGTGTAAAATGATTAATTAACACACATTTTCTACAATTGTGTAATTTTCCTTACACACTCATCTGGGGTGGGAGACGGTAAGTGAAGAGTGTGGAAATTACAACATTCATTTATGAATTTTTTTTCTTATCATAACAATAAAACATTCATTTACGATTTTTTTCCTTATCATAACAATAAAATCTGTTCTGATAATAATAGAGTTCAACACATTCCTGGGACATCATCAATCACGTAGCAAACTCAGCCCAGCATACTTTAATTGGTTGGGCCGGCTCCGTGAGAACCAAACATGAATTTTCACCAACTTTCCGGGACCTCCACTAGTGAAGTTCGATATTGCTAACTGTAAACATAGAGATGGGCCACGCTAGGCCGGCCGGGCTTCATCACGTTGTTCATAAAAAGCCACGTCATTTTTGCTGGTTTTGTTGATCCTTTGTCCCTCCCCAATTCCGACCCCTCTCTCTCTCTCTCTCTCTCTACCCCACCTTCTTTATAGATACCAACAGACCATCGTCCTCGCCAGCTCTGGCCTCTGCCGTCTCCCCCCTTGAAACAAGCCGAGTCATGCGGGGGGAAGAACTGGAGGAGAAGAGAACGAAGAAGAGGGAATCGCAGCAGATCGACCAGGAAGAAATAAAAAGGAGGGAGCTTCCTTACTTTGAGGGGAATGTTGTCTGGCTCGAGGTGAGCGGAAACCTGGGGGAGATCTCATGGATCGATCTTGGTTGATCTCGGACCAGGCTTCATTCCCCTCAAGTAGAGCTCCCGCTCCGCGCGTCGATCCGTCCCTCTTGTTCTTGCCTCGCGCGGTGAGTTTTCTTGGTCATCGATCTAGCTAGTGATTTCCTCTTGGCCGGTTTGAACTTCCGATGGCATGGCTCGGTCTAGGGTTATGTTGCCGCATCTGTATAGAACCATGCATGATTAGGATATGATTATCTCGGCGAATGTTTCCCTTGTGTTGGGTTTCGTGCGGTCTAGCATGCAGCAGATTGGTGCAATCATGAGGATTCTTGACTCTGAATGAATACACAGAATACCTGCATGCTTTCTCTCCTCTTTCTTTAAGCTATGGCATGGCATCTCGCTTTGTAGAATTGTAGTTGTGGTCTTTCGTCCCCCCTGCCCACTTTTTCCAATAGTCTGACACATGAGAAAGATGGGGAAAAAAGTTTGTGTATCATGGATGCCTTTTACATGAAGGATCTTCTTATCTTCTCTTTTGATCCGTACCACAGCATCTTTATCCTTCTCTCTCCTAGACCTAGTTAATCTATCCTTTCATCTCAAGAAATTTCGTTGGGTACTTAAATCCCCATCTAACGCCGGTCATATTTCATCAATCTGTATAGCTAGTACCATATCTCCTGGATATCAAAAGTTCTCTCTCATAAATTGATCAACCAAAAGTGTTTGTAGTTCCCTATTTTAATTTCCACAAATCTAAAGCAAAGGATAACATAAAAGATACTGTATCTCGATGTGTGTTTTCGAATGGTGAAGACGAAGCAGGGAGCATACAACATCCGCATCTTTTTTTGCCTGAACTTGGTGTGCTCTCTTGATGCAGAATAAATACTGCCATCTACTAACATCTATGTCAGATTTGTTTCTTTGGAAGGCCAGTCCAAATATTAACGTATATAGGTGTGGTTCATGAGTAGTTGTCTCCTTCCCTTTGTTTCCTCATACACCAAAGCAGGACACATGCTGCTGATCAACCTGTCCCATGGGGCACAGCTGTAACTTTACAATTCTACCTCCATCCATGTGCTATATCTTCCAACTTTGTGCAAGTTATTATGAAACATTCCATGAATGTGTAGTGGTAGAGCCTACATACAACTATAGTGTTAGTATAGGAACTGGTAATGGTGCTTCTTTTTGAGCGCCCTCCCAAACTACTTATAGTGTTAGTATAGGAACTTACTAGGATATTGCACATGACGCTGTATGCAGTACGCATCGTTTGGATAATGTGATAACAACACATTGAGATCTTTCATGTGAAATTATTTGCTTCAAACTTCTTTAAAACCAAGCGTTGGAAGGGCTTAAATCACTTCATTGGTGACTCACTTATATGATACAAGATGTCCAAAACAAATGTTTGTAACGTCGCTCTACAAGTGGGTTTTGCTTAAGTTGTTTCTCTTATTCTATGTATATACATGAGCAATTACTATTCTTATGCATGCTTACAAATAGGGATGAAAACGGATCGGATACAAACGAATATGCACGAATACAAATACAAATATTTATTTTTTCCTCAGATCGGATTTAGATACGGATAGTGTAAAATATGTTGGATATAGAACGGATAATGATATATGTTACATATCTGTTGGAATGAGTCATCGTGACCGATTCTTCAGGTGTTTGAACGGCTCGTGGCCTCAACGGGCATGCACGCATGCACCGGATCTCTCCGTAGAGTTAGGCCCTCAACCGTGTGAGTGCGTGGTGTATATTCATGTACATGTAACCGGACTATTTAAGGTCCACTGATGTTGTAATACAAGTGTGGCATTCAGCATTCTTCATGGTAATCAGAGCCTGACGATCTTGCGGCTTCTCTCCAATCTCGTTTTTTTTTCAGCCATGAGCGACACTGCAGCCTCAGTGAGTCAATCCGCCATGGCTGCCCTCTCCAGCTCTTCTGCTGCTCTTGTCACTGCTGCCGCCGCCGTTGCCGCATCTGCTGCCGCCGCCAATTCTTCTCTTTCCTCTTCTACACAGAGCGTCAACATCAAGGGCCTCATTCCGGTCACCCTTGATATGCAATCCACCTGCTTTCGTCGCTGGAAGAACTTGTTCCGCATCGTCCTCGGCCGCTACAACCTCCTCTCCCACATCGACTCCGAAGCGCGCCACCCCGACGATCCGGCCTGGGTACAGGCCGACCTCACCGTCATCATGTGGATTCACGCCACTCTCGCCGACGATCTCATGGACATGGTCATGGCCGACGACCCCACCGCCCACTCCGTCTGGACCAAGGTCGCCACCTTCTTCAACGCCAACAAGCCCAGTCGTGCCGTTCATCTGGAAGCCGAGCTCCACGCCTTCGAGCAGGGTGCACTCTCCGTCTCCGCCTACTGCCATCAGCTGCAGTACTACGCCCACACCCTTGCCGATTGCGACGCCCCGGTGAGCGATCGCGCTCTCGTTCACCAGCTCATCCGCGGCCTCGACAAGTCTCGCTTCGGTACTCTCAAGACTCTGCTCCCTGCACTTCCCACCTTTCCCACTTTCGTTGAAGCAAGGGAGCATCTGTACCGGGAGGAGCGATCGCTTGGCAAGCCGCCGTCGTCGTCCGTCTCCTCCACTGAGTCGGCCCTCGTCGCCACTGACTCGTCATCCGGCTCCTCCGACTCCTCCGCCGCACGCCCCGACAACTCTGGTGGTCGCGGCTCCTCCAGTACTCGTGGCGGTCGCGGTGGCGGCGGGCGCGGCGGTCCGGCTGGCGCCGCGGTCGTGGCGGCGGGCGCAACTCCAACAACAACAACTCCAACGGCGGCCGTGGCGCTCCGTCCCACCCAGCTTGGATCCCCTACTACCCGCAGTGGAATGGTGCGTCCTGGAGTGCCCCCGGCGCCTCCTGGCGTGCACCGTGGACCGGTGCCACGGGCCCCGGCGTTCTAGGGTCTCGCCCTCCCGGGAACACCGGTCAGGCGTATCCTGCCTTCGCTGCCCCCATCACGATGTCTGCGCCGTTGGCTCCTCCTGCTTTCGACAACAGCGGCTTGGTTGCAGCTCTTCAGGCGGCCTCGATTCAGCAACCTTCCTCCACTGGTGAATGGTACATGGATACTGGTGCTAGTTCTCACATGACCGGCGATCAAGGTAACTTGCCCATTTATTGTCGTTCATCACCGCATAATTCCTCTCATATCATTGTTGGCAATGGATCTTCCATTCCTGTTGTTGGTACTGGTGCTACTTCACTTTCTTCCCCTGCCTCCTCCTTTGTTCTCCATGATGTTTTACACACTCCTTCTCTTGTCAAAAACTTAATTTCCGTGCGCAAGTTCACTAAAGACAATTCATGTTCTGTTGAATTTGATCCATCTGGTTTTTCTGTCAAGGATCTTCGCACCAAGAGAACTCTCATGACCTCCAGTAGCGGCGGCGACCTCTATACATTCTCTCAAGTGGCGGCTCCTGGTTCTGTTGCCCTCACGGCTCAGACCTCATCCCATGTGGTCTGGCATCGCCGCTTAGGGCACCCTAGTCCACAATCTTTGCAACACTTAGTTTCCATTTTTCACATTCCTTGTACGAATAAACATAGCACGCCTGCTGTTTGTGATGCTTGTCAGAAAGGTCGTCATGTACGCCTTCCCTTTTCTTCTTCTCAATCCACCACTTACTTTCCATTTCAAATAATACATTGTGATCTTTGGACCTCACCTGTTGCAAGTTTTACTGGTTTTAAGTATTATCTTGTTGTGCTTGATGATTTTACACACTACTTGTGGACCTTTCCCTTACGCAATAAATCCGATGCCACATCCACCCTACAACAATTCTATACTTATGTTCTTAACCAGTTCCATCTTTCTGTGCAATCCATCCAATGTGACAATGGCAAAGAATTCGATAACAATTCTCTCCGTGAATTTGCCTCATCCCGCGGAATCTCCTTTCGCCTTTCCTGTCCCTACACGTCTTCTCAAAATGGAAAAGCCGAGCGTGCTCCCCGCACCATCAACGATGTCCTTCGTAGCCTTCTCTACCAGGCGCATCTGCCACTTCCCTTTTGGGTTGAGGCCCTCCACACCGCCATATACCTTCTTAATCGTTGCCCTACTAAACCCCTAAACTTTGACACACCATACTCTCAACTCTTTCAGGTTGCTCCTGATTACTCTCATCTTCGAATTTTTGGATGCTTGTGCTATCCAAATCTATCCTCCACAGCGCCTCATAAACTTGCTCCTCGGTCTACACCTTGTGTCTTCCTTGGCTATCCTGCAGATCACAAAGGCTACAGGTGCCTAGACATCCAAAGCCGGCGCATCATCTTGTCCAGGCACGTCATTTTTGATGAATCTGTGTTTCCGTTTGCACAGGAGCTCACACAGCATTCTTCCGCACCGGATCCAGCGTATCCTACCAACCCAATCCCGGCTATTACCTCGTACCACGGGATCCGCGCGGATCTTGGCTCCACCACTCTCCCGTTGCCACCTGCCCCGTCTGTGCACGCGGAACCGCCGACTGCGCCTTCTCCGCATTCGCCCGCGGCACCTGCGACGGGCCCAGCTGCTCCCCAGCCGCCTCGTGGTTCGCCGTCACCCAGTCCCCGTGCACCACGCCCATCCTCTTCTCGTCCGGTAGCGTTTCTTCGCTCGGCACACCCGACCACCTCCTCCCCACGCTACATCCACCCCACTGGTTCAACACAGCATCAAATGCAGACACGTTCCAAACACGGAATTGTTATTCCAAAACGCCACTTCAACCTATCTGCTGCATCTATCTCACCCATTCCATCCAATTACCGTCTTGCTCTTAAAGATCCTAATTGGCATAATGCTATGGTTGAGGAATATAATGCTTTGATGAACAACAATACTTGGTGTCTTGTTCCTAGACCTGCAGGTACCAATGTGATTACAGGGAAGTGGATCTACCGGCACAAGTTTGAACCCGATGGTACTCTTGCTCGCTACAAGGCTCGGTGGGTGGTTCGTGGATTTTCTCAAGAATATGGTGTTGATTATGATAAAACATTTAGCCCGGTGATTAAACCTGCTACTGTTCGTGTGGTGTTGAGCATTGCCACTTCGTCCGCATGGCCCATCCATCAATTGGATGTCAAGAATGCATTCCTCCACGGTAATCTCACTGAGACTGTCTACTGTTCACAACCTGCCGGTTTTGTTGATGCATCTCACCCTGAGTATGTTTGTCAACTTAATAAATCCTTGTATGGTTTGAAACAAGCGCCTCGCACTTGGTTTTTGCGGTTCACACGGTTCCTTTGCTCTCTTGGTTTTCAAGCTTCCAAGTCTGATTCTTCACTGTTTATTCTCCACACTTCAACCGCCACTGCCTACCTTCTCTTGTATGTTGACGATATCATACTCACGGCAAGCTCTGACTCACTGTTAGCCGGTTTGATTTCCAGTCTCCGAAAGGAGTTTTCCATGACTGATCTTGGTCCCTTGAAGCACTTTCTGGGTGTTCATGTCACACGATCCCCCAGTGGTCTCTTTCTGTCTCAGGAGCAGTATGCTCAGGACATTCTTGATCGGGCTAACATGGCAAACTGTAATTCCTGCTCAACACCAGTGGACACTCGATCCAAGATCTCTGCTTCGGATGGTCCTTTACTTGCTGATGCAACTGAATTTCGGAGTTTGGCCGGAGCTCTTCAGTACTTGACCCTCACTCGGCCGGACATCAGCTATGCAGTTCAACAAATTTGTCTGTTCATGCACTCACCCCGTGAACCTCATATGACTCTTCTGAAGCGAATCCTCAGGTATCTGAAAGGTACATTGCATTATGGGTTACATCTCAGTCGATCTTCGTCCATGGACATTACAGCATACTCGGACGCCGATTGGGCAGGATGTCCGGATACTCGACGGTCTACTTCAGGATATTGTGTGTTTGTTGGTGATAATCTCATAGCTTGGTCTTCTAAGCGCCAAACAACAGTATCCCGATCAAGTGCCGAGGCAGAATACAGAGGAGTTGCCAATGCAGTGTCTGAAACTTCTTGGATATATCAGTTACTTGTGGAGCTTCATCACCGGCCTGCTAAAGCAACAGTTGTTTATTGTGACAACATAAGTGCCATGTACTTGTCTACCAATCCAGTGCAACATCAGAGAACGAAGCACATCGAAATTGACCTGCATTTCGTCAGGGACAAGGTAGCTCTTGGTGAAGTTAAAGTGCTTCATGTGCCATCTCGTTTTCAGTTTGCTGATGTTTTCACAAAGGGCCTTCCACGAGCTTTGTTTGATGAGTTTCGAGACAGCCTGCACGTTTATCCACGTCCTGGCTGAGGGGGGCTGTTGGAATGAGTCATCGTGACCGATTCTTCAGGTGTTTCAACGGCTCGTGGCCTCAACGGGCATGCACGCATGCACCGGATCTCTCCGTAGAGTTAGGCCCTCAATCGTGTGAGTGCGTGGTGTATATTCATGTACATGTAACCGGACTATTTAAGGTCCACTGATGTTGTAATACAAGTGTGGCATTCAGCATTCTTCAATATCTATAAGAAATATCCAACTTTGGGTACTCGGATTTGGATACCAATCGGATATTGAATCTCCGAATCCAAATATCGGACTATTCATTTAGCGTCTAAACCCTCTCAGTCGGACGAACGAACGGACGGAAAATATCCCTACCGTTTTCATCCCTGCTTACAAATGTCGATACTTGATACACATGCAGCTGACTGGTATGTTAATGGACAATGGAGGCAGTATATACTGTACTCTTTTAATATATGCAGCTAACTGGTGCAGGTTAATGCACAGAGGAGGCAGATTTTAATATATGCAGGTAACTTGTTGTCAGGCACAGCCAGCTGGTTAACTTTTCTTACAGGTCAGGACTGAGTACGTTTGAGGTTTGAGCTGAACAAATTCATGTGACTAGAACTGGTGTACTAGTGTGACCTTTTTGAAGAAGGGACAGGTAATGCTGGAGTCTATTATAGGTCACAAGTTTACTGTTGGAGATTATGTATGTACAAGCAAGATCAGTCCATACAAGATTTGCACTCCCATGAGTCCATGACTGTTTTAGCTGTTGTCAACTTTCACAAGGCGTGTAAAGCGCATATATGTGATGCATGTCCACACGCATAGTACATCAGTACTACAATTATATATAGTACTTGTGTAGCCAAATGACAAAATTGAAGACGGAAATGGTCATAGCAGCAGTAGGAAAAAGAAAACATGAAATCAAACAGCTAGTGAATGATGTGTTCTTGTTTGTCTGGAGTACTAAATTTTTAACTTTCTTTTGAGATGACACTGCAACTTTACAGGCAGGTTTTGGAAAGTTGAAAGTTCCTTGTTATAGAGGCCAGGAACCAACAGGCAACGACAGCAATTGGAGAAGCAGTTGAGCAAGACAGTCACGTGCATGGGATGGTGGATTATCCTTTTTTAAGTGTGTGCATCAAGTACCATTACCTTGTTGGATGGAGGTGACTTGGGGCTAGAGATAATTAGGTGTACCAAAACCCTAAAGTGAGCTAAGCATAGTAGTGGTTTAGGTTGTCCTTGCTGTACTACATAACAGGTAAAATATACTCCTTGGTTGAATGATAGTTTCAGGCCTCATCCAATTGATTTTCTCACTCCATGCATTCATGCTGATTTATATCTACGCAATACATAGGTTCTGAGAGCCCTGATGGGCTGAGAAACTAGTGTCCGCTTGGCCAATGCTATCTGAAATCCTTGGCCAGGCTTAAGTCTCTCTTACGTAACACTTCTGATTCATAATAACTCAGAGTTGAAAATTAGGTTTTGGTAATTCCTCTCTCTCTCTCTCTCTCTCTGTGATTATACTGTGAAGGAAGGAAAACAAGAATATAAAAACATGATGTGAAGACAAGTCACTGGCATTCTAGCATTTGACAGAATATATAGTGTCCCATCTTATCTGCAATAAAGAACTGGCGTCCTGCGATTGTATATACACTACCCCGCAGAGAAATTCTTCACGACTGTATACGACAAATCGTTTGACACTTTGACAGGCGTCTGCTATCGTAGTACTCCTACACTACTCCAAAGAAAGGGGAAAAGATATACGGTGTGCCTTCACGAGTCACGACACGCCGCGGCAGTTCTTCTTTCTGCCGCTGCTTCTGCAGGAAAGCATGGCACATATACTTCTCCTATTCCAGCTCTGTAAAACATGACGGGGGTGTTTAGTCACCCCTCTCTCAACCATTTTGCAAAACGCACAATTTCTAATATATTTTTTTCTCTCTGTGCACGTGGCCCAACGCGCATCCATTTTGCAAAATGGATGGAACTAAACACCCCGTCGTCATGCATCTGACAAAGAAACTTGTGACATTAAAACAGCTCGTGCCTGATTAGGATCTACGCACCTAACCTCCTTGACTTTAACCAAACCAAAAGGAGACCGTGGCTTGTGCATTGCTACTACCACTGCCCTATCTCCCAAATTCCAAAAGCTGGTGCAAGTGTATAGCCGCGAAAAGGCAGATCGATGGAAGCAAAATTCCAAAGAATGACCACACAACCCTCTCCTACTCTCTCCGACTCCGAGCCTTTCTCGCGTGTCCCTCTCACCCTAGCTTCCACCTCGCCGGTACTGTTTCCCTTGCTCTCCGGAGGGGCCGGGAACGGCGGAGGCGAGAGCAAGGAGCTTGCAGCTTTTCTGTGCGCGGGCGGTAGCTCTGTCTGTGCTGATCTGTTGCGCCCGTCCCCTGTGCCGGCCGCCGGTGGACCACCGCTTTGCAGATGCATGGCCGATCGATGGCCACTGGCCACTGCATGCGAAAAGCCAATTTGACAGTTCGGCCGGTCTTGGCGTTAACTACACTCGTGGTCGATCAGTGTCCATCCTGGACAGCCTACCGAAAGCCCTGGGGAAACCATGCCCTCGTTTCGCTGTTTGGCAGTGGGCACTGAAGATGCACAGTGCTTGCGTGCCCAATCTATCATCCGGGTTTTTTTTTCGTTATGGACGTACTCCTCCGTTCCAAAATGTATGCCGCTCCAATATTTTTGGAGAGTCAAACCATTTTATCATTTGACTAAAAATTTAGAGAGAATTACAAAGATTTATGACATCAAATAGATATAACTATAAAGATATATTTAATGAAGAATCTAATGATACTTATTTGATATAATAAATATTAATACTTTATCGTAAAAACTGGTCAAACTTAAGATACTGTGACTATTCAAGAATTTTGAAATGACTTGCAATTTGGAACGGAGGGAGTAGCTCTGATGGCATGAAACAAGTGGGCCCAATGAATCATCTTTTCTTCCTTTTTGGGCCACGTGAACTGTATGGGCACTATATGAGTAATTCTTCAGGCCCAATTTACCTTTTAATAATCGAACAAGGTTTGGGCCCAATTGAGACGATGCAACGTGGCACATTTGTAAAAGGAAAAAGTCCATTCCGCAACCCTCATCTATCGGCGTCGTTCGATTTACAACCTCAACCGCAAAACCATTTATTTGACACCTTCGAACTATTGAAACCGTCCGATTTACACCCCTTAGTGGTTTTGAAAGCGGTTTTTGCTGACGTGGCACCACGTCAGCTGTCCTGCGTGGCACCACGTCAACAACGAAGGGGTGAATTGGACCTCATTGATAGTTTGAGGATGTCAAATAGAATTTACAAAAACAAAACTAAAAATATTTTTAAGAAAATATGTGTAATTAAAATCATAAAATCTTGTTTACTCTTAGAAAATTCATAGAAAATTTGTCTTAGCTCAGAAAAATATAAAACTAGTTTCATATTTTTTCTAAAATCATGCTTTAACTTTTAGGGTGTAGTTATATATTATTTAAGTCTCTTATAATTATATGTTTATTTTTCACTAAAAGGTGTTCATGTTATTTATTCTAAGTAGTTTATAAGCCCTGAGAATGACTTCGATGACATTGACGACCCATACTACGAAGATCGATAGCTCACTTCGATGAAAAGTAGGTTTCACAAGGGGTTATTATGATCTCCTTATTTTAAGATTTTTAGAATTAAGTTACTCTTATTTATTATGATCTCCTATATCTTTTGATACCCAACTTCAAACAAGCTAAACGAGCTAGGAGGAAGTTGAATTTCATTAAAAATCACCAAATTTTAAATATAAAACGCTAACTATACTTGTTATCATAGGCAACAAGACGAGCTACTAGCAAGTACACACCAAAATGAGACCACAAAATTTCTAAACAACCCCTAACTAGGCATTAAGAGATAGAGCATGATTTTATAAAAAATATGAAACATGTTTCATGTTTTTCTGAGTTGAAATGAATTTTCTATGAATTTTTTAAGAGTAAGCAAGATTTTAGGATTTTAATTGCACATATTTTCTTAAAAATATTTTATTTTATTGTAAAGTCTATCTGACACCCTCAAACTATCAATGAGGTCCAATTCAACCCCCCCACGCAAGACAGCTGACGTGGTGCCACGTCAGCAAAAACCGCTCTTAAAAACCACTAAGGGTTGTAAATCGAACGGCTTCAGTAGTTTGGAGGTATCGAATACATGGTTTTGCAGTTGAAGGTTATAAACCGAACGACGCTAATAGATGAGGGTTGTGGAACGACGCTTCAACATTTTAGCCCGCCAAGAACACACTTGCCCAAAGTGTGCAACGGGCCGCAGTTTGGTGGCAGCGAGTTAATAATGTCCCGGGTGGTGGCTCCACCCGGGACTAAATGACACGTTTTAGTCCCGGGTGGAGCAACCCACTGGAACTAAAACCAACACCACGATATTTNCCAGTTCGTGCTGCTCGTGTTATTTGCACTGGTTTGTAGTAGGGGGTACAAAGAGGGCGAGAGAGGGACTAGCTCCCAAGTCTCTGGAGTGCGAATCGAGCTCAGTCCAGTGACCGGCTGGAGGAAGAAGAAAGTCGAGGGAGAGAACTCCTCGGGAGAGAAGAGAGGCTCCCTGCCTCCCGTAGGAGGCCCAGGGGGGAAGAGGAAAAGAGTCCGCTGCCCCTCGCAGGGGGCCTGGCCCTCCCTTTTATAGCTCAAGGGGGAGCCAGTAAAGAATAAGAAAAAGAGTACAGTCAAAGGGCAAGACGGGAAAAAAGGAGGAGTGCCTGCCCTTGCTGTGGGGCCCGTCGTCCTTCCGAGCATTGTAGCCATGCCCTGCTGGTGTCAGTTGTGTCAGGGAGTGGTTGGCACAGTGTAGCAGCTTGACTCCGAGTGCTTCGGTCTTCCCGGTGGTTGCTTGGTTGCGAAGGAGCGAACTAGTCGGAGACGGAGATCTTGTCGGGCGAATCGGAGTCTCGTCGGGCGAGGACGCAGCTTGCCGGGCGAGACGTGGTTCTTGTCGGGCGAAGGTGCAGCTCCTCGGGCGAGACGGAGCAGCTCGTCGGTCGATGAAGCAACCAGTCGGGCGCTGCCTGCTACTTATCGGGCGAGCATGCAACTCCTCGGGCGAGTTCGCAACTCCTCGGGCGAGTTCGCTGTATTGCCTGACGAGTGTTGCCGTGCCCTTCTCTGTGCGCATGCATGAGAGTAGTTGGTGGCGTTGATTACTGAGTCTGGGCAAGCAACTGCCCGATCCACCCGAGCAGTCAAGCGTGCTTCGACGAAGCGCCTGTTACATGCACCCAAAGAAGGCTACCAGGAGGTTATTAGCCCTTCGCTAATCGCACATAGGAGGTGTACATCAAGCTGCAGGTTACTTTTAATCGCCGTCATTGGATACCCCTAATATAGGTATTCGACATGTGTTCACTGTCCAATGCGAGCCCTATTTTGCAGCATTTCTTATTTTTTTTTTCATGTAAGCGTTCAGAATCTAACAATACACATCCAGCTATTCAGGATGCATCCCCTTCGTTGGCCATCGACAACAATCCATCTCAATTTACGGTTCAACTTTCAGAACTTTCTGTCACCGCCACATTCAGTAGTACAGATTCCAACCTCGGCAGGACAGAATCGCTACCGGCCCCCATGATCTTGCACGGCCACAAGCGCCATGCCGCCATCCCCGTGTACAGACGACGTCATCGCGCCGGCCACCTGCTGCTGCATCTGCAATCTGCATCCATGCCGATGCCGCGTCAGACCTTGCAGCCCCTGGCTTGCGGGTGCCGGCGGGACCCACTTTGTCTGTCCTCGCTTGGCGCCGTCCCACGTGGACTCGACGCGGCGGCCAGCCACCCTTCTCATCCATCTGCAGCGTGCGGTCGCCACTAGTTGGGGGGACCCGCTTGTGTTTGGTTGCTTTTGCTCCATAGTTCATGTAGTACATCTCTCCGGGTGGGACCGTGGGGAGGAGGCGTCCTGATTTTTTTTTTGAGATAATCAAACAACGCAGCGTGCCCTGGCCAATCGCGACTGTGGCCACTAGTTTGCTTTTTTTTTTTTTGCGAAAGACCAGTACAGACGCAGACGCTCACACACGCACGCACACTCACCCCTATGAATACACGCACGCAAACCCTACCCCTACGAGCATCTCCGAGAGACTGGGCCGGCTGTTCCGATCTTGAGATTGACGAAGTCACCACAGGCGCCTCGCTATCGACGGACACGTCGCCTACCATTGAAAGAAAAGCGCCGGTTAAATCCTGGAATAAATCCAGGAAAATGTGACACCCGTACCGAGTCGGAGACTCGAACCCAGGTGGACAGGTTCCACCACAAGGAACCTAACCAATTAAGCTATGCTTGTTCCACTAATTTGCTCTTATGCCGATGTTGGCAAAGGGTACACAACCTTATTGTTTATGTAATGCCAATCCATATCCACCCGTGAAATGCTCATCCACACGCACTTCCCACGTGTGCTGGTCCCTCTCTAACACATGTAGTTTTCTCCGATTTCACCCTGCGATCATGTGACACGTGTTTCTCTACAGAGTTCAGACTAAAGTCCCGTATAGTATACTCTTATGACATTAGTCTGCGGTAACCCCGGCTAGAGATGTTGACGCGCCTCGTGACTCGTGAGATTAATTTTGATCCATGCCCGGGCCCGCACGTGCGTCCTGGCTTGGTGGGCCCCACCGTCCTCCGTGGACGTGACGCGGCGGGGACTTTTTTCATCAGTTGCGCTTTCCCAAACCGACGTGGCGGCGGCCCCGCGTTCGGTGTCCTGCTCCTCTTCTCGCGGAAGGCCAATCAGCTGTGGCCACTAGTCTGCTCGCTCGCGCCATGCTCAATGCTTTGCTACCCGGCGGTTAATATACTAGAGTAAAATATATGGGTGGTCTTAGTCCAATTCTAGTGGGGATTTTATAGAGGTTTCATGCACGTTAAATAAGATGACACATCAACATATATGGTGACATGGCAATGTAATTATGAAGAGGGGGGAATGAGTTTCATCAAGATGAAACTGTGTGTACACTGCTTCCAAGACTATATATGAAACTTGTTGAAATTACCATCGGGGGCAAGAGAGTTTTATTTCATTCATTTGTGTCCAATGGGATGCATCACAATTAATTAAATGTTATATCTAGCCTAAGGAACCACAATATGAAATTATCCATTGGGAGGTCATGTTTCATCCATCAACTCAAAACTCATTAGATGATGTGGCTCTCTTGAAAACGATAACATGAAACTCTCCACTGGGAATGGCCTTAGACCAATCTCTGTGCAAGTTTTATTGCACAATTACCTAGACTCAGAAACTAGGTAACCGTGCTAATTGAGTTTCATGGATGAAACTCCTCACAATTACATATGATGAAACCTCCTCCTTTTCTCTCCATGAAACTTTTCATGAAATCCCATTGAGACTGGCCTTAGACTTGTTTCGAAGTGTCAACTAGGTTACGAAACTCTGAAAATGTTTTATACTAGATCCCTAAACTTGTCTGAGATGTCATTCGCATCCCTAAACTCTCAAATGCATCTTCAGGTCTCTAAACTTGCCTCAGCGTGGGATTTGGGTCCCTAAACTCTCAAGGTGAATTTTCATATCTCTAAAAATCACCATTTATTAACTGTACTAAAAATGGATTGTTTATTAAACTATTTTTCAAATGATTCATTTAGAAATCTAACAACTAAAACGATTTTAATTCTGAATGAGCTGCTTATTAATCATACCCATCTTGGGTTAATCAAACCTATTAGATCATTAAAAATCAATGGTTGATATTATGGTTTTCTATTTTAACATGGAAATATCAATGCTAATATTGATCATTTTCTACTAACTAATTATATTTGCAGGCATTTTGTATAACTTCATTAAGATAATTTGTTCCAATTTTCAATAAAAATCAAAATAGTATTTTTATTAAACTTAGTAGCAAAACAATTTTCATTAACTTAAAGTAGCAAAACAATATTTTTATTAAATTAAAAATAGCTTATTGAGAGTTTAGGGGCGTGCATGACACAACGAGACAAGTTTATGGACTAAAAAATGTAGTTTGAGAGATTAGAGACCAATGTGACACCTGGGACAAATTTAGAGATTTAAAAATATATTCTTAGAGTTTGGGGATCTACATGACACGCCGGAATAAGTTCAGGGACCGGCGGTGTACTTTACTAAAAAATAAGTTAGTAGAGAGAAAATGAAGAGCATAGTAGATATGGATTTATGTTTCCGCTTATAATAAGCTTATTGGTGAAAAATAAGCGAGAACCCACCAAACACTTTGCTTATTCTCGCTTCTGTGATAAGCTATTTAAAAGATTTGAACTACAATAATAAAAAAATCGATAACCAAAATTTTTTTTGGCTTAGCTTTAGCCAAGAGAAATGAAAACAAACATGCTAAATGCAAAGAATCTCCATCGCTAGACGATAGAAAAAAGAGAATATGAAAAAAAATCTTCCATGTTCCTCGTGAATATTTTAATCTCCATCCATCGCCATCAATAATTACGTTACGTGGCGTGCCACGCCACGATGAATTATTGGCTCATGTAAACAGAAAAGAGCGAGAAACAAACAACATTTGTTTAGCAGTAGTAATAACACACTCACATGTCGCAATCCCCCATCCTACTGTGCCGGTTGCGCAGGTCCCATTAATTCCTGTCACAAATCTCCAATTGCGATGTGTGTATTTCTTCGCAAAATTACGCTTTTGTCCCATGGCTCAAAAAGCCCCATCATCTCCGTGTGCAAAACATGTGATGGGTCCATGATCTTGCACGCTGAATTTGAGCCGAATCAGCGTGTAAACACATGCGATCAACCTTGTGAACTGTGCGGTGGCCGGCCGGCGAAGCCGAAGAGAGCTGGTGATTTTTTTCTTTTTTTCTTTCTTTCCTGAAGTGGAGATGTCATGAGATTAATAGGATTGTGTTCATCTTGTGATGGATTTCTGAGAGGTATTGTGTTCATTTGTTCATCTTGTATGAATCGAATCATTTGTGTTTGAAATTGGATGGATGGAATTGATGGGGAACGGGAACACAAAATGGGATCAGAGAAGAACCTTGTGTTCTTTGTTCATCTTGTATGAATCGAATCATTTGTGTTTAGAATTGGATGGGGAATGGGAACACAAAACGGGATCAGAGAAGAACCGGATGCGCTGGTGGGTCCGCTGGGGGCGGCCTGGCCGACGGGTGAGTTTTTAATTCAAAAATCACAGCATTAGTCCCGGATAAATACCCGAGACTAAAGGCCTCGGTCTTTAGTCCCGGTGTTGTAGTCCCGGTTGGGGACCCGGGACTAAAGGCCTTTTTCAACCAGGACTAAAGGCCGTTTTTCCAGTAGTGCGATAAACAAGGTGTAATCATAAGGTTGCTTCCCCTTGGGTGGATATTGATGCAACGCTCTAATATGACCCTACTTGTCATGGTAAGGGGCCCGAGAGAGGATGTTAGAGCATCTCCAGCAGAACTCATTTCCCTTTTCCCTTTTTTATGCCTATACGGGAATCCCCTTTCACAATTCAGTAATACAGGGGAGAAGTGCTGCAGCAGATCCCTTTTTCCCTTTTCATTCATCTGACATGTGGGACCCATATGTCAATGTGACAACAATTTACTTTATTTTTCCCTCCCTCTTCCTCTCCTCTCTCTCTCTACTGCAATTGCCCACGGCGCCGGCGCTCGGCCTACCCATGGTCGTGCCTGAGATGGTGGCCGGCGTGGCCAGCACGCGGCCGTGCCCCGCTCGGCCTGCCCGAGGCCACAGCGAGGGGTGGTGTCGGGGTTCTCTACCGCCGGCAAGTAATATTTCTACGATCGCGTGTCAGAGTACTGGATGGTGGCTCAAGAGACACAGGAGATTATACTGGTTCGGGCCTCCGGAGAGTAACACCCTACGTCTAGTGTGAGCCGATGTTCTCAAGTCCAAGTCTGTAGTAGGGGATACAAACTAGTCGGGAGAGGGTGTATGGTCCCAAGTCCCTGTGCAAGGTGTTACAGAGTGGTGTGTGTGTGTGTCCGAGTGTCCTCTCTCTCTTGTTCCCTCTCCCTCGGTCCCTTTTTATAGTCGCAAAGGGAATAAGGAAGGAGAAGGGTAAAAAAGATGGAATTACAAAGTGAGTTACGGCACCGGGGTCTCTGCCGTCATTTTACGCCCCGGGCCGTACGAGGGGTACAAACGCCCACTGTAGTAGTTGGTGTTGACGGAATGGGGCGCTCTGTTTGACCCGGAGCCGGCGGTGTCCGAGTAGTTGGTGCGGGTGGCTTCTCGGGTGCGCCCCCGAGTGGTTCTCGGGTCGTGGTTGACTTGTACTGTTCTTCCTTGGACTCAGGTGTCACCCCCAGGGCTCCAGGTGTCTTCGCGTGAGCTTGCGAGTGTCCTTTCCCGGAACTGTAGTGTTCCTGTTTTGACGAGATGGGTGCCCCTGTGGCTATCGTGGCAAAGGACGTGCGCCCGTCCCATTCTGACAGGGCAGGCGCCGAGTTGGTACGGCCCGGAATGGGTAAAAGCAAGGGGTGGCGCCGAGCAAACCAGTCGGGCGAGGCGGAGACTCGTCAGGCGAGCGAGTCCTCTCGGAGGTTGCTTAGCCGCAAAGGAGTGGACCAGTCGGGCGAGACGAAGACTGGTCGGGCGTGGCGGAGATTAGTTGGGCGAGGCGGAGACTTAGTCGGGCGGACCTCGGAGCCGTCCGGACGAGGCGGGTCCGTTTGGCTTGGGATATTAGTTCTTGTTTTTGAAGGGTCACTTGATGCCGTGTCGTTGATTTGGGGGAGGGTTGGTCAACCCTGGTTTAGACCCTCGTCAGTAGCCCCCGAGCCTGGGTAGGAGTCAGGGACTCGTGCCCAGGTTCAGTCGTTGTTATGAGGGAGCATTGAGCCGTGGTTCTTCTGGTGGGTTGCGCGCGAGCGCACCCGCCGGGTGTAGCCCCCGAGCCTTGGGAAGAGTGGATACTCTTGTTAAGGCTTTGAAGCCAATGATACCGAGTAGTTTGTCCCGGAGGTTGTCGGGGCCGTGAATGATTCGGGCGTTAGTCGGGAAGGTGACTCGCTGGGCCGGAGCCTTGTTTGACCGCTGGTGGGCCGGGAGCGGAGGCGTCGGCCCGCTTCACGCCGCGTGGAGGAGGGGCGCGCCTTTTGAGGCCGTCAGCTGAAGCGACGGGCGCACGTCGCAACTGCGCCGATGGTGGGCCCACGCATTTAATGCCGCCGCCCCGCTCCGCGCCTCCTTTTATTGCCTTGCGCTGCGATTGCCTAGGGTTTATCGCACCCTCAGCCTTTTCGCCTCTCGTTGCGCTTTCGTTCTCCTCGCCGTCGCCGCGCTCATTCTTTCGCGTTTTTCGCTGCCCCCGCACTCGCGTTCCATCGCCGTGCTCGTGTCTCCCCCACACCTTCTGCCGCCATGCTTGCGCCTTCTGTTGCCGCGCTCGCATCCCGCCGCCGCGTTCGCTCGAACCTTTCCTCCAAGCCAGCGCTTCCCTCAACGGATCCGCCATGTCGAATTGGTCGCGTTCTTCCGTGACCGTGGCGCAGCTGGAGGGGCTCGTGAAGGGAGGGACACTGCCGCCTCTGACGGAGGCCAAGGAGTGGATTAAGCCGGGGTTGGAGGACTTCCCCCGGCCACCGCCCGGGTACGTCGTTTCCTTCATCGCCTTCCATGAGCGCGGGTTCTCCGTTCCCGCGGGGAGGTTCATCCGGGCGGTGTTGGATGAGTACGAGCTGGAGCTTCACCATCTCAACCCGAACGGGATCCAGCAGATGGCGACGTTTGTGGCGCTATGCGAAGGCTACCTGGGGATGGAGGCCCACTGGGACCTCTTCAGGTATTTCTTCAAGTTTGTGCTGCAGACCGACGATGACAGCACCCCTGCGACAATCGGGTGCGCCTCGCTAAGGATGAAGCAAGGGAGGTCGGAGGGCTACATTCGGGGCTCCCTTGTAAGTTCGAACAAGGGATGGCACCCTGGGTGGTTGTACCTTAAGAATGACCCCAAGAACCCCCTTCCCGAGTACACCGGGAAGTGGTTCCAAAAGGCGCCCGACAAGTGGTCGTACGGACCCGAGAAGAAGGACTGGGAGAGGGTCCTCAGGAACGCATGGAAAGCTCTCGGTCGGCTCCGAGACCAGGACGTGTCCACCGCAGAGGTCATCGGCGGGTACCTCTCGAGAGGTATTGTGCCGCTGAGGCGGCGCGCCCTCCACATGTGGGAGATGACCCCCGACAAGGCTCCCTTTGTGGGGACTGTGACGGCAGATCCCCTTCCCTCGGCTGCCGAGGCGCGGCGCCGGGTGGCGGCGGCGGTAGGTAAGGGTCACCTTGAGTACCCGCCGCCGCATTTCCTTCCGATGCTTCCGAACGCCAGCACCCAGGCCATTGTAAGAACTTGGTCGCCCGTCTTAGATTAAATTTTGAGTGCTCTTCTTGCCTTCTAACCCCGAGTTCTTTAGGTGAAGAGCCACGATGTTAACTTCTCCCGGGCGCCACTTCCCGAAGACAGGACGGTAAACCGCGCTGTCGCCGAGAAAAACAAGAAGAGAAAGGAGCGCCGGGAGCGGTGGAAGCTGGACGAGATTGCCAAGAGATCACGGAACGCCGAGCGGGCCAAGAGGAGGAGACTGGGCGATGATGTCTCTGAGGACGAAGATCCCAAGTCGGAGCCCGCTGAGGGGGACTCGGGCCAAGAGGAGGAGGACGACGAGGACGAGAGGGGCAGCGGTGCGCCCTCTGCAGAGCCTGGGACGGATGCGGCGACAACGTCCCTGCCCCTGGCCCGGAGATCGAGGTCCGGCGGGAGCGGAAGGTCGTCGCAGCCGGGCGCGGAGATGAGCGGAGGTTCTCGGTCGGGGAAATCCCACTGGCCCGCCGAGTCCGGTCAACACGAACGGCGCGGCCGTACGCCCCCGCCGACCCGACGTGCGTCCGAGGAGCCGAAAGACTCCCGTCGGAGCGCGCACCGGTCCGCCGGGCACAGCCAACATGAGCGGCGCGACCACGCCAAGGAACCGAAGGTTTCCCGTCGGGGCACGGCCTCCCCTCATCGGGATAGGAGCCGTGATGTGGCGGAGCGCGTCCCTACGGGCGGTTCGCTGTTCAGGAAGTCGCGCTCCCCCAGGAGACCCTCGCCACGGGAGGACAGGCGGCCGCCAGCTTCGTCGACGGTGAGGGCGTCGGGAGGAGGGCAAAACGCCCCCCCGATGCATCCTCCGGCCGGGCAGGCGAGCCCCGTTGGGGGTGGCCACTCGTCAGCACCTCCCGTCAGGGAGAGGCAGACCCCCTTCGTCCCAGCGGAGGCCACAGCGAAGGGGCCAGGCCCTTCCCAGGTAGAGGGAGGGGGCCCGACCAGTCAGAAGGTGCCCCACTCGGGTGGGGGTGCCGACACCCCGCAGGTGGTTCCCATCCCGACGACGCTGTCGGGGACCAAGAGGCCGTCGCCCTCATCAGACCCGATGCCGACAAGCGCCAAGCGGTCTCGAACCGTGTTAGCGAGGTGAGTCGTGTTCTACTTTTCTCGAGTAGTTCTTGTTTTCGTGTCCAACTTCTTCCTTAGTCAGGCTTCTTGATCTTTGTGGTTTCAGCCAGGCCTCCAAGCCGCTAGAGGCGGCACCCCAGAAGAGGCTGCGCCAGGCGGCGCCGGATGTCGATACCCCATCCACCGCGCCAACGCAGACGCCAAGGCCCTCGGCCGATCGAGCCGAGGAGATTGTTCGGAGGGAGACACCCTACCTGGAGGAGGAGACCCCTTAGGGCAGTGGAGACAGCTTGGGAGGTGAACTCCATGCGGGCCTGGGCGTCGCGCAAACTGCCCCACGGAGGAGGACCTTGCGGCGTACCAGGCGGAGCTGGAAGAACAGCTGGTGGGGCCGATCCTCCCTGTCCCTCAAGAGGCGGTGAGCCATCCTGAGACAAGGGAGGTTCCCCTGCTCTGCAACGTTGCCCTGGCCAGCGCCAAGGTGAGCGTCGTCGAGTCAGTCGGTCACGGGGCTGCCTCCCCTCCGGCGATCGAGGTCGTCCCTGAGAGGGCCGAGGTGGAGGCGCTCAAGGCCCCTTCGGTTGCCACTATTCCGTCGGCGGCGGCTGTTGAAGCCCCGAGGCCACCTTCGGGGAGGCTCCTCCGGAGGTCATCACACTCGAGGACTCCCCGACGGGCCGTCTTCAGGGAGCTGATGTCCGCTCCGCGGGGAGGCCAAGCTCAGAGCCCATGAGGCCCCTGAGTCCCTTGAGGGGGGTCCCGGAGGCCTTCACGGAGACCCCAGGGTGATGACGATGGACTGTCGTTTCTAGGCCCTGTTGTCCATCAAGGACGACCCCAACTTGCCGTGCGAGGGCCGGCTGATGTGGGTCGACCGCCAAAACCTGGGGCAGACCCTCTTTGAGCTCAACGACAAGACGGAAATGGAGGAGTGCGAGATTCTCGCAGAGGGCCTCCGCACCGCGAGGGAGACCTTTGAAAAGATGATCATCAAGCCCGCCCGGGTAAGTATTGAGGTTCTCGTTCTCTTTCTTGCTCTAAGGCGGCGTTGCTTCCGTTGTGTCTGACCGTATTACCCTTGCTTTGTTATCTCCGAGTACAGGAAATCATGAAGCGCAGCTCGGATAAGTCTTTGTTTCTCCGCCGAGAAGCTGGGCTATGGCATGCTGTTGATCAGATGAAGGCGGAGAAGGCGGAACTTGAGGCTCGGCTAGCTGCGGCTCAGTAGGCTGGGGCAGAGGCGCTCACCCGCGCCGAGGAGGAGAAGGTCGCCCTCGAGGCGAAGGTGGCCGAGGTCGAGAAGAGAGCGGCCGAGGCGCGGACGACAGCCGAGGCCGCGATTCGGGAGAAGGATGCCGCCGTTCGGGAGAGCGAAGGCTTGAAGACAAAGGTGGCGGACCTTCAGAATGACGTCCAGGCTGCCAACCTAGACCTCAAAAAGGCCAACAACCAGGCGGTTGACCTGGCCGACAAGCTCAAGGCCGCCACCGATGAGGGTGCTCGCCTCGGGGAAGTCGCCCAAAAGCGGGAGGAGGAGATCATCGGTAAGTCGTTCTTCCGGGTTCTTTCAGTTGGCGAATTGTTCTCCCCCTCGTCTTCCGAGTGATCGCCAATTGCTTGACTTTGTTTGTTGATACAGCCCTCCGAACTCAGAAGGCCGACCTGGAGGCCAAGCTGAAGACAGAGCAGGGCGAGGTCGCCAAGGCCTTTGCCGCGAACCAGGAGCTGGTGCCGGTTGACCGCGACTTGAGAGAGGAGATGGCCAGTATGCGTCGTGTTTCCCCTAGTCTTTCCTCTTGCTTTCTTTCCTTAAAGATAACTCAGATGAGGAAATTTCTGCAAGGGTTGTCGAGGATCTCCGGAGGTCGAGGCAGGCGACCGAGCGGACTCAGAAAGTCCTCGAGGAGAAGGCCGGGGTCCACCAGGCTCTGGTTCAAGCCGTTGAGCACCTGTTGGAGGAGCTCAGCGTCGGCGGCGGTCCATCGCTGGTGGAGCGCATCGCCCTCATCCTGGGAAGGACTCGGGAGCGGGCCTTGGAGCTTAGGCAGATCGTGGTGCGAAACATCGTTGCCATGTTCTTGTCTCACTACCCGGGCATGGAGCGGGACTGCCTGCGAGGTAGATGGGCCCCCGGCTACGAAGATCATGAGTACGACAATATTGAAGCCGAGTCCTCTTTCGCTGATGATATGATTGCCGCCGCCCTGAAAGACCTCGAGTTGTAACAAAACAGAAATGTAGGGGACTTAGGACATGTTTTGTGGTAATGTAACGAACTTAAGTCCCTCCAAAGGGCATTCCTTTGTTAAGGGCTCGTCTTTTACTAAGTAGCTTGTGCTTTGATCTGTTGCTTGCCATTTTCGAATTTTTCGAGTGCTTTGTGACCACGAGTCGAGACAGTAGGGCCTAGGACTTTGTCAGCTGAGCTCTGTTCCATAGCCATCGGGGCGTAGGAACTCGAGAGTTTGGCCCGACACAGTCGCCTGGTAGCAACTCTCGGACTCGCCGCCCCCGAGCAGTTTTGGGAGGTTAGATAATGACAGGCAGCAGCCTTAGCATTAAAAGACAAAAGCTAGTCGGGGCGTTTCCTTTGTTGCTCTCAGGAACGAAGAAGCTTAGTCCGGGGGCTTGGATCTTGTCCGCAAGTCTAGCGCCGTAGCCGCGGGAGTACACTTCCCTAATAAAACCTGTGCTAAGGAGCTTTTTGAGCTCCTCGCCGATGGCCTTACATTTATCCTTATCGAAACGTCAGAGTCTCTGTTTGACTGGTCGGGTGCCAGACTTAACGTTTAGTTTGTGCTCGGCGACCTCTCTTGGAATCCCCGGCATGTCCGAGGGCTTCCATGCAAACACGTCGAGGTTTGCTCGGAGGAAGTCGACGAGCGCGCCTCCCTATTTTGGATCGAGCGCCGTCCCGACACGGAGGGTGCGGCCATCGTCGGCCACGGCAACCTCCTTGACATCCTTGGCCGGCTCAAAGGAGCACGCGGCACGCTTGGAGGTCTCGGGGATTTCGAGGTCCCTAGGTAGAAGGCTCTGCGGTGAGCTTCTCGGACCGGATGAGTGCTTCCGCGAATTGGAAGCACTCGGTATCGCATGCGTATGCGTGCTCGAAGGAAGTCCCCACCGTAATGATGCCCTTGGGCCCGGGGATCTTCAACTTGAGATACGTATAATTCGGGATGGCCATGAACTTCGCGTAAGCCGGCCTTCCGAGAATGGCATGGTACGTCCCTGGGAATCCCACCACTTCGAAAGTGAGGGTCTCTCTCCGGAAGTTACGCGGAGTCCCGAAGGTGACGGGCAGGTCGATCTGCCCGAGGGGTACTGCGTCCACGCCAGGAACGATTCCGTGGAAGGGTGTCGTGGACGGCCACAGTCGGGACCGCGGGATTCCCATCTCGTCAAGAGTTTCGGCGTAGAGGATGTTAAGGCCACTTCCTCCTTCCATCAGCACTATGTGAACGCGCTTTGTCCCAAAAAGAGGAGCGACAACGAGCGGGTACCTCCCTGGCTGCAGGACGTGGTCGGGGTGATCGGAGCGGTCGAAAGTGATCGGGGCCTCTGATCACTTGAGGTAGGAAGGCACTACAGGTTCTGCGCTGCAGACCTCCCGCCGAACCAGCTTTTCCGTGCGCTTTGAAGGACAGGCCGCGGATCCTCCAAAGATCATCATGACAGCGCCGTCTTCCCTAGGATATTCGTTGTCATCGTCATTCGGTCTCCTGGCTTCATCTTTGGCTGCCTCGGGGGCTTTCTTTTTCATGGTCCCTGTGAGGAAACTCTTCATAAGTTTACAATCTTTTAAGGCATGCTTGACGGGGCCTTCGTGATTGGTGCATGGAGCCTCGAGGAGCTTCTCGAAGTGGTTCTTTGGCGCATTCCCTTTGGGTTTGGTAGCTTTTCGCTCGGCCACCGCCACCATGCTGCTGTCACGCCGCCGCTTATCCTTCTTCCTCTTCTTATCGGGCTGAGCGGAGGTGCCTTCACCGGCTGCTTCCGGCTGCTTGCCCTTGTTTTGGGGCCGATCAAGGGTCGCGTCGACCGCGTCTTCCCCGTCAGCGTGGTCAGTGGCAATGTCGAAGAGCTCTCGGATGGTTCGCGGCTTCTTGCGTCCCAACTCATGAATGAGGGTCGCGCAGGTGGTTCCAAATCGGAATGCCGAGACGATGTCGGTGTCAGCGGTGTTGGGCAGCTCGGTGCATCGTCTCGAGAAACGCTTGATATAGTCACGCAAGCTTTCATCCTTCCATTGAAGGCAGTTGCGCAGGTCCCATGGGTTTCCCGGACGGGTGTAGGTGCCCTGGAAGTTACCAATGAACACATCGCGCAGCTGTGCCCAGTTGTCGATCTTGCCTTCCGGGAGGTGCTCTAACCATGTTCGCGACGAGTCAGCGAGGTGGAGGGGGAGGTTTTTGATGATGAAGTAGTCGTCTTGTGCCCCGCCTGCGTGGCACGCCAATCGATAGTCCTTCAACCATACGCTGGGGTTCGTTTCCCCGTCGTATTTGGGCACCGTCGTTGGAGCTCGGAAGCGTGGAGGGAAACGGGCGCCGAGGACTCGAGGTCCAAAAGCACGCGGCCCCCTGGGCTCAGGGGACGCGCTCCTGCTCCGGTCCTCACCACTGTCGTAGCGGCCTCCGTGCCGCTTGTTGTAGGTTCATCGTGGGCGTTGCTCCCGATGCTCGCCTTGCTGCCGGTCGTTTCTATCCACCGCAACCCCATGATAATGCACGGACTGCTCCCTGACGTGCTCCCTGGAAATTCGCTGGCGTGACACGGAGCTCTCCGCTTGCTGGACCGCAGCAGTTTCCAGGAGCATGCGGAGCTGTTGGTGAAACCTTCTATCCTCGGGGGTCGCTGGTTCAGGATGTTCGCGGAGCAGGATGGCAGTGGCCGTGAGGTTCTGGGACGCTCGTTTGAAGATCGGCGCGTTGTTGGCGTTGTTGTTGTCGTCGTTGATTATACGCTGTTGTACGTCCCGCGCTCGTGCGGGCGCCCTCCGTCCGTGTTTCTCCCGAGCTCGCGGCGGAGTTGCCTGCGCTCGTCCTTGAGTTGACGCTGCGCCTCGTCGAGCTCCCGCAGCCTGGCCCGCCAAGCATCACCTGCGAGGTCGTCCCGGGGCGGTGCTTGGCGAGGGTCGCCCTCCGTCGAGCTACTATCAGTCCGTATTTCCGGGGTGTGGCACATGAAACACTCCCGGGAGGGGTCGTAGAGCGTTGGTAGAGCCTGGTCCGACCGCGGGTCCGGGTCCCGTTCGTCCGCTGTGCCTCCATCGACAGACGCGGTGCAGGAGTTGAACTTCGTCGGCGGCGGGGCGACCACTGGGTCGTGTGGCAGATCAGGCTGTCCCTCTGGGTACATGGCGCCGTAGTAGTCGAGGAACTCGTCCCAGAGGAGCTGCTCTTCCCCTCCAGCTTGGAGGGCGAGGTTGGTGATCATGTAGGAAATGTTGCGAAAATGCTCCTGGGTCGGGTTTCGCCCCAGAGCGGCCGCCAAATCTTCGCCCAGTGTTGACGGTCCTTAAGTACCACTTTTGGTCGTCAATTCCTGCTGAAAATACTTCAAATATAAACATCAAACATAGTGATAGGGTTTAATACTAACGAATTCCACGAGTGTTGGTGTTTTGACTTGTTTTGCAGGAAATGCCCAAAATACCACTAAGAGTTTGAGATGGATCCAATTATATTATTATCACAAAGTATCTCAGAAGCCCATTTGAAGTATATCATTGCGAAGATCTCGTTGAAACACTTCCAAATGTTATACTACTTATATTCGGACCTCGGAGAAAAAGATATGAATAGAAGCAGCAGCGGGACCCATGGCCTATGGCCGAATGGGAGAGCAGCCAGAGCTGCTGCTCACGCCCAGGGCGAGCGCGGCCAGCAGCGCATCCACANGCCTGCAGCGCCTGACACAAGAAAGCCCAAAGCCCGGCTATACTAGTCTTGCTAACACGCCCCCGCAGTCTGATCGTCGCTACCGCGGACGTTCAGGCTGGATCTGAACTCCATGAAGACGGAAGAAGGCAAGCCTTTCGTGAAGATGTCCGCAAACTGTGAAGATGTGGGAACATGCAGAACTCGAAGATCACCAAGGGCAACCCGCTCTCGCACAAAATGAAGATCAATCTCAATGTGCTTTGTGCGCTGATGCTGAACTGGGTTGGAGGACATGTAGACGGCGCTAATGTTGTCGCAGAGTGGGGCTTGGCGAAGAGGAGACTGAAGCTCAAGGAGTAACTGTCGCAGCCAAGAAGCCTCTGCAACGGCATTAGCAACGACGCGATACTCAACCTCTACACTGGAATGGGAGACAGTGTTCTGACGCTTAGCGGACGAGATAAGGTTGTCACCAAGAAACACAGCATAACCCGAGATGGATTTGCATGTATCGGGATAGACATCCCAATCAGCATTAGAATAGACCACCAAATCATCAATGGCCGAAGGGCGCAGAACAAGACCCAAGTGAAGCGTCAACCTGATGTAGCGTAGAATGCGCTTGAGAGCAGCCAAGTGTGGTTCCCGCGGATCATGCATGTGAAGATAGACTTGCTGAACAGCATAAGCGATATCTGGACGAGTGAAGGTCAAATATTGCAAGACTCGGAAAATCCATTGCATCCTGAACGGGATCACCAGCGACACCAGAGAGCTTCGGGTTCATATCCACCGGAGTTGTGCAAGGTTTGCAATCAGCCATGCTTGCTCGATCCAGTATGTCAAGCATATACGGTCGCTAGGAGAGTATGAAACATCCATCATGCCGCTGAACATGCATACCAAAGAAATGATGGAGCTCGCCAAGGTCCTTCATGGAAAACTCCTGCTGCAAAGCCCTGATGGTGCGCTGGAGCAGATCCGAGGATGAGGCAGTCAGAACGATATCATCCAAGTACAGAAGCAAGTAGATGAAGTCAGCACCCCGGTGATACAAAAAGAGAGAAGCATCTGACTTGGCCTCCACAAATCCAAGTGAAAGCAGGTAGGAAGCGAAGCGACTGTACCAGGCCCATGGCGCCTGCTTAAGACCATATAGAGGGCTGTTGAGGCGACACACAAACTCAGGATGATCTGGGTCCTCAAAGCCCGTAGGTTGAGCAGCGTAGACGGTCTCCGTGAGAGTGCCATGAAGAAAGGCATTCTTCACATCAAGCTAGTGGACGGCCCATCCTCGAGACAGAGCTAGAGACAGGACAGTCCAGATGGTGGCAGGCTTGATGACAGGGCTGAAAGTCTCGTCAAAGTCGATGCCGGAGCACTGAGTGAAACCGCGAAGAACCCAGCGAGACTTATAGAGTCCCATAAGCCTGGAATTTCTGCTTGAAAATCCACTTGCTTGAGACAACATTGGCGCGCCGGGGGCGTGGGACCAAATCCCACATTTTGTTCTTCAGGAAGACGGCATGCTCATCCTCCATGGCTGCCCCCCAATTTGGATCAGCAAGGGCTGCACGGTAGGTCCGTCGGACGAGCGAGAGGCGCAGCATGAAACAAAGCGAGGATATGGTAGCCATCCTTGGCTCGTGTCGTCATGGGGTGGCGATTTGCCACTGGCGAATCTAGAAGGGCACCACTAGGCAAAGGGCACAGGCGAACCGCAGCGAGGACTTGGCAACTAGCGGTCGTGTACCACTCGGCAGGAGTAAACATGTGTGAAGTCGTGAACAGGATGGTGAACGCCGTAGCCAGCCAGAGCGGGGGCCGTTGGCGCCATGGGCACAGCAGACGCCGCCAGACTGAGACGGGCAGCGGCAGAGGCAGGTTCTGCCGCCGGACTGGGAACCTCGACCGCCGAAGGTGCCAGCGCTGGCAGGGGCCCGGCGGCCAGTGGGGCTGGACGAACAGGGGCGCGCCCGCTATCCCTAGAAAGGGCGTCGAAGAGGGAGTCAGAGCAGCGGCTGCACGTGGCAGTGCGACGAGGGGCGTCGAGGCCGCACATGGCTATGCGGAGGAGGTCGACGTCGTGGATGGCGCACTCGGCAACCCGGTCGGTGGCACAAAATGGGCAGGCAGGCCACCCAGTGATGGCGCAAGAGCCGCTGTCGTCGGAGAGGCACCATGATCAGCTAGAGAACCTGAAGAAAACGAGGCAGCGAGCCTAAAGGGGTAGGCGCCAAGTTAGTACTGTCCTCCAAGAAGGAGAGGTCCGCCAAGGATGGAGAGGAGGGCTGATCAGCAAAGGGAAAGGTGCTCTCATCGAAGATGACATGGCGAGAGATGATCACCCGGTTGGACAGGGTGTCAAGGCATAGACAACCCTTGTGATAGGGGGAGTAGCCAAGGAAGACACAAAGCGAGGAGCGAGGAGCGAGGTGCGAGCTTGTGGCTAGCAGTGGCGGAAAGGTTGGGTAACACGTGCAACCGAAAATGCGAAGATAGTCATACGAGGGTGCAACGCCAAACAAGGCGGTACTTGGGCGCGCCCTCGGAGCCGGTGCTACCGCCCCGGTAGCCGGCGCCCACAGAGTTGTAGTGGAGGTGGGAGGCTTGGGAGGCCGCGGGCCAAAAGACGGAGGAGTGGGGTTGGCGCCGCCGGTGGAGGCAACGAGAGCGGTCGACGGCCCAGAGGAGCAGTTCCTCATGTTGACCTCCATAAGCAGGTCGGCGCACACATCCTGGAAGGTGGGGAAGGGGTGGGCGCGACGAAGATGATGGCCGAGGTCAGTGAACCTGTCATTGAGACCACAAATCACGTTAAGGACCAGGGTCCGACCCGTGACTGGTTCACCGAGGTCCTGGAGCTTGGCCACCATGTTCTTGAAGGATCTGCAATAGTCAGCAACAGAGAGATCACCTTGGAGGAACTGGCGGAACTGGGCGTCGAGGTAGAGGATGCCGGTCTCCCGGAGTCCCGATTACCAAGGAACTGCGTCTCGAGAACGAGACAGGCCGCCCATGCAGAGGCATTGCGCTCCATGGCTGTGTCCGCGAGGTCATTGGACACGGTGTCGTAGATCCACGACTTGACAACACAGTCCAGGCGAGCCCAGCCTTGGTAGGCGGCTGCCGAGGTGTCGCAAAGAATATGGTCCTCCAAGGAGAACTTGCCGACGGTAAGGAAAAACTGATCTCGCCACCTGGAGTAGTTGTTGGCAGCGAGGTCGAGGACGATGGGGATGAGGCTCCTGATGTTCTGCACCGCCACAGCCTGAGTGTGAAGGTCAATGATGGTGCCGGGTTCGTGTATCAGCATGGCCTGATGGAGATCAGGGTGAGAATCAAGGGCCTGGGACTTTGTGATCGTCTTGGTCGGCGCCGTCAGGAGGGAGATCTGCAGCAGCGCGCTGCAGAGCGAGGCGAGCACGATAGACGGCGGCGTCGTGCTACTTGGATGCGGCGGCGGCCTCTGCCTCAGAGGCGGCAGCACGGGCCAGGGCAGTGTCGCACGTAGTCGGACGCTCTGTGGCGCGATCAGTGGCGATGCTGCAGCAGCGCGCTGCAGAGCGAGGCGAGCACGATAGACGGCGGCGTCGTGCTACTTGGATGCGGCGGCGGCCTCTGCCTCAGAGGCGGCAGCACGGGCCAGGGCAGTGTCGCACGTAGTCGGACGCTCTGTGGCGCGATCAGTGGCGATGCAAAATGTCGACCCTCATCGATGAGATGAAGATCGGCGAGAGAGTTGGCCGCGCCCTTGGCCCTTTCGGCGGCGGCGGCGGCCCTTGGAGACGGCGAAGGAGTCCCAGGCATAGGGACAGTGGGCGCAGTGATGACGGGAAGGCCGGTGTGAGCAGTGCAGCAGGTCGCGTCCTCGTTGGCTCCCCGAGATCTCAACAACGATTTCCGGGCTGTCGAGCAGGACAATCTGCAGATCCGAACCCTCTTGGAGACCATGGAAGCAATGGCCGAAGGGACCCCGATGGCCACCATAGCCAAGAAGGCTCGGGAAGCAGCGGACAAGGCCAAGGAGCGCATTGAGGCCGCCGCTGCCGCACCACCAGCTCCGTCAAACAGACCGCATGAGCCACAGCCGGTTCGGTCCCGATCTGTTAACGGACGACCCCACTATCGCCCACATGAGGGGCGCGACATGAGGCCGCAGCTCGAACGCAACCGTCGCGCTCGCGACGCTCGGGAAACTCTCAACTACAATCGAGATTACCGGGCACGTGAGGGCTACTATCGGTCCCATCCAGATTCGCCGCCACGTGACTCCCGACCAGGCACGGGGGGATGCCTTGCGTACTCCCTAGCCCTGCGCAAGGTCAGGTGGCCCGAGAAGTTTCGTCCTACTAACATCGAGAAGTATGACGGAACAACCAACCCTCGCGAGTGGATTCAGATCTATTCCACGATCATCGATGCCACCGGGGGTGACGACTACGTCAAAGCCAACTACTTGCCGACTGCTCTGCAGGGATCAGCCCGTACGTGGCTCATGAACCTGCCCGAGGCTAGCATCAAGTCATGGAGCCACCTCCGGGAGACGTTTGAAGCCAACTTCCAAGACACCTACAAATGCCCCGGACATGAAGGAGATCTGCTCAACTGTGTGCAGAAGCCTGGAGAATCCCTCCGGGGCTACATCCGTCGGTTCAGCGACACTCGTAACACCATCCCTGACATGGTGGATGATCGGGTGATTGTGGCCTTCAATTAGGGTTGCAAGGACAAGTGAACGGCGGAGGAACTTGCTAAGAAGAACCCGAAGACGGTGGCAGAGCTCTACAGGATCCTAGAAGAGACCGCCAAGATGGCGGACGCCCGAACACGGGTTCACGGAAAGCCCGAACAAAGCCAGCCAGTCGGGGAAGGCAAGAAGAAAAATAAGCATAAGAACAAGAAGCGCAAGACCGAGGGCGACGAAGTCATGGCCGTGGACAACAAGCCCCCGTACAGGCGTCAAGGCAAACCTACCGATCTCCCGATGTACTGCCCGATCCACCGATCCACAAAGCATCACTTTGTGGATTGCACGGTGTACAAGAAGCAGAAGCAGGAGGAGGAGAGCCAGCAGAAGGGGGCTCCGCGTGACCAGGCAGCCCGCAACCCTCGCACGGCGAACTACATGGATTGTGATGATGAGCCAGATCTTCCTGAAGATCTGGAGATCGCCACAATTTTCGGTGGCTGTTCTACCCGAACCTCCAAGACCCAGCTCAAGATGGTCGAGAGGCAGATAGCCAGCACCGAGCCCTGCAAGCATCTCTTGAGGTGGTCCGAAATCCCAATCACATTTGATCAGAGGGACCACCCCGAGATGCTCTACGACGGGCCGCTACTACCACTGTGCATCAAGCCATGGATCGGGCCCCGCAAGATCGGGCGAACCCTGATCGACAGTGGAAGCGCCCTCAACCTACTATTCGTCAACGCCTTTGACGAACTCGGGATCCCGAGGAGGTCCTTGTCCCCGGTGGAGAAGCCTTTCTACGGGGTCATACCAGGCATCCAAGCCTTTTCCCTAGGGAGGATCGATCTGCAGGTGACCCTCATGGAGGGCAAAAACATCCGAACAGAGTTCCTCACCTTCGAGGTGGCTGACATCACGTCGGCCTATAACTGCATTTTGGGCCGGCCGTTCCTGAAGAAATTCATGGCGGTTGCTCACTTTGCGTATTCCATGATCAAGGTCCCAGGGCCACTGGGCCCGATCACCGTCTGCGGCGATCGCAAGGGCGCAGTCCAGTGCGACATGAAGACCCTGGACATGATCAAGGGAGACGAGCAGGAGCCAGCCAAGGCTGCCGAACCTGCCAAGAAAAAGATAAAGAACCAGCCTAAGACTGCCGCTAAAGCAGCGTTGGCTGAAACCTCCCGAGCAGCGGAGCTCCGATCAAGGGCCAAGGGGAAAGAAGTTCCCGAACAGGAGCCCATCGGGGAACAGAACACCAACGACGGCGCCGCTGAGAAGCAAACCGTGGTGGACCAGACCCCACTCAAGGGGACGCCATCGCAGGCAGCCGGCGAGTTGCCAACTGACGCCTCACCAATCATGCCAACAGCCAAGCGCTCCGAGCCAGGCACAAAGGCTGTGGCCCTTGACGAGGCGGACCCAACCAAGACCACCCAGGTGGGCCTTGGTCTGGGTGACAAATAGGAACTCGAGCTCATTGCTTTCCTCCGGGCAAACGCAGATTTGTTCGCTTGGGAACCATCTGACATGCCCGGGATCCCCAGGGAGGTGATCGAGCACAAGCTTAGTATACGAACTGGCGTCCGACCAGTCAAGCAAAAGCAAAGGAGATATACCCCGGAGAAGCGAGACACCATTAACGAAGAAATCAACCAACTACTCAAAGCCGGCTTCGTTCGAGAAGTCCCTTTCCCGGAATGGCTGGCAAACCCAGTCATGGTGAAGAAGCCCAACGGAACGTGGAGGATGTGCGTGGACTACACAGATCTGAATAAAGCTTGCCCGAAGGACGAGTATCCATTACCTAGGATAGATCAAATTGTAGATTCAACCTCTGGATGCGAGCTGCTTTGTTTTCTAGATGCCTATTCGGGGTATCACCAAATCAGCATGTGCATTGATGATGAGGAAAAAACTGCATTTGTAACTCCTTTCGGTGTTTATTGCTATATAAAGATGCCGTTTGGTCTGAAAAACGCAGGTTGCACTTATCAAAAATGTGTTCACATTATTCTCGAAGGCCAGATCGGCCGTAATGTGGAAGCATATATAGACGACATCGTTGTAAAAAGTAAGTTAAAGGGCGACCTGATCGCTGATTTAACCAAACATTCAACTACTTGCGTAAAAACAGGATGATGTTCAACCCCGCTAAGTGCACCTTTGGTGTATCATCGGGTAAGCTCCTCGGTTACCTTGTTTCCCAATGAGGTATAGAGGCAAATCCGCATAAGATCAAGGCAATCGACGACATGAAGTCTCCGCGCAGCCGCCACGAAGTCCAGAAGTTGGCAGGAATGATGGCGTCCCTGAGTCGATTCGTGTCCAAGTCAGGCGAACGAGGTATGCCATTCTACAAATTGCTACGTAAAATTGATCGTTTTGAGTGGTCGGCAGAAGCAGAAGAGGCGTTCCAGGCGTTCAAGAAATACCTACGGAAAATGTCTGTACTGGTCCCGCCACAACCACAAGAGGAGATGCTGTTATACGTAGCAGCGACACCAACTGTTGTCAGCACTGTTTTGCTGGTCGAGAGACCAACAGAAAAGTCAACAACACAACATCCTGTTTACTTCGTAAGCGAGGTGCTACATGATGCCAAAACAAGGTACCCTCAGATTCAGAAATTATTATATGCTGTACTAATGACTTCCAGGAAGCTCAAGCATTATTTTCTGAGCCACAAGATCAAGGTTGTCTCAACTTACCCTCTTGGCAACATTTTACATAATCGAGATGCCGTGGGTAGGATTGCGCAATGGTCTGTGGAGATGGGGGCTTATGACGTTGAATTCATACCCAGAACTGCCATCAAGTCGCAGGCTCTGGCAGATTTCATCGCAGAATGGACAAACCCCGAACCCGAAGAGGCTGCCCAAAATCCCGAACACTGGACCATGTTCTATGATGGAGCATTTTGCCGAGCAGGCGCGGGGGTTGGGGTGGTACTTATTTCACCGCACAATGACATCATCAGGTATGCATTACAAATCAATTTTGTTGATCCAACTCCTACTAACAATGTTGCCGAGTATGAGGGACTTTTGACAGGACTCCGTATAGCTGCATCTCTTGGCGTGAGAAGGCTGCTCGTGAAAGGGGATTCCGAGTTAGCTGCAAAGCAAGTCATGAAAGAGTACAGTGCGCGGAGCGAGGTCATGGCCAAATACTTGGAAGCATATAGGCGCATGGAGAGCAAATTTGATGGACTTGAAGTACAGCATGTCAAGAGGAAATTCAATGGCGACGCAGACAAGCTCGCAAAGGCAGCTGCAGGGCGCACACGGCTCCCAGGTAACGTGTTACTTGAAGTTCTTACAAAGCCATCTGTGTCGGTTTCACCACCGAACCTAAAAACTGCGCCTGCCAAGGGCTCAGTTTCTACAACCAACGAATCCGCCAAGGAGTCTATGTTGGTCGGTACGGCCCGAGCCGCCGCTCTAGTTGGAAACGAGGAGAACTGGATGGATCCAATCTGGGCGTACCTCACAAACCAAGCTATTCCGGACGATGATGCTTCATTGGAGAAAATCCATCGTAAAGCCAAGAACTATCAATTGGTTGACGGGCGATTATACAAGCTAACCCGCAATGGAATGCTCCTCAAATGCATCACACAGACCGAGGGCATTAGTTTGCTCCACGATATTCACGGAGGAATCTGTGGATCACATGCTTCTCCCAGATATCTAACAGGGAAAGCATTTCGACAGAGCTTCTACTGGCCTACAGCTCTTCAAGACGCAAGCGAGTTAGTTAAAAAGTGCGAGGCATGCCAATTCTTCGCACGGAAACAAACTAAACCTGCACAAGCTCTAAACACTATACCCTTGTCATGGCCCTTTGCCACATGGGGTATAGACATCCTCGAGCCCTTCCCCAGGGTGGTCGGGGGTTAAAGATTTCTGTTCGTTGGCATCGACACATTTACAAAATGGGTTGAAGCCGAGCCAGTTCAGAAAATCACAAAAGAGGCAGCTGTCAAATTCCTACGGAGTATTGTCGTCCGATTCGGTGTCCCGAACAGGATAATCTCTGATAATGGAACGCAGTTTAAAAGTAAAAAGTTTTCTGATTTCTGCTACGACCACGGGATCAGGCATGATCGGTCATCGGTAAATCACCCGAAGACGAACGGGCAAGTAGAACGTGCCAACGGCATCGTGCTCCAGGGCATCAAGAAGAGAATCTTTAATAGATTGCAAGCTTACGACAAGCGTTGGATTCATGAAGTCCCCACAGTACTTTGGTCAATGAGGACCACCATGAATCGGGCAACGGGCGAAACACCTTTCTTCTTGGTGTATGGAGCGGAAGCGATTCTACCATCCGATATCCGACTACAAGCCCCACGCGTGGCAATGTTTTCAGAAACTGAAGAGCCTGACAGACGCGCTGATGAGCTAATCCTCCTAGAGGAGGCTCGTGATGCAGCTGCTTTTAGAGTAGCTCAGTATCAGCAAAAATTGCGGCAATACTATGATGCTAATGTTCGCAAACGAAGCCTGTGCATTGGTGACATGGTGCTCAAACTAGATCAACGCACCAAGGACAAAACTAAATTGTCCTCTCCATGGCAAGGGCCGTACATTGTAGTAGATATCGCACGACCAGGAGCCTACAGGATCGCGGAGATAGACAGGGATATACTGCCAAACACGTGGAACATGGATCAACTACGCAGATTCTACGCCTAAACTACGGAGATCGTGCAAGTTCAAACCCAACCATCAGGTTTGGCAGATAAAAACCGTCATCTGCGTCGCCTACAGCGCCAACAAAATAAAAAGATAAGTTCTACACACTCTACTCACCCTCGCTTTTACGCTCGGGGGCTGGGTTTTATTTTTTCTATTCTGTTTCTACTCTTTGTTACCATACTGCATACACTAACAAAGAGCCGGGGACTACTATGCTAAAATTTTCTTTTCAGACCTATTCTATGCGTCCCGAGCTCTAGGCTCGGGGGCTCCCCACTTGATCGGGAAATTCTTGCGGTTAGTACTTCTAGACTCTTTTTCAGCATGCCTGCATGACTGTAAAAGAGCCCGGGGGCTACTATGGTACTACTACCACATAAGAATCGGGCTTTTTAAGTCAAGAAAGCTAGGCTACGCTAAATTACCGAACACCATGACTACAAGGAATTACACAGTTCAGAAGGCCGCCCGTGTCTCAGCGACTAAACAATTCTGAAATAGCTTGTGGCAACGGGACCTTTGGCTATGACAAAGCTATCAGTTAAAAAGATCCACAGAAACACCGATCAGCTCTAAAGGCTTATGCAAAAACATGCAAGCATATGTTTCGCAAATTATAGTCACATTCTAAATCCTCAAAGTTTTGCCCTATTACAGGAATCTTGCACAGAGTTCAAGGTGATTCCTCCGAATCACTCAGATGGAGATCAAGGTTCTTGACAAAAGGCTCTACCAACGGGGCAACATTGTCAAACATTACCTCAGCTTCTGTCATCGAGCACTTGAAGCCTTTGGAGAGCAGGGAAACGTCAAGATC
>CM014270.1:61486174-61498094 GCA_004135705.1 Alloteropsis semialata
CCCCCCCCCACGCACGCCGGTCCTCTGTCGAGCTCCACCTCGTCATCATCCCCGGCATCTTCCCGGCGAGCATCGCCCTGTCCTCTCCTCCTCCACCCAGGCCGATGGTTTCCGTTTCCGCACCACCCCGCTCGCTCGCCCTTCCTAATCCCATGGGCATCCTCGCCCGACACCCTACCCTCATCCCCTCGTCATATATGGACGCATGCCATTAGAGCCCCACCCCTGGTAACCATAACTCTGTCGCCTCGACCACTACCCCCCGCCGTGCAGCGACCTCGCCGTCGGCCATCCCTTAACCCCTCCCCTCGCCCCTCCCACGGCGAGCTCCTGAGCGAGCGGCACGAACGCTCGGATGATAGAGTGCATTGGTGAGAGGTGGAAGAAGAAAATCGTGCGGGCCCATCACGGCCGCACGAATCTTAAAGCAACAATAAGTCAAGTTGTATCTTGCCTTCCAGAAGCTAGATAGGTTCCAAGATGGTGACGGGCCATGACTCAACACATCAATCTCTTGGATGCGCTCACAGGGTTGAAATACGAGCATATGTGCGTAGAAAGTATACATTTGTATTATGTTTCAAACAAATATTCTTCAATACTCCTCTGTTGCGAGTTATGTGCATGATGCATATATTCTTCAATACTCCTATGTTAATGCGAATTATGTGCACTTTATTTATGCATGCTTATTTTCCTTACTTTACTGAGGTTTAATTATCTTGTGCTTGCAGCAGGCTCTTACGTTTATCTTGTGCTTGCAGAAAGTTCTTACTGTTTGACCTTATTCATTTCTATATTTAGCAAACAAACATAAACTCCAGGAAAAAAGGTAAAAAGTTCATAACAAATCCGGTGGCATTCAAACCGTGGTCCTAGCCAAATAATAGATGAATCATCATGAAACAGTTAAATATGAAGTATTTTTTAAAACAGAATATCAAAAGCGTTAAGATTATATATCATTGATCTAGAATAGAAAGAGGATAGCTTAACCAAATATCTTTCGTGTACAAAAGCTGCAGCACCATGAATTATGGAGCTAGTAATATCCAGCTCCAAGTAATACTAGAGCTGCAAATAGATCCTACATCAGGTGAGTCAATTTGACATTTTGACTCATAGGCAATCTATAGTAAAATCTATAAAATCACTTGTGGGTGTTGAAACTTGAAGATCAAAGTGACTCGTAATATAGTGTTTTCCCCCTTTTATATACACCATAAGAGTCTAGATACGATGTACTTGCAGTAAGCATAAGAACAAAGTGGGCCACGGTGACAAGAGAGGTGTACGCTAGGCCAACGGGCTCTAACTCGTAAACAATCTACAACCAATATAAATTCACACGTCTCCTTCCAGATTGGAATAAAAAATTCAATCATTTTTGTTGGTCGCAGGAGATACGCCCGTTGCCCAAGTTCCGTAGCCGTCGTCCACACTCCACAGTGTGGACATGGGAAGCTCGACGCGCTGCGCCATCCGACGCGCCAAATATCTCATGTGGCCCACCTTCTGACAGACACGCCTTACTCTCACTGACAACTCGAGGGCCACGGCTCGTCCCCACTAGGGATGGCAACGGGTTCAAACGCGCTGGGTTTTGTCATCCCAAATCCATGCCCATGAAAGTAAAACCCGCCTGTTAAAAAACCCATGACCCGTCACGGGTTTGATTTTATGCCCAAACCCGTGCCCGTCGGGTTAACGGGTACCCACGGGTCGCCCATGTCCGAGAAGGCAAACCGCATACAACAATAGTCACGTATATATTCTTATGCATATGTATGCATCCGTTGCTCATATAAATCAATATAAACACATAGAAGATAATATTTCACCAAATGTAATACTACACAGCACATAAATGGTAGATTAGTGACATAAATATGTAATCTAGCTTTTAAACTATCAAGTTCAGTGAATCAATGTTAATATTTCAACTCATGGCAGCACATAGTCACGATACTAACTTAAATATTACACCAATTGTCTAACAAGCAATAGCAATGTATGGGGTATCATGGACAAATTTGCTAAGATTGATCGGGTCAAAAAAACCCATGGGTTTGCGGGTCTGGGTACTATGATCCCAGATCCATGCCCATAAACCACACTGGGTCTAGGATTTTGCCCATGAACAAACCCATGGGTAGAAAATTTGACCCATGCCCATGCCCTAATAGAGCAAAAACCCATCGGGTTTGGGATACCCATTGCCATCTCTAGTCCCCACCAATCCCGTTACACCCCGGCGCCGCGCGGCTCCGTCAGATATCCCAAACCAAGCGGATAAGCACCGCCCGCCCACGGTGAAACCATCATGCAGGGAAAAGACCCACTGACGGTGGGCCTCAGACCCGTTTACTCCCGTGGGACCCATAGGTCAGCAAGAAGAAAAGATTATTGGTAGGTGGGCCTAGGTTTCGTAGATGGAGTTGCCATAACAACCCACCGTGACGGCGTGATACGCGACTAAAGCCAGCCTCAACAGAGCTTTCATGAAAAATTTTATGACATTAAACTCTATATTAAATCATCCAATTTGCGATGTGGTGAGAAAAGAGAAATAGAAAATTTCATAAGATATGAGAGCAGTTTCAGTTTCATCCCGAAACTCTCAGCACACAGCACAGTTACTTTGAGATTAGATAACTGTGAAATGAAGTGACTGAGACTGGCCTATCGGCCACCCCTTCCCTCCACCCCTCCCGTCTCGTCTCGTATCGGCCTCTTCCTCTGTTTCCTCATCTCTCTCCCGTCGTCTCCTCACCCCGACCCCCGCCCACCGATTCCTCAACGCCACGCGCGCAGCAGCGGTGGAGCTGGACGAGCTCCCTGGCGGTGCGTCTCGCTCAACCCGTACGCTCTCAGGCCTAGGGTTCGTGGGCGGGGCTGCCTTCCTCCCCGCATGGCCTCCGCCGCCGCGGAAACCCTCGCCTCGTTCCCAATCGCATCCCTGTCCCGCTCGCTTCTCCGGCCCCTCCCCCGGCGACATGCCGCCGCCGGGGGAGGCGCCCCGTCGATCCGGATATCCGCCGTGCCGCCGCGGGGCCTCGGGGTGGCCCTCGTACACCGCCGCGTGCGCCGCTACCCGCCGGCGGCGCGCGCGAACGTCGAGCGCGACGGCGACGAAGCCGGCGCCTCCGGTAATGGCGATGCTTCCTCCGCCGGAGATGGAGACCGCGACGGGGCTGCGGATTCAGGGGGCGATAGCACCAGCACCAGTACCACGAGCGCGGCCGCGACGCCGCCGCCGCAGCCATCATCGAAGAGGGGGGAGAATAAGTGGCGGCGGAGGTTGCTTAAGGGCAGCGGCGGCGTCGGGCGGTGGCTGTGGGAACCCATAGTGCAGGGACGGGAGATGGGTTTCCTGCTGCTCCAGCTTGGCTTCGCCATATTCGCCCTCCGCATGCTGCGGCCGGAGATCGCTCTGCCTGGCTCAGAGCCCCGGCCGCAGACGACATACCTCAGTGTTCCATATAGTGATTTCCTGGCGAGCATAGACAAGGACCAGGTGAAGAAGGTTGAGGTGGATGGGGTGCACATCATGTTCCGACTCCGGCCAGAGGTTGAGGCCCGTGTGGTGGAGCAGTTACCAACTCAGCGAGCAACGGACGCTGTTGTTGATAATGCTGGAGTTTCCAGGAGATTCGTCTTCACGACCACTCGACCAGTGGATATAAAGACACCGTACGAGAAGATGGTGGAGAACATGGTTGAATTTGGATCGCCGGATAAGAGGTCTGGCGGCATGCTCAATTCTGCCCTGGTAAGGCACTTATGCTGAAATATATCTCTGATACAAATGCAAACTTTGTGCCTTGAAATCAATGTAGGTGTAGCATTAGTAACATCAGATTAGGAGGAAATTTGAAATTTTTAAAGCATGTAGAATGACAGTGATTGGAGAGTGAGAGATGTTCTGAGCATTGAAATTGGTAGATGAATTTGATAATGGCCTTTGAAGAGTGGATCCAGTAGGTCCACTTCGTGTGAGCATTTTATATGTCAGAACATTGCATATGATATAATGGCTTGTAACAAGAAAGTGTTGAAATGCTCGCTCTATATGTAAGGTTATATTTGTACTTACTAGAATCCAAGTGATTTCTACAGATGAAACGTAACCCCTGCTCTATCTTAGTTTCTAGGTTACTCAGGAAATAACATGACTGATCATACTATCATAACTAATACTTTGGCAATACGAAATGATTCAGTATTTGGATTGTAGATAAAGTGATGATATATAATCCTTACATATGTTAAAATTAAGATCTCGGTGGTATGTAAGGTGCTGTAGAAAAAGGTGACACCCATTTTGATTCTGTTTTATGTCAGCAGCTGTGCCTCAAACAGATAATTAATTCCTTCTTCTGTATTGCTATATTTTGGTTTTTTAACATGCATCATGTAGACGTTTTTATACCGTTGTTGCATAAAATTTAAATTAGAAGTACAACTCCAAACAAAAGGCTTGTATCCATTTTACCATGTTTGATCCTCATTGTCCAACCATGATAACACTATATTCAGTACACGCTTACCATATTTTTGAGAATCTACTGGATGGACATTAGATGCAAGTTTACTTGTAAAGTACATTCCACATTCAACAGTTACATATGGTTGGTAGTCTTTACATTTCATGATTTCTTAAACTAAAAAGCAGAATGAAATTGGAGTTTGATTGGTTGCTAACAAAACATGTCTGATCTTGGTTGGAAATGCATGGAGTCTGCTTTGACCTAACATGGGAATGTGGAAGCTTAATTGGGATCTGTAATAATAATTTGATTAACATGAAAATTAAGGAACTGGACTCTCCATCTGGTCTAGAAACATACAAACAGAATAATGAAGTCTCCTTTAACCTAATATCAGAACATGGAGTCTTAATTGCTAACTGTGAATAGGAATTTGACAGGATTGAAAGTACATCTCTACCAGCACATAGTTTTTTTAAATGCATGCTTGCATTTGCCATATAAATATGGCTCTATTCTCTATGTTTAGATGTGTGACTCACTCTTGGTACCTTTCTGTCTAACTACCCTTATCTTTTGCAGGTGGCTGTTATTTATGTTGTATTGATTGCAGTAGTTTTGCAGCGGTTGCCAATAAGCTTTTCTCAGGTACTGATGCATGGCTTCAATCAATTGGCAAGACTTGTCTTCACTTAGTTGCATTTCATTTGTATGTATCTGATTTCTACTGTAAACTCAGAATTCAGCAGGTCAGCTGAGGAATAGGAAGAATTCAAATTCCGGCGGAACAAAAGTTTCTGAAAGTACGGATATAGTTACATTTGCTGATGTGGCTGGAGTAGATGAGGCAAAAGAAGAGTTGGAAGAAATTGTGGTATGGATCCTTCGATCTGTTAGTAGTACATGCAACAATGATATGATCTATCAATTCAATGGAAGGGAAATAAGCTGTTTCCATGCATACTTTTTGTTCAGGAGTTTTTAAGAAACCCAGACAGATATATACGTCTTGGTGCTCGTCCTCCTCGTGGTGTCTTATTGGTTAGTTCTGCAACTGCTTTTAGCAATGGCAACAACTGCTTGGCAGTTGCATTTATTACTATAATGTGATTCTTTACCTACAGGTGGGTCTTCCAGGGACTGGAAAGACACTTCTTGCAAAAGCTGTAGCAGGGGAAGCTGAAGTCCCATTCATAAGTTGTTCAGCTAGTGAATTTGTGGAGCTGTATGTAGGCATGGGAGCAGCTCGAGTACGTGACCTTTTTGCTAGGGCCAAAAAGGAATCACCGTCGATTATCTTCATCGATGAGGTAACCGACAGTCCAGGATATGATCTAGCTTCATGTACTGAAATGTATGCTAATCCTTTCTGTTTGCCTTGTCTTTGTAGATTGATGCTGTTGCAAAAAGCCGTGATGGTCGATATCGCATTGTCAGTAATGATGAACGTGAACAGACACTAAACCAATTGCTTACGGTAGGACAGTGCTCTTTCTTATTTCTTGACTGTTCACTAAATTATTTTCATAGCAAGTTGGGACCCAATTAAAGCTTCTTCTCATACCTTTACTAGCTGATAAGTGATTCTATGCTCTTGGAAAAACTGAAAAGCAGAACTTAACCCTATAAGGGATTTTGAGCCACACACTACTTGACCACTAATAATGCTGCTTTATCGTACAATATGGATTTGGAGAAAGAGTATAAACACTATTATTATTTGTTTAGCTGCTCTTAAAATTGATATTTCCCCAGGAAATGGATGGATTTGACACCAACTCAGCTGTCATTGTACTGGGGGCAACAAACCGAGCTGATGTTTTGGACCCTGCCCTTCGGCGCCCTGGGAGATTTGACCGTGTAGTTATGGTTAGTTTCCCTTCTCAACAAGATATAGCGCTATTGTGTTCATATCTTTTTCTGATCTCATTAATTTCTATGTGACAGGTTGAAGCCCCCGATAGGTTTGGAAGAGAATCAATTCTTAAAGTTCATGTGAACAGAAGAGAGCTTCCACTAAGTAAAGATGTAGATCTAGCTGATATTGCTGCGATGACAACTGGTTTTACTGGGTAGAACTTATTTGACCAATTTCTTCATCTTAACCATGTAGACCTTCCAATTGACATTTTGAATTTGTTTGATCCCATACAGAGCAGACCTTGCAAACTTAGTAAATGAAGCTGCTTTGTTGGCTGGGAGATTAAACAAAGAAATAGTGGAAAAGATTGACTTCATCCGTGCGGTTGAGCGCTCTATAGCTGTATGTTGTTTTTCCATCTCATTTTTTCCCAATTGTTTTGTTTATACTGAAAGCACTTGTATACTCAGAAATTTGAATTTCCTCTCTGAACTCTATTATGCTTAAGATACATCCCCTTGTTTCCTTACTCCTATAGTCCTATCTTTACTAAATTATTATGCCATGCACAGAGTTCTGCAACATGTTCACCATCTGTAAAAAAACATTTCGTATATCATTTACATCTCTGCATATGGCATTTGATATGTTGAAATGTATATCATGTTCAGATATTTTTAAGGGCTTATCTTTCTGTTGATGTCCTCTCTCTTTTTATTCTAGTTGTCACTCATGATAGTTCTTAATGCTATTGTGCTGGAAGCTAATTGTGAAACTTATTTTATCAGGGAATAGAGAAAAAGCATGCTAAATTGAAGGGTAATGAAAAGGCTGTTGTTGCGCGGCATGAAGTTGGCCATGCACTTGTTGGAACTGCTGTAGCAAATCTTCTGCCTGGACAGCCACGTGTGGAGGTTTGAACTTAAGCTATTACTGATAGAACAGTAAGAGAAAAACATCAAATTTGATTTACTTTATAACACTTATTTTTTTGACAGAAATTGAGTATATTGCCAAGATCAGGAGGTGCATTAGGCTTCACATACACCCCTCCCACCACAGAGGATAGATATTTGCTCTTTGTTGATGAACTACGAGGCCGTCTAGTAACACTTCTGGGTGGGCGGGCAGCAGAGGAAGTTGTTTTAGCAGGACGAGTTTCAACTGGTGCACTTGATGACATAAGGCGTGCAACTGACATGGCCTACAAAGCTGTGGCGGAATACGGTCTTAATCAGCGCATTGGCCCAATATCAGTCGCTACACTTTCAAACGGTGGGCTAGATGACTCTGGGGGCTCTCCGTGGGGAAGGGATCAGGTTTGCCTCAAAAGTCAAAACTTTTCCTGCACCTGCAAGTCAAACTAGTAAGGTACCCATCTGCAAGTACTAAGCTGAAACTTGAAAACTAATGGCAGGGCCATCTAGTTGATCTCGTCCAGCGGGAAGTAAAGACGCTTTTACAATCGGCACTTGAAGTGGCTCTTTCAGTTATTCGCGCTAATCCTGCAGTTTTGGAAGGTCTTGGAGCATATTTAGAAGGTAATTCGCCCAATTATCTGGATGGCCTTGCTCCTTTATGCCATTTGATTTTCTTAATAATCAGACAAAAATAAGTTAGTTTTACACGTGGTGTGTAACTGCTGGTTGTCATACCTTTTCAGAGAATGAAAAGGTTGAAGGCGAGGAGCTTCAAGAGTGGCTAAAATCGGTTGTTGCACCAAAAGAATTGACCTCTTTTATCAGAGGACAGCAAGAGCAAGTTCTTCAGCTGGAAGGAGGCTCCAAGAATCAGGAGTATACATTGGACTCCTAAATTTAATTACTTAACAAAACTAGCTCAGCAATTAAAACATACTTGGTGAGCGCCAACGTATGCAATGAAAAACCTACATGCTGGGAACAGACCTGTGGCCTTGTGGTGGGCTGATTAACCTCCCACCCACCCAGGAAGTCCTAGAACTGGCTCGGACACCATTCAGCCAATCCAGAGCTTCAGGGCAATTTTCAGAAAAAGGGAATCTACAGGCCCAAGTGATGATGTATATATATCTATGGTTGCGGCTCCTGGACCCTTGACTACAAAAGATCCAAGAAATGATTTATACTGAGCTGTAATGTTGTAACATCAACCTCCAAAATATTACAAGTGATTCAGTTCACATGTTGTTCATAGATTAGGTGGGTGTTACACATGTAAAAGATTCTTTCCCTAGGTTCTCGTTTCCACCCTATTGGAATTTTTTTTTTGTTTCTTTACATTACCATATTAGAAAACATCAATAGATTATTACATATATGGACTACGGTTCCTGTACTTGTATCTGTTTCAATATATATGGAGCACTCCATTATTAGCGGTCATTCCTGTCAATCCGACATTTTTTCACATTTTTCCACGATGGGCCATTGAGATATTCTCTTCACAAAGGCGATCTCTTTTTTTGAAAGAACATAAATGTGATCCCTTAAGTCCTTTGTTTTCGGAGTGCTTTGATTTCCGCCCGCCGCATGAATCTTGTGTAGGAATTTTACGACTAACCGGGCGCTTGTTTCTGAAATCACCGAAGGTAACAAGAAATGAAGAACCCCGGAATCTTAACCGGAAAGAAAATTTGAATTATTGTTACGCAACCACGAAGACGTAATTTGGCAGTTTACAACCTGTTCAATATACTTGGTCACAAAACGCAGGAATTTAAATCGACCATACGCAGCAGTCGAGGTGAACACCTCGTCACCATCACATCAGCTACTCATATGCTTCCAAAGAGGTTGCCGGCCCGCGACAGAGCGGAATCAACGACGGTATCTCGTGCTTCCCTACTCTGCCTTGGCGCTGCCGTAGCTCTGCAGCGCGAAGGCCAGCGCCACCAGCAGGACGGGCACGGCGAGCCGCAGGGTCCAGGCGCCCGCGCTCGCCGCGGATTCCTTGGGGCTCCCGTCGCGGGGGTAGGCGTAGGTGAGCTTGGCCGGGACGGTGGCCGCGTCGACCTCGCCGATACAGTACTGCAGCATGAGCTCCTTGGCGGAGTCGGTGTGGCCGATGTCCTCGAAGTCGGCGGTCGCGTCCTTGCCTGCGCAGAACGAGGACGGCCGGCGGCGGCGGGTGAGTTCGATTTTTCCTGGGCGGACGCGGCTCGTCCCCGTGCTGGAATCAAAGTGGAAGCTGAAGGGGAAGGGGGGTTTTACCGGTGCACGCCAGCAGGACCTCGTCGCCGCCCGGGTGCTCCTCCATGAACGCCGTGACGTCGTACACCTGACGAGGACATGGCCGATCAAAAACACAGGAATCACGCGTGTGTCTTGGCATCGGGACGATCGAAGAGGAGGACCGATTGATTACCTTGCCGGCGATGAGGAGCCAGCAATCCTTCCGGGCGCTGTGCTTGCCCACCTCCTCGAACGAGTACACCTTCCCTCCCGCCATGTCGACGTCCCAAGATCGCTCTGCCGGCCGAGAAATCCCGATGAATCAACGACTCCAGTTGAGCAAACGAACTTGACTACTCGTAAACATTTGATGTGTAGCATCTCAGAGAAAAACTTACAGCGATATATGTGCTCCGTTAAGGCGAGATGGATGGGTACGGTGCCTGCCTGCTGGAGCTATCCCAGCGCCGCTTCGCTGGTGCCGTGTGCCGTCTGCCGTGTGCCCGGCTGCAGCGCCGGCCGGTGCTGACTAGATATAGCCGCCGCGGCGTAGTCACCTCACGTTTTGGCGTGTTGCGGTTCGGTGTTGACCTGGCGCCGTGGCAGGCCGTAGTTTCCACTGCGAGGCTCACACGTGTCGAGACATTTCGGAGGCCGGAGTTGGGACCGGGCGGACTGCACCGGAGATCGGTGTGGAAAGCACCGAAGGGCCGCCCACTCGAACTGGGACGGCAAATTCCCTTGTCGTCGCCATTTACCCCCCACCGCATAGTCAATAGAGCAACTCGGATCGAACCACCAATACGCTTTGATTGCATCTCATCATCACGGCTTTTGATAGAAAAGAGAGGGAACTACCGCGCCGACCGGGCCCGGTCGCACGGTCTTCGTCTGGCACTCGGTGTCTCCACGGATGGGGCGATGGGCGCAAGGGGAGGACAACGACGGCAGAGTCGCGAAGGCGGCGAAGAGGGGCGGCGATCGGCCACGCCGTCCAACTTCAACGTCTAAGTTGCGACTCAGGCCATGCGACACGAGCGAAGCCAATGGCCTGGGGCATGCCGTCGTCACGGTCTCGCCTTTCCGAATTAAATAAGTGGCGTCCAGAACAGTGTCTCGCCGAGGGAAATGCTCGGGCAATGCAACGAGGGCCGGAAAGCGGCCGGCAAATGCACCGGAAAAATCTCTCCCGCCTTGTGTCGCACGGCGGCGCGAAACCAGGGGCGAGAGCACAGTTTGTTTGCCCGAACCAAGGGGCACCGCGACCCCCTGACTCTGATCCACACACACACTGGCGTAGAGTCTCTGGAGTCTGGACTCTGGAGCGCCGAGCGCGCCCTCCCCTCCCCCGGTCCGGTCACTCGCGGCGCGTGTCGCCGGCGCCGCCGAAGCGTGCGCGGCACGGGAGTGGCGGGCGTGGCCGGCAGCCACCGGCGGCGACCGAAAAGGAGGTCGCGCACGCGGACAACGCACCGCGCGCAGCCGCGTCCACTCACATTTTCCGTGCCCACGCCACGCCCGACGCAACCTCTGCGTCCACCGGCCATGATGCCGGCGCTGATGTGCCGCGACAAGCGAGGCGCGCGGGGGAAACGAAGTCAAGGCGATTGCTATGCTCGCTCAGACATCTCCTATCTTTTTTTTTTCCTTTTTCTGATGTAAATTCTGTGAGCATGGAGGTTTGGTTAGGCTTGGTTACCACGACGTCGAGTTGGCGGCGGAGGAAGACTCGGCACTCGCTCAGGGCCACACACTGCGCCGCCGCCGTACCCATCACGCGAGCGACTAACCGGCGAAACCGAAGGCGCCGAGAACTGAACTCCCCCGGCTGGTGCAATGATTTCCTGACGAGTGTGCATGAAGCGAGGAAAAGAGCTGAACGGGCCGTGTTTATATGGAGGGTGAAATTTTTTTCACCCTCCTTTGACCACTACTTAGGGGTATTAAATAAAGTCAGTTTATAAAACTACCTCCACAACCCCTGGTAAATTCACGAGACGAATCTAATGAGGCCTTTGACCGCACGATTAGAGGATGATTACTGTAGCAAATCATGGATTAATTAGGCTCATTAGATTCGTCTCGAAAAGTTACGCTCATCCGTGAACAGGTTTTGCAAATAGACTTCATTTAGTACTCCATGCAAGAAAGATTCTTTTTTGCAAAATTTTTTGGAGTCCAAAGAATCACGGCCGTAACCAAATTCACGGAATCTTCAGATGAACGGTCAACGGTCGAAAGTGGAGGAGGGCGAGTGGACGACTGGACGGAATTACGGAAGACTGGCAGGTACCGATATAGATGGCCAAAAGGCCCGAGGCCCGTGGGCCGGCCCGAAGCCCACTTTTTTGGCCCGGTCCGAGCACGGCCCGGCACGCCCTCCATCGGGCCCGTGCCGGCCCGGCCCGTGCCGCGGG
>CM014270.1:61498100-61513861 GCA_004135705.1 Alloteropsis semialata
CTCCCTCCGCGCAGACCGAGGCCCGAGGGTCCTCGGTCCCTCGCCGGCGGTCGTCCGTGGTCCCTCGCCTTCCTCGCGCGCAGGCAGCCCCACGGACGGCGAACCGAGCTGCTCCCTCCCGGCACCGCCTCACCTGCCGTCCGGCCTCCGCTCCTCACCGGCCGTCCGGCCTCAGCTCCCAGAGCTCCTGCAGATCCATGCCCCCTTCCACTCCTAGCTCCTGCCCTCCTGCAGATCGAGCACCGGCACGCCGAGAAGCGGCGGCGACACCATGGTCCCATTCACCGGTGTTGAGGAAGAAAGCCGGCCGGAGAGGAGCTCGTCGGGCCGAGGAGGAGCTCGTCGGGCCGTCGGGCCAGCCCGGCACGGCTAACACGCCGGCGTGCCGTGCCCGTGCTCGCTACCAGGCCCGTGGTACAGCACGGCACGGCACGAAGCTGTCGTCGTGCCATGGCGTGCCGGGCCGCATCGTGCCGGGCCAAGCCGTGCCCGTGCTATGTCGTGCCGGGCGGCACGTTTGGCCATCTATAGGTACCGATAGGGATAGATGGGTTTTCAGGAACAGTTTCTTTTTTCTTTTTCTTTTTTGCGAAAGGCTTTCAGGAACAGTTTCAGTAGTGGCACCGTGTTCACACCTATCAAGGTGGAGGAGACAACGCGCGAGTTCAAACATTTCGGATTCAAGATGTGTGCAAATGAACTGCAAGATCGAACGACTCTGACAGTCCGTCTGGGGCATAAACTCCTGTTCGGTTTCTACGTCTGTTGTGGTCAGACAACTGAAAACTTCGCCAATCGCATTTTCGCTCACCTTCAAGGGCAGCGCCGAGACGCCCTCCACGCCGAGGACGGCCATGTTCCTAAAGATCAGCGCGTAGGGGGCCTTCCAGTACCCGTCCAGGTTATCGAACGCCTGGAAGAAGAGCATGAAGGTGAGCGGCGAGAGGACGCAGCCCGTGGTGATCGCCTGCGACACCAGCATGGATCGCGGAGATGTCAGCGTCGGGTGGCCCGTCTTGAAGTCGTGCTGCATGACCTGCATCAGCTCATGTTCATGTCAGTGAGCCCGGTCCCGTAGGCGTTGGAGAACCCCAGCACAGGGGCAACAACATATGCTACAAGCACATTGTTGGGGAGTCACGAATTTGGTTAACTCCCGAAAGACGTGAAGGCATAAACAAGATACCCCTTCGCTTTGAACTAGCATTATTTCTTGCTTTTTTCCCTTACTCAGGTGACTCAGGCGAAGGGTTCAGAGGAGCAAGAGAAGCGAAAGGGTGAGCACCCACCCCTTCGCTCGACGTGGGACCAGATGCAGAGTTGGAGGCAGGGACGCCCAGCCAGCACGGATGAGTCAGGGCACGTGGCGCATCCTCATGGACGCATCAGGACCCGGAAATTACGGAGGCCAGTACGGAGGAAAGAAATACCATAATGCCCTCGGATATGCTGGGAATACAGTGGTTGCAAGGGCATTTAGGGTAAACTAGGCCTCCCCGGCGGCCTATAAAAGGAAGGGAGAAGAGCCCCGAGAGGGAGTTGGCCCGGGATTTGTAACCTAATTCCGTGCGTATACAAATATCGAATTATCATCCACTGCCTGTGTCTCCTTTTCGTCGCTCTCTCTCGATCTCAATCTGTTGGATTTTCCCGAAATCCCAACAGTGGCGCCGTCCGTGGGGATCGACTAATATCAGATCGGGAGAGTAGCCGAGATCAGCACTATGCCTCCTCCAAAAAGAAATCCACCACCATTAAACGCGACAGCAGAAGAATCCGTTCTAGATCCAACCGACCCAAACCAAAACGCGTCAGAAACCCTCCCAACTCGCCCAGTAAACACAACGGCTGCAGTCACAGAGAACAGCGATTCGGCAGATGCTAGACGCAGCTCAAGAATAGAACTGAACAACAAAAAACAGCAGGAAGCAATCCAAAAATAGATACAAGAGCGAAACGCAAAAGCGGCTGCACTGGCAGCGAAGAAAAAGAAAGCGGCAGCCAACGCGTCAACATCGCAAAATCAAGATGAGAGAAACCAAATCTCAAAGTTAGAATCTCTGCAAAGGCAGGTTGCAGAAAAGAGAAGAGCATTAGAAGCATTGAATGCCAAAAAGAAAGCAACCAGATTCAATCAAGAGCTGCTAGAAGCTGAAGAATTGCTAGCAAAGCTGGATGAGCAAATACTGTGACTTCAAAGCGATGAAGAACCACAAGAACAAGAACTGCCAGAGAGAACATTACCAACCAGACAAACCGTGCAAACAATCCACCAAACACAACAACTCGAGGGCCCCAGCGAGAGCGGCTAAGTGCAGCAAATAATAGACCCCATGTCCCCACTATCAGCAGCACTCCAAGTACAAACATGGCCTAAGGGCTTTAAGCCACACAAGCTGCCAACATTCAACGGTCAGAATGATCCAAGACAATTCCTCATGGCCTATGAGGCCGCGGTTACTTCAGCCAGAGGAAATAAAATGATACTCGCTAAATCATTTGCGATTGCCGCGAAGGGGGTGGCCCAAGCATGGTTCTCAAGCCTAGAACCAGGATCTGTGTATAGCTGGGAAAGACTAAAAAACCTAATACTGCAGAATTTCAAAGGTTTTCAGTATAGCCTAAAAGGAGCTGCGGATTTATTCAATTGCAAGCAATTGAAAGATGAACCACTAGAAGCCTACATGAGGAGGTTTGTGGCATTGAGGGCACAGGCAGTGAATGTACCAGAAGCCATAGCAATTGAAGCAGCAATCAAAGGATTAGCAATAGGCCAGTGTGCGGCGAAATTGGCAAGAAAAAGGCCAAAAACACTAGACAAACTATACAAAATTATGGCAAACTACTCACTGGCAGACAGAGACCTTCGCAGGAGGCAAAAAGAAAGAGACCAGTTCAGAGGCAAGAAAACTAAACAAGAGCAGCCGCAGTACGCTCAGAACCAATACTTTCAACCAAGGCAAAACTATGACCCAGGATTCATAAATCAAATAGAACACACAGACGCAATGATCGCAGAAAGTGAACCGCGACAAATAACATATGACAGCAAGAATGAGCAGAATCATAGAGGAGGCCGAGGGGGAAGAGGAAACTTCTCGCAGAGAGGTGGCCGCGGAGGCCGCGAAGGCCAAGGCAGAGGCCGAGGGAGATCTAACTACAGAAACCCAGCAGATCTGTGGTGCACATATCATGGAAAAGGGGCAGGACATACTATAAATTCATGCCCATACACAATAGCAAACAAGGAAAAGATCGAGAAAGAAAAAGAAGAATCAAAGCCAAAGCAAGTCAACCACACAACAAAACCAGAAAGCCAAGATAACTCCTGGTTGCACCAGCCATACTGCCCTGTAAACTACGGCATAGGCCCACTACACCCTTCGCTCATGTATAACCTACAAACACCCTTCGCGCAACAGTACCAATTTTCAAACCAATCCCAAGCATCGAACCAGAGCCAAATGCGATGGGCTCAACCAGGTCCTTCGCAACAAAACAACCAGGACAATCAAATCCCCCACCTCCAAAGCAAGAAAATGATGGTTTTGCAGTAAACAACATCCTCCCCATCACTGGTGGATCAGCAGGAACCATCCACACTTCAAAAAGGCAAAGAAAAGATTGGGAGCGAAGGGTCAATCACGTGTCAGACGGGACTCAGCTGAAGTCAGATTATAGCCACATCCCAATAATGTTTACTCAGCAAGATCTAAAGCTAGCAGACTACCCTCACGAAGACCCCTTCGTGATCAACGCAAACATAGGAAAGAACACACACTACGTCGGAGGAAACAATGCCTCAAGAATCCTAGTTGATGGAGGCAGCTCAGCGGACATATTATTCTCCTATGCATTCAACAGCATGAAAATTGGTGTAGACAAATTAGAAAAAGCAGAAAGACCATTATATGGCTTCGGGGGAAAGAAGATTGAAGCATTAGGAAAGATAACACTCTGGGTATACTTTGGCTCCCCAGAAAAGTACCGATCAGAAAAAATAACATTTAATATGGTCGACATCGATTACCCATGCAATGCAATTTTCGGACGAGGGTTCATCAACAAATTCTCAGCAGTCATTCATCACGGCTATCTTTGCATGAAAATGCCGTCCCACAATGGTGTCATAATAGTGTACGGCAATCAAGATGAAGCACGAAGGGCTGAGGGAAATGTGAACTCAGACCACAAACATATCCATGTCATCGAGGAAGCAGCAGCACAAATATCACAAAAGCAAGAAAAAATCATCAAAGAAAAAGCAACCCCTTCGGGAGATACGAAAGCAGTGCCCATCTGCAAGGGCACTCCAGATAAAACGGTAATAATAGAAACAGAACTAACACCTGAAGAAGAAAAAAGGCTAATTAAACTCCTCAAAAACAACAGTGATGTTTTTGCATGGTCATCAAACGACCTCAAAGGAGTCAGCAGAGACATAGCAGAACACTGCCTCAATGTTGACCCAAGTTACCCATCGAAGAAACAGAAACAAAGAAAGATGTCTCCTGACAGAATAATAGCAGCGAAGCCAGAAGTGCAGAGGCTCCTAACAGCAAATGTTATCAGGCCAGTCCAGTATCCAGAGTGGTTCGCAAATACAGTCCTTGTGCCCAAGAAGAATGGAAAAATGAGAATGTGCATTGACTTCACTACCTTGAACAAAGCATGTCCAAAAGACGACTTCCCATTACCAAGAATAGACGCACTTGTTGACTCAGCAGCAGGATGTGAACTACTTTCATTGCTTGATTGTTTCTCCGGTTACCATCAAATCTGGATGAAGAAAGAAGATGAAGAGAAAACAAGCTTCACAACCCCCTTCGGAACGTTTTGTTTTATCAGAATGGCCGAGGGACTGAGAAATGCAGGATGCACTTTCATCAGAATGACATCAACGGTATTCGCAGACCAAATAGACAAAAATATATCAATCTATGTAGACGATGTGGTGGTAAGGAGCAAAAAGGCAGAAGATCACCCCTCAGATCTGATCGAAACATTCGCCAATCTGAGAAAATCAGGGCTAAAGCTAAACCCCGAAAAATGCGCATTCGGTGTCAAGAAGGGGAAGTTACTAGAATGCATTGTGTCACGAAGGGGAATAGAGGCCAACCCGGAAAAACAGACGCGATAAAAAACATGAAAAGCCCAACATCAAGAAGGGATGTGCAGAAACTAACAGGGAGAATAGCAGCTTTAAACAGATTCATTGCAAAATCTGCAGAAAGAAGCTTACCGTTCTTCAAAATCTTGAGAGGATCAGCAAATTTTGAGTGGGGACAAGAACAACAGAATGCCTTCGAAGAGTTGAAACAGTACCTGAAGCAGATGACTGCACTAACAAGTCCAACTCCAAGAGCGCAATTACTTCTATACATAGCAGCAACCCCCTTCGCCGTAAGCGCCGTGCTAATAGAAGAAAAAGAAACACCGAAGGACGAACAAACAACGACAAAAATGGAACAAGTACCAATATACTTCGTATCCGAGGCACTGTCGGGATCAAAGTGCAACTACTCAGAAATAGAAAACTAGCCTATGCAATTCTCATGGCATCAAGAAAATTGAGACACTACTTCCAAGCCCACCATATCACAGTACCAACCAACTACCCGCTAAGAGACGTCTTTGAAAACAAAGAATCCTCAGGAAGAATAGCAAAATGGGCAGCAGAGCTGGCAGAGTACACAATTGATTTCATTCACAGAAGCGCAGTAAAGTCTCAAGTATTAGCAGATTTCATTACAGAATGGGTTCCAGCAACAAATGAAAAAGGGAAAGAAATAAAAGAACAAGTCTGGACCATATATTACGATGGAGCCTGGGGAGAGGCTGGGGCTGGCGTTGCAGCAATAATCACGTCACCAGCAGGAAACAAAATCAGATATGCAGCAAGGCTATGCTTTCCAAGCACAAACAATGTTGCAGACTACGAGGCAATATTACTAGGCCTTCGCAAGGCAAGAATATTGGGCGCAAAGAGAGCAATTTTGAATTCAGATTCAGAAGTTGTAAAGGAACAAGTTGAGAAAAACTATAAGGCAAACAAGAAAATGTACAAATATATGACAGCAGTAAGAGCACTTGAAAAGCACTTCTCGGGCTTCTCAGTAAAAAAGATACCAAGAAGCGAAAACAATGAAGCCGATGCCTTGGCAAAAAATACAGCAAGAGGCGAAACCCTACCACCAGATGTTTTCTATGAAACACTAAAACAGCCATCACCAAGAGTAGAATGCCAGATATTGCACATAAAAAAATGAGAGCGAAGATTGGCGAGCTCCCATAATTGCATTTATCAATGGAACATATGAACCATTTGATGAAGATGAGAGAAAGAGGCTCACACAAAGAACAAGAAACCACAAAGTGCTAAATGGAGAATTGTACAAGTCAGGCGTATGCAAACCCTGGCTAAAATGTGTAACAAAAAGCGAAGGCCAAGAGATAATCAAAGAAGTACACGAAGGGCTCTGCGGATCTCACACAGGACCAAGAGCAACAGCCGGAAAAATATTCAGGCAAGGATTCTACTGGCCCACAGCACTTGAGGACACAAAGGAACATATAAAAAGATGCAAAAACTGCCAATTTTTGGCAAACAACTCTCAGAGACCCTCCTCTATCACTCAGTTATAACACCATCATGGCCTTTACAGCGATGGGGCATTGACCTGGTGGGACCACTTCCTCCTGCCCAAGGAAACCTAAGATTTGCAGTTATAGCAGTTGAATACTTCACGAAATGGATAGAGGCAAAGCCGTTAGCAACAATAACATCAAAGACAGTCCAAAAGTTCGTCTGGCAAAACATAATATGCAGATTCGGCACACCAAAGGAAATAACAGTGGACAATGGCAAACAATTCGACAGCGATGCATTCAAAGAGTTCTGCTCAACTCTAGGCATCAAAATATGCTTCGCATCAGTATATCACCCACAATCCAATGGAGCAGTGGAAAGGGCGAATGGGATAATATTGAAAGGCATAGCCAAATGCCTTGAAGGGCTCCCGAAGGGCAAATGGGTAGAAGAGATGACAAGAGTAGTCTGGTCACACAACACAACCGAATCAAGAGCAACTAAGTTCACCCCGTTCAAACTGTTATTTGGAGACGAAGCAGTATTACCAGCAGAAGTCCTCTTTAGATCTCCAAGAACATCAAACGCAACAACAGAGCATGAAGACAACACATCACACAAAGAAGAAATAGAAGAACAAAGACTCATTGCTGCACAAAACTTACAGAATTACCAGACAGAAACAAGGAAGTGGAGAAATAAGAAGATAGCCGTGAAAGAGATAAATCCGGGAGATTTCGTTCTGAAGAGAAAAGCAAACGCTGACAAAGTGGGAAAGCTGCAGGCCAAATGGGAAGGACCCTACCTCGTAAAGGAATCAAACAGACAAGAATCTTACAGACTACAAGACATGGATGGAAAAGAACTGCCGCACTCTTGGAATGCGGACAGTTTGCAAAAATACTACCCATGAGCGTAAACGCTCAGGAAACTATCTTCTAGATTTTCTTAGTTTCTTTCATATTTTCAAAATTTATGTAATCTTTTAATTTCTTCGGGAGCTGTACTCTTTTCCTCACAGGGGAACCCTTCGTTTAGAATCAAAACTACTCGAAGGGGTGAGGTTTTTAATGAGGCAGACTCTCTTGTATCCCACTTACTACGGAATTATAAGTAGTACCCCCGCAAACAAAGTCTATGGACATGTTGAAAAGTCACATACATTTAAAAGTAGGTGACCTTATCAACAAAATCAAAAAGAGAAATTGAAAGTCGACAAGCCGTAGCATATTATGCAAGCTTGTCCGACTTCAGCTTAACAGACAAAGGGAAAGAAAAAACCTAAGTCTCGAAAAGGCTCGTGAGGCCTTTGCATGTCAAAAAGAGAGGATATAATAAATCCTATCTCGAAAAGGCTCTTGAGACCTTCGCATCTTAAAAAGAGAGCATATGACAAAAGCCCATCGCAAAAAGACTCATAATATCTTCGCAACGCAAACTAAAAAGACTTATGAGGTTACATCAAAAATGTTCTTAAAGCCTTCACATCGCAGAAAAAGTGCTTCTCCAAACTTATCGACAGCATTTCATAGCAAATGTTAAAGACATCATGAAAGATTCAGCACTGTAAGAAAATTTCATCTTTATTAAATATATACCGTTGCAAATACAAAGCTGTCTCGCAAGACAGAACATAAAGAAGAACAAAGATATCAGCTGTCACAACAACAGCCAGATAGAGTTGCAGGCATCGCAAAAGCTACAAACAGAGCCAGCTTGGTTCACATGAACTCATCGCAAGCTCTCTTCTAGCCCCCGGAAAACCTAGCAACGGTTACAAGACCAAAAGAGTTAATCAGGCTAGCCCCTACGTTCACTCGAATCCGGAGCAATCACACGTCAAAACGACGAGCAAACGCCAGAGACAAGCATCAGCATCATAGGAACACTGAGGCTATAACCAACTCTTGGCCCAGTCGCAAGCACTCTTCTAACTCCACGGAGGAGAACACACTCTCTCAAACTCTGGAGGACGAACCAACCACCAAACAAGAGCCATTGGAAAGCAAGCAAAAGCTCTGCCGGTAGCCTCACAACCCAAACTGAGAACACCCCATATGAAACTATTCAATCGAACAATGGCGTTTGGGGTAAGATGATGGAATCCAATCTGAAATATATCAAAAACCTCAGACACCATTGGATCCACTGGAAAAGCCAAACCCGCATCCAGCTGGTTAGCGAAAATAACCGCCTCATCAACCCTAGGGCTGGGCATAATCTCGTTGCCAGGCGCACGAGACGAATCAGCAGAGATCAAACCATCCTCAACCAAACGAGCAAAATACGACGGTCCAACCTTGGATTTCCCAAACCGAACAGACTTCCGTAAAGCATCAGCCTTTGGACCCATCTTAAATCTCAAATCAAGAAGAATCTGGAAAAAAACGTGGAAATAGATCCAATCTAAGAACCCAATCGGAACCAATCAAGAAGAAAGAACAAAAGGATTCACAAAATCACAAATAGAGTAATCACCTGGTGGAGCAGGAAGTACAAGATCAACCCGTAGCAGCGCCAATCGCTCAAACAAAATCAAGAACAGGCGGCAGGCGGCTTGGCGGCGATGAACAGTAAAGATGGGAAAAAAATATGAAACGACGAGAAGACGAATGAGAAGCCCACAACCCTTTAAATAGAAGGGAAGGCCCGGAAAAAGGAAAGCCCCCGCTTAACTGTTTCGAAAAATCCAAAGCGCGAAAATCGAAAATATAATGCCGTCAAAAGCGCTCCTCACACCCAATCTTAACGGAAGGGGCAAGGAGCGAACGGAGCCGTTAACCAAATTCACGCTCCAAAAGCGGTTCGTTGACATCACGCCGTCAAGACTGGGCCTTCGTCCGTGAGGGGCTACTGTTGGGGAGTCATGAATTTGGTTAACTCCCGAAAGACGCGAAGGCATAAACAAGATACCCCTTCGCTTTGAACTAGCATTATTTCTTGATTTTTTCCCTTACTCAGGTGACTCAGGCGAAGGGTTCAGAGGAGCAAGAGAAGCGAAAGGGTGAGCGCCCACCCCTTCGCTCGACGTGGGACCAGATGCAGAGTTGGAGGCAGGGACGCCCAGCCAGCACGGATGAGTCAAGGCACGTGGCGCATCCTCATGGACGCATCAGGACCCGGAAATTACGGAGGCCAGTACGGAGGAAAGAAATACCATAATGCCCTCGGATATGCTGGGAATATAGTGGTTGTAAGGGTATTTAGGGTAAACTAGGCCTCCCCGGCGGCCTATAAAAGGAAGGGAGAAGAGTCCCGAGAGGGAGTTGGCCCGGGATTTGTAACCTAATTCCGTGCGTATACAAATATCGAATTATCATCCACCGCCTGTGTCTCCTTTTCGTCACTCTCTCTCGATCTCAATCTGTTGGATTTTCCCGAAATCCCAACACACATAGTACCACTTCACCTGCCGATGGCACGGAAATTATCGCAGTGATGCTTAATAAGGCGTATCCAGTGTATGCCAGCCAGTTTGGGATGGAGTCCATATTGGACACCTCATCGTTCTTCATCGTGTCTTATCATCAACTTTAATGCGAACGCACTCTTTGGTTAGGTGGCTCTAGTAACACTCCTCAAGTTTTAGTTTCGACGCCTCGTGAGCGTGAATTTCAGGCTATGGTTAAAAGAATTCTCTCGTCTGTCCCACGTCCAAAACACAAGTTTAAGACCCAGCCTAGTTCTCACAAGGGCTACGGTGCCCAGTAAGGGTGGGGCAGGGGTTTGGGGGTTTTCTCGACCTGCATGAGAATGTTTTCTTCTTAGCAAATACTTGAAGAAATTTCAGAATTTTGGTTCCAATTCGAGAGCCTTTTAGAATAAGGTACCTAATCCGTATGTCTTTCGAAAGTTGACATCCAACCCATGAATTTCTTCACGTTAGGTGTTTTTCTCTATTTCAAAACACCCAAATTGAAGAAATTCATGTGTTGGATGTCAAATTTCGAGAGGCATGTGAATTGAGTCCCTTATTCTGAAAGGCACTCAAATTGGAACCCCAAATTCTGAAATTTCTCAAATACCTGGGGTTGTCTTACCCCCGCTGGTCAAGTTTTTTTTTTTTGGTCATCAACTGCTATAGTATCCTACTTTTTCATCGCAATTCACTCTCAGCATTTTTCACTGCAATTCACTGCAATGGTGGCTTGTCTTAAATACGCATTTACCTTTCTGAATATGTTTCTTGTTGGACCGTTCATGTAAAGTGATAGCCATGACTTTGATGAAGTGGTAGAGACCATCTCCCATTATCAGAGCTATACACAGGAAGGACTGCACCAGGAACACAGTGAAAGTATTCTGGGAAGTGAAGACAACGAATGGCATGTAGTATGATTTGAAAGAAGGCAGTAAATTATCAAGTAGACCTTGTAACCAAACAAGCTTGTCATGCCGCTCTCTGCTACATTTGCCGGGTACCAGTTTCCCTTCTGTTTGCTGATGCGTGGCCGGAGTATCTCCCAAAGTTCCAAGAAAGTATAGCACCAAAGAAGGTTGAAAGGTTCACAAGGTGTGAGCATATCATCCCCGCACTTACGTGAGGCTGAAATCGAACCTGACAACTAAAGAATTCAAAATTTAGGAGATTCTGATAGAGTGATAGGGATGATGAATTGGTATGTAGTAGTACTACAACCCAAACTTATAGTCCATCATTTGTTTAAGATTTATAGACTATCAAATCAACACCCGGACATGGACACATGCCAAGTAGTCCATTTCTCTAGCTTCCAGGTGTGAATTTCATACAGATCGGTGGTTTGATCTTGGCAAGAGAAAGCAACGACGAAGGGAACGTCCATATGCCATCACCGCAGATCAGCCCTGATGCGACCGCCGGCACCAGCAACCTGGCCTCGTTTCCGTCAATCCAGTGCCAGGCAAAGACCACCACGGTCCCCACCACCATGTCGATGGCGAAGCTGGCGCCGACGAGGAACGGCACGGCCATCGCCGTCGGCAGCGGCACGAACCTCCCGTACCGTGGCGGCAGGGCGTCCCTCGCCACGTTGGCGAGCACGGCGAGCGCGAAGAACCCCGCGGACAGCGACAGGCAGTGCCTGGGCAGCGCCGAGAAGCCCTGGGCTCCCAGGAGGGCCATGTTGCGGTAGATGAGCGCGTACGGCGCCTTCCAGTACCCGTCCGGGTTGCCGACGTCGAACGCCCTGTTGAAGAGGATGAAGGTGAGCGGCGTGACGACGCAGCCCATGGCCGTCCCGGCGGCCTGCGCGGCGAGCATTGACCGCGGCGAAGTCAGCGTCAGGTGCGCCGTCTTGAAGTCGTGCATGAGGTCGGCCGAGATGAGCACCAGCTCCTTCACAAGCCCGCCGCCGACCAGGCCGGCCACGACGCCGTCGCCGGGCCCGGCCCACGCCGCGAGGACGAAGAGCGCGAGCTTGCCGTAGCTGTAGCCCATGTTGATGTCCGTGAGCCCGGCGCCGTAGGAGTTGGAGAAGCCCAGCACGGGCGCCAGCGCGTACGCGACCACCACGTAGTACCACCTCACCTGCCGGAACATCATCGGGATGGAGACCACCGCCACTGCGCTCGTCAGGGCGTACCCGGCGTACGCGAGCCACGCCGGGATGGAGTCCCGGTTGAAGACCTCGTCCCGCTGCAGGTCGTCGATCGCGGCCGCGTTGTCCCCGTCGCCGTCGGCCACTGCATCTCGTTCAACCAACATAGTCGCTCTTATTGGCTCTGAAGATTCAGGTACAAAGAAGGCAGGAATTGTTTGCCTTTTGAACTCTCCATATCTGCTACCTCGGTTGTTGCTGCGTTTGAGCTTCGATCGTTCGTGCAGGCTCTTGGCAGTGACGCCGAGGACCTTGACGAAGTGGTAGATGCCATCGCCCATGATCAGAGCTAAGCACAGGAAGGACTGCACGGCAAATCGAGCAACCGAAACGCTAAGATGTTGTGCTACATACCAACACTGCAAATTCTCTACTTACTGGTTCGATGAATTCAGGTGAGGCAGTATCGGTCAGCAAACCTTGTAGCCATACAGGCTGGTCATGCTGCTCTCCGGCACGTCTGCAGGGTACCAATCCCCCTTGCGCTTGCTGATGAGTGGCCACAGAATCCCCCATGAGAGGACCGCGCCGAGGAGCGTGGAGAGGTTCACAAGGTGCGGGCAGATCATCCCGGCGCCGACGTACGTCGTGCTGAAATCGAAGAAGAACCTGAACACACGCACAGCCGACAAACGGGAGTGTTCAGACTTCAGAGAGATCGCCATTTTTGTACAATGAGCATCTGAGATGACTATTACGATTGTTTCCAGGCCTGGAGGCCGAAGGTAGGGAACTGAGCGAATCCGCAGGCGCCGCCGCCGGTGTAGAACCACTGGAAGAAGCTCCATAGGAAGCTGATCCCGAAATATTTCAGGAATGCACGAACTTGCTTCCTGCAGTGGAGGATCAGCCGCGCCAAATCATTCAGAACTTCGAATCATGCATTTCTTCCTCAGATGCAAACTAATCAGCTCCGTAACACTGATTTAAGCATGCGAAAAGAGAGAATCTCCGTCTCCATACGTACTCTGCATTCTTGTCTCCTTGAGCGGTGTGGAATCCGTTTATAAGAACAGCCGTTGCAGTCCCGCTTGGGTACGTTAATTTGTAGTCGATGACCAAGACCTGGATCAACATGTTTCAGTTTCAGTTTCAATTTCAACCGTCAAGTTCTCGGAACAGGATTTCGATCAGTCTCTAAAATGAGGCACCTTTCGGAGGGGAATCAAGGTGAGGAGGCCGCCGAAGCTGCTCGCGGCGAGGAACCCGGTTATCCACCCGACTCCGGGCTCCTTGACGCTCCCCGGCACGTTCCCCGGCGTGTTGACCCCGGCCTGCTCGTACGTCCTCCTGTTCAGGCCCAGCATGAACGACCCGAACCCTGCGCATTCACCGCGCACGGCAACTCCCCATCAGTCACGAGTCACGACAGGTGACGAGCACAGTGACGCGGCGCCTCGAACAAGCTAGAGTGTGACGAACGCGCATAGGGGCGCGCCAGCCCAGCGGCCAAGGCAGACCAGGCGAGCGGTGGAGATAGCGCGCTGAGCTGGCAGGTTTTGGGACGTACCGCAGAGCGCCAGCGAGTAGCACGCGACGGCGCAGGTCTGGACGACGGTGTTCTCCTGGCGCGTGAAGGGCCTGGCGGCGCTGCCGGCGGAGGAGCAGCGCGCGCCGAGGCGGGCCAGCGCGCCCGTCCAGCCGCGGAGCGCCAGGAACGCGAGCAGCGCGGCGGAGACGTTCATCGTCGGCACGAACCCCGTGGTTAAGTTCAGCTTCATGACGATGACGGTGTACATGGACCCGATGAGCGCCGCGGCCACCAGGCCACGCACCGTCAGCTGCTCGCGCCACGGCTGCTGGTGCTCGAGCGCCGCCGTGCCGGACGCCGACACGGGCTCCGGCTGCGGCCCCACCTCGCCGCCGGCCTCGCACTTGTCGATCTCGTCCGTGTGGTCTATCTCCATGGGAGAGCGGCGAGAACAAGAACTCTACTCTGAAGGGGTTACCCCGGCCTGTGCTGAGCCATTAAATAGGCAAATCCTTCTCGCCCTCCCTCCTTGGTATTTGCAAACTTTTTTTTTCGAGACGAAATGACGTAGAAGCAAAAGTCTTTATAATAGTACACTATAGAGTCGGACGATATTTTGACAATTGGTGAACATTTGATATTTTTCTCTTTTTAGCTATAACTATAACTATAGCTCTTGAGCAATTAAATGCTGGCTATGTTCTATCTCCTCCTTACGCATAGGACAATTAAATGATGTTAGCACTATGTGAGCTACATGACATTGCACCCTTCAAGGCACTCTTGAGAGAGTTGGTGATGGTGGTGGTTGATCTTACAATCAAGGATTTGTGTGCATTGTTCTATATATGCTTATTTGTGTGTGTCTAGAGAATCTTTTTGTGGAGTTGTATTTGTGTGGTTTCTTTGTGGCTTAATAACTGGACATATATTTAAAGTTTAGATTTAGACCAATTACTTGCAAGCTTCAAATATCTCAGTGAGTATAATTAAAAAATCAATATTTTTGTTTATTAAAGTCAGACGACATATCACGTAGTTGTCGAAACAACATAGGAAATCCTAGAAGAAATGAAGAAGTTTATTATCGAAATATTTGGTTCCTTGACACGAGGGGCCTATCTTCTCCTCCTGTTTTCTCCACAAAGGACAAATAAATGATGTTGGCACTATAAGAGCTAGATAACATTGCGCTGCACAATAAGACACTCTTGAAAGAGTTGGTGAACGGTGATGGTGGTGGTTGACTCTATACTCAACGATTTATGTGCATTGTTCGATGTATGCTTATGTGTGTGTAAAGAGGATCTTTTTGTTGAGTTGTATCTGTGTGGTTTGTTTGTGACTTAATAACCGGATGTATACTTAAAGTTTAGATTTAGAACAGTTTCTTGCAAAATTTCAAGTATCTCAATGAGTAGAATTTAAATTTTTAATATTTTTATTTATCAAAATAAGTTGGCATCTCAACTAGTTATTGAAACAACATAGGAAATCCTAGAAGAAACGAAAGAAGCTTATAACCGAAAATGTTTGGTTCCTCGACGGGAGGGGTAAAAGGTAAAATCTATCTTGCAGAATGGAAAAGGTAAGGGCATCACGAGTGTTTGACACCGGCACCGGCCTTAACATGGGTCCCACGAGTGGATGAGAGCAGCTCCGTTACGTATAAGACCGATACCGGCCTTATGGTGGGTCCCACTGTGGGTCAGCTTTGAAATAAAAAAAACAACCCACAGAGTCTGCTTCGTTCTCCATCCGCCGCAGCATCCAACGAAATCATTTTTTTTACTGCTTGAGGGCGGGTCGTAAGCTTGAGACCGGCCTCAAGCTTTTTGTGCTTAGGACCCCCTCTAAGACTGGTCCCAGAGTGTATGAGGTTGGTCTTACGAAGCTTAGGACCCCCTCATTTGATACACTCCGGATGCCCTAAGAAACACATTGCCTATGTTTCACTGAATCTAGATGTTGTTTTTCTTTAGAAACAATAACTAGTAGGGAAATTTCAAATATCTCTAACGATTTATTTACATCAAATTTGCTCATGATTTTCCATGTCTGCACAAGCTAATGTCGCCCATAGGCGATAAGATAGAACAAATGACGTCACGATATCTGTATA
>CM014270.1:61514044-61539570 GCA_004135705.1 Alloteropsis semialata
GACGGGACCTCACATGCTTGCCTCCTTGGCTCTGGGGTTAAATTGGATTGAGGGATGGTGTGGTGGGAGGGTGGAGGCTCCATCTATTGCCCCACTTTACAAACCACAAATAAAGACATATATCAAACATTAACTATTTGGAGTGGAATAAGAATATAATTTTGTATAATAAAAGTTCTCAGTTTTTTTGCAACAAAAAATAAATTCATCTAAGACCATAAAGATAGGAAATTAGTACACATAAAACAATGTTGAAGCTAGTACCACATATTTATGCATGCATATTATGGGCAACATATTGTCTCAAGTAGAAAATGTAAGTACAAAGCCAGAGAACATTATTTTCTATTAGTTGTATTTTCGTAATCTTTTATCACAATGTAAACATAGATTATGCTCAAGATGACAGTGAGATATCAACATTAGAGAGTCACATGGTAAGGATAATCAACAAGACAACTTCAATTTATTGTATCACTAATCACAATTGATGTCTTCACTGTATCTCACATTCTGGAATTTTCATGAACCGGTCCAAATTCGTTCTACTGTTCTAGCTTCCAGGTGTGAACTTCATGCAAATTGGGGGCTTGATCTTGGCAAGAGCAAGCAAGGAAGATGGAAACGTCCATATGCCATCACCACATATCAAACCGGATGCAACTGCAGGCACCATGAAGGTTGCTTCCTTCTTGTTCATCTTGTTCCATATAAAGACCACCAAACTCCCAACGCACATGTCAATGGAAAAGTTCCCGCCCACAAGGAATGGTGGGGACATGGCCATTGGGAGGGGCACAAATCTTGCATACTTGGGTGGTAGAATATCCCTTGATGCACTCAAGACCAATGCAAAGACAAAAAATCCAGCGGAGAGTGAAAGGCAATGTCTGGGCAATGCAGAGAAGCCCTCCACACCAAGGATCGCCATGTTACGGTATACTAGAGCTAATGGTGCCTTCCAATAACCGTTTGGGTTTCCAACATCAAATGCATTGTAGAAGAGCAAGAAAGTGAGAGGTGCGATGATGCAACCCATGGCTGTCCCAATAACTTGTGCTACTAGCAAGGATTTTGGTGATGTCATAGTTAGATGGCCGGTTTTGAGATCATGCATCAAATCAGCAGAGGCTATCACTAACTGCTTCACCACAGTACCACCAACAAGGCCAATGACAACACCATTGTGTTTGCCAGCCCAAGCTGCAAAGATGAAGAGCGAAATCTTGCCATAATTGTAGGCCATGTTCAAGTCAGCGAGTCCTGTTCCATAGGAATTTGCAAACCCAAGAAGAGGGGCAATGACATAGGCTATGATCACGTAGTACCACTTCACCTGCCGGAACATCAATGGTACAGTAATTGCTGCAATGATGCTTAACAATGTGTATCCGGTGTACACTATCCAGGTGGGGACATTGTCCCGGTTGAAGACCTCATCACGTTGTAGATCATCAAGTGCGATCATTTTATCCTTGTTTGCAACTGGAATTTGTTTGCTCATCAATCATCATCACAAAATATTTTTGAAGTAATGGATTGATGAAAAAGGCATATGATAGAGTTGAGTCTCCTTCCTCACCTCTGTTTCTAACACGTTTACGGCTTAGTTGTTCATGCAGGCTCTTGGCAGAGATACCAAGAACTTTAGTGAAATGGTATAGACCATCTCCCATGATCAGTGCTATGCATATAAAGGCCTACATATTAGAAATTGACTTATATATAGTGAGAAAGAATATAGCTCGTGTCTGTAATGAAATTAATAGTAGTGAGAAAAAGGGAGAACTGTAAGAGAGACCTTGTAACCATAAAGGCTTTTCATGCTGCTTTCTGGTATATTTGCTGGGTACCAATCTCCTTTTTGTTTGCTGATGAGTGGCCACATTACTCCCCACGAGATTATTGCACCAAGAAGGGTGGAGAGGTTCACAAGGTGCGAACAGATCATCCCCGCACCGATATATGTGAGGCTAAAGTCAAAGAAGAATCTGGTGGCAAAACAGATTGAGAATTGGAGTGCTACAATTTTTTGATGATATTATAAGAATATTGGCAAACCAGATTACGATTGTTTCCAAGCCTTCAGGCCAAAGGTAGGGAACTGGATAAATCCGCACACATTGCCTCCCGTGTAAAACCACTGGAAGAAGCTCCACATGAAGCTGAGACCAAAGTATTTTAAAAAGCCTTGGACTTGCAACCTGTCATTAAGAGTAAAGTAAATTCGTCAGGCTCAAGCAATCATCAAACAAAACCCCTGTCAATGATAATCTGATAACGAGAACAAGTGAAACGAGGTGTTAATGTTTATTATACTTTGCATTTTTGTCTCCTTGTTTGCTGTGGAATCCGTTTATAAGAATAGCAGCTGCAGTCCCACTTGGGTACGTTAATTTGTAGTCTATAACCAAAGCCTGAAAACATCATGTAAAATAATACTCGGTGATCAAGGAAAATGACAATAATGCATCAACTTCAAGTGAACACGGACAGCTTTGTTCCAAGTTGCCGCAACGGAGGAAATGGAGGGAAAAATGAAAGAGAAAGAAACTTGGACCTTTCTCAGTGGAATCAAGCTTAGGAGCCCCGCGAAGCAAATCGCGAGGAGTAATGCTGCCATCCAACCAAACGCAGGATCTTTGTAGCTCCCTGGCACGTTGGCCGGCCAGGTCCCGGCCAGCTCGTACGTCTTCTTGTCCAGGCCTATCAGCGTCGACCCGAACCCACCTACGCGCACCACGATCACACCACGAATACTCCTCGCGATTTGCTGATCAGTAGATTACAACATTTAATTTGGCCATTGTTGAAGCTAGATTTCGGCTGATCGCCGTTGGGAACAGCTGATCGATAACAAAGGGTCGGAGATGCACTGACTCACCGCTGGTGGTGATGCCGAAGCACGCGACGGCGCAGGTCCCGACGACGGTGTTCTCCTGGCGGGTGAAGGGCCTGGTCGCGACGCCGAGGCGCTCCAGCGCGAGCGTCCACCCTCGGAGCGTGAGGAACGCGAGCAGCGACGCGGAGATTTTGAGCGTCGGCACCAGGCCTCCCGTGAGGATCAGCTTCAGGACGATGACGCTGTTGATGAACCCGATCAGCAGCGCCACCACCATGCCCCGCACGGTCAGCTGCTTGTGCCATGGCTGCGCGCGCTCGTCCGTGTAAGGATCGATGGCCCAAGAGGGGAGGGTGAATTGGGACTTTTTCAATTTCTATAAAAAACAATCCTAAACCTATGAACTAGTATTGCCCAAACATATAGTTCTATGGAACGCCAAGACCACACCAAGCAAAGACTCTAAACAAGCAAGAGTAAGCAACAACAACTTGAAAGTAAATGCTTGAAAGGAAATACGGAAAAGTAAAGAGATGGCACAAAGACAACCGGATTTTTTTCCGTGGTATCGAGGAGTTGACGCTCCCCCTAATCCACGTTGGAGCACTTACTAAGAGTATTGCTCCATCTTGATTCACCAAGAACTAAGAGCTCCACTAAGAATACCCTTTCTCCATCTCCGCCTTCAATCACCATGAACAATCTTGTATCTTGTGGCTCCCACAATCTTCAAGAGCTCACCAAGAACTCCTCCAATCACCAAGACCGGCTAGGTGCCGTCAAACACCAAAGGTAACAAACCTCCAAGTCTTCACTTGATCAACACTAAGCCCAAACTCAAGCTAGATGCACACTAAGTGGATGAACTAGTTCAAACTCACTCTAGATCTTCACAATTCACTCAATTGGCTCCTTGTAACTCTCATGGGGTGTATCAGCTTGCCTGAGGTCCAAAGAGCAGCCATGAACTCGACCAAGGGGGTATATATAGGCTAGGCACCAAGAACTAGCTGTTGCTCAACCACTCCCCAGAAAATCGCAAACGCTGTATATTCTGCCGTAAACAAAAATTGCACCGGCGTATCATACGGCGCCTACAATTCAAACGGTCAAATGCCTTTTCCAACGGCTACTTCCACACGGCATATGATACGCCGTAACACTAAGTCACAATGGCGTACCATACGGCGTCTGTAACTTCCAATGGTCAAATTGACTTTTGAACGCTGACTCAGCCAAAACAAATATGCCGAACCCCGGCGTATCATACGGCGTAGCATATTCCCCAATTCCATCTTGACACGCTCACTGTGTAACATATACGCCGTTACTACGCCGACCATCGGCGTATAATACGGCATTCAGGGTTTTGCCTACCCAACTTGGACAGCTGTATGCCATGCACGGCGTATCATCCGCCCTTCATCAGCACAGTAATGGCGGTTGATACGGCGGTGCCTTTCTTCAGGATCCTTCATACGCCGTAAGTTTCTGGACTTGTACGCCGTCGCCCGGCGTTTCATACGCCGTTCATTGTAAGTGCAAAACTCATTCAATTCAATCTCTTTGAGTTTTGACTTCAAACCAAACTTGATATAGGATATATTTGGGATGTTTTGGGCTAGGTTTTGGGATGTGTGCATCTAACTCAAGCATAGACCTAGCTTTGATCAAGCTACTAACTTAGAAACCCCCCTTAATAGTACGGTCTATCTAGAAAACTAGAAAACCTATCTACACCAAGTGTTCTTCATCTCCTTGTGACACTTGGTTCTAGAAAAGTCCTTAGTCTTTATGAATAGCACGATTAGAATCCAATTGAGGGGCCTCCTTTCATACACTCCATGCGACATTAACATGTTTATAATATTCCTTTAAAACACACGTTAGACACATAGATGGTGTTGTCATTAATCACGAAAACTCGTCATCTAAGATGGCCTAGATGCTTCAGTCCGCCGCCTCGCGCGCCGCCGCCGTGGGGTCGGAGTCTGACTCCATGTCCCCGCGGGCCCCTGGCTCGTGCTGCTCGATCTCCTCGTCTGCGCACGTGCTGCGGTTCGCGACGTCCATTGCGGCGCCGCGCCCGTTGCTTTCTGCCTTCTAGGTTACAGGAGAGCAACCAATCCAAGGGGAGAGCAGAGGGTTAGTGGCGATCGCGAGGCGAGTTCTGTCGACAGATGGTGTGGTTGAGTCATAGAGGTTAGTATCCTTGAAAAGAAAAGGTTGCCCATGATGACTTGTATTCAAGTGAGGTAACCAACAATAATTTCCCACAAGCAACTGAACAATTGTTTAGAAATAGTAACGAGTCAGAGGCTAATTTAACGAATATAAAACATGTACCACTAGTCCATTAGCCACCAGAAAGTCAAATGACAGAAATGTACACTTAAGAAGGAATAAACCAAGCTGTGAAAATGGTATAATATATAGCCGGCACAATAGAGTGCAGTAGAGCAAGCAACTCGGCTTCTGAAAGTCAACCGAGAGAAATGCTCACCAACATAAACAAGGACTAAACACAGGTGTCAATTATGATTTAATACCAGTATGGCAGTATAAGGCAATAATGCTGCACTGATCGAGATTGAAGGCAAGCTAGCAGATGTGAAATGTTGTTGACTTTGGAGAACCATCAAAAGGAATACTAGCACAATACCTTCCCAGCTTAAGCAAGTGGAGGGCTCGTATGCCATTGTTGAAGCAAGAAAGAAGCAGTATGGATTAGGCAATACATACTGAGATTTGTTCGTTCATTTGTAACTTTGTATAGTGAATCACTCATAAAGAACAGTGATAATGCATCTGGCTTCGTGACTCATGTCCGGAGACCCACTTGTCAGCCTCAACGTCGGCAGAACAGATCTGTCAAAAGAACCGTCGCCATTGGATTAGCAGGCATCTTCTTTTCTAAAGTAGAACAGAAACTGAATTCCTAGTGATGATATACTAACGAATATATATAAATCCTTTCAAGCACTAGTATCACTCTAGGTATACCATGGCAAATATTGTACTAACTAATTCACCAAGCATACTCACACGAACATGATTAGAAATACAAGCATCCACGAGCATTCAAAGGGATGGCGCAAAAGCACGTTCTGGATACCTTGCCGTGCTTTTTTCACGGTTTAGATGACAGTCTCAATGCACAGTTTCGTTGCACTGTTATCAAGACTGAAAACTAGGTAACTGTGTGTCTGTGCCAGTAGAGTTTCATGGGAATGAAACTCCTCTCACATATGATGAAACTCTCCTCGCAGCTCCGGCGAGCAACCGCCCGACAAGCCGGAGGACCCGCCGGCGACGACATCACCCACCGCTCCTCCTCAGGCTCCGCTCCTGGCTCTCCCCTGGTACGGGGATGAGGGAGTCGAGGTCGAGCCACCAGAGGAGGAGGCTCCGGCGATGGCACCGCCGTCTCCCGAGGCTGCCCCGTCAAGCATTGCCGCCGGGAAACGCCCCGCGTCTTCCTCCCCAGCCCCGGCATCTCCTATCTCCCTCTCCTCCGACGACGAGCCAACACAAGGAGGGAGCGGAGTCCGGCTGAGGCCAGAGGCGGCGCACGCAGGCGCATCTTCGTCTTCTGCTCCGGTGGACACCAGCGGCGACGAGGAATTCGCCCGGCGCCTCTTCGTCTCCCTGAACCGCGACCTGATCGGGATTCCCGGAGACGGAGCGCTCGTGGATCTCGTCAGCGACTCTGAAGAAGAGAACGCGATAGATGACGATCCACCGGAGAGCACACCATCGCCCTGATCAGTTTGGTTGTCAATCATCAACCCAAGATCAGGGCGCTTTAGTATTTTAATTTTAGGATAGCTATCAATCCATTGTGAAATGTTCTCTCTTTTGGATTTAATGAAGAAATTTCACTTGATGGATGTAACTCAAATTCCTTGTGCTTTGGAAGTTTACCTGTGTCAATCTGTTCACGAAATTGCTCATCCAGAAACAATATTCCCGAACGAAAAATTTCTTCCGACCAGACTAACTATCTTCAGTGTGTTCGGGAGATTTGACCCTGATCAGACATGATCGGGGTATTTCCTTGACTCACACCAATCGATTGGTCATTTAAAACTGATAACTTACCAAATAAGCTAACAGCCGTAAATGCATTGAATTTGGACTTAGATAATTTTTTGAAACGACGCATGCCGTAGAAAAAGGAAAGAATCTTTTTGACCCAACAGTCACTGCGGATTGCGCGGCTCAAGGGCAGGTTTTTCGGGGTTCGAGCTCCCGTGCAGAACCATAAAGCCCCCAAGCGCGGCCGCTTGAGATCTATTTGGGCCTTCGTCTTCCTTGCTCGCATCTACAAAACATTCGCCATTTTCTTTCCTCGTCCACTTGCTCCTCCAATCCCACCAGCTTCCAATCGCCATGGCGTCCACGCACCAGTCATCTTCTGGCACCGAGTCCACAGGGGACCAGACCAGCACCACCGCCGGACGAGAACTCCGCAGTGGGAACACGATCCCCACCGCGAACGAGTACTGGTACAAATCAACCACGACGGCCAAGCAATTGAAGAAATTGGAGGACCTTGGATTACTCCCTGACACCACACTCTTCCCTCGCCGCCATGCCAAAGGTCAGATGTATCCAACCCCCGACACTCTCGAGATGGTGGTGTTCTTGGAGTTCTTCTATTGTGGATTCGGGGTTTTTCCTTCTGATTTCTTCCACAGCGTCTGCGAGCATTACCAGATAGAGCTCGTGCACCTAAAGCCCGGCGCTTTGACAATGCTTAGCGTCTTTGCCTTTCTGTGCGAAGCCTGGTTAGGGATTAAGCCTTCACTGTTGCTGTGGAGATATTTTTACAGTCCTTCATACTACAAGAACCAAGTGATGCTCGGGTCCATCGGGTTTTCTTTGAGAAATCGGGAGATGTACATCCCCTTCCCAGTTAAAGATTGCTGGAAAGGATATGAACATCATTGGTTTTACATCACCCTTCCCCAAGCCTCATTGGCAAAAGGGAAGTATCTGATGCCCTATCTCAAGGATTCGGCCAAAGCCCTGCCAAGAATTACCCCGGAGATGCAGAAGCATATTGATCGGATCTTGGAGCTCCGTAATGCTGGTCTGACGGCAGTTCATGTAGCGGAAATCTTCATTAGATGGAGATTTATCCCACTTATGAATCGCGACCGCTACGCTTGGACATTTACAGGCTACAAGGACCCGAACAGAATGAAACCCGATGGTGAGCATTTGTTTTTCTGTTCGATTGTTTTTCCGAGTTCGTTTGGTCATTTGAATTCATGACTCTTAACTTAGCAGTTGTCCCAGAGACAGAAGTGGCCATGCGCCTGAGAAAGATGTTCGGGGCTGATCTCCCGGACTGGGAAAACGTCCCGGAGCCCTACAGCGCTGATAACCCTCCTCCAGAGGTAAACTGCTACTCAGAAAAAGCCTTTTTTTTTTACTTTAATAGTGATATGATACATCTCTTTATTCCCGACCAGGCCCCAGCTATTGTTGATGCCCCCGCCCAGAGCGGTGCCATCAATGTCGAAGAGGAGGGGGATCAGCCCGTTGATCCAGGCACCAGGGCCCCGACCAACGAACAACCTGAATCATCACCTGGTTCGGAAAAAGAGGTCCCGAGCAGCCCCCAGGCGATTATCCCCCGAACCCGGAAACGCTCTCGTAGTGTGGAGAGGATAGTTCTTGATTCGGGAGCCTTTGGATTGCCTGGGCCCGCCAATCTGCAGCCCATTCGTGATCAGCCTCGTCCTGTTGCCCAGGTATCAAGCATGATCGTATTCGGGCGTTTATTCGCAGCTTTTGATCGCATAACCAAAGCTAAACGTGATCGGGAGATTTCTCGACAGGAAAATCGTCCGACCAGACAATCATCAAAGCTTATTCCTGGTGCCAAGAGATTTAAGGTTAACCTCCCGACGGCCGAGTAAGAGCTTTGACAATCTTTGATTATGTATGAACATTCTTCTTAAATATTGTTTTCACTGTATTTGATTGTTCGGGAATTCAGGCATCCCGATCCCACGACTTCTCCTCCTGTCAGACCATCTGCCAGAGAGAAAACTCCTGGGCCAGACTCGAGAGCACAACCTGACAGCTCAGAGAGAGACTGCAGAGATTGTGGGACCCATCCCGACGCCCCTGGGCCCGATCATTAGCGCGCTTTTGGAGCAATGGCGTTCGCTAGACGCTCGTGCCTCTGCTGCTGAAGCGTCTGTGATCAGACTGGGAGCCCAGGTGACTGTTCTCCAGTCCGAGAAAGAAGGTACATGCTTTAAATCTCATGCCTTGCTTATTGAGTTTTTATCCTCAAACTTTTGTTCACATGCTGCCTTTGACCCTGTAGCTGACTCCAAGAGCATTGAGGTGCTCAAAGAGAAAAACTCGGATCTTGAAGGAAGACTGGCTGACCTGACCGCGCGTCTTGAAGCATCAGAAAAGCGCAGTTCGTCCTTGGAGTCCAGGCTGATGGAAGGTGCCTGCGTTGCTGCAACTCACACCATCGGGGCTTTGAAGAGCCATCTCCCTGATCTGGACGTTGCTCTGCTCTCCAGAGGCTTCAAGTGCTCGGCGTCAGAAGCTGAGGTATTGTTTGATAGTCTTACCCCACTGGTGGAACCGTTTGTCAGAAAACTTGGTCTCCATCTGAGTGATTCGGAGGAATCACCCTGAACACTGTGCAGAATTCCTGTAATAGGACAAAACTTTAACAGTTTAGAATGCGGTTATATTTTGCTAAACATATGCTTGCATGTTTTTGCGTAAGTCTTAGAGCTGATCGGTATTTTCATGGATCTTTTTAACTGATAGCTTTGTCATAGCCAAAAAGTCCCGTTACCATAAGCTATTCTGGAATTGTTTAGTTGCTGAGACACGGGCGGCCTTCTGAACTGTGTAATTCCTTGTAGTCATGGTGTTCGGTGATTTTAGCGTCTGCCTAGCTTTCTTGAATTAAAAAGTTCGTTTCTTGCATGGTAGTAGTACCGTAGTAGCCCCCGGGCTCTTTTACAGTCATACTGGCATGCTGAAAAAGAGTCTAGAAGTACAAACTGCAAGAAACTTCCCGATCAAATGGGGAGCCCCCGAGCGTATAGCTCGGGATGCATAGAATAGGTCTGAAAAGAAAATTTTCAGCATAGTAGTCCCCGGCTCTTTGTTAGTGTATGCAATATGATAACAAAGAGTAGAAACATAATAGAAAATAGAAAACCCAGCCCCCGAGCATAAAAGCGAGGGTGAGTAGAGTATATAGAACTTATCTTTTTTGTTTTGTTGGCGCTGTAGGCGACGCAGATGACGGTTTATACCTGCCAAACGTGATGGTTGGTCTAGAACTGTGCACGATCTTCATTGTTTAGGCGTAGAACCTGCGTAGTTGATCCATATTCCACGTGTTTGGCAGTACGTCCCCATCTATCTCTGCGATCCTGTAGGCTCCTGGTCGGGCGATATCTACGACAATGTACGGTCCTTGCCATGGAGAGGACAATTTATTTTTGTCCTTGGTGCGTTGATCCAGTTTGAGCACCATGTCCCCAATGCATAGGCTTCGTTGTCGAACATTAGCATCGTAGTACTGTCGCAATTTTTGCTGATACTGGGCTACTCTAAAAGCAGCTGCGTCACGAGCCTCCTCCAGGAGGATTAGCTCATCAGTACGCCTATCAGGCTCTTCAGTTTCTGAAAACATTGCCACACGAGGGGCTTGTAGTCGGATGTCGGATGGTAGAATCGCCTCTGCTCCATACACCAAGATGAAAGGTGTTTCGCCTGTTGCCCGATTCATAGTGGTCCTCATTGACCAGAGTACTGTCGGGACTTCATGAATCCAGCGCTTGTCGTAAGCTTGCAATCTGTTAAAAATCCTCTTCTTGATGCCCTGGAGCACGATGCCATTGGCACGTTCTACTTGCCCGTTTGTCTTCGGNAATTCTCTAGCTTCCAGGGGTGAACTTCATGCAGATTGGTGGCTTGATCTTGGCAAGGGCAAGAATGGAAGACGGGAACGTCCATATGCCATCTCCGCAGATCAAACCGGACGCGACTGCAGGCACCATGAACACGGCCTCCTTCCTGTTCATCTTGTTCCAGAGAAAGACGACCAAGCTCCCCACGCACATGTCGATCGCAAAGCTCCCGCCCACGAGGAACGGCACCGCCATCGCCATGGGGAGAGGCACGAAGCTCCTGTACCTTCGCGGCACGACGTCCCTAGCCACGCTCAAGACGAACGCGAAGGCGAAGAACCCGGCGGAGAGCGAGAGGCAGTGCTTGGGCAGAACGGAGAAGCCCTCCACGCCGAGGATCGCCATGTTCCGGTAGATGAGCCCGTACGGCGCCTTCCAGTACCCGTCCGGGTTCCCGATGTCGAAGGCGTTGTAGAAGAGCAGGAACGTGAGCGGCGCGACGACGCAGCCCATGGCCGTGCCGACGAACTGCGCCACGAGCAAGGACCTGGGGGACGTCAGGGTCAGGTGGCCCGTCTTGAAGTCGTGCATCAGGTCGGCGGAGGCCAGCACCAGCTGCTTCACCAGCGTGCCGCCGGCGAGCCCGGCGACGACGCCGTTGTCCTTGCCGGCCCAGGCCGCGAAGATGAAGAGCGCGATCTTGCCGTAGTTGTAGGCCATGTTGATGTCGGTGAGCCCTGTCCCGTAGGAGTTGGCGAAGCCAAGCAGAGGGGCGAGGACGTAGGCAACGATGACGAAGTACCACTTGATCGGCCGGAACATCATCGGTATGGTGATCACGGCGATGACGCTCAGCAACGCGTACCCGGTATAGGCTGCCCAAGAAGGGATAGAGCCGCCATTGAAGACCTCGTCACGCTGTAGCTCGTCGAGTGCGACCATCTCGTCCCCGTTTGCCACTGTCCCATTCGACCAACAAAAGCAAGCCCTTTACTGAATGGTGAAAGAGATGGCGAAGTGAAGAGCTAGAGTTGAGTTTAAATTGTTTTCCTTTCCTCACCTCTGTTGCTAGCACGTTTGCGATTTAGTCGTTCGTGCAGGCTCCTGACAGTGACAGCAAAGACTTTGAGGAAGTGGTACATGCCGTCCCCCATGATCAGAGCTATGCAGAGGAAGGACTGCAAGGCGAAAAAGAAATGAAATTTATTAATCACACATATTGTCCAGCACTACTTTTGATTTAGAGTACCTGACGTTTCAGATATTTATGAACAGAGAAAGTATGTAGCAACCAATGAGCAAATTGAGAATGTGACGAACCTTGTAACCATAAAGACTTTTCATGCTGCTTGCTGGTATGTTTGCAGGGTACCAATCTCCTTCCATTTTGCTGATGAGTGGCCACAGTATTCCCCAAGACAAGATGGCACCAAGGAGGGTGGAGATGTTCACAAGGTGGGAACAAATCATCCCCGCACCCACATAGGTCATGCTAAAGTCGAAGAAGAATCTGATAGTCATAGAAAATGAGAAATTAGAGGTGGACATGAACTAGTACTATTCAGAACATTGGGATCTTTGATGAGCAATATATATAGTTGGTAAACAAGATTACGTTTGTTTCCAAGCTTTCAAGCCGAATGTAGGGAACTGAACAAATCCGCAAACATTGCCGCCTGTGAAGAACCATTGGAAGAAGCTCCATGTGAAGCTAAGCCCAAAGTATTTAAGAAACCCTCGGACTTGCTTCCTGTCATGAAAAGCAAATGCTCATCAAGAATTGGTCTGCTCGAAGACTATTTGAAAATGCAGATGTATGCATTTTATTTTCTTTAAGAATTGAATATGTAATAATACATGTAAGTGAGGCTAGATGGTGATGTCCATACTTTGCATTTTTGTCACCCTGTTTGGTGTGGAAACCGTTTATGAGAGCAGCAGCTGCAGTTCCACTTGGGTAAGTTAACTTGTAGTCAATCACCAAAACCTGGAAATATCATGTAGTAGTATTGTAGTATTGTTGAGTGGCAAAGACAATATAAACAGGAATATAGTTCTTGGGCACCAACTTTAAGTTCACTTATTTTTGAGCCATCCAATTTTAAGATCTATGGCTTAGATTACAGCTAAATTAGTGCTAAAAACTGGATCAGGTGTTATAGAAGGTTCACATCCTAAGTTTTCGTAAAACATCTTTTCTAAAAAATTACAGCGCAAAAATGACTGTAACTGAAATTTCAATGTAAACTGATATGAGCCATTGGACTTTTCTATAACAGTCAGGTGAAATTTTAGCTTCCCCTTTTCCAACGCAAAACAGCATTTTTTTTAACAGTACAAACTACTACCTCCAATCATTTGGGTCTGGTAGTAATAGAAAAGAAAAACTCTGGTATAAGGCCTTGTTTAATTCATGAAACTTGCAAAAAGTAAGTTGCAAAAGTTGCATAAGAAAGCGTGTCACGAGAGAGGGAGCACGCAACTTTTGTGAAACTTTACAGAAACTTTACGAACTAAGTAGAGGCAAACTGTACGACTAGGTTCATACCGGATCGACATAGCAATATTGGTCGTAGTCAATAGTCCAAATGTCCAATCGATGTCTACAAATTTGCAAGTTCAGACAAAAACACAGCTATGTCTAGACCTATAGTCAAGTTTGTGTGCGCGTGCGTGCTGTAATACAAATTCTCATAATGTTGACAACTGGAAAACAAGAAGAGCCGGTCTGATCAGGGTGAATCAGTTGCGGAATCTCCCTTTGTAATCTGGTGGTGAGCGTCTTCGCCAAGATTTTGATACAGCAGTTCTGTATTGCCGAGAACTTTGTGTACGCGGCCGAGCTCGTCCAGCTCTGTCACAAGCGCAAGCTACCGGCATTCGCCCTCAAACTTGACTTCGCCAAGGCCTTCGACACAGTGAATTGGGACTGCCTCATGCACGTCCTGGAGGTTCGGGGATTCAGTTGAAAATGGTGCTCGTGGATGGCCGCTATTCTGCAGTCGTCGCTCATAGCTGTCCTTGTCAATGGCTGCCCGGGACCCTGGTTCAAGTGCAAGCGGGGATTGCGGCAAGGGGATCCACTCTCCCCATATCTATTCCTGTTGGTGGCCGACGTTCTGCAGACACTCATCACCAAGGATGGAGGCGTTCGCCACCCGATCTGCACTGATCGTCCGTGCACTGTCTTCCAATACGCGGACGACACGCTCATCCTGCTGCGTGGGGGGCTCACCGATGTTGTCCGACTGAGGGAGCTGCTGGATCAATTCGCCGCCGCGACTGGACTGAGAATCAACTATACAAAGAGCACCATGGTCCCCATGAACGTCGCGGGCGCAGAGCTGCCAGCCTGCATCGCCGCGATGGGCTGCCGACAGGAAGGTTTCCCCCAATCCTACCTCGGCTTGCCACTGTCCTGCGACAAACTGAAGCTCTCGGCGTTCGACCCGTACATCAGCAGGGCCGACCGACACCTTGCTGGATGGCAGGCATCCCTTCTCAATCACATGGGGCGCGCGGTGCTCGTCAACTCTGTCTTAGATGGCCAGCTATCCTACCTGCTCAGTGCCATTCCGATGCCACCGGGTGCCCTCGCCAAACTAGACCAGCGGCGGCGTGGTTTTCTATGGTCCGGGACACCGAAGGCCACTGGAGCGTCGTGCTTGGTTGCCTGGGATACAGTACGTCGCGCCCGCGACAACGGAGGGCTCGGCATCAAGGACTTGGGCGTGCAGAACTCGTGTCTCCTGCTGAAGCTCGTTCACCGCATCTACGCCGGCGACCAGTCCTCCTGGGCAGTCTGGGTGCGCCAGAACGCGGATCTGGCAACTCTAATGGGGCCGCTGGCGGGACACCACTGGTCGTCCCTGCGTGAACTCCTGCCGGCATACCGCGCCATCACCACGGTGAAGCTGGGCGACGGCGCAGCAACGTCCTTCTGGGACGATGTGTGGCAGGGCGATGATGCGCTCTCCGATCGCTTCCCGGCACTCTGGAGCCACTGCAAAGACCCAACACAGTCGGTGCAGCAGATACTCCGCGACGGCCTAATTCCTCACCTGGTGCCTCGGCTCTCCAATGCGGCTCGAGACGAACTGCAGGCCCTTCAACACATCATCGCCTCGGTCGTCACCGTCGACGCACCAGATCAGCGGATCTCCCCCTTCTTCACCACCCAAGGAAGCCTTGCAACGGCGCCGCTTTACAAAATGCTGCTGTCAACGCAAGGGGAACCAACGGCTGCGGCAAGATTCGTATGGCATAACAGCGCACCACCGCGCGTCCGATTCTTCGGCTGGCTCCTCACACATGGGCGCCTACAAAGCAAAGTGGAGCTGCACCGGAAACATGTCCTGGACAACGACATCTGCGAGCTATGCTGCGCGGCACCGGAGTCAGCGGATCATATCTTCTTCGACTGCCCCGGCGCAAAACGCTTCTGGAACGACATCGGCTGCAATCCGACAGGATGGACGGTCGCTGAGCTCCACCTCATCACGCCTCCGTCGCACGTTCCGGGACCCCATCTAGCAACGTTCCTGCTGCTGTGCTGTTGGCAGCTGTGGAAACGCAGGAATGGGAAGATCTTCCGGCAGGAACTTCTGAGTCGGTGGCAGCTGCTGCAAGCATGCAACGCCGAGGCCCGGCTTTGGGCCTGCCGTTTGCCGCCCGATGAACAAGCCGTCAGCGACACCTGGTGCTCGATCTTTAGCACGGCAATATAAACCGTTGTAAAAACCAAATTTGTACACATGATGCGGGCCGTGTTGGGCCAATGGAAATGGAAATGAAGTAGGTGGGGGACTCTCTCCCCCTCCGATTTATTCAAAAAAAAAAAAAGAAAGGATGAGTTGTGCTGCGGTGCTGCCTGCTTAGCTGAGTGCCTGAGTTTGCGTCCTGATGGAAAACGAGGATTGGAAGAGATAGAAACGGCACCTTTCTGAGCGGAATCAAGCTTAGGAGTCCCCCGAAGCTGATGGCCAGGAGGAAGGCAGCCATCCAGCCAAACCCGGGGTCCTTGTAGCTCCCCGGCGTGTTGGCCGGCGAGTTCCCGGACAGCTCGTACGTCTTCTTGTCCAGGCCCAGCAGCGTCGACCCGAACCCCCCTGCATGCGTGGGCACACCAACAATCAATCACTCCTCACGACGAGATTTTCCGGCTGGAGATTCATGGTCATGCGCCGCGCCGAGGCAGTGAACTGACCGCCGTAGGCGATGGTGTAGCAGGCGACGGCGCAGGTCTCGATGACGCAGTTCTCCTGGCGCGTGAAGGGGCGGTGCGCGACACCGAGGCGCTCCAGCGCGCGCGTCCACCCGCGGAGCGCCAGGAAGGCCATCAGCGCCGCGGAGACGTTCAGCGTGGGCACCAGCCCCGTGGTGAGCGCGATCTTCATCACGATGACGGTGAAGACGAAGCCGATGAGCAGCGCCGCCACCATGCCGCGCACGGTCACCTGCTCGCGCCACGGCGCCACCTGCTCCTTCTCGCGGGACGCCGCGGCATCGGACTCCATGTCGTCCTCATCAGGCGCCGGCTCGAGCTTCTCGATCTCGTCCGCGGCGGCCGCGCCCCCGCCGCGCGCCACGGCGTCGTCCATGGTGGATGGCATTCCTGCGCTCGCCTGCCTCCTCGGCAGCACGAAGCAACTGATCCCAGGAGAAGTGGCAGTACAGTGGTGCAGCTGGCCTTAAGGCGAATTGCGCTAAGAGAGTAAGAGACGGATGAGATTGCGATGTCAATAGTAAGATGAGCTTTTTATAGAGAAATCTTTGATGAAATGTCAACTCCCCTGCAAAAAAATGTATTCCAAAATCATTTTTATTGTGGCGAGAAGTAGTTTGTTCACATTCGATGAACGGTGCTAGCGGTCCAATGTTTCCTGTCCACTCTTCTTCACGAAGGTCATATATGGCTCATCTCATCAGAAGATAATCAGATGGGCACTGTTCTTCTTGTACTATATTCCAATCTCAAAACACACGTTAGTCACATAGATGGTATTGTCATTTATCACCAAAACTCGTCATCCGTGTTCGGCAGCCCGGGACAAAAAATTGTCCCGGATTACTGTCGTATGCATGAGGCCCTAAATGAAGTTTATTTACAAAACCTTTTCACAGATGAGTGCAACTTTGCGCGACGAATCTACTGCACCTAATTAATCCATGATTTGCTACAGTAATGCTACAGTAATCATCCTCTAATCACGTGGTCAAAGGCCTCATTAGATTCATCTCGCGAATTTGACAGGGGTTATGGAGGTAGTTTTGTAAACTGACTTTATTTAATACCCTTAATTAAGGGTCAAAGTAGCATTTAATGCAGGGATCAATTTTTTGATCCCCTATCCGAACACGCCTGCTTCAGTCCGCCGCCTCCCGCGCCGCCGCCGCGGGGTCGGAGTCTGACTCCATGTCCCCGCGGGCCCCTGGCTCGTGCTGCTCGATCTCCTCGTCTGCGCGCGTGCTGCGGTTCGCGACGTCCATTGCGGCGCCGCGCCCGTTGCTTTCTGCCTTCTAGGTTACAGGAGAGCAACCAATCCAAGGGGAGAGCAGAGGGTTAGTGGCGATCGCGAGGCGAGTTCTGTCGACAGATGGTGTGGTTGAGTCATAGAGGTTAGTATCCTTGAAAAGAAAAGGTTGCCCATGATGACTTGTATTCAAGTGAGGTAACCAACAATAATTTCCCACAAGCAACTGAACAATTGTTTAGAAATAGTAACGAGTCAGAGGCTAATTTAACGAATATAAAACATGTACCACTAGTCCATTAGCCACCAGAAAGTCAAATGACAGAAATGTACACTTAAGAAGGAATAAACCAGAAAGTCAAATGACAGAAATTCATGCCGAAGGCCGAGGTCGTGGTTTCGTGGTGGTTGCGCCGGCGGCGGCGCCGGTGACTGGGGCTGAGGCTGCAGCCAGCGCTCGTGGCCGTGGTCGTGGTGTCCGACTTGGCACAAAGAAGACCAAAACCAGAGGTAAATTAGTTCAATTTCAATGTTCAAGTAGGCAGTAGTGCAAATGTGCAATTCTTAGTTTCTTATTTGGGGTTTGGGGATTTTTTTTCCTGTAGATTTGAAGAGCTATTTTTCAAGCTTGAGTGTCAACCAGGACAGGGGCGTGGGAACATCCAACCCACCAAACACAAGCACCCATCAGAGCCGAAATGTTGCAGATTCTGGTGCCGAACAAGCGATTCAGGAGCAAGAGCAAGAAGGAATTGAGAGCATTGCAGAAGCACAACCACAAGTTCAAGGTTCAGAACATGGGGATGCAAGTGAAGGTAGCAGCCTTATTATGAATTTTGATCCAAATGTACATATTGTTTCTGATCCAGCACTTCGGATACAAATTGAGAGGTTCCATCCTAACATTAGATCAGAAGTTAAGAGAGGTTATTTGCTGAAGGGTCCAACCCAACCTACAGGCTATTCATTTCCTCGTAAGAAAGATGGAAGGCGCTTTCGATCATTTTGGTTTACACAATATGACTGGTTGGAATATAGTGTATCAAAAGATAAGGCCTTCTGTTTCTATTGCTTTATTTTTAGGCAAGAAGCTGAACCTGGAAAATTTGGTCATGATGCTTTTACAAAGATTGGGTATGATAATTGGAAGCAAGCAAATAGAGGACTGTCAGGTCATGTTGGTGGGGTTTCAGGTTGCCATAATAGAGCAAGAGGATGTGCCGTTGACTTCAAAAATCAAAGAGCAAGTATCTCCCGTAAGATTGAGTCCAATAGTAAAAGTTCAGAACTGCAATATGATGTTCGTGTGACTGCTTCTTTGGATATTGCAAAATTCCTCATTCAGCAAGGTCATTCTTTCCGTGGGCATGATGAATCTCATTCTTCCTTAAATAGAGGAAATTTCTTAGAGATGCTTGGTTGGTACAAGGAAAGGAAGGAGGAGATAAGGATTGCTTTTGAGGACTTGTGCCCGTTAAATGCCCAAATGACTTCCCATAAGATTCAAAAGGATATGACATCAGCTTTTGCAAAAGAGATCAGCTCAGCGATAAAGGAAGAAATTGGGGATCGGTGTTTCTCTATTCTAATTGATGAATCTCGTGATATCTCAATAGCTGAGCAAATGGCTGTTATTGTGAGGTTAGGCTTCTCATTTTCATTGTTCGGTTAATCTTCTATTAGTATCCTATTTGTGTCCCATGTGTTAATTCAATTATTATGTCTTGTAGGTTTGTGAACAATAAAGGAATGGTTGTAGAAAGGTTTTTGGGTCTAAAGCATGTGGCTGATACAACATCAAGTGCATTAAAGAAAGCTCTGATCGAGATGCTTGCAGATTATGGTTTGTCAATTAGTAGATTGCGTGGGCAAGGATATGATGGAGCTTCAAATATGAGAGGTGAATTTAATGGTCTACAGAAACAAATTCGTGACGAGAACCCTTATGCATTTTATGTTCATTGCTTTGCACACCAGCTGCAATTGGTCATTGTGTCAGTTTCAACTTGTTGCTCATCTTTCGAAGATTTCTTCAACTATGTGAGTTTGATTGTGACTAGTGCTAGTTCATCCTGCCGAAGAAAGGATAAGTTACTTGCACATCATCGTGATAATATATTGGAAAAGTTAGAGAATGGTCAGATTTTTTCAGGGAAGGGGAAGCATCAAAGTACAACCTTAGTGAGACCCGGAGACACGAGATGGGGTTCTCATTTCACGACTTTACTCCGCATTGAGTCAATGTGGGATTCTGTGGTTAGAGTGTTGGCAAGTATTCATGAGGATCAGCGCAATCCAGGTCGAGCAGCGGGTTTGGTGCGCAAAATGGAGAGCTTCACCTTTGTTTTGAATATGAAGCTGATGTTAAAAGTGCTTCGCATCACAAATGAGTTATCTCTCTTGCTGCAACGGAAGGATCAAAATATTGTTCTAGCAATATCTTTGCTTGTTGATGTCAAAACACGGCTGATCACATTGAGAAATGAGGGCTAGGAGCAATTATTTGAGGAAGTCAAATCATTTTGCATTGAAAAAAAAAATCCATTGCCAAATTTGGATGAAGCAGTACCAAGATGGGGTCGAACAAGGCTTGATGGAGACTTAATTACTCAAGAACATCATTATCGAGTTGATACTTTCTTAGCTACTCTTGATGCTATTATCATGGAGATGGATCACCGGTTCAATGAGGTGTCATCAGAGTTATTGGTTTGCTTCTCTTGTCTTGATCCAAGAGATTCCTTCTCTAAATTTGATATTCCTAAGCTTCATCGATTAACTGAGATTTATGACCAAGATTTCACTGATGATGACCGTTCCAATATAACTGATCGACTTGAGACATTTATTATTCATGTGAGAAGAGTTGATGATTTTACTGATTGTCTTGATCTTGGAAGTTTTGCTAAGAAATTTGCTGGAAGCGAAAGATATCTTGCTTTTCCATTGGTCTCTCGCCTAATTGAGTTAGCATTACTCTTACCAGTAGCTACAGCATCTGTTGAGAGGGCCTTTTCTGCTATGAATATAATTAAGACAGATTTGCGCAATAAGATGACAGATGAATGGTTGAATGACTTGATATTGTGCTACATTGAGAAGGAGATTTTTAGAGGACTTGATGGAGAGAAAGTGAAGAAGAGGTTCCAAGCCATGAAGGATCGAAGAATCGACTTGCCTAAGCCTACTCGAGTGCCTAGTCGTAGACGTAGACATTCACGTGCTTAATTATTTAGTATGGGTACGTATCTTCACAATACTCACCACTTTTCAGATATATGATGATTTCAGTCACTAATTGATCTTTTTTTAATCTGACAGGTTGGTCTTTTTTTTTTACTTTTGATCATTTGAAGTGTGTTAATTTTGTGGGGGAAAGGGGGCAAAACATGCTGTTTACTCTTCTCAAGAGAGGTACCATCATTATATCTTTGATTATGCCATTCATTTACTGAATTACCGTATCTAATCAAATTTATTTGGTCCTGTTATAATTATGATACGTGTATGCAATTTATTTTTACTGTTGGTCAAGTTTGTCATATATCTTCGCCCCACCTATATTTTTCGGCTGGGTCCGCCACTGAGCCTGTCTGTACGGGTCCCAGCACAAAATGCAAGCAGCAGATCTTCCCTATCTATCTCAAAAAACCAAAACAAAAAAAGAAGCAAATCTTCCCTAGCAGGTGACACGTGCTAGTTACCGTAGTATGCCGTACCCGGAGCAGGTGTGGAGCGTACGGTAGCAAATCCTTCTCGCGTTTCTTGTCCAAACACAAAACAAATCGCTCGTCTCACCTGACCAGACGACAGAGATTCAATCCCAACAGTGCAGTGCACGGCTCACTCGGATACCAACACACACACACCAATCGCTCCTCGTTATATAACGCCTCGCGTGGCTCTGCTGGGTGCCGGGTCTTGAGAGGAACCCGTGAGAGTACGACACGCGCGCGCGCCAAGCAGAGAGCAGCAGCCGGCGAGAACGAACGCGAGGTGCTAGCGAGCGACGATGGTGGCCCAGAACCAGAAGCCGAGGGTCGTCGTGGTGGGCGCGGGCGTGGCCGGGCTCGCGGCGGCGCACCGGCTGTGCCGCGCCGCGGGCGGGGACAGGCTCGAGGTGGCGGTCGTGGAGGCCGGCGCCCGCGCGGGCGGCCGGGTGCTCACGTCCGAGTTCGCGGGCCACCGCGTCGAGATGGGCGCCACGTGGGTGCAGGGCGTCGACGGGAGCCCCGTGTACGCGCTCGCGCGCGACGCCGGCGCGCTCGGCTGCGGCGGGAAGGGCGGCGAGGCCGCCGCGGGCTTGATGCTCCCGTACGAGCGCATGGACGGGTTCCCCGACCGCGTGCTAACGGTCGCCGAGGGCGGCGATGTCGTCGACGAGGACCGGGTGGCCGGGCCCGTCGAGGAGCTGTACAGGGGCATGATGGAGGCCGCGCGCGCCGGCGAGGCCCGCGGCGGAGGGGGCGTCGAGGAGTATCTACGGCGCGGCCTCCGCGCGTACCAGGCGGCGCGCCCGGCGGCAGGAGCGGCGGGTGCTGTCAATAAGGAGCTGGAGGAGGTCGAGGACGCGCTGCTCGCCATGCACATCAACCGGGAGCGGACGGACACCTCCGCCGACGACCTCGGCGACCTCGATCTCGCCGCCGAGGGCGAGTACTGGGACTTCCCCGGCGACCACGTCACGATCCCCGGCGGCTACTCCCGCGTCGTCGACCACCTCGTCGCCGCGCTCCCGCCAGGCACCGTCCGCTTCGGCCTCCGACTCCGCCGGCTCGACTGGGGCGAGGCTCCCGTGCGCCTGCACTTCGCCGACGGAGCGCCGTCGATCACCGCGGACCACGTCATCCTCACGGTCTCGCTGGGCGTCCTCAAGGCCAGCCTCGGCGGCAAGGACGCCTCCGCCGCGGGCGCCATCGCCTTCGACCCGCCGCTCCCGCAGTTCAAGCGCGAGGCCATCGGGCGCCTCGGCTTCGGCGTCGTGAACAAGCTGTTCATGGAGGTGGAACCTGCCGAGGCGCCGGGACCGGAGTGTGGCGGCGGCGGCGGCGGCCAGCCGCCGGAGTTCCCGTTCCTGCACATGGCGTTCCGGGGGCACGTGGCGAAGATCCCCTGGTGGATGCGCGGCACCGAGTCGATCTGCCCCGTCCACGCGGGCTCCCGCGTGGCGCTCGCGTGGTTCGCCGGGCAGGAGGCCGCGCACCTCGAGTCGCTCCCCGACGACGAGGTCATCCGCGGGGTCAACGCCACGCTGGACTCCTTCCTCCCGGGCCCGCCACGGTGGCGGGTGAAGCGGGTCATGAGGAGCGGGTGGGGCACGGAGGACCCGCTATTCCTGGGGTCCTACAGCTACGTGGCCGTCGGATCCAGCGGCGAGGACCTCGACCGGATGGCCGAGCCGCTGGCCCGCGGGCCGCCGGGAGCCGACGACGACGGCCGTGCGCCGCCGCCGCGCGTCCTGTTCGCCGGCGAGGCGACACACCGGACGCACTACTCGACGACGCACGCCGCGTACCTGAGCGGCGTAAGGGAGGCGGAGCGGCTGCTGCAGCACTACCGTTAGCGTTGCACCGACGAGTCGAGGACGCGTTCCAGCAGATTTCCCTCTGTTTTCTGCGTTTGCTTTGCTTCAACTCTCGCTAGGCACTGTTCTCATGCCGTTTCGTGTGATTCCTCACGTGGTACTAACAGTATCCATTTATTAGCTTGTGGTAGTTTGTTTGGGCTTCCGTATGAAAAAGGTCCATGAAACGATATTGATGTTACAGTGTTTTCAGAGCCGTGACGCTACGATATCGCAAGTGCTTTGCTAATGAATAACGACGCTTAGCACAGTCCCGCTAATCCTGGTTCCCAGTGGAGGTTAAAACAATGCATTTAGCTCAAGAACAAGAGAAATATACACATGGAGCCCTAGACGCATGCATATTTTGTCATTCACAAAACTTTCTTAGTTCCATACTTTTTATGCATAACTAACCGATTTCTTTTATAAAATTGCTAAATAAAATAGTTTTTTGCAATAGCTTTTCCACTTTAACAATCAGAGAAAAACACCACTAAATGGTTTCACACGCTGATTAAAACCTTGTACGATAAAGGCTCTGTACATATCCATTGCAACAATGGACTAGTAGGATTACCATGTGGAACTTGAGATGATAGCGACGTCAGGCTTTGTAAAGACTACTGAAAAGGACTTCGTAATATGTATTGGTACATTAACCGAGCAAAACGTTGCCTTCGATTGTGTGCCTGATGCTTTGAAGAGCCCTTCCGTTTTCGCGAGGGTTCATACCTTGTGTCAGCGTGTGCTTGTTGTCCTGTCCTTATTGACGGAGAGTCCAGCGTCCGCACTGAGCGACGACGGAGCGGCTGCATTTCTCGTCGGCGTCGTTTTCACTCGCCGGAACGATGATAATGTGTTGTCCATCGGCGTCTTCTCACTTTTAGTACAGCGCACAGTACGGCAGTACCTCGTCTCTCCTCTCTTGTCTGCTTCCACACGTGTAGTGCCCCTCGCTAAGCACGCCGGCAACATGACAGGTAATGTCCCCCAGTCAGGCAATCACAGCCTCCGATCCGTAGCTGTCTCTCAGCTTGTCACTTGATGACGTGCCGAGCTGAGCCTGTTTGCTTGGCTTAGCAGCCACCAGCCGTGCCTAATAAACTTGCACGAATTACTGTTACTCCAAGGGAAATTGCAAATGCGGGTGGGGGGGCAAGGCCCACCTTGGCCTTCACTATCCTCCCCACCGGTACAGAAGCACCCAAGTTTTGGAGGAAATAGGCTAAGCTATGTTCACTTTCTTTCTGATGATCAACCCAAAAAGAACATGTAAATATAGCTAGGGGTGGGCATTTTTTAACCGAAAACCGATCACCAAACCGAACCGCCCCGAACCGAACCGAAATGTCGGTTTTTCGGTGAGTTCGGTTCGGGATTGGTTTGCGTTTTTGTCGAGTTCGGTGTTTGGCTTCGGGATCGGTTTTGACCTGCCACCGAACCGATCAACCGAACCACCGATAAATATACAGCAGTGCCTCAGGCTTAGGTGATGCCGACAGCCCAGTTAACTTGGCCCAACTCCACAACTCGGCGTCTCGGCCCAAGGCCACAAGCAAGTCGCACCCCCCTGCATCCAAAACCTATCGCAGGCTCGCAGCCAAGCAGTCGGCAGTTCCCAGTCCAGGCCGGCGGCTCCGGCATCGGCGTCGGCATCGCCGACTCGCCGGTCGCCGCGGTGCACGGCCGCGAGCCCTCGGCTCCTCTAGTCCCGTCCTCCAACTCCCGTAGTCCGCGCGGAGCTCAGCGTGCGTGGGTGCGTGGGAACCAGCGGCGGGCGCGACTGCGCAAAGCCACGAAGATGGAGCGCGGTGGTCCTGTGGCGACGGTGAGCACTGAGCAGCAGAGCCCACGGTATTCTCTCCGTGCATACGAAACAACCGAGCGTATGTCCTTTTCAAGTCTTCATCTTTCTCCAATCACCACGTCATGCTATCTGATCTGTAGATCCCAAATTCCCCCTATCCTTTTCTGATTCTCACGTTGCTGATGTTCAAGCTCTTGCATTTGTACATGAGGGGCACTGATTAAACCGCGATGGCTTCAATTTGTGAGCTCGGAGCTTGGGACTTGGGAGGGCTTTATGTTCCTGAGCTTTGCTTCCTTGTATCACGAAGTTCGGTGGTGTTCGGTGAAAACCGAAAAACCAAACCGAAAGACCGAAACCGAAGTCATCGGTTTTTGATTCTGTGGTACACCGATCGGTTCTTCGTTTTGGAAAACCGAATTTTCAGAAAACCGAACAAACCGAACCGAAATGTCGGTTAAAACCGAATGCCCACCCCTAAATATAGCTCCTCATGCAAGTGGTTTGCAACACCAGGTGCAGTCGCCACCTACATGACTAAACAGCTCCTCATAGTAAACTTAGGTCCTTGTGCCTGGGTGAAGGTCAGTTAACAGACTATTTTGGTATCCACATGACAAAAATATGGACATCACTCAACAGTGATATTTTAGTAATCCAAAATTTGATTTCCAGTTTACCACTAAAGGCATAACCTCAAATGTTCAATGAGAGTGCTACTCATATACCACAACACTTCTGCACATTGACATCCATGCAATCTTGGGTAGGAATCAAAGGCATGAGTAATATATCTCATCATGGAGAAAATAAGGAACATCATTCAGTAGCAGTATTGCAGAAGTTGTGGAGAGTTTAGCTAACATGCCTAAAGTCACTGACCTTGGGGCTGTTTGCTTTTCAGCCATGACCTGCCAAACCAACTCGCGGT
>CM014270.1:61540570-61592265 GCA_004135705.1 Alloteropsis semialata
AATGTAAGTGTAAGAGTTATGAATGTGGATGAAAAAGTGTATAGAGTAATTACTAATTAAAAATCAATTTCAAATAGAAAATTATAAGTACACATCTTTATGAGCATTATTTTGAACTATTGACAAAAATAAAAGAGCAGTATGTAAATAATTTTGATTATTAGGTAGGAGTTTAATTTTTGAATAATTTTAAATATAATAGCTTTTAAAAATATTAGCCCGTGCGGGAGCACGGGTTGATGGACTAGTACTATTAATTGTGTGGATTCTTTCCTCAAATAAAGGAAAGAGTATTTTATGGTGCACCATACTTTTCAGATACTAATCTGGTACAGTGCACCGTAAAATAGCTCCAAAAGGAGAATTTCTATATAGTTTGGTCGAAATAGAATAATGTATTATATGATTTTTTTTCATTTTGCTGTCCTGACCTTGATTAATTATTCCCTTGGCCCCAAAACAAAGTTGTCTTAGGTCAGTCTCAATGGGGTTTCATGAAGAGTTTCATGGCATTAAATTTCATACCAAATCATCAAATTTGCTGATGTGGCGAGGAGATAGAAAGATGGAGTTTCATGAAATGTGAGAGGAGTTTCATCCCCATAAAACTCTCTCAGCACGGTTACCTAGTTTCTAAGTCTAAGTAACTGTGCAATAAAACTTGCACTGAGAATGGCCTTAGTTCTTACCGCTCGGATCAAGTTTACCAATTAATTAAGGTCACCCCTAACGTTGTCTGTGTATTATCGTCTCATACATCATATCGATATCGGAAAGGGTCGTAGAAGTTGGTAGCGTAGAACCATCTGAATAGGTGCAAGCTTATTTCCATCGGGAGTTTTATTTTTTATTTAATATGGTGGCACATAAAAATTTTTATGACATGTCAAAGTTTTTGAGAAAAAAGAAGAAGGAAGGAGTTTCAACGCTCCAACACTTTTTCCAAGTCACAACGTGTCTCGGAATTAAATCCGTACGAAACACCAAATAGGAACTGTGCAATGTAGGGGGTTGTTCTATCCATCAATTAATTGCTATTGTTGACATGGCACTCTTGTAAATATCAAAATAAAACTTGCCATTGGAACTAGCCTAAGTGAACTTATCATGGTGAATAAAATTCTCGATAAAAAAGAGATGCATGAAGTTAAAAATATGTGGGGATGAAGAGACTAACCCAGCCGTTTGCACGAGTGTAATTCCTGTGAGACACCAGAAGTCCGGCTTCCGTAGATAAGAGACGAAGCCACCGAGGAGGACGACAGTGGTCCATGTAAAGATCAGCACGCCCAACCCCCTTACGCCCATCATCAAGTACCCAATGAACACCGCGTAACCATTGATAATCTTCACCTCCCCCCACTCAGAGTCATCCAAGTTATACTGTCTAGCCATATTCCCCTCAAGTGCTGATCGATGAGGTGGTCTGCAACTCAGCAAAACCCTAGCATATGCTTATATATATGGCGAGGCTGAGGGATGCTCCCTTCCTTAGTTAGTTACTGTGAGCGCTTTGTTTATTATGCGGAGAACGAGGTTGGATCTTGACCAACAGCGAACGCGAGGTCGTCGTCGTACCCTTATTATTTCGAACAGCCATCCTGCTGTTCACACTGTCCAGTTCATACTACTATTTGATTCCAAGGGGAGTGCAGACTAGCTACGAACTTAATTTTAGTCACAGCCATCATCAGTGTACATTATCAATGCCACAAACATCACAGCAGTTTGTTCAAACGTGCATCACATAGGACAGTTCTGTGTGCAGACATGGCCATGGGAAAAGGTGTAGAAAATCACCATTTATTCAACCAAGATGAAGATGCTGAACTATTGTAACGTTGCTACGCTGGAGTTGCATTTTTTTTTTAACGCGGAGTGGACCGAGCTTATTCTTAAGGCCAATTTCAGTGTGAGGTTTTGTGTTGACAACTTTAAAATAGCCACGTAAACAACAAAGCAATAAAACGATGTTTGAAAGTACCCCTTCAATGGATAGTTTGATTTTGTGATTTTTATGGGCTAAGTTGGGGGTATGCGTGCATAGGCGGTTTCATCTAGATGAAACTGGTTCATTCTTTCTTTTCGTAAATTTGAGATCATATCATCAGAAAATTTTACGCGACGTATTAATTAATGTACATGAAGTCTCAATGAAACTCTTGTTGGAAATGACCTAATTAATTTTGTAATATGTCTTCGGTATCAGAAAAAGTAAGTGATCGAGGCTCTGTTAACTAATCGTCGGGGCGCGCGTGCGCGTGCGCGTGCCCGTGCCATGCCATACAGGACCGATATATTAATCTGGTGGCGAATGCACACGGACAAGAGATGCAAACTTTCGCTTTAGCCCGGACAATACCCCTCACAGCTTGTAATCTGGTGCTCCAGGCCGCACCTACGATGGATTCGGATGGCATATGTTGGAATCGAATCTGGATATGACTCTTTATTATATTTTAATCGAATACGAATATAAATATTGTCTATTCTTATCGGATACGAATACAAAACGAATATATCGAATACAGATTCATATTTGGATATATGGCTTTTTCACATGTTAATCCATCACGGATATGGATAATATCGAATATTTCATGTGATTTCACATTTTATTCGAATACGAATATTGATCGGATAGAGAAAAATAACGAAAAATGAATTCGGATATATCCATTTAACATCTATATTAAAATCGAATGCGAATGAGGATATCCATATTGACATTTTAAACGAATACGAATACGAATAATTCGGATGTTTAGACATCCATATCCATTCCTAGCCGCACCAAGGCTCTTGTGTCCGCTGCAACGGTCAAGGGAAACCGGACAACAATCGTGCTTGCTATATGCCCATTTGCTCAATCGCGGAACGGAAGCACGTCTTGGCCTCGACATGCCCCCAATGTTCCCACCTCTATGAGGGCACGTACAACAGTTAAACAACAGTTGTCTGTGTGAGTCCACATCAGCAAAATGAGCTGATCTAGCCATCAATAAATAAGGAAAGAGTGTATTGTTGTCTACTATCTCGTCTCTATGTTTCCAAGTAAAACAATACCAACTAGAGGAGGCATTAAATATCATATAGACAACAACATAGACAACCAATTGTAAAGCTGTCTATTTAGCTATCTGTATATCTCAAACAGGCAACAATGATCTAAATTGTTGTACATGCCCTAATTTTGACAATACCAGCAGCACATGCCAGGAATCTGCAATTAAATTAGTGCGAAAGAATCAGCTACACGCTTTCAATGGTATATTGGTGGCTATATAAATATGCGGAAGAAGCCGATTCAGTAGATTTCACTGCTGGAAAAACACTTCTACCCCAAACCGGTAAAACGAAGCCGACGCGGATACTTGCCTTATCCCTGATGGTGCCTTCACGGCTTCATGAGCAGACACATATAGTCAGAACATGAATTTACAAACGAAAATATCAAACAATATGTTTGTTTGTTCAGTAGCGTTTCGAGAATGAGCACCTCGTGGGCCAGCAGAGCGGGCAGCAGAGAGAAAGAGAGGAGTGTTTGGAGCAATACAAAAGTGCGGCATACACGTCGATCACTTTATACCATGTCGGCCCGAGTGTGCTTTTCGTCTTTATACTTTTTTTTTTAGAAAAGAGAATCATTCCGGCCTCTGCATTCACACACATCTTGTCTTTGTACTTGGCGACTAGCTTCCATGTGTGCTGCCGAGGCATGAGAGCCTCCTGTACATTTGAATTCTTTTTCCTTTTCAATTGAATGGCAGAGCTCCTCCTGCTATTTTCGTTCAAAGAAAAGGCTATGGAGCACATATACAAGAAACATGTATTTGCTGCAGTGACCATGGCAGACCTGCAAGCGGTGCAGCCATACTCTGGCGACCTCAACCTGCAGCTCCGATCGGGCAAGTGGTGAGCTAGTACTGCTTCCTGTTCAAAATCCACTCTTGACATCACTTGACCATCAAGGGAGGGACAATAGTGTTAAATCAACATGAACAAATACATGACAGGATCACTAGTCTCGCACTTAGAACACCTAGGGCATGAAGAACAGAGAAGTAGTAGATGCAACACCATTAACAGGGACTTGAGGTCCCGACGACATAGCTGAAATCCTCGTGCCTGCATGATGCAGGCATCGATGGCGCGATCCTTAGAGTAGCAGTGAAGCCGGCGTCGTCTCGTGGCGGCGTCGGTCTTCCCGATTGCTTCAGCGCTCTTTAGGATCAGATTTGGGTCTGTTGGACGAGGCAACCCCTCACGAATACGTCGGTTCTGTGAGGGGGCCGGCTCTCCCTTTTATTGTAGCGCTGCGCAACGGGGGACCGAAACCAATGTTGGTTCGGCGCCCCCGATCAGGGCGCGTACGACTCGGTGGTCGTGGGGTCGTTCCCGTGAGTCTCGGTAGATTGGCCGAGATCATTATCCAACATTCTCCCCTATGATCGTAAGGCTAATCATCATAAGCCCTTTCTCATTAGAACTTCACACCAAAACAATGGGTTACAATAGTCAATTAAATACCACTGAACCACATTGCTTATAGCGCTACATTCCAAATCAATCGGATAAGCATAACACTTTATGGGAGTTGGTTTCTTAAGATGGTCCTCCTATTATCCAGAATCACAAGCTTTTCAGTAAACCCATGCCGGCTACATGATTACGAAAAATACTGGGTGGTAAGCCTTTTGTAAGTGGATCAGCAAGCATAAATTCGGTACCAATGTGCTCAACCTTAATTGTTTGATCCTGGACTCTATCTTTCACAACATGATACTTAATGTCAATATGTTTGGCAGAAACAATCGACTTGTTGTTACTGGAATAGAAAACTGCAGGTTGATTATCGCAGTACGTCATTAGTGGCTTTGAAATGCTGTCAACCACTCTTAAACCCGGAATAAAATTCTTTACCCATACGGCCGGCCCGGTAGCCTCATAATATGCCACATATTCAGCCTGCATTGTCGACGATGCAGTAACTGTCTGTTTAGAGCTTTTCCATGATATAGTTCCTCCTGCGAGAGTGAAGATGTAATATGAAGTGGACTTTTTGTCATCAACACACCCCGCAAAAGCAGCATCAGAATAACCAACAACCACAAGGTCATCGAACTTTCTATATACAAGCATGTATCCTTTAGTTCCTTGCAAATAGCGTAATACTTTCTTAACGGCTTTCCAGTGGTCCAAACCTGGATTTGTCTAATATCTGCCAAGTACTCTGGTAACATAAGCTAGATCAGGGCGAGTACAAACTTGAGCATACATAATGCTTCCGACAGATGAAGCATAAGGAACAGCCTTCATTTGATCGATTTCATACTGAGTCTTTGGACTCTGGAATTTCCCAAACGTATCGCCCTTCACAACAGGAGCAGGCGTGGCAGAGCACTTATGCATATTGTATCTCTTTAGCACTTTGTCAATGTATGCCTTTTGTGATAAACCTAATGTTCCTTTGGACCGATCTCGGTGAATTTCAATACCAAGAACATAAGAGGCTTCACCAAGGTCATTCATATCAAAATTTGAAGAAAGAAATCTTTTGGTCTCAAGCAGCATATCCATATCGCTACTGGCCTATAAGATGTCATCCACATAAAGAACAAGAATAGTAAATTTACTCCCCTTGAACTTAACATAAATACAATTATCAACTTTATTTTCTTTAAATTCGAATCTCCTTATGACGTCATTAAACTTCAAATACCATTGTCTAGATGCCTGTTTTAGGCCATAAATAGATTTCTTAAGCTTGCATCCCAGATGTTCTTTGCCTTCCACAACAAAACCTTCCGGCTGAGTCATGTAAACATTTTCATCCAATTCTTCATTCAGGAATGCTGTTTTAATATCCATTTGGTGCAACTCTAAATCATAATGTGCCGTAAGTGCCATAATAATCCTAAATGAATCTTTAGTTGAGACTGGAGAGAATATCTCATTATATTCAATTCCTTCCCTTTGGGTAAAACCCTTTGCCACGAGTCTTGCTTTATACCTTTCGATATTCCCTTTGGAGTCACGTTTGGTTTTGTAGACCCACTTGCAGCCTACTGTTTTGGCTCCATCAAGAATTTCTACTAAGTCCCATACATCATTTGTACCCATGGACTTTATTTCATCTTTCATTGCATCAAACCACTTAGATGAATTTTCATTCTTCATGGCCTCCTTGAATGAGCAAGGATCATCTGCCTTTCCAATATCATTTTCATCTTCATTCATACAAATTTTATAATCATTAGGTATGGCAGGTCTTCTCTCTCGCTGTGATCTCCTGATCGGTTCAACAGTTGGTTCATTAATCATTAAAGGGGACTGATGAGTCTCTTCATTATTTGTAACATTAGTGTCGATTTCAGAGTCTCTATCAGGAGAAGTAGCAACAACATCAGCTGGAGGAACAACAGGTGTCACACTCGCAGAGGGTGCTGGAGCTACAACTATTTGAGGCACGGGAAAATTAGGCTCTGGGATTAGCGGTGAGGGAACATAAACCCGCTTCTCCTCAAGATCAATCTTCCTGGGCTCCAAATTCCCACTTAGAGACGTGCCTTACAAGACAAAATACAGACCTAAACCTAGTAGGACTCGAACTGTCTTCGGGCTTCCCTTCTGCGATCAGGCCATCGTGTCTTGTTCGGAGTCTTGGTCGTCTTGGAGTCGGTAGTCGGCAATCCTCGTGGTCGGGTACCCTGGTATTACGGCCTCAACAATTTTTTTGTTAAAAAAGTATTTAAAATTTAAAATAGTCAGGATACAAGATCAAAGCAAGATAGGTTAGTATTGGTTTATAACATCTCCTAAAAGATTTCAAGATTTTTAAATTTCTGTATGTATTTTGTTTTGTTTCATTGGATTGTTTGGATGCATTGTGGTTTCAACCGACAGTGAGAATAGTTGGGGCGGGGTCAAGAGGGCTAGGCTGAGAGGAGGGACGAGAAAAATTGCACAAAAGAAATTATATATTGTTTTTTAAGGAGTAGAAAATTGACAGCTTTTCTGCCGGTTCGTTCAAAAAAAATTAGAAAAGTCGAAGCACACAGCCAAATCAATTAGCATGCAACAGTAAAGTTGGTTAGCCATGCTGCAATAGTCACACCCCTTTGGAACACAATTGTGGAACACAAGAATATATGAGCTCTACGAATCCCTGAAAAACAATGACACACGTCTGATGCTATTTTGGTATTGTGGACTTGTGGTGTGGTGTGAGTCCTTTTCCAAACAACCACTATTATCGTAATCAACAAGACTTGTTTTATCACAAATCACAACCGATCCCACGACTATATCTCCCATTCCCCATTTCCTGGATCATTTAGCCCAAATTCTCTAGCTTCCAGGGGTGAACTTCATGCAGATTGGTGGCTTGATCTTGGCAAGGGCAAGAATGGAAGACGGGAACGTCCATATGCCATCTCCGCAGATCAAACCGGACGCGACTGCAGGCACCATGAACACGGCCTCCTTCCTGTTCATCTTGTTCCAGAGAAAGACGACCAAGCTCCCCACGCACATGTCGATCGCAAAGCTCCCGCCCACGAGGAACGGCACCGCCATCGCCATGGGGAGAGGCACGAAGCTCCTGTACCTTCGCGGCACGACGTCCCTAGCCACGCTCAAGACGAACGCGAAGGCGAAGAACCCGGCGGAGAGCGAGAGGCAGTGCTTGGGCAGAACGGAGAAGCCCTCCACGCCGAGGATCGCCATGTTCCGGTAGATGAGCCCGTACGGCGCCTTCCAGTACCCGTCCGGGTTCCCGATGTCGAAGGCGTTGTAGAAGAGCAGGAACGTGAGCGGCGCGACGACGCAGCCCATGGCCGTGCCGACGAACTGCGCCACGAGCAAGGACCTGGGGGACGTCAGGGTCAGGTGGCCCGTCTTGAAGTCGTGCATCAGGTCGGCGGAGGCCAGCACCAGCTGCTTCACCAGCGTGCCGCCGGCGAGCCCGGCGACGACGCCGTTGTCCTTGCCGGCCCAGGCCGCGAAGATGAAGAGCGCGATCTTGCCGTAGTTGTAGGCCATGTTGATGTCGGTGAGCCCTGTCCCGTAGGAGTTGGCGAAGCCAAGCAGAGGGGCGAGGACGTAGGCAACGATGACGAAGTACCACTTGATCGGCCGGAACATCATCGGTATGGTGATCACGGCGATGACGCTCAGCAACGCGTACCCGGTATAGGCTGCCCAAGAAGGGACAGAGCCGCCATTAAAGACCTCGTCACGCTGTAGCTCGTCGAGTGCGACCATCTCGTCCCCGTTTACCACTGTGCCATTCGACCAACAACAGCAAACCATTTACTGAATGGTGAAAGAGATGGCGAAGTGATGAGCTTAGAGTTTAAACTGTTTTCGTTTCCTCACCTCTGTTGCTAGCACGTTTGCGGTTTAGTCGTTCGTGCAGGCTCCTGACGGTGACAGCAAAGACTTTAAGGAAGTGGTACATGCCGTCTCCCATGATCAGAGCTATGCAGAGGAATGACTGCAAGGCGAAAAAGAAATGAAATTTATTGATCACACATATTGTCCAGTACTACTTTTAATTTGTTTTAGAGTACACTAGTCTATCAACCCGTGCTCCCGCACGTGCTAATATCTTAAAAAGCAATTATGTTTAAAAATTATTTATAAATTAAACTCCTATCTAATAAACAAAATTGTTTACATATTACTCTTTCATTTCTTTCATCAATACTTCAACATAATAATCATATAGATGTGCACTTATCTTTTTTTATTTGCGATTGATTTTTAATTAGTAATTACTCTATACACTTTTTCATCCACATTCACACTTTTTTTATCTTGTATCGCACCTCCATACATTATATTTAGCATAAAATCAATATTTTTCATCACTTCCTCACATATACATGTATAGATAGTCTACATGGCGACACTTATCATGCGTGTATACCTTAACTTATTGTTTCTATATTAACAATGATAAATAGAAGATTTAGAATCATATATTAGTTTACTTTTAAACTTTTCGGTAGGATGGACATGAAGATAATTAGATTAAGATTTAGGTGCTTAGTTTAGGTTATCTTTAAAAAAGACATACATGGGTAACTTAGATACAAATTTCAAATGTCATTTTAAGTTATCCTTTATAATGATATGCAGAGTAAATTAGATAAATATTATGGGGTTAATTTAAATTATTTTTCATAATGTTATAGCTTGATAGTTTAGATATAGTTTTGGAGTTTATTTTATAATATTGTATAATTATAGTGGTGGATAACTTTTTAAAAATTATAATTGACTATGGCTATTAGAGTTTACATGATTGATGTTTCTGATTTCTGTGAGAATTTCTAGGATTTGTCTTTTTTTTCTAGCGTGTCTTGTAAGAACTAATTTGGAGTCTCCAATTAAATAATTAAGGTTACATTGCTACCAGACTATTACCTTGAGCTATCTCTCATATGTTAAATATTTGAACACAGTACCTATATAGATATATACTTATTATTTTCATCCGATTGTGATAGATTTTAGTGAGTAATTACTCTATAATATTTTCATACACATTTATAATATTCAAATTTTCACTTTGCATCACATGTATGCGCTTGAATTTATTTAATAAACCCTAAGTTTGAACTATAATTTTAACATAGAAATCTATATTCTCATCACTTCCCCTATATCTTTATAAATGACAACACACATGATGCGTATATGCCTTAATCACTATATCATAAACCAATAAAGTATGAAATACACGATTTAGAATCTTATATTGGTGTATATTTTCTATTAAGGTGATTTGGATTCAAATGTAGGTTTACCTCATGTTATTTTTTGTAATGACGTATGTGAGTAATATAAATGTAAAATTAAGAGGTTACTTTAAGTTATTTTTAAGTATTCATAGTGGGTAATTTACTTGGAAATTTAGGAGGTTATTTTAAATATTATTTATAATGGCATAAGTGGGTAGTTTTGATGAAGATTAGGGGGTTATTTTGTTTATTTTATATAATGGCAGAGGTGGGTAATTTAGATATAGATTTAGGGGGTTACTTTAAGCTATTTTCATAATGGCATAGGTGGGTAATTTTTTAAAAAACATAATAGATCTAATGGCTATGATGATTTGAGTGTTCCAATTGATGGCCAGATGTTTTGCTTTTTTGTGAGAATTTTAGGATTTCTCTCTTTTTCTAGAATGTCCACGTAGGATCTTAGATGGCTTCACCTGGAGGCTTCAAAAAGAGCCCTCCAATTAGTAATAGTAAGATAAGATGACGTTTAAGATATTTATGAACAGAGAAAGTATGTAGCAACCAATGAGCAAATTGAGAATGTGACGAACCTTGTAACCATAGAGACTTTTCATGCTGCTTGCTGGTATGTTTGCAGGGTACCAATCTCCTTTCATTTTTCTGATGAGTGGCCACAGTATTCCCCAAGACAAGATGGCACCAAGGAGGGTGGAGATGTTCACAAGGTGGGAACAAATCATCCCCGCGCCCACATAGGTCATGCTAAAGTCGAAGAAGAATCTGATAGTCATAGAAAATGAGAAATTAGTGCTACTCAAATCATTGAGATCTTTGATGAGCAATATACTAGCTGGCAAACAAGATTACGTTTGCTTCCAAGCTTTCAAGCCGAATGTAGGGAACTGAACAAATCCGCAGACATCGCCGCCTGCGAAGAACCATTGGAAGAAGCTCCATGTGAAGCTGAGCCCAAAGTATTTAAGAAACCCTCGGACTTGCTTCCTGTCATGAAAAGCGAATGCTCATCAAGAATTGGTCTGCTCGAAGACTATTTGAAAATGCGGATGTATACATTTTCACTGTTGTATTTTCTTTCTTTTAAAAAAAATGAATATGTAATAATACATGTAAGTGAGGCTAGATGGTGATGTCCATACTTTGCATTTTTGTCACCCTGCTTGGTGTGGAAACCGTTTATGAGAACAGCAGTTGCAGTTCCACTTGGGTAAGTTAACTTGTAGTCAATCACCAAAACCTGAAAATATCATGTAATACCATTGAGTAGAAAATACATGGTAAACATGAATATAGTTTTTCAGCACCAAGATTTCCAACATTTTTTGTCAGCCATCCAACTTTATGATCTAGTAGCTTACATTAGATCTTAGTGCTAAAAAATGGATCAGGTGAAGAAGGTTTCTATCCTCCTAATTTTTAGTATAATATATTTTGTACAAAATTACACCCCAAAATGATTGTAACTGAGACTTCAATGTAAACTAATATGAGCCATTAAAACTCATCTGTTGGAGTCTTCTGAAACACTCAGGTGAAAATTTAACTTCCCCTTTTCCAAAGCAAAAAACCATTTTCTTGAAACAATACAAACTACTAGTACCTCCAATCATTTGGGTCTCGTAGGCCATCCCCAACCCTCCAACTAGGATAGTTTCTATAGCATTAATTACATTGCCACCTAGGACTATTAGCTTACATGGCACTATATTAAATAAGAGAGAGAGTGGAGAGAGGAAGAAACCGGGTCTCATGCAAGACCCAGTTTCCTCACGGGAACCTATGCACTAGACACCATCAAGTCATGCATTGGGAGATGGTAGTGTCCTCATGATAATTGAACAACAAATATGATTGGTAGAGATGAGAGAGAATGGTGGATTGAGTATTAATTATGGACCTACATGAAGAAACTATGCATTGAGAGATGTAGTTTCTAAACATAGTGTCTTGCTTAGTTGGCAATATAGACACTATCTATGGACACCATGGGTTGGGGATGGCCGTAGTAAAATGAAAAAAATCTGTTATAAATACAACCAAACTGTACGATTCAATTGTACGACTAGATTCATATACCGGATCGAGATAATAATTCTGGTCGTAAAGCTCAGTCACAGTCCAGTCGATGTCTACAAATTTGCAAGTTCAGACAAAAACACAGCTATGTCTAGACCTATAGTCAAGTTTGTTTTTTTTTTTGAACGAACATATAGTCAAGTTTGTGTGCGCGTGCGTGCTGTAATACAAATTCTCATAATGTTGACAACTGGAAAACAAGAAAAGGATGAGTTTGTGCTGCGGTGCTGCCTGCTTAGCTGAGTGCCTGAGTTTGCGTCCTGATGGAAAACGAGGATTGGAAGAGATAGAAACGGCACCTTTCTGAGCGGAATCAAGCTTAGGAGTCCCCCGAAGCTGATGGCCAGGAGGAAGGCAGCCATCCAGCCAAACCCGGGGTCCTTGTAGCTCCCCGGCGTGTTGGCCGGCGAGTTCCCGGACAGCTCGTACGTCTTCTTGTCCAGGCCCAGCAGCGTCGACCCGAACCCCCCTGCATGCGTGGGCACACCAACAATCAATCACTCCTCACGACGAGATTTTCCGGCTGGAGATTCATGGTCATGCGCCGCGCCGAGGCAGTGAACTGACCGCCGTAGGCGATGGTGTAGCAGGCGACGGCGCAGGTCTCGATGACGCAGTTCTCCTGGCGCGTGAAGGGGCGGTGCGCGACACCGAGGCGCTCCAGCGCGCGCGTCCACCCGCGGAGCGCCAGGAAGGCCATCAGCGCCGCGGAGACGTTCAGCGTGGGCACCAGCCCCGTGGTGAGCGCGATCTTCATCACGATGACGGTGAAGACGAAGCCGATGAGCAGCGCCGCCACCATGCCGCGCACGGTCACCTGCTCGCGCCACGGCGCCACCTGCTCCTTCTCGCGGGACGCCGCGGCATCGGACTCCATGTCGTCCTCATCAGGCGCCGGCTCGAGCTTCTCGATCTCGTCCGCGGCGGCCGCGCCCCCGCCGCGCGCCACGGCGTCGTCCATGGTGGATGGCATTCCTGCGCTCGCCTGCCTCCTCGGCAGCACGAAGCAACTGATCCCAGGAGAAGTGGCAGTACAGTGGTGCAGCTGGCCTTAAGGCGAATTGCGCTAAGAGAGTAAGAGACGGATGAGATTGCGATGTCAATAGTAAGATGAGCTTTTTATAGAGAAATCTTTGATGAAATGTCAACTCCCCTGCAAAAAAATGTATTCCAAAATCATTTTTATTGTGGCGAGAAGTAGTTTGTTCACATTCGATGAATGGTGCTAGCGGTCGAATGTTTCCTGTCCACTCTTCTTCACGAAGGTCATATTCATATATAGCTCATCTCATCAGAAGATAATCAGATGGGCACTGTTCTTCTTGTACTATACTCTAATCTAATTTCATCTCGCTTGCAATCACTAGTCGAAACACTGGAGTTTATTTCGCCCCAAAAGAAAGTGTATACTAGGAAATTTTCAAGTCGTTGCATAATTAGCTGTCGAGATAGTTGTTAGGGGAAGAGTGAAAGCGACTCTAGCGAGTCGATCGATAAGTGGCAGCGTTTTTCTTGCCGTCTTGTCTGCACAATGGATCTTGCCATCTTGGACAGATCGATGGAACATGAATTCTTTGCACGCAGAGCTGATGAATAGGCCAGTAGTCACATCTGCCAAGTGCTCGCACCTTGCGCGCTCCGCGAAATGGAATTTGAACCTTTCTAGGGCATGGAATTTGAACTCTGTAACGATTATAAAGAACACCTAACCAGCAGATTTTTTTTGGGTGGAAAGTACGAGAGGACAAATACCACAATGGGTCTCAATTTGTCTCAATTATTCAAAAACAATGGGTCTCAACTCTCAATTTGTACGAGCTTTCTTGGTGCTAAAAGAACATGGAAACTGCCTAACCGTGCTGCAGACTAAGGGCGTGCTTGTTTCCGTTTCTTTCCACCACGCTTAGATTCTAAGATAAGTGAAAATTTCTTAATTTTTGATTCTCGATTATTGTAGTTCAATCTCTGAAATGGATTATCAGAGAATCGAGAATAATAAAAAATAATCAAGATGTTGGGTGGGATTCTCGCTTATTTTGACCGATAAACTGATTATAAGCGAAAACAAACACGCCCTAGAACTGGTTTCAGAATCAGCAACAAACCTAGAAGGGGGCAGCCTATTCTGACAGAAGCAGACATAAATCCCAGGAAGAAAATACTTGCAGAAAGACAACCAGAGACACACATGTCGTTGCTCTGGACACGGTTAACCTATGTAAACAATGATTAAACACAGCTGGGGAAGTTGGTGCAGTTTTTTCCCGGGATAAAATAAACTAAAGCAAAGGGCCTACTTCATGCCGCTCTGCTACTTCGATCGCTGACTTTGAACACCGATATTGCAGCAAGGCAATCAGTGCTCTAATCCGTTGACTTTGCCAACAACACCTTTCAAGCTTAAGCAGTTGGGAGGGAACTCATGTGGCTCTGTTGCCACAGAAACAGTTTAAGCACGAAAGCAGGACTGGCAAGGGATTATAGAAAATTTGGGAATGATTTAGGATAAAATTACCATTGTTTGATGCTAGGGAACTTGTCATGTCTCTATGTTTGGGCCATCTGCCAAGTCCAAGATGTCAGATTAGACCGGCAGCCTGTATGATTGCTTCCCGTGAGCAAGCTAATCCCGGATTAGTAATCCGTCAGTTGACTTCCAGAAAATATTGAAATATTTTCTGTTGTGAATTCAAATCCTTTTTTACAGTAAATTGTGAATTCAAATCCTAAGGGCGAAATTATATATCGGTGCGCATTTGGAATGGAAAAGCCCAGAAGAGCCGAGGGAACCCAGCCCAACAACGGAGTCGAAAAGCCCAGAAGAGCCGAGGGAACCCAGCCCAATAACAGAGTCAAAAAGTCCAGAAGAGCCGAGGGAACCCAGCCCAACAGTGGAGTCGAAAAGCCCAGAAGAGCCGAGGGAACCCAGCCCAACAACGGAGTAGGGACAGGACAGTGACAGATTGAAATTTTTTTATTTTTAATTTTTTTTTACGATTTTGCAAAAACGATGTCCGGATGGAAAGGACCTTGATGCCGCCTAGAGGGGGGTGAATAGGCGAGATCTGAAATTATTGCCACTTAAAACAAATTTATTAGCGACAATTGGATATTCCAAATAACACTTTTAGAAATTCAATAAATCAACTTCTAAAAGGATCTTTGGAATCTCCTGGTAAGAGAGTCAAACGCCTAGCGCAACGGGAAATGCACACTGCCACCAAAACCGGTTCCACTGGTTTTTCCCCGGCAGTGAACCCTCAAGTTAGATTGAATATGCTAGGGAGCTCGGAATCAAACCAAACTCGGAGATGATGATTGAAATGTCTTTCTAAGGTATATCTTCAAGTCACTGCACTCAAAAACACATATACAACAATATTGAGCAATTTCACCAATTTGCAATATAAGCACAAAGAAGCTCAAACCAGCGGGGAGACACAAGATTTGTTTTCTCGAAGTTCGGATTCACCGCTCGCACCAAGCAGCCACCAAGGCACGGTGAATCCTACTCTCCGTTGAGGAAGCTTATGCGACCACACTAGGTCAAACTATTTCCTCTTTCCACTAGTTTGCTTCTTCCCTTTCGGAGGCGAAGCACGACCTGCACAAACTTTCCCACAGCTCACCACACCTTGGTACCTCACGGGCAACACCTAGCCGTCTAAGAGCGAAGCTCCAAGAGTAACAAATGAATCACACAAGCTTGATGAAGTCCAACAGTGCTCAAGGTGCTTTGGTGCTCTCAATCTTCTCACAATGGCTGCTCTCTCTACTACCCAACACAAAATATCTCACAATGTCAAGCAACCTCACAAATAGGGGTTGGAGAGAGCTAGAATGGATTTTTCTTGGCAAGGAAGAGTAGAGAAGCACTATAGCAACCTCAGGAACAGCAGCTTGCTACAGGGGAGGTCGTGGGGTCTAAATACACCACTCCCCAAAAACTAGCCGTTAGGAACCCAGTGAAAAATGGTGCCACCGGTTCCTAAAACCGGTGCTACCGGAATTCAAACCAACTAGCCGTTGGAGCACCCTGACACAAAACCGGTGCCACCGGTTTCCCAAAATCGGTGCCCTGGCAAAACCTAACAAGTGTACGTGTAGCTTTTGTGTCTCTTAACAACTCACATGGGTTTCTTGAGCACTTAGACAATTTCAAGACTACCTGTGATGCATCCCTCTTAGTAGTATGGCATACTTATACTCAAGATCAAATATAAATACAAATACTATTTATTCACTTGAGCTTCATCATTTTGACCCTAGCCATACTTCTTCAATGTATCCGCTTGAGAGTTGCATCCAACTTGTCTCTTTGAATTGAGCACCTCAATCTTGAGCTAGTGACTTGAACCATTGTCTTTGAATGAAATCCACTTCTAGTCCAATTCACCTTTTCACAACATAATTCTAGAAAAAATTGATACTTACCAATATGAACACCAAATGTGACCAAGATTCATCAATTTGAAATCCAAAGAAAATTTCGTCACCCTAGCAAAGGTACATGACCCAAGTCCGCAACTTGATCACACATTGCTTAGTACCTAGAAACACTATCCCGAACTCCACCTCTTCATCCTTGCATTGCATATAGCTTCACATTAGTTTGTATCAACAAAGAACACCATTTCTTGATATGCAATATATCCACTTTATTTTGACCTTTCATTTCTATCAAAGTCATCATGTCTTGTTTGCAAGTCATTCTTTAAATATAGACCAAGGATGAGCCATATCACCATGTCTCTTGTCAATTCAACCATGCATTATACAACATTTTTATCGAACATGATCTAAGATATCCCATATCAATATTAAACAAGCTTTTATCAATTTAGAGACCAATATATCATACATGTCATTATGTCTCTTTCTTTATTGCACCATAGCTTGCCATCTTTCATATTCATATATAATGGGAGCAACCACTTATTTATTCATGTCAACATGAGCCATCCACATTGAATTCAACCAATGACCAATAGTGAATCATCAATATACAATTTAATTCCTGCTCATAATCTTTAACAAACATGTTAGTCTTTAATCGTTTTGTCATACAATTCACCAAAACCCACATAGGAGGCCTAGATGCACTTTCAGTCACCCAACCGCCGATTGAAACGGCGGTCGCCCCAAAACCGCCGTATCAAACGGCGGATAGAAAAACCGCCGAATGAAACGACGGTAAGCTACACTACCCACGGTCCTACAGTAACCACGTGGGTACTGTAGCACTTCACTGCCAATTCAAGCGATGGTTCCTCACTCCCGTGTCAAAAAAATGATTAATTTTTCATATGAACTTGAATGGAGCTAAACTTTATACGAAAATTGTAGATCTCGACGAGATCTACAACTTTATAGTTCAAATTTTTTTCATTTGAAATCATCTTCATGTTCAAATAATCCACACAATATTCATATCTAAAATTTGAGTTTTATATCTGAACATTGTCTCGATTATTTGAGCACCAAAAATAGATTATTTGAGCACCAAAAATAATTTGCAATGAAAAAAGTTTGAACAACAAAGTTGTAGATCTCATCAAGCTCTACAATTTTCGTACGAAGCTTATCTCTAACTGAATTCATATGAAAAAGTTATAATTTTTTGAAGATGTGATGTCCAGAGAAGGAAAATTCTTCTGGTTCATTAGATTTGCATTGTGCGGATTATTTGAACATGAAGATGATTTCAAATGAAAAGTTTGAACTATAAAGTTGTAGATTTCGTCGAGATCTACAATTTTCGTATAAATTTTAGCTCCATTCAAGTTTATATGTGTTGACGTCCAAAAAGTCAGGCGTTGACTCTCGAAAATTAACACTGTGGCCTCGAAGATTTGCTTTACTTCAGTGCAGGTCCAAAATTTTGAGGTTCGGGGCGTGCCAGCCAATTTGACTTGAAACTGACAAGGTAGAGTTTAATCAGTAAGCAACGAGGAACTCATCGGCCAAAGTCCCGATTTGTTCCGGAAATCGGATCAGCATAAAAGAAAGTCCGATTTTGATAGCAAGAACCATCGGCCTTGAGTCCGATTCATGAAAATATAACATGTATTGAAATAACCATCGGCTGTAGAAACTGAATCGGAGATAGATCTAATCTAAGCTCATTCTTTAATATGCATCTTTCCAAAGAGGATAAACAAACTGAACCGCATGTCACTAACAATCGGATCGATTTCGAGACAGCGTTGCTAGCAGGGTACCGATTAACTTACTTACTCCGATAGATCGATATATATCAAGAAACTCGTTTAAATCAGATCTATTTGTAACTTGCTTATTAAATCTAAATCAGCTATATAAACAATATAACTGTTCAATCGGAAGTTATCTCTGGTCAACCAACAACATCAGTGCCTCCTCCGATTGAACCTGCTCATGCGCTTTAGATAGAAGCCAGTACGAACGTCGCTCAACCTCAAGTAATCCCCGATTACGTCCGAGAGGGTTAATTTAAACTGGTACCGATTCATCCTCTTGTGTCAATATTTATTATTTTGATAACACTCATTCATCAATACTTTGTTTCAGGCGCACGATTCTCCGGCCATGAGCTTCGCATCATTCGATCTGGACGCCGCTATCGGAGAAGAAGAAATCAGTTCCGCGCAATCATCCTCTACCATCTCCGATGAGGTCAAGGCAAAGCTTCAAGAAATGCTGAACCAACTGAACAAAAGCATCGCCATCCTTGTGGAAGATACAGAACCGATTCGCCAAATCTTCAAGGAATTAAAGGGTCAGCTGCCACTGGAGCTGGAAAATGCAATAATCCCCGTCGCCTTTATCGAGGGTCACCAACCCCAAGTCTTTGCTGCTCGTCATAGGATATCAGAGCGACTAGCTCAGCAAGACTTGATCAAGAAACGCGACGATGGCCGAGATAAATTGAAAGCTATGCAGGCCCAAATCAAGACCCTGGAAGCCAAACCAACGCAGTTAGAGAATCGGATGAAGCATCTCCAAGGCATTCAAGCTGAACTGCTCAAACGGCTCGAAGAAGTCCGTAAAGAAATGTCGGAAACCCAAGACGAGCTCAACCAGATCCCCGCATCTATCACATCGGCGCATGAGAACTTGCAGAAACGTCTGGATGAGGTTCGCCAAGTCCATAGAAGCATCAAGAACGTGCCTGGCTCCGATGTAGCAGATTTAGAAGAAATCCAGAAAGTTGACAACATTCGCTTGGGCGCGATCGAGATGATCCGCAAATTCTTGTAATAATTAAACACTTTAGTCATGCTGCTCCAATGACATCGATCATCGATGAACTCAGTTGGATCCGACGATGCTGATCGTCGATGAACACTTAATTTGTAAATATTTTTTGCTCTAAAGGCGATACGTATCGTATCGGCTATCTTTAGACGACATCTTTTAGAATATTGGCTTTATGAATCTACCCAAACACTTGGATAATATTTCTTCAAATATTTTTCATTAAGCGCTTTTGAAAACACCTCTCCTTCCAATGTTTCCAAAATATACGCATTTCCTGGAACGCACCGATTTACACGATAGGGACCTTCCCAATTTGGCGACCATTTTCCAAACTTAGAACTTTTAATCCCTATCGGCAAAATCAGCTTCCAAACCAATTCTCCTTCGATGAACTCTTTTGACTTAACCTTTTTATCATAATACTTAGCAACACGCACTTTATTATTTTCAATATTCTCCAAAGCTCTCAAACGGGTTTCAGCCAAATCGTCCAGTTCAAAATTCATCAAACTTTTATATTCATTGGCAGCCAAGTTTCCTTATTCCGATATTCGTCTCGATCCAATTTTGATCTCCCAAGGTAAAGCAGCTTCATGTCCATAAACCAAATGATATGGGGACAATTTAGTGGATCCATGACACGCCATCCGATATGCCCACAATGATTCGGTCAACGTTAGATGCCATCGCCTTGGTTGTTCATCAATCTTTCGCTTGATGATTTTGATAATTCTTTTATTTGATGCTTCTGCCTGACCATTGGCTTGCGCATAATAAGGAGAAGAATTCAATAATTTAATACCCATACTGGCAGCAAAATCTTGAAATTCATTAGACATAAACATAGTTCCCTGATCGGTTGTGATAGTTTGAGGAATACCAAATCGATATATAATATGCTCCTTAACGAATTCCACCATATTTTTGGAATCGGCAATCTTCAAAGGAATTGCCTCGACCCACTTAGTAAAATAATCTGTTGCCACCAATATGAACTTATGACCCTTGCTTGATGATGGATAAATCTGCCCGATCAAATCAATTCCCCATCCTCGAAAAGGCCATGGCGTGATAATCGGATTCATGGCTGACGCAGGCGCTTTCTGCACATTTCCAAATTTCTGGCATTCTTGGCAACCTTTGTAATACTCAAAACAATCTTCCAAAATCGTTGGCAAAAAACAACCCATCTTTCTAATAATCCACTTCATCTTATAAGCCGATTGATGTGCACCACAAACTCCCTCATGCACTTCATCCATCATATCTTTGGATTCCGGTTTACACAAACATCGGAACAATACACCATCAATCGTCTTATAATATAATTGATCATCAAGCAACACATATTTAACAGCCATGAATCTTAATTTCCTGGAAACCTTTTGTGACGGATCCTTAAGATAATTTACAATCTCATACCTTCAATCTCCGATTTCTGGCTCAATCGTCATGATCTCATGAAAACGCCGATAGCCAGAAGCAGCTTGCGCCAAATTGTTGGCTTCCTGATTTTGAGCCTTGGGAATATGTTCAATATTAACCATCACAAATTCTTTCAACAATAATCGGCATTCTTCGAAATAATGAATCAAAACATCATCCTTGCATTCATATTTACCGATTAATTGATAAATCACCAACTGGGAGTCTCCAAAAATCTCAACAGCTTCAGCTCCGATTTCCAACAATAACTTTAACCCTTTAAGCAATACTTCATACTCAACCCGATTATTGGTGAAACTTGGATCCATCGGATAACTGAATTCAAAATTTGCCCCCCGAGACGAAATAATAACGATTCCGATGCCACATCCTTGGCCACACGAGGACCCATAAAAAAATAATGTCCAAGGCATCTGCTCAACCACTTTAATTAATTTCATCTCCGATGTGTTGTGTTACGAAATCAGCCATTACTTGTCCTTTTACTGCTTTAGCCGATTCATACTTCAAGTCAAACTCCGATAATGCCAATATCCACTTCCCGATTCTGCCTTTCAGCATCGGCATAGACAACATATATTTGACCACATCGGTTTTATAAACAATAGTGCACTCAGAAGATAATAAATAATGTCTCAACTTAGTGCATGAAAAATATCGGCATAAGTATAATTTTTCAACCGGTAAATATCTTATTTCCGCATCAATCAACTTCTGACTCAAATAATAAATCACTATTTCCTTTCCTTCAAACTCTTGAATAAGAACAGATCCGATTGATAACTCATCGGTCGACAAATATAATCAGAATGGCTTATCTCTCTGAGGTGGAATCAAAACTGGCGGTGTCATCATATATTGTTTTATCTCATCAAATGCCTTTTGTTGATCTTCTCCCCAGATGAATTCTTCATTGGCTTTTAATTTCAGCAACGGGGAAAAGGGACGAATTCTCCCAGATAAATTTGAAATAAATTTTTTGACAAAATTAATCTTACCGATTAACGACTGGAGACTCGTTTTATCGGTGGGTGGCTTAGCATCTCTTATAGCCTTCATGCTCTTCTGTCCGACTTCAATCCCTTTTTCATGAACCATAAAGCCCAAAAATTGTCCGGCCAATACTCCAAATGCACATTTATTAGGATTCATCTTTAAACCATGTTTTCTTGTACATTCCAGAGTTTCTCGCAAATCGGCCAGATGCTGCTTGTATCCATCGGACTTCACCACTACATCATCAATATAAATTTCAACAATCCTGCCGATCAACTTGTGAAATATATAATTCATTGCCCTTTGATACGTGGCGCCAGCATTTTTCAAACAAAAGTCATTACAACCCACTCATATAATCCAAGTGCACCAGGACATCGGAATGCAGTTTTAGGAATATCTTCTTCTGCCATAAAAAATTGATTATATCCTGCATTACCATCCATAAAACTAATCACCTTATGTCCCGAGGCTGCATCGACCAACATATTGGCAATCGTCACGGATATCCATCCATCGGAGTCGCCTTGTTAAGATTCCTGAAATCGATACAAACTCGCAATTTCCCATTTTTCTTGAAAACAGGAACGATATTAGATATCCATTCAGCATATCGGTAAGGTTGAATAAATTTAGCTTCATATAACTGAGTTATTTTGGCTTTTATTTCTTTATCTAACTCAGGTTTAAATCGTCTCGGCGCTTGTTTAAAAGGCCGATACCCTGGTTTGATCGGGAGCCGATGTTCAACAATAGATCAGCTTAAACCTGGCATCTCATAGTATTCCCAAGCAAAACAATCACGATACTCTTTTAATAACTTTATTAATTTTTATTTAAACTCAGGATATAACTTTGCACTCACATATGTCGACCGAGGTCTATCTCCTAAACCTATATCTATTTCCTCTAACTCATCGGCCGACATAAACCCTTGACCAAGTTTTTCTTCATCTTCAATAAAATCATCCATTAATACAAACTCTTGGAGCCGACTGCTTGGATCGGCTTTAACCCGTCATCGGACACTTGGATAAAATCACCTTCCCAAACCTTGCCCGATAAGCACTCAATTCCTTCAAACCCCCAAACTGTCAAATCGGAGGTTGCAACGCTGACCGATTCGTCGGCTTGAACAGTCTCAATGTGATCTCCATGCCATTGGATGAGACATTGATGCATAGTAAACGGCACACAGCAATTAGCATGAATCCAATCATGTCTCAGGAGCAAACTGTAAGACCCTTTACTGTCGATGACGAAGAACGTAGTAGGCAAAGTCTTGTTTCCGATCGTCAGTTCAACATTTAATGCCCCCCGAGCCGGTGATGGATTTTCACCAAAGTCCTTAAGCATCATATCGGTCTTGATCAAATCAGCAGGCCCTTTGCCAAGCTTCCGATATGTAGTATAAGGCATCAAATTCACAGCAGCTCCCCCATCAACAAGCATCTTGGTCATCGGCTTGCCATCAACATTCCCTTTAACATATAAAGGCCTAAAATGCCGATACTTCTCATCAACTGGCTTTTCAAACACAGCTAGTTGAGGTTGCAGAATTAACTGTGCCATAGCTTCTTCAATATCATCGGCCTCATCATCTGTTGAACTAATATTGTACTCAACAGGCAGCACAAAAACCATATTCACTGATGCCAACGGTCCATCATCATCACGTTTAGGCTTAGCTCTCCAAACTTTAGAATTTTCTTCTCCTTGATGCTTTTCCTTGAGCAATTCCTTGAGTCGGAGATGCTGAATCCTTCTCTTTTGTGTCTTGGTCAAACCTTCAGGACACCATTGTGGATTGACCCCTGGACGTAGGTCCGATTTATCCCCCAAGTCCTCCGATTCCTATGCATCTTCTGGCTCTTGAATAGTCTCCTTTTTCCTGTACACCAGACGATCATACACAGAAAGACGGTCTCCTTTATATTTTTGGCGATCATTATACCTTCGACGATCATCGTCCCATCGGTCAAAACACCGATTTTCATACTCACGCCGATCATGGTATTCACGCCAGTCTTCGCATTCTTGTTGATAAGCTACCTCATCATGCCAGCTGCATCGGCACCCAAAATCCAATCGGTCATGAACAGAATGTCGCTGCCTTTTTAAATCCCTGTAACTTTCATACTGATTACTACATTCTGAACAATCGTAGATCGATGGGAGCCTTAACTTTTCATTCCAACAGAACCTGAAGAACGGACATCCCCAATGATCTTCATTATCGAACCTCTTCATCGGAGGACTCCGATCCCTTTCTTGCTGACGCATATATTTGTCAATGAGCTGCCCCGATGTGACTCTAGGCTTCTCCCTGCATCGGTTATCTTCCCGATAGTGCTGATGACTCCGATTTTGCACATCATCGGCCGATACTTGGCAATCTGGATCAACAGCTCCCGATTTCTTCGCATTCTCCGACATGAGGACCTTAGCTTTTAACTTTTTATTGGGTGCTCCGATCTCAACCATATTTTGAGGGAACGGATGCCCATCAAGCTTCATCGGTTTTTTGCCAGTTTCAACTTTAATAATCCCCTTCTCAATTGCCGATTGAATCTCATTGCGGAAAACTTTGCAATCATTGGTATGATGAGAAACCGAATTATGCCACTTGCAATATTTCTTTTTCTTTAATTCTTTGGCTGAAGGAATTATATGATTTGAGGAAAGCCTGATTTGTTTCTCTGCTAACAACAAATTAAATATTTTATCGGCTTTGGTAATATCGAAACTGTACCTTTCTGGCTCAACCGTAACCCATGGACAGGCGACAGAATTCTTGTTCTTAGTCCATTCAGCCAAATCGATCTCAGCTTCTTCTCCATCGGAGTCATATTCAATATTAGCAATCTTCCTCTGAAACTTCTCCCTCCGATAATCATTTCTGCGCCCTTCATGCTGAGAGAGCTTTTGAATCATGTGCCCCAAACCTTCAAAATCTTGACTTGTGTATCGGTCTCTGACCTGAGGCAATAACCCTTGGAAAGCCAAATCGACCAATTGTCCCTCCGATAGATTTAATGAATAGCATCGGCTGCGAACATCTCTGAATCTTTGAACAAACTCGCTAACCGATTCCCCGTTTCTCTGTCGGAGCGCAGTCAAATCGAACAGTTTGGTCTCTTGTACTCCCATGAAGAAATAGGCGTGAAATTGCTTTTTTAAATCGGCCCAATTACTGATGGAATTAGGTGGCAATGAAGAAAATCACGAAAAGGCCGATCCAGAAAGTGACGTGGGAAACAGCTTAACTTTCAACGGATCAATCGATGCTACTTCACCACATTGAATTGTGTAGCGACTAATATGCTCAATGGTGGTAACATCTCTTTGTCTGAAAAATTTGTAGAAATCCGGAATCCTGAATCGGGCTGGCATAGGTAGTGTATCAAACCAGTCCGGATACGGCTTCCGATACAGATAGGATTGTCCTTTAGGCTTCAAACCAAACTGATTCTTCATGACATCAGCAATCTTATCTGTCCAANTAGATCGATGGGAGCCTTAACTTTTCATTCCAGCAGAACCTGAAGAACGGACATCCCCAATGATCTTCATTATCGAACTTCTTCATCGGAGGACTCTGATCCCTTTCTTGCTGGCGCATATATTTGTCAATGAGCTGCCCCGATGTGACTCTAGGCTTCTCCCTGCGTCGGTGATCTTCCCGATAGTGCTGATGACTCCGATTTTGCACATCATCGGCCGATACTTGGCAATCTGGATCAACAGCTCCCGATTTCTTCGCATTCTCCGACGTGAGGACCTTAGCTTTTAACTTTTTATTGGGTGCTCCGATCTCAACCATATTTTGAGGGAACGGATGCCCATCAAGCTTCATCGGTTTTTTGCCAGTTTCAACTTTAATAACCCCCTTCTCAATTGCCGATTGAATCTCATTGCGGAAAACTTTGCAATCATTGGTATGATGAGAAACCGAATTATGCCACTTGCAATATTTCTTTTTCTTTAATTCTTTGGCTGAAGAAATTATATGATTTGAGGAAAGCCTGATTTGTTTCTCTGCTAACAGCAAATTAAATATTTTATCGGCTTTGGTAATATCGAAACTGTACCTTTCTGGCTCGACCTTAACCCATGGACAGGCGACAGAATTCTTGTTCTTGGTCCATTCAGCCAAATCGATCTCAGCTTCTTCCCCATCGGAGTCATATTCGATATTAGCAATCTTTCTCTGAAACTTCTCCCTCCGATAATCATTTCCACGTCCTTCATGCTGAGAGAGCTTTTGAATCATGTGCTCAAAGCCATGACTTGTGTATCAGTCTCTGACCTGAGGCAATAACCCTTGGAAAGCCAAATCAACCAATTGTCCCTCCGATAGATTCAATGAATAGCATCGGCTGCGAACATCTCTGAATCTTTGGACAAACTCGCTAACCGATTCCCCGTTTCTCTGTCGGAGCGCAGTCAAATCGGACAGTTTGGTCTCTTGTACTCCCATGAAGAAATAGGCGTTTAAATCGGCCAGATTACTGATGAAATTAGGTGGCAATGAAGAAAATCACGAAAAGGCCGATCCAGAAAGTGACGTGGGAAACAGCTTAACTTTCAACGGATCAATCGATGCTACTTCACCACATTGAATTGTGTAGCGACTAATATGCTCAATGGTGGTAACATCTCCTTGTCTAGAAAATTTGTAGAAATCCGGAATCCTGAATCGGGCTGGCATAGGCAGTGTATCAAACCAGTCAGGATACGGCTTCCGATACAGATAGGATTGTCCTTTAGGCTTCAAACTGAACTGATTTTTATGACATCAGCAATCTTATCTGTCCAATCCTCCTGAGTGTAATTTTCCTGACTGATCGGAGCACGAGTCGTTATAACTGGTGTCTCAGTAGGTCCAATCGACGACTCCCGATAGTCAGCTCCCTTGTTCTTTGGTGGATCCTCGGTGTTGAAGTAAACAGGGTAAACCATCTTGCCCTCAACTACAGGAATTCAGCTGCCAAACTGATCAATATGTTGAGTCCCGCCAGCTTTGGCTTTTGCCTTCTTTGCCTTGGGCGTTTCATAGCACTCAGGATGTGTTTCTGGTAATGTAGATGAATTGATCTGCACCACCTTCTTCCTGAGGTCTTTAATTGCTGAGGAAGCACCAGTATCAAAATAAGCAGGCCCCTTCTGGACATCCTTCAGTATAGCTCCATCCAGTAACTTGGCGATCAATCCCACCACCGTGTTAACCAATATCCCAGATTGGTTAATCAAAGCATGACTCACACCAGCATCTACATAGTCTTGGAAGAATTTTTCTCGCCGTGATCCGATCAAACGCTTCCTGGGGAACAGGAAACTGATTTTTCTTGATCACAGCATTGCGAGTTTTGCTGAATGAGTCGAGGCACAGGTTCTTGAATTCTTCAAGTTGTGCTTCTACGAGTTTCTTCTGCTCATCGCTAAGATCCTCCATCGTGACAGCAGGGATCTCAGGGGGTGCCATCGCAGAAGCTTTCTGGTCCCACCGGGCGTGCCAAAATGTGTTGACGTCCAAAAAGTCAGGCGTTGACTCTCGAAAATTAACACTGTGGCCTGGAAGATTTGCTTCACTTCAGTGCAGGTCCAAAAATCTTGAGGTTCGGCGTGCCAGTCAATTTGACCTGAAATTGACAAGGTAGAGTTTAATCAGTAAGCAACAAGGAACTCATCGGCCAAGCCCGATTTGTTCCGGAAATCGGATCAGCATAAAAGAAAGTCCGAATTTGATAGCATGAACCATCGGCCTTGAGTCCGATTCGTGAAAATATAACATGTATTGAAATAAATCATCGGCTATAGAAACCGAATCGGAGATAGATCTAATCTAAACTCATTCTTTAATATGCATCTTTCCAAATGGGATAAACATACTGAACCGCATGTCACTAACAATCGGATCGATTTCGAGACAGCGTTGCTAGCAGGACACCGATTAGCTTACTTACTCCAATAGATCGATATATATCAAGGAACTCGTTTAAATCAGATCTATTTGTAACTTGCTTATTAAATCTAAATTAGCTATATAAACAATATAAACAGATCTATTATGAAACTTGAATAACAATAAAACAGAATAGATCCTCTCTGATAGATGTAAGCCGATAGGATAAAATCAACAAGATACGGTAAAGGGTGAGCGATCTAAACGAAGAAGGGCGATGCGCCTCAATCTAAAACCTAGAACAACTCGATAAATTGGTAAATTAACTAAAAGAAGGGCGTGCCTAACTAAAGCCTAGATTAATTCGATAGGGTGTCAGAATTACAGACAAACCGGAGATCAAGATGATGCAGCCCTGCTTGCTGAAGAACTCGACGAAAAAAAGGTTGTTGGCACGTAAGGCCGAAAGTTGTGTTTGATTGATTGGTTGTGTGAACGATTTTTACAATGGCGCAGGGTCTATATTTATACCCTGGAAATCTAGCGAATACTTGTCGGCTACGACAATATCTCTAATTTATTTAAAGCAATCTAATCTTAAACTATCAAAACTATTACAAATCTTGACGCGCAATCAGGCCCTGAAGAAGCTTCCAGACGTGTCCTCCCTTGTCATACGTGCTCCGGCCTCCCTTGTCTCGTGTCCGATCAGGACTCCTATCGGACGAACTCCGATCGGAATCGGAAACCACCCAGAATCGGACTCGGCCTCTGCCTTAGCTCTGTCATGCACAATCTCAGCCGAGTCAAAATCTGGTGTCAACAATATGAAAAAGTTATGATTTTTTTTGACACAGGAGAGAGAGGAACCGCCGTTTGAATTGGCGGTGAGGTGCTACAGTACCCGCGTGGTTACTATATCACCGCGGCTACTGTGCTTACCGCTGTTTCATTCGGCGGTTTTTGTTTTGGGGCGACGTTTCAATCGGCGGTTGAGTGTCATCCAGACATCGCTTTTGCAAAATCGTAAAAAAGAAAAATTAAAAATAAAAAAGGTCGACAGACTGACAGCCGGATGGAACATCCAGGCCAATATAATACGGGCCCAAAACAACACGCGCGATTTGAACCAAGTGCCCGCAGTGGCGCAGTGCCTAGTGGTAGTGGCGGTTGACCAGCGCGCCTTCCGCTTGCTTCCCCCATTCTCACTTCTCAGGTGAATCGCCCCCACCGGCCAAACGGAAATGTCAACTCCGAATCTCGCACGCCACCCAATGGATCCACCGCCCGCCGGCCGATCGCTTCCCTCGTCGCAGATCCCGAGTAACCATCGTATCTCCCGTCCGCCGCGTCGTTTTCCGTTTAAATCCATGGTGCCAGCCGCGGAAAAATGGGGAGGAGCAGGATCAGACTCAGCGACGCGAAGGAAGGACTTGTCAAGGGACTGGAAGGTGTCGTGCTAGACGACGCGGTGGAGAGGGTTGAAGCTAGGAGGGACCGGCGTACGGGTCCGGCTCCGGCGGATGGGGACCAGAACGAGAGAGCTAGGTCGACGTGGGCCGAGGTGCACATCACCTGTTCGATACTATGTCGTAGTGGCGGAATGTGAGGTTTAGAGAGGCGTATCAGCGGCTAAGGGTTGCTTACTCTGCAGGTCGTCTCCAAGGAGAAAGGAGAGGATCAAGAGGGGAGGTGGGAGAGCGTGGAGCATGACAGGAGGAAGCAGCAGCAGCATCATATCCCTGCGCCCACTCAATGGCACAACCAGGTTCAGGGGTTTAGGATTTCTTATGGTTTTTCGGCACCTTATTCTGCAAGCCATCTGATTGCATTGTACCGTGCTCGTTACTGCAGGATGAGGAAGGTGAAATGGTGGGTGGGGGATCGGATGGCGCCACTGGAGTCGGCAATTGCAGGCCACAGCTACAGACTTCGCAGTGCGGGAGAGAGCAGCAGGTTCATATATATGCCATGCTCGTGTTCTCATAGTATCTTTGCTCGCTATCACTTTGCTATACTTTTCGTGAATTTAATTATAGCTTTGTGGTTTGGGATGTTAGAATGGACAAGAGAGAAACAGTGGAGGATGGGTGGCCGCAGGGGAAAGAAAGCATCGCCGAAGACCACATCAGGTTAGTTTTCAGTCTTTCTGTGAAGATTAGAACAGCTTCATGCGTTGGCAATTCCTTTCTCTCTGTTTCTCTCTCCAAACATAAAATTACTGAACCAATTGTTCATAAGTATATTGTATCCCCTTCTCTCTGTTCAAAGTTATATTAATTTCTTCAGTTGTTTTTCTAGATTGATTTTCCACTGGTGTGGCTCATAACATGATTTTTGTTTTAATAAAGCACGTATCATATGCATTCATAGCAGATATATCCGTGATCAGAAGTTTAGTTATATACACCATGTATGTACAAAATGACACTTGTCTGTAATCACAGGGAGTAGTGTTTTGTCTGTTTTCGTTTTCCTACTAATTGTATTTGATTACAACTTTCTCACTGTACCTGTATATCATCACATGAAACTTGCATCTTGCTTGAGAGAGTATGTAGTGGTTATAATAATATTGTCTAAATGTTCATTTGTTTTTCTGAATTATATTAACTCTATGAAGCACTCTGAAGAATGGAAGGGATACAAAAGATTACCATCTGAACAAAAATACTCTGAGGATGTCAGCCATATCCACCATGGGATAGATGTTGAGCCTACCAGGGAGGAACTCAACAATTTATCAAAAGCATGCGGCCGTCTATGGGAACTTGATCTAAACCGCCTCACTCCTGGCAAGGACTACACAATTGAATGTGGTGATGGGAAGAAGGTTTATCAAAAGGGCGACAAGGCATCAGAAAATCTGTTCAGTTGTCTGGAAGACAGTGTACTGCAGAGGCCTACGTACTCACGTTTCTGTGCACTTCTTGACAACTACAACCCACACCAAGGATACAAAGAATCAGTCACCCAGGAGGACAAGCATGAAGAAGTTGCTTTTATTGAGGAGATTTCAAGAAGTGCTCCAATCAAGTACTTACACCGGTATTTGGTGCTGAAGGAGGCTGCATCTCAGGACTACGAGGATTTCAAGAAAATGCTGACGTCCCTGTGGTTTGATTTGTATGGAAGAGGTGGCTGCTCTAATAGCTCTTCTGCCTTTGAGCATGTTTTTGTGGGAGAGATCAAGGGGCAGAGGCAAGGTGAGAATGAAGTATCAGGCTTCCACAACTGGATTCAGGCAAGTTCTTGACTCTTCATTGTGCTGCAGCATTACAATTTTGTTTCTTTCCGTATTTGAAAGAGATCATGATGGTGTTGGTGATTAATATGCAGTTTTACCTTGAAGAATCCAATGGCAATGTTGACTACCAAGGGTACATATTCCCAAGGAGGCGTGGGGAGCTGGTGAGTATCACCCCAACATACTTGCAGTGCACATATATCATAAGGGAGCTAAACTTTTTGAGTTATTTTGCAGCCAGATTCTGAAACTCAGCTGCTCACCGTTCAGTTTGAGTGGCATGGAGTGTTAAAATCTGTGTCCAGTACATTGATTGGTGTCAGCCCTGAGTTTGAAATTGCACTATACACTCTGTGCTTCTTTGCTGGCGGGGAAGATAATCGTGTAGATATTGGCCCTTATTCAGTGAATATCAAGTGCTACAAGTTGGGGGATAACAAGATTGGTTCAGCTTTCCCAATTGCAGAAAACTGATTGTTCTGGTGGCCATATACTTAAGGTCAGTTAGGTTTCAAGTCTGTTTCTATCGGCGGCGGCAGCAACAACAAAGCCTTTCAGTCCCAGGCAAGTCTGATTATATAGGCAAAAATAAATTTTGTTGTTCATTATTTTTCAGCTTTATTGCATTATGTACTGTATGATGTAACTCTTTATCAAGAATAACTACAGCATCTTAATTCAAAATAGTTTTGTTGTCCTTTCTTGTGCTTGGTACATGTTCTTTATGAGTTCAAGAAATCAAGCATACACAAGAACAGATTGTTTATCCTTTTTACTCCCTTACTTAATGAACTTGTACTAAATATTAAATAAAACTTAAACCTTCCTAATGAGCAAAACTCTGAAGGCATATTTCACTATATTAAGTTCAAAACAAATTATAATAGCTCTGGGCCGACGCTATATATGTTAATGTTATTTTGCACGTCGGACTCGGCCAAGAAAGAAACTGTTATATGTGGATGCAGACTTGTAACTAATCAGAGTACCAAAAAAATGATCTTAACTCTACTAGCTGAAATCATGCAGTGCAAAAGATATATTTCATATCTAAAACAGAGGCTTTAAAAGTACCTTTACCAACTATTGAATTATTAGTCAATGGCAAAATGCCAAATTGAATATGAAAAGGAAGAATTTAGCACTTTTATCGCTATCTACTTTTACAAGGTTCAAAGTTGCTGTCGAACATAGAAAATGGATTTACATTTGATACCTATGATCCTTGCGGTAAAGAAACCTTTACAATAGCGGCTATCAGGTCTCAGACCTACCCTACCAATAGAAAGTACAGATCAGAAGTAAAAGAAGAAGAAGAAGAATGTTTAATCATCTAAAAGGTGTAACAAGGGGAAAACATTACCAATTAGCCTATCTTCATAGCCAGATAAGAAAGTACAGGGTCAAACGAAAAGATCACATCTACAACTGAAGATTATGTAGGAGGTGGAGCAGCCGTAGCTCTCATCAGCATGAATCTCCTCCTTGCAATGCTGTTTGCATTCTCACCTAGGGCAGCCAGATGAAGCATCCGCCGCCTTGCTGATGCCACGGCAACATCCTCTGTGGTTGGTTTCCCTGACACATCATCAGGTGGTGAACCCTCACCTGAAGCCCCCGCATGTCCATTTAACTCCTTGTGCTGCATTGCTTGCTTCAGGCTCTCAACCACTTCTCTCATTGTTGGACGGTCCCTTCTATGCTTTGCAAGGCAGCTATTGGCCAACTTGGCAATTTTTCTAGTGCCCAGCTTAGAGTAATGGCCTTCAAGTCTTATATCTATAATCTTGCTGAACTGCTTACTTTCAACGGGATACTGCCTCACCCATTCAAGAAGTTTCTGCTCGTTCTTGGGACGGTTCCTCTCCATTGAGCGTCGTCCAGTGAGGATCTCATATAGAACTACCCCAAAGCTCCAAACATCACTCTTTGTAGTGAGATGGCCTGTCTCGACATAGTCTGGAGCTGCATAGCCCAAGGTCCCCATGACCTGATTGTGAATTGTTTTCGTTGAGGTACAGAATCAGAGTTCAAATTCGGTATGATGATCAAGCATGAGAAAGTTAAATCATCTTGATCTATGAAGTAAAATCAATACATACCGCTGTAGAAACATGAGTGTGATCTGCTGATGGCCCTTCCCTTGCCAATCCAAAATCTGAAAGTTTTGCTCTAAACTCCTCATCCAGCAAGACATTTGAAGCTTTGAAGTCGCGATATATGACCTGCAATTTTTCATGATTATCAATGACGAAACAGAAGACATCTCTCATTCTTTTTCTGAAACAAAATCAAATCATATTGACAAATCGGTGGTCAAAGTAAGGTGCACAGTTCCTTCTGAGCACATCTATGAGCAAGAAATGATATTTACAAAAAAAATGTCTGTCAGAACCATATTCCATTCAATTAACATGATCACTCATCCAAGAATACGAATGACATAGTCCAACGTTTAATAATATGAAAAACAGATAGCACATAGCAGAAATATTCCAGTTCTCAAGAATAATGGGAGAAACAAAGCCTAAGTATGTATTAACATGGAAGCCCAATTTTTGACCTGATTCATGATAGATCATCTATTATTAATGTTCAATGATCCAGTATGGATTACCTCATTCAGCATTTCAGATACGATTCAGTATGGATTACCACAATTCAGCATTTTAGATAGGAAATGATACTACAAAGTTTGCGCGTGTACATTTCCTGTGATTGCAAATCAGTTATTAGTTCATTCCTGTTATCTAATCAAACACTCTTATAAAAGTTGTTCGGTGCGGTTCACAAAATAACTGTATTTTATTTTTAGAGTGTCAACCGTCTAGCTTATACCTGAACTTCCAGTCCCTCATGGAGGTACATCAATCCCTCAGCAGCACCCAGTGCTATTTCCAACCTGGTGTCCCATGGGAGAACAGGGTATGCTTTGTTGAACAGATGATCATCCAAGGTCTTGTTTGACATGAACTCATAAACAAGCAGCCTCTGAGGGCCTCTTTCACTTTGTGCGGCACAGTACCCGATGAGCTTGACGAGATTTGGGTGCTCAACAACCCCCAGAAAATGAACTTCTGCCAGCCATTGCTTGTGTCCCTGATCAATTTAAGGAGTAGGAACAAAATAACTTACTCAAATGCTGAAAGTCTGAAACAATTCTAGCAATGTAGCAAGTCATTATTACCCATTGATGTAAATTGGTCATATTGAGAAAATGTGACTACTTGCTTCATTACACAGTGCAGATGAACATGCCAAAATGAAAATTTTTGAAGTTTTGAAATGAAATACTAGCATTACCATGCTTATCATACGTGTTAGTATGCTGTTTTAGCAGATCGCATGGCACCGTAAGGCTTACCGCCATTAGTGAAAGATAAATTACAGAGTCATGCACGCTATGTTTCGATTCAGGAACCAGAAACTGAGTCCCACTGTAATTCTACATAATCGCACAGAGAGATTTATGTAAATGACAAACACCAAGCAATAGACTGTAAAATGCTGATAGCCTCATGATCAACTACTAGCTTCATTACACAGTGCAGACGAATGTGAGGTAATGAAATAATTTTGTAGTTTTGAAACGAAATATTAACAATACCATGCTTGTCATACATGTTTGTACGCTGTTTTAGCAGATTGCATGGCACCGGAAGGCTTGCAGACATTAGTCAAATATATAAATTACGGAATCATGCAAGATATGTTTAGATTCAGGAACCAGAAACAGTCTCACTGTAATCCAACGAGATTTATTCAAATGGCAAGCACCAAGCAATAGACTGTAAAATGCTCATAAATCCATGATGAACCAAGACAAGGTGGCACTGGCAGTGGCACGTTGAGCCAAGAAACCACCGTTAAGCACCTGATGGCCATGGGGATTGAGCTTCTTGATGGCGACCACCGTGCCGCCGGCGGGCCCGCCGGGCAGCCGGACGACGCCCTTGTAGACGCTCCCAAATCCGCCCTCGCCGACCTTGAGCAGGCGGCTGAAGTCGCTGGTGGCGGCGCGGAGCTCCCGGAACCCGAACTCGCGGAGGATGTTGGCGCCCCTCTCCTCGTACAGCTCCGGGATGCTCCGCGCCGACGAGACCGAGACCGATCCCGACGACCTGGTCGCCGCGGCCCGCACCGCCGCGCTCGAGTCCTCGGACAGGCTCGTGCCGACGGCCGACGACGCCGTGGAGGAGGACAGGTTGGAGCGCGGGCCCGTGGAGACGGTGGAGGGGAAGGAGGCGGCCGCCGGGGACGCCGGCGCCGCTGGCCCCTCCCGCCTCTTCTCGCCCTTGCCCTTCTTGGCCTTGCTGCTGAAGCAGCGGAAGCAGCCCATGGCCTGGAGCAAAAAGGAAGCGGCGGGGGCTCAGCTCGTGGTGGCTTCCCGCCTCGTCTTCTCCATCGCCTCCGCAGAGCTAGCTCAAATCGCGACGGATACCGAGCAACACGAGCTCCTGGAAACCAAGCCGATCAAAGGCAACAACAAACTTTTGAGAGAGAAAGCTTTCTCGGTTGACGGCTTGAAAACGGCGCGGCGAGCGAAGAACTGCGTCGGGAGGCAGGACGAGGCCAGCGAAGGCGTCAGAAGATTGGTGCGGAATCGTTTGACGCCAGGCTCCCAAGCTTGGGGGTGTTCAATTACCCAAAAAAAATTTCACCAAAATTTTTCCCAAGAAAATCTTATATGCATGGAGTAGTAAACGTGTGTTAATGACAAAACATATTCCATAACCCCAGGTAACTTTGCGAGACGAATCTAATGAGCCTAATTAGACCATGATTTGCAACAGTGATGCTACAATAACCATCCACTAAACATTCACTAATCATAGATTAGTTACCATTATTAGATTCGTCCCGCGATTTTCATGCTGGATCTATAATTAGTTTTATTATTAGTCTACATTTAGTACTCCTAAATGGTAAGATTCTCTTGCAAAATTTTTCACCAAAATTTTTTCACGGAATTGAACACCCCCCAAGGTGAACAGGAAGCTGGGAGACGCAGAGGAATTCATTCATCCACGTTTCTTGCTGTCCGAGGCGGCTAGGCATGACCTCATAAGAAGCGAGCGATAGTTAAGAGTATTAAATGTGGATAACTGACAGGACTTATTTCATAACTCTCGGTGAAATTGCGAGACGAATCTATTAAACTTAATTAGGTCATGATTAGACAATGTTGTGTTACAGTAAATAATCTTTAATGATGAATTAATTAGGCTTAATAGATTTATTTCGTGATTTCCCGTTTATCTATGTAATTAGTTTTATAATTAGATCACGTTTAGTCCTTCTAATTTTCGATTTAAAATTAATATGATAGATTTCGTAAAATTTTTCACCGGATTTAAACAGCCCCAAAGCCGAGAGGGACGGGAGGTGGTTGCATGTGTTGATTACCCGCGTAAACCTGTGCGGAAACGATAAAGAAATGCGAGGAGTCAAACCGAAGGCGCTTCGAGAGCGACGGCAGAGGAGATTGCCGGGGATGCAACTGCAAACTGCAATAATGCTCGCCTCCCACCTGCCTCCTTTTGACTTGTTTTGTCTAGGACGTAGTACGTACTCCACAAATGGTCGTCTTATCCAATCTCTAATAATGGTGGTGGTGGTATCTAGTGACAGTGTTTCTGCAGGGTTATTAAACTGTTTACTCGCTCCCAACTCTGAAGTGTTCAACTGCCTCCCTAGTCCCAACCCAACTCATGGATTCACCGTGACGGGATTATTCATAGCTAAAGCAAGGGGTAATTTCTCCGTTTTTTTTGTCAATTATATATATAACATGTTTAAAATACTTTATTTTGTCCGTATTGGACGACTGACCTACCGAAATTCTGGCGAGTACTCTACCGGGGAGAAGTCTTAACGTCTGGGAAGAGGCAAGCAAAGCAAGCTGCCATACAACCTTCTGAGGTGTGGACCTCATCAGCTGTTAGTTGGTACAGAGAAGAGATATAGAGTATGACGGGTGCGGGAGAACTGGACATAGAGGAAAGAATTTTGATGACCAGAAGGAAATATTCTTTTTAGAGGATGAAAATAGAGTATGACGAGTGCGTATAGCCTTAAACCCACCAGTATCTCCGGAGACGGTCGAGATACGGCAAGAAATTTGAGTGTATTTTGCAGAGAGATCTATTATTATCTTAATACAACAAGGTTAAAAGAAGCGACCACGTTCGCCGAGAGAGCCTAGAAATTCCCACGTTAATCCAAAAAAGAGAAAAATATCCACCGTCGGATTTTATGTAAATCTAAGGGTCTACAAATTTCCACGTTAATTAAAAAAGAGAAAAATATGCACCATCAGATTTTATGTAAATCTAAGGGTCTACAAATTCCCATATTAGTTTGAAAAAGAAAAAATTTTTACTTCTATTTGATTGGTCGCAAAAGATTGATTCCTATCTGATTCAGACAGAAAAGAGTTGTTTAATATCTCCGATCTTATTCAGACTCCAACTCCATTTATTTACGATATGTAGGTCTACAAATTCCTATATTATTTTGAAAAAGTGAAAAATCATTTTTATTTGCTTGAACGCAAAAGATTGACTCCCATCTAACTCAGACAGAAAATAATTGATTAATATCTCCTAACATACGTGAACTCCAACTCCATTTGTTTACTGTATGCATTTATGTACCAAATAAAATTGACTCCTATCTCGATGAAAAGTATTTGATTCATATGTCCTATTATACTCGGCCTCCACCTCCAATTTTTAAATGCGTACTGTAATATTATATCTGTTGTCGTACAAGGATTCCAGCTCCTTTCTTAATGTTGTAATAATACATATCTATCTATCTATTATCTTAATACAATAGTGTTAAAAGAAGCCACCACGTTACCGAGAGGGTCTATAAATTTCCACGTTAATACAACAAGGTTAAAAGAAGACACCACGTTCACCGAGAGAGCCTAGAAATTTCCACGTTAATCCAAAAAAGAGAAGAATATGCACCGTCGGATTTTATGTAAATCTAAGGGTCTACAAATTCCCACGTAAATCCAAAAAAGAGAAAAATATGCACCGTCAGATTTTATGTAAATCTAAGGGTCTACAAGTTCCCATATTAGTTTGAAAAAGAGAAAATTTTTACTTCTATTTGATTGGTCGCAAAAGATTGATTCCTATCTGATTCAGACAGAAAAGAGTTGTTTAATATCTCCTATTATATTCGGACTCCAACTCCATTTATTTACGATATGTAGGTCTACAAATTCCTATATTATTTTGAAAAAGTTAAAAATCACTTTTATTTGCTTGGACGCAAAAGATTGACTCCCATCTGACTCAGACAGAAGTTAATTGATTAATATCTCCTGTCATACGTGAACTCCAACTCCATTTGTTTACTGTATGCATTTATGTACCAAATAAAATCGACTCCTATCTCGATGAAAAATATTTGATTCATATGTCCTATTATACTCGGCCTCCACCTCCAATTTTTAAATGCGTACTGTAATATTATATCTGTTGTCGTACTAGGATTCCAGCTCCTTTCTTAATGTTGTAATAATACATATCTATCTATCTATTATCTTAATACAATAGTGTTAAAAGAAGCCACCACGTTACCGAGAGGGTCTATAAATTTCCACGTTAACCCAAAGAAGAGAAATATGCACCGTTGAATTTAATGTATATCTAACGGTCTGCTTTACCCAAAAAGAGGCTTAGAAATTCCCACGTTAATCCAAAAAAAAGAATATATATCATTGAATTTAATGTTGTGACACCCCTGGTGTCACCATTATCATTAAGAATCATAACAAACTTAATTAAATCAATAATGGCATGCATCATTTCATAATCATCCTATTTGTGCACATGTGTGTATATGAGTGACCAAAGTCAACTATTATAAAGCAATATACTAAGAATAGTTAAATGAGGGTTAGAGAGAGAGAGAGAGTTTCCTTGTCTATGTCCAGGAAGAGGTTTATTGCTCCTTATTGGACCCTTGGACATGATATAATCCTTAGTTTAGCAAAATTCAAATCAAAACCAATCTGAAAAGTGCAATTGCCGCTAGGACAGCAAGTTGCGGTGCTAAAGGGAATGGTCACCGCAACAATGGGTGCTCTAGTGACTTAGTCCTTTGGGGTACTACGTGACCGGATGTTGCGGTGGTCTGCTTTCTGCCACCACCGCAATAGTCGGTGCTCTGTGTATTGTAACTATGTTTTTCAGTCCACCACAGAATGTTGCGGTGCCATGACCGCAACAGTCGGTCGCCGGGAAAAAATTTGAAAAACCTCTCTGGATTGACGGACTGTTGCGGTGGTCTCTCACTTTTGCATCACCGTAACAATCCGTGGTTTGTTGGTCTAGTTGAGGATGCACAAGCGCCTAAAATTGCGGTCCGAACCCAAAACCATGACCGCAACAGTCGGTGGTCTGGAGGAATAGTAAAATTCGTCTCTGGATTGAAAGACTGTTGTGGTGCTACGCATGATGAACTGTTGCGGTGCGGGACACATACTACCACCGCAACAGTCGGTGGTTTTGGGGATGGGGATTTTGCGGTGTCTCCGGTCCATGACGGACTGTTGCGGTGCTGGTTTTACCCCAGCACCGCAACAGTCGGTCCCCCGCGGCCAACTCCGGTATGGGCGCTTCCGACGCCGGCATGGGCGTCCACGCCGCCATACGTCATCCTCTCGCCGTCCTGGACACTTGTCCGCGAGTCCCCGTGCCATGTGTGTGGTCTATGCCTCGGTGTTGTGCCACGTGCAAGCATGGAGGGCAGGTTAACGACTCCTGTACCTTCCCTTTTCCGAGCTCGGTGACTCCTCCACTGGATTCACCGTCTCCACTTCGCCATTTTGCGATTCCCCACGCTCAGAACTCGCCCACCTCGCCAGCTCCGCCCCCGACCTCCTCCTTCCTCTCCATAGTGGCTGCATCGCCGGCAATTTAGGATTCCGGCCGCCGTTGCCATTCTTTTGCCATCCGAGCTCGTTCACTCGTGGACAGCCGCCTACACCCAACCATTGCCCAAATTGATCACCACTTTAGCTTCGCCATGACCTAGTGCTGCTCCCCGGCCCATTTTTCTCCTCCTTCCTTGCCGCCGGGCCATCTTCAGGCCGGCCGCCGGTCTCAGCTGACCGAGCTGAGCTCGGCTCTGGCTCAAGGAAGAAGAAAGGACCCCAGGGTGAGAAGTTGGAAACTTTGGGGGGTTTTCTATAGAATTCTAGGGCCTATGTGTAATTCTACAAGGGCTATTGTGTAAGAAATCCAAAGTTCAGAGGCCTAGCTGCGAATATGTTTCACTGTTTTTCCTTTTTCTTTGATTTAAATCGGCTGGTTACAAATATACACGTATAAAATCACAGAAAAAACATAAAATCACAAATGTAGACTTTCTAGAATCTTTGTAAAATTATCTTTCTAGTGATGTATCACATGCTTGTGTAAACTGTTGTTTGCAGAATGTATGGAGTAATGCATGAACATGTGCTTGAAAGATTATTTATTGCCTTATCAATCCTATACATGAGCTAAAAATGCCAAACCACTTTTGATGGTTCTATTATAATTAGTAGAGTAGAGTTGAGTACCAGATGGCCAAAGTTATTCATAATTTTAGTAGTTTTGGAATTAGTTAAGTATGGGAGTAGAAAGGGTAATAAATATAAATTAAACTACTCAATGAAAGTTCCTTATTTGTTAATTCAAATCTAAACTAGGCCTAATAATCTACTAAAAGCAACCCCAACTTTCTTTGTGAACTTTTAGTGGTTCAAAATCCATAAATGATTGTCCAGTGATGTGAGTTGTTGTAGATATTCATGTGTTTGATTGCTTGTGCATCTAAGCATCTCATACGTTTGCATATCATGTAGAACGCACCCTTGTTGATGCCGTATATGAGATCAAGGTCGAGCCCGAGGGTGATCCCACCGCTGCTGAAGTGAACTACTCTACTGCACAAGACCCGGACCAAAGTCCGGAAGGGCCCAAGGCCACCGGTGATCAGGAAGGCAAGCCCCAGAGCATAACCCACTGTTAAACTAACACTCCATACTTGTGCCTTACTTTGTGCATTTAAGTTTTGAGGAGTTGATTGAAACCCTAGTTGCATGATCCCTAGGTACCTAAGTCCTAAGACTAGTATGTGTAGTTCGCATAGAATGCCATGCTTAATTAGGATCGGTAGAAGTCGAGTGATTGCCTTGTCACTCGCGAGATATAGGATTTTATTTTATATCAATTTATGATGATCGGCAAGCGGGGCTTGTGCGATATTCTGTTTGGTTGAATGTCCTGCTTGCACAGTTAATTGTGGCTAAGGCATTGATTGTGTGGCGATGTTGGTCAAGCTTTTGAAGGTACTAATCGTATGCCGGGAAATATGGTAAACTTAGTACTTGATTTAAACTGATGTCTGACGGGTCTTCCTACTCCATTGGGCGAGGGGGATGATGGCGAGTGTAGCAGTGGCCGCGGCACAGGTTTGCCTGGGGCACTTGGGGTCCGTTGGGGCGTGCACTCGGGTGGAGTGGGCCCTGATGGCAGATAGCAGGGAGAGATGGGAACGGTTGCCTCGTGAGGTCCTGGGTATCTCTCACGGGTCGTACGATTAGGTTGTCCCATGCATGGTTAAAAATCAACTCGAGTTGTCCGTCCTTCGCGGTTACATGAAGCTGCTTGATCTCTTTTCACACATCAGTGTGCTTGGGCCAAACGAGTAGAAGTGTGGTTAGATGAGAATTGTTGATGTTATGTTAATCAATTGTTTTTTTCGACACTGATTGTTATTGGATAGCTTGGCAAATCTAGTAATGGTTGGTCTCAAATTAACTTGGCTAAAATCTGGAAAATATGATCAACTTGTAGATGTTTTTTTTTGGCAAAACAAACCCCTCAGCCATAAAGCCTTGCATGTCTAGGATTTAACCTTGTCGGGTAAGTCATGCTAAGTATTAGTATACTCAGCCTTGCTTGTGGCTTAATTTTTTAGATATGGGTGATGGCTATGATCCTGTTGCTGCTCTGACGTGGCCGTGTGTGCTTCCTGATGGTTGGACCGTTGAGCGGGTGTCGTCTGAGTCTGACTCGGGCCGCGGTGACTAGGTGTTGTGCGAGGGCTCCGCACAATGTCTTTTGTTCCGACGTTTAGACTTCCGCTGTAGTCTAACTCTGGTTTGTAATAACTAAAACGTGTGCACCGTGTTTGTATATTTATCCTTGTGAACCTGGTGATGTAAAATTTGTGATGAGTTGTACTGCCTGAGCCCACCTTCGAGTGGGACTGCTGCTATTTCATTTCGGTCGAGAAAAATGGTGGTTTTATCGGGAAGGTACTCGATGGATTGCACGATTAGTTCAGTTTAAGGGCGTGGAGTACTGCTGTGATAGTGGTCCCTTGATTTTAAACCAGATTAATTGGGGCGGTCTGCCACAGCTGGTATCAGAGCCGAAAAATAGGCAGCGGGTGGTATGACAAGTCTTAAAAATATTTTCTTGATTTGCAAAACTTAATCCTGACTTAGGATTTCGTTGGTTGCGCTAGGATTGAAAAGAATAGAACGTGAGCCCTAGGGTTTAAGTGGGTAGTCTTCAGGTGGCATAATATATATATGACTAACTCCCAGCATATTACTTTTCTGTACCGACGACTCTAGGTAAAGTATTGGTCGCCCATCGCCAGAGGGTGTGATTACTGGACGCTGTTCTCCAAGCAGTGGCTTACTTGGGGTGCAGTCAATATAACATCTTCATGGTGTTATAATGACTGTAGTGCTTTTATTTTACTGGTTGAACTGTTGCTTCTATAGTGAGCAACAGAGTGTGGTTATCATATGTGGGCAACCGCATATGCGTCACCCATGTGGCGTGAGGTACATGGGAACTGTTTGTGAGTGCTGGCACAAACGGTTCAGTGATGAAATTTTCTGCAGGAACGCTAACCACGAGACCATAGGATGTGTGCTCGCTAGAAAATTCGACTAATTATTATAAGGAGAGACGTATATACGTGCCATCGATGACTAACTTCGTAAGTCCAAGATTACTTGGCAATTGCTTCTTTTGTGAGGACGAATAGGTCGATCATTCATGCATCATGTTAATGCACAAATACATAAAGAGTGGGTTAAGGGGTGAATATAAGGTTGGGTTACCACCAAGTAAATTGTGCACCCACTTAAGAATACTCTAGATTGTCGTTCAAACCTCCCTGTTGATATGAATTTTTCGACCAACAAGATCACCTCAGCTGTAAAAACTCAAATTGAAAAAGTTGTTCCAAATTTCCTTATTTAGTCTCTATCAAAATTGGTGATCTTTGGATCGCTTAATTTTGAGTTATGGATTTTTGAATTTCATTCCAGAAATCTATCCAGATTTAATTATTTGATGGGGTTGGTATATTTGTGCCTAAACTTGTCCTGGTTGTTGTGTTCTTTCAGATGGCTGGTCCTAGCAATCGTACCATGCACATCGACGACCAGGGGCACTATCACTCCACTTGCCTCCACTTGGGGGATTTCCCGTGCTTTTGTGGGAAACCGCGCAGCGGTGCGGGTACACCGAGCCGCCCCGCTACGTTGGATTGCACCACCTCGAATGGAACATGATGCTGTTTGAGGTCACCGTTACCATTCCAAGCCCACCCAGAGTGAGGCCGGAAGACTTGGTGGTGACTACCCGGGCCCATTCCTTCTTGCCCGGTTGTGAGAAGGCGGCACAACAGGCTTTGTTGCTATTTGGGCAGCAACATCAGATGCAGCTTCACAACACTCCTGTAGTCTTGTTTCCACCACGGCCTGGAAATACCATATTGTGGGGGGACAGCACGGCCCGAGTTCAGGACCCTACCATGATTGCTCTAATTGACTATGGGAGGGCATCTGCCGATCTCATAGAAACACTCACCCACCAGAACCGTTCAGTGGCAGCCGCAGCTCAGGCTCTAGCTGATCAAGTGAGGGATTTGGATCACCAAGTCCATCATCTCAATGAAGAGCTAGTTGAGTAGCACGAGATAGTGGCCCACTTGGAGGATGACATGAATGAAGCTCAAGGAGCGATCGCAGAGTTGCAGCATCCTCCACCAGCGCCTGTGGCTCCAGAGCTGCCCGTGCAGGGCGAGTCAGGCCTGGACACCGTTTCAGGGCAGTCGGTTGGGCTGAATGATCCCGCCATGTCAGATGGAGAAGGCTCAGTGAACCAGGCACCACCTCCTAATGGTGGAAATGATGGATCAGATGATGAGGAAGATCCCGAGATGATCTATCTTGTTGACTCCGACTAGATGATATTTTTAGGAAATGACTCTCTTTTGTGTCCATGAATGAAATCCTTGAACTTATGGTAGACTTTTGTTCTGCTGCAAGGATGATGTAAATTATTTCATGGATATTGTAATATATGCCACTAGTAGGGAAGCACAATCTATGTGTATATGCTGATTTCAGCGTTGTGCAACGAGCATATCCTCAGTTTTACTTCCAGTAAATGATGTTTTTCCCGTGAGGCATGAATACCAAACTTGTGCGAGATTTCATGATCTAGCTTGTGTCAAAAGTTCAACTCCTTTGGAGCTAGGCAACAGGAGTTATGGCCAAAATACCATGACTCGGTTTGCTAAAAACTTCAGAAGGACAGCCAGCTAGAAAATTGCAAATTTAACAATCTTCCAATTGGAAACAGTCTGACCACCGAGTACAAATGATTTGGACAATTATATAAGTTCTCCGCTGGCAAAAGATGAGAATTTTTGGGCAAAAGATGGCAACTATACCCCAGATTTGGTTTTTAGCAAGGAATCCAAATTTGGTAGTTCCTTAAGTGTCCTTAGCAAGCTAGAGACACGCTCCCCGACGTATGGGATAATGTTTGGTACTAACGTTACAAAGAATATTTCTTATGGTTGTTAGTACCTTTTATCATCCTTTTTGTTTTTGTCATTCCAAGAATTGCATGACTAATTGGGATTTTGAAATACTGCAGATGTCGAAAACTCCAGAGGGTGGTCTACCTCTTCCACCACCTCTGCCCACCAACCTCACTGAGGTATTGGCTATGCAGACGGAGCTTCTTCGGCGCTTGACCGAAGCACAAGTGAATCCATAGCCCAATGGCGGACGTCACAATCAGCATCCTCAGGAGGCAACGTACTCGGATTTCACTAGTACTCAGCCACCTCTGTTCCACAAGACTGAGGATCCTCTGGACGCTGACGCATGGCTCAGCATCATTGAGTCCAAGTTCTCTCTGTTGATGTCTCCTTGCTCGGATGCCAACAAGGCCCGTTTTGCTGCTCAGCAGTTACGTGGCTCTGCACGCTTATGGTGGGAGACTCACAATGGCATGCTTCCTGCCGATCATGTGGTTACGTGGAATGAATTCAAGACGGCTTTTCGTGCTCACCACATTTCTGCCGGTCTTATGGACCGTAAGTTGAATGAATTCTTGGCTCTGACTCAAGGAACCCGCAATGTGCTGCAGTATGCTCAGGCTTTCAATCAGCTGGCATGGTATGCGGGCTATCATGTTGACACGGATGCTAAGAAGCAAGATCGCTTCCGCCAGGGCCTTAGCTCAAAACTGAGGGATAAGCTTTCTCTTCTCAAGGCGGACAGCTATAATGATTTGGTGAACATGGCTATTACCAAGGAGGATAGTATGAATGCTCATAAGGCAGAGAAGAAGAGGAAGGCCCCAGTTGGCCAATCTAGCTCTCCACCGTCCAAGTTTCGTTTGGTACAGAAGAATCCTTCCCAGTCCTATCAGAGGGCCCCTCAGCCAGTGTCATGGATTATCAGGCCTCCACAGCAGCAGAATCAGGGGTATCGTGCTCCCGCTCTGGGACAGCAGCCGCCTCATCCCAGCAATGCTCCCTGCTATAATTGTGGTAGGCCGGGCCACTTTGCTAGAGATTGCAAGCTTCCCAAGCAAGGTGGGAATAATGCTCCAAATCAAGCCAATAATAAAGGCAAGAAGCAAGTGGCAGTTGTCAGGCAGGGCAGGCTCAATTTCACTACGATGGATGAACTCCCTGCTGATGTTCCAGTGATGTCGGGTATTTTCTCTATCCGCAATATGCCTACCCATGTTCTTTTTGATTTTGGAGCCTCATATAGTTTCATGAGTAATAGACTAGCTGCCAAACATAATTTTGCTTTTATGCACACTACTCAACAATATGTCATATCTACACCTGGTGGTAGAATTGGCTCTCATCAAATTGTGAGGAATGTACCTCTCAAGTTGGGTAGTAAAGTTTATGAGACCAATTTCATTCTCTTGGAGAATCAAGGAATAGACATTATTTTGGGTATGAATTGGATGGAAAAGCACGGGGTCAATTTAGATATTCTTTCCCGTTGTGTGGAAATCAATTCTCCCACTCTTGGTGCTTCAACAGTATATCTACCTCGCCAAGACATCAGGAATTCATGTGCATTTTCCGCAATCAAAACTCCTTTGGAAAGGATTCTGGTGGTATGTGAATTTCCTGATGTGTTTCCAGATGATTTACCGGGAATGCCCCCTGACCGGGAAATAGAGTTTGTGATTGAACTACAGCCCGGTACAGCTCCCATCTCAAAAAGGCCTTATAAAATGGCACCCAAAGAATTAGCTGAGCTAAAGGTACAACTCCAAGAATTGCTAGACAAGGGCTATATTCATCCTAGCTCTTCACCATGGGGCTGCCCCGCTCTGTTTGTGAAGAAAAAGGATAAAACTTTGAGGAATGTGTTCATTACCGACCTCTCAACGCGGTGACTATCAAAAATAAATATCCACTTCCCCGCATTGACGCCCTCTTTGATCAGTTGTCTGGAGCAAAGGTATTCTCGAAGATTGACCTTCGCTCCGGGTATCATCAAATCAAAATTCGGCCAAGTGATATACCGAAGACGGCTTTCTCGACTCGCTATGGGCTCTATGAGTACTTAGTGATGTCTTTCAGTCTCACAAATGCGCCGGCATACTTCATGTATCTCATGAATTCAGTCTTTATGCCAGAGCTAGACAAATTTGTGGTTGTGTTTATTGATGATATTTTGATATATTCCAAAAATGAGGTAGAACATGCTCAGCACCTCCGCATTGTTCTCCAACGCCTCCGAGATCATCATCTTTATGCCAAATTCAGCAAATGTGATTTCTGGCTGTCAAGTGTAAAATTTTTGGGGCACACTATTTCAGCCGAAGGAATTGCTGTAGATCCAGAAAAAGTGCAAGAAGTACTGGATTGGAAGCCTCCTAAATCAGTCCACCAAATTCGGAGTTTTCTGGGTTTAGCAGGATATTATCACCGCTTTATTCCGGATTTCTCCAAAATTGCCAAGCCTATGCTGAAAAATTTGTGTGGAGTGAAAAATGTAAGCGAGCCTTCCATACCTTGAGGAAGCTCCTAACCTCAGCACCGGTTCTAGCTCAACCGGACACATCCAAGCCTTTCGATGTCTATTGTGATGCATCTGGCACTGGTCTTGGATGTGTGCTTATGCAAGAAGATAGAGTCATTGCTTATGCTTCTCGAGCTCTTAGGCCTCATGAAGTAAATTATCCCACTCACGATTTGGAATTAGCTGCTGTGGTTCACGCTTTGAAAATTTGAAGGCATTATCTTATGGGTACCCATTGCAATATCTACACTGACCATAAGAGCCTCAAATATATCTTCACCCAAGCTGATTTGAATATGCGCCAAAGAAGATGGCTAGAGCTAATCAAGGATTATGATCTTGAGGTGCATTACCATCCTGGAAAGGCCAACGTGGTGGCGGATGCCTTAAGCCGCAAGGCTCAATGCAATTGTCTCGCCGCCACATCTTTTAATGACACTCTTTGCCATGAGATGTCCAAGTTGAATTTGGAGATTATTCCTCAAGGCTCATTAAGCCACATGGTGGTAGAATCCACCTTGAGAGAAAGAATTATTATGGCACAATCCAAAGAAAAGGAGTTGCTCATATAAAGCAAGGGCTAGCTCAAGGGTTACCCAAATATAAATGCTTTCGGCAAGATTGGGAGGGAATTTTTTAGTTCGAACAACGGCTTGTGGTACCTAAAGACCATGAGCTAAGAAAACAAATTCTTGATGAGGCTCACTTATCAAAATTCTCTATTCATTCGGGTAGCAATAAAATGTACCAGGATTTGAAGGAGAATTTTTGGTGGACAAGGATGAAAAGAGAGATTGCTAAATATGTGTCCGAATGTGATACATGCCAAAGGGTGAAAGCAAGCCATCTAAAGGTAGCTGGAACCTTGCAACCACTTCCTATTCCATCCTGAAAATGGGATGACATAGCTATGGATTTTATTGTGGGTTTGTCCAACACCTCTCGTAAACATGATTCCATTTGGGTGATTATTGATAGGCTCACGAAGACCACCCATTTTATTCCGGTTAACACCACTTATACTACCAAGAGGTATGCTGAAATTTACATCGATCGGATTGTCTGCCTTCATGGGATTCCAAGGACAATTATTTCCGATCGAGGCACCCAATTTGTCGCTCCCTTTTGGGAACATTTGCATGCTTCCTTAGGCACCAAATTGATCCGTAGCTCCACTTATCATCCTCAAACTGATGGGAAAACTGAAAGGGTGAATCAAATAGTAGAGGATATCCTTAGAGCTGTGTCATACATTATGACAAAACTTGGGTTCAATGCTTGTCTTTGGCTGAATTTGCATACAACAATAGCTATCAAGCAAGCATAAAGATGGCACCATTTGAAGCCTTGTATGGGCGTCGGTGTCGAACCTCTTTGAATTGGTCCGAATCCGGTGAGCAGAATTTCGTTGGACCAGATTTAGTCCAAGAGGCTGAAGATAAAGTGAGGGTAATCCAGAAAAATCTTCAGGCGGCACAATCTCGCCCAAAAGAGTTATTATGACAAAAAAAGAAAGCCTTTAGCCTTTGAAGTGGGTGATCATGTTTATGTTTGGGTTTCACCAACCAAAGGCGTTCAAAGATTTGGTGTGAAGGGAAAATTAGCTCCTCGCTATATTGGACCTTTCCCAATTCTAGAAATTTGTGGACCCGTGGCATACAAAGTTCAACTCCCCACGAATCTCTCAGTCGTACACAATGTGTTTCATGTCTCCTAACTCAAGAAATGTCTTCGAGTTCCAGAAGAATCCATCCCTTATGAAGAAATTCCTCTTGAACCCGATCTCACTTATGAAGCCCATCCTATAAAGATTCTTGATCAAAAGGATAGAATCACAAGGAGAAAGGTCATCAAATTCTATAAAGTTCAGTAGAATAATCATACCGAAGATGAAGCTACTTGGGAAGAGGAAGCATATCTCAGATCTAAATATCCGGATTTTATGAGCTCTATTCCAGGTAACTTCTTTTCCGCACTAAATTTCTGCACCGGAATCTCGGGGCGAGATTCTTTTAAGGGGGAGGGCTGTGACACCCTGGTGTCACTAATGTAATTAAGATCCTCAATGAACTTAATTAAACCAATAATGACATGCATCATTTCATAATCATCCTATTTGTGCACATGTGTGTGTATGAGTGACCAAAGTCAACTATTATAAAGCAATATACTAAGAATAGTTAAATGAGGGTTAGAGAGAGAGAGAGAGAGTTTCCTTGTCTATGTCAAGGAAGAGGTTTATTGCTCCTTATTGGACCCTTGGACATGATATAATCCTTAGTTTAGCAAAATTCAAATCAAAACCAATCTGAAAAGTGCAATTGCCGCTAGGACAGCAAGTTGCAGTGCTAAAGGGAATGGTCACCGCAACAATGGGTGCTCTAGTGACTTAGTCCTTTGGGGCCACCGGTAATCAGGAAGGCAAGCCCCGGAGCATAACCCACTGTTAAACTAACACTTCTTACTTGTGCCTTACTTTGTGCATTTAAGTTTTGAGGAGTTGATTGAAACCCTAGTTGCATGATCCCTAGGTACCTAAGTCCTAAGACTAGTATGTGTAAGTCGCATAGAATGCCATGCTTAATTAGGATCGGTAGAAGTCGAGTGATTGCCTTGTCACTCGCGAGATATAGGATTTTATTTTATATCAATTTATGATGATTGGCAAGCGGGGCTTGTGCGATATTCCTGTTTGGTTGAATGTCCCGCTTGCACAGTTAATTGTGGCTAAGGCATTGATTGTGTGGCGATGTTGGTCAAGCTTTTGAAGGTACTAATCGTATGCCGGGAAATATGGTAAACTGGTAAACCTAGTACTTGATTCAAACTGACGTCTGATGGGTCTTCATACTCCATTGGACGAGGGGGATGATGGCGAGTGTAGCAGTGGCTGCGGCACAGGTTTGCCTGGGGCACCTGGGGTCCGTTGGGGAGTGCACTCGGGTGGAGTGGGCCCTGATGGCAGATGGCAGGGAGAGATGGGAACGGTTGTGTCGGATATCAATATCCGACCCTCTCACCGACGGGTGGGGCCACGCAGTTTCGGAATAAGATAGGGGATAGGAAAACCCGCGAACAAGGAGAATATCAGGTCAGGGGAGGATCGATTTTCCCCGACTCGACTGACCTGGTTGTGCCTCGGCCGACCCCCGTCCGCCTCGGCCGACCTCCGCCCGCCTCGGCCGACCCTCGTCCGCCTCGGCCGGCCCACTTCTGTCGCTATCTCGCCCGACCTCTCTTCGTCTCGCCCGAATCGGCGTGGGCCCGGGACGGAGTGGGGCGCCCGGAAGACCCGGCATAAGGATGTGTCTCCATACGCCCATGCCGCTTCCCATCAGCATTAATTGGCCTCACCAAGCACTGACCGATATGACCGACGGATGTGACTACCACTGTTTTGCCCGTACGCAGGCGCCACGCGGGGAGAGCCACGTCCCCAACAACCCCGAACAACCCCGAACAGCGTCCCGAACAGCGTCCCGTACGGCGTCCACAGTATCCCGCAGGCGGCGGAGCTTCTTCAGCAAGCTTTCTATTTTTTACCTTCTTGAGCACGCCTTGTAAAGCCTCACCTCTCCTGAGTATAAATAGAAAAATCAAGCCTCGGGAGAGGGGGGACAGACACACGACGCACACACCAGAACACAACCCACGAAACTCTCACGCTCAGACGCATCCAGAGACTTGGGAGCCCTCCCTCTCTCGACCGCTTGTAACCCCTACTACGAGCAACGCGAGTAACACGAGCAGATCGACACTGGACGTAGGGCGTTAGTGCCTGAACCAGTATAACCCTTGTGTCCTCTCGCGAACCATCCGGAGCCCAAACGCGCAATCCACTAGATTTACTTGTTGGTTATTTCTTACACCGACAGTTGGCGCGCCAGGTAGGGGCCTTTGCGCGTTTCGGCGATCACCAGGCTTCGGATGGCCACCCGCGGATCGAGCTGGACTCCTGGGACGCAGCTGCGTCTTGGGAGTTTGGATTTCGTCATCACCGACGCCGGGGACTTGGAGAGAGTCGCTCTCACGCCCCCGGTCAACTCTGCCGATGCTGACGTCGCGACCGCCACCGAGGCCCTCGCGGACATCAACATCAACACCCCTGGCGACGAGGCCAGCAACCCTCGTTCGAGGGCCAACGAGGCCCCGCTGTGGGAGCAGCTCGAGGTCTTCCTGGGGCCACGGCCCACGCAGGAAGACGCGCGCTGTGTCAGGTTCGCCCTGGCGAACGTCGCTACTCAGCTTGCGGGAGGAGCTCCTCTCCCCCCGGGGATGCTGGACTCCATCCCACCGTATGCGGCCCCATACGGTCTGCGCAATGCGGCTGAGATCGTGTCCCGCCTGGTGACACGCCTCCTGAGCCCCACCCCGGCGGACAGCGAGTTCGTCGGGGTGATCGATCACGTCTCCGAATCGGTCTTCGACCTGTTGGACGATCCCGTTTCGGAGGCATCCGACACGGAGCTCGTCGGAGAAAGTCACCACCCCTCCCGGGAATGTTTCATGGCGGACACCCCCGACGAGGCGGAGGGAGAAGCGAGCGAGAACGGCTCAGGGCCAGCGGGCCCTGACGACGGTCACCCGGTGGCCGACGCGCCCGTCGCTCCCGCTCCGGTTGCGGCC
>CM014270.1:61593265-61617400 GCA_004135705.1 Alloteropsis semialata
GGGTTGTTTTCGATGGGTACAATGGCGTCGAAACGACGATCCATCGTCATCATCCCCGGCGTCTCCCGGAGGAAGCTCAGGGTCTCGCTCGAAGGGCTCGGAGGCCTCGAGGACTCTACGGCCGGCCCCCTGCTGCACTCGCCGGCGGCCCTCCGCGAGCTACCCTCCGGCGAGTCCTCGAGCACGACGATCTCCGGGGGAGTCACCCCGGAGGGCTCGGGGGCTGCAGCGGCCGCCGGGATGGCGGCGTCTTGGCGGGCGTCGGGAGTCCCCGCCTCTGCTTCCTTGGGGCCGACCGTAGCCCCTGGAGAGGCAGCAACCCTGCGGCCATCTTCCCCGGCCGCATCCCCGCGGCCATCGTCCCCGCGGCCACCTTCCCCGCGGCCATCTTCCCCGGCGACTCCCTCGACTCCGGGGTGAGTCGGCTCCTCCTGAGGAGCAGGCAGGGCCGCCTCCGCCAACTCCTCAGCCAGCTCCGCTTGGAGCGCCGCCACGGCCGCCTCTGGGGGGACAGCCTGTGCAAAGGCTAGGCCCATTGGGAGTGCGTCTCCCGGGCTGTCACCATCCCCCTCCGGCACCTGTTTCTCCGCGGAGGGCGCCTCCCTCCGCGTTCCCTCCTCGGCCCGCTCTGACAAGGGCACCGGTGGAGTCACCTCGGCCCGCTCCACCGCGGGGTCTTCTGCCGCCTTCCTGGCTAGCTCCGCCGTGGGCTCCGGCGTCACCTGCTCGGCTTGCTCCGCCATGGGCCCCGGCTGCTGCGCCACCAAGCGCAGTGTCTTCCTCGGCGCCACCTCGAGCGGGGTATCGGCCCGAGTTCGTTCCAAAGTCAGCGAACCCGGCAGAGAAAAATGGCAACTACAGAAAAAACCAAAACCATTCGAGAAACACAGGACATCACTTACCCCTTCGCAATCCTCCGCGTCCGCTTGGACCCCGTCGGCGCTGGGGCCTGCGGGGATGCGGGCCTCTTGGATCCCGCCAGCGTCGTCGGGGCAGGGGCCACGGGCGCGACTGCGGCGTCCCTGCCCGAGTGGGGCGCCGCCCGACCTGACGAGCCTCCCCCCTCGACCGGTGTCGAGTCCGGCCGCCTTGTCGTGACCCTCACCGGGGCGGGAGGGGCCTGCGCCTCCACCACGGGCGTCCGGGGCGCGTCACGCCCTTCGCTCCGCGTCCGCGTCATCTGAGGGGCCGACGGCGGCCGCCTGTCGTCCCGCGGCGCGAATCGCAAGGGGGAGCGCGACGCCCCCGAGGATGAACCCCCCTTATGGGCGCGCTCCGACAGGTCCCGGCTCCGGCTCCTCTCCCGATGAGGGGAGACCGTCTCCCGCCGGGAACTCCTTCCCTTCTCGAGGTCGTGACGGGAGGACGGAGGCGTGCGGCTGCGCCTCTCGTGCCGGCTCTCCTCGGAGGACCGCCGATGCCGGTCCGACCGAGAGCCTCGCTCCTTCCCGAGTCCGGCGGTGGCGGCCCTCCTCTCCCGCTCCGCCCCGAGTGCTGCGCCGAGGACGAGGCGCCGGCGGTCATCACCACGACCGACTTCAGCTTCTGAGGAGGCGAGTCGTCGTCACTCTCCTCGTCATCCTCGCTCCCCGAGACGTTCTCCACGAACTCCTCGGGATCCTCGTCCTCGGAGACCTCGTCCTCTCCCTTCCTCCTCCTCCTGGATCGCTCGGCGTTCCGCTCACGCTTGGCGACCTCGTTCTTCTTCCACTCCTCCCGGCGGTCCTTCCTTGCCTTGGCCCATTTGGCCACGGCCCGGTTCCTCGCCTTGTCCTCGGGGAGTGGTGGCCGGGAGAGGGTGCAATGGAGGCCCTTCATCTAAAAGAATTCAGGATCAGCCAACTGAAAAACCACTCGGGGATTCAAGATGCACAAAGAAAACCTTACCAGATCCTTGGTGCGCTTGTGCGGGAGCATGGGGAGGAGGCCCGGGGGAGGATATGCTTCGTGACCCTTCCCCATCGCCGCCGTCACTCGGCGCTTCACCTCGTCCCCCGATGGCAGGGGGATCATCGTCACGGTCCCCTCGAAGGGGGCATTCTGCTGGACCATCTCCCAGATCTGGAGAGGGCGCCGCCTCAGCGGCACGATACCTCTCGAGAGGTATCCGCCGAGGACTTCCGCCGTGGTCACCCTCGCGCCGCGGAGCCGAGCGAGGGCCTCCCAGATGTCCCCGAGGACCTTGTCTTGCCGCTCCTTCTCGGGCCCGTACGCCCACGCCTCGGGCAACTTCGCGAAAGTTTTTCCGGTGTACGCCGGAAGGGGATTTCTGCTGTCGTTCTTCAAGTAGAACCACAGCGGGTGCCAGCCCTTGTTTGAGCTGGTCAAGGTCCCCGAGATGTAGGCCTTCATCCGCCCCTGCTTGGCCTTCAGCACGGCGCAACCTATCGTCGCGGGGGCTCCGCCCTCCACGGACTGCAACGAAAACTTGAAGAAGTACCTGAAGAGGTCCCAATGGGCCCCTATCCCCAGGTACCCCTCGCAGAGAGCCACGAACACCGCCATCTGCTGGACTCCGTTGGGGTTGAGGTGGTGGAGCTCCAGCCCGTACTCGTTGAGTACGGCACGGATGAACCTTCCGGCGGGGACGGAGAACCCGCGCTCGTGGAAGGCGACGAAAGAAACAACGTACCCCTCCGGCGGTTGGGGGTAGTCCTCGACGCCGGGCACCTTCCACTCCACGGCCTCCGTCAACGGCGGGAGCAGGCCTTCCGCCGCGAGGCCCTCCAGCTGCCGGCGCGAGACACGGGAGCGCTCCCAGGTCGACATCCTGAAGCAATCCGAGGAAGAAACGCCGGCGAGGTGAGGGGCTCGGGTGCTTGCTCTCCGGACCGGCGAAGCGACGGCGGCGGAGGACGCAAGAGGACAAGCGGCAGCAATGAAGAAGACGAGGCGCGTGTTGGAAGTCGGAAAGCTCTGGCGGGGTTAAAACCCTAGGCCGCCGCGGCACGCGGCTATAAGTAGGGGCGGGACGGAACGGCCGCGGCCTTAATTGCGTGGGCCCACCACTGGCGCTGCGGCGACGTGCGCACGTCGCTTCGCCTGACTTTCTCAAAAGGCGCGCCCACCTCCCCACGCGGCGGGGAGTGGGCCGACGCTTCCGCGCCCGGCCCGTCAAACGACCGGGCAGTTACCCGGTCCACCAACAGAGCGGCCCCGACAAGTTTCCCGACCCCGACAAGTTTCCCGACCCCGACAAGTTTCCCGACCCCGACAAGTTTCCGATCCCGACAACATCCAAGACTAACCACCCGGGCACAAAACCTTAACAAGAGCACCAGCTCTTCTCAAGGCTCGGGGGCTACACCCGGCGGGTGCGCTCGCGCGCCCCCACCGGAAAAACTGCAACTCACCATATCCAAGCTACCACTCAGCCTGGGCGCGAGCCTTCATCTCCCCCCCAGGCTCGGGGGCTACTGACGAGGGTCCAAATTAGGGGTACCCAATCAAACCCTTAATCCGGGAGCTCGTGAAAATCCATCCCTCAAAAAACAAAAACTAAAGACCCAAAGCAGAGCAAACTCCACACAACCCGACTGCTTGGGGACTGCCCGACGGGCCCCCGATTCGCCCGAGGAGTTCTCCGCCTCCGAGTGGCTTTCCGGTTCGCCCGAGGAGTTCTCCGCCTCCGAGTGGCTTTCCGGTTCGCTCGAGGAGTTCTCCGCCTCCGAGTGGCTTTCCGGTTCGCCCGAGGAGTTCTCCGCTTCCGAGTGGTCTCCAGCTCCTCGGGTAAAACTACCCGGCCACGCCCCTGCCCATCCGGCGCCGTACCCACTTGGTACTTGCCACGTCAGAGCATGATGGGCGTCCGTCCTTCGCCACGGCATCCACAGTGGCACCCGTCTCATCCGAACAGGAACGATGCAGTCTGGGGAAGGATGCATGCGCTACACCGGGCACTCAAGTACGACTCCAGGCGTCCACGGACGACACCTGGAACCCGAGCAGGACACCTGGAGCGCCCGAGGACCTCAAGCAAGTCAACCACGACCCGGAAACTACCCGGGAGCTTACCCGGGAAGGCATCGACACCAACCACCCGGGGTGTACGACCCCGGGTCCGGCGGGGCGCCCACTTCGTCAACACCTGCCCCCGGTACGGCTCGGCGAGCGACGCTGGCTGAAGCTCTCGGGGGCAGTAACTCCCCTTGTAATTTTCTCTTTTCTTACCCCCCACTCCCTTCTCTCCTTAATGCTATAAAAGGGGACAAGGGGACATCAGTGGGGGACATTCGAACACCAGTTGAACACTCGGTCACAGCACACACAACACGCTCATTCGCACCACTCAGGGACTTGGGACCCTCTCCCTCTCCCGACTAGTTTGTACACCCCTACTGCAGACTTGGACTTGAGAACACCGGCTCACACTGGACGTAGGGTATTACTCTCCGGAGGCCCGAACCAGTCTAAAACCCCCTGTCTCTCGAGTCACCATCCGAGCCCTGACACGCGATCGTAGGAAATTTACTTGTCGGCGGTAGAGAACCACGACAAGGACATATCGAGGTATCCAGTGGTTCCCTCATCAAGGGACGACAGTAGGACGTCTTATCATAAAGGCCTAATACCCACTCCCGTACGTGGAGGATTACAATGGACGGACAGGGCTGTCACCACCTGCCGCCTACCTCTACTAATCCGTGGGGCAGCGGTACCCTCAACAGTATTCCATATTCCAAACACTATGCTTGCAATATGATATACAACTCTNTTGGCACACTCACCTCGACATAGGCGAAAAAGGGTCGACGAGAGAAAGGGGAGAAACTTACCGGCTTGATACGGGAAAGTCGCGGGACGATCGCTTGACCGGCGGAGCCGTCTCCGACCCCGATCCTTCCTCCCGCGGCCGTTTGCCCCGGTCGGCCCTCGGCGGAGTCCGCCCTCGGGTCGGGGGCGGGATCGGCGCGGGTCTGCCATCGCGTGACGGCCCCGTGACCTCCGGCGTCTCCCGACCGGCCGAGGACTCGCGCTGGGGAGCCGGACCGCTCCTCTCGGATCCAGTGGAGGAGTCCGAGGGATACTCAAAGCCCCCCTCGAAGGAGCCCTGATCCTCCCTCCACAGCCCGTCCTGCCGAGCCTGCCGACGTCGCTCGCGGTACGCCGCCTCGGCCTTCTCGCGGGCCAGCCGCTTCTTCTTCTTCTTCGCCTCCTCCCTCTCCTTCCTCAGACGGTCGGCCTCCGCGCGCGCACGGTTCGCGGCCCGAACGGCCGCATCCTCGGGAAGCGGGGGCCGGGAAACCCTGAACGACAGGGGGTGCTGAGGAAGAAGAGTTTCAGATTGAATCTCCGGATTGGAAAAAGGGGACGGCGAAAGCAAGAGAAAAACCCCAACAACTAACCTGGATGAGGGGCGCGCCCGTGGGGAGCATGATGGGGTGATCCGGCAGCGGATATCCCGCGGACGAACGCTGGATCGCTTCACGAAGTCGGGCGACCATCTCCTCGTCGGAAGGTACCCCGACCGCCGTTACCGACCCTGTCCAGTCCGCCGCCAGAGTCATCTGGTCCAATCGCAGACGGCGGGCCATCAGGGGGAGGACGCGGCGCGAATGGTACGCCGCGATGATCCCAGGGCCGGTAACCCCGAGCTCGCGAAGCCGGGCGACCGCGCCCCGAAGCCCAGTCAGGTGAGGCCGCTCCTCCTGGGGCGGGCCCCAATGCCAGCAGTTCGGCCGCCCCTCGATGAGCCTTCCCGTGAAGGCCGGGAAGGGAGCGCCCGGGTCGCTTCGCAAGTAGAACCACCTCGGCTGCCACCCCTTGTTGCTGGAAATCAACGGGAGCGAGGGGTAACCCTCACCCTGACCGGTGCGCAGCCGCACTCCGGCACAGCCGTGTGGCCTCGGCCGCCCCTCCGCCTTCACTTCCTCGACGTGGAAGTAGGACCTCCAAAGGTTGAAGTGAGGCTCGATGCCGAGAAATCCCTCGCACAAGGCGACGAAAACCGCCATGTGGAGCAATCCGTTAGGATTGAGATGATGGAGCTCGATGCCGTAATAGTACAGGAGCCCGCGGAGGAAGTCGTGAGGAGGAAGTCCCAAGCCCCGCTCGTGGAAGGGGACAAAGGACACCACGTACCCGTCGGGCGGAGCAGGGACCTCCTCGTTCCCCGGCGCCATCCACTCCACGAGGTCGGTTCGCCGGCACAGAAGCCCGCGCCCCGCCAGGCGCTCGAGCTCACCCTCCGTGACAGACGAGCGAGACCAGGCCATGACTGGCAGGCGAGCGGAAGGGGAGGAAAGGTATGGGTTTTCCCTTGCAGGCGGCGGCGGCGATTCGGGGGCAGGCGGGCGGAAGGAGAAGAAAGTCTCTCTCTCTCTCTCTTGCAGGCAGCGGCGGCGATTCGAGGACAGGCGAGCGGAGGAAGAAGAAGGTCCGGGGCCCCCTCCTCTCTGCCTTAAATGGGCAGGTGAGGGGGTGGGCGTGACGCCTCGGGTCTCCCGCCTGCGCCTCAGCCCGCGAAGGCCACGCGGCCCACGACGCGCGCCCACGATCTCCCACGTCTCCCACGTCCCGGGATTCGCGCCCTCTCTCTCTCTCTCAACCCCTTCGCATTCCATATCCTGCCTCTCTTTTATTTATTTTGCGTCTGTTCCCATTTCTTTCCCTTGCGCTTTTTTGTCTTTCAGGAAAAACAAAACAAGCCCGGGCCGTCCTTAGGCCCAAGGGACACGACGCGAAATCGAAAAAACAGCCCAAGAGTTCGAAGGCCGGCCCTAGGGTCCGACGGCCGCTCTGAAGCGTCCGAGCGAAGGGGCAGAGATGGGCGGGCCCGCTAGAGGCCATAGTCTCGGCACACGGGTGCCGAGGACGCCCAGACCTGCGTTCGAGCCTAAGATTCCTGACCCCATGTATCTCCCCGAAGAGAGGCGACGAGCCCCTGTGGTCGGTCGAACGACCGCGGGAACTAAGGGGGTCGGGAACTCTGGGGATTATCCGAGGTCGATCACCAGTTGATCCGACGGTCCTCTCCCGGAGGAGGACCGAGGCCTCGCTCGATCTAGCCCGTTAGTAGCTCACCGGGAGCCGTGTTTCGGCCTACGCGGTAAAACACGAGGCGTGCCCTTACCTTCCGTCCCGCGGAGGGAGTGCGTGAGGGGAAAACGATAAAAAGACGAAACGGCTTCCCGCCCGACCGACTCGGGGGCGCACGGGGGAGCCGAAATCGCAAAAAGAGGCCGACTGCGCGGCCGCAGAAAGACACCCCGAGTCAATCAGATTCTTTTATTTCTCAAATAAGGGCAAAAAGTACACGCGGCCAAAGGCCGTGGAATAACGCAAACGGGTTTCGCCACCCTCGGTGACGAAATCAAGCGACGAAGGGAGCAGGAGATCCGATGCAACAAGAAGGGCCGAACTGCGAACGTCGCAGTCCTTCTTGTAGCATCTCCCCGCCCGCCGACGCCGCGAGGGGAACTCGGCAGAGGATCGCGCCGCGGTGCCGTGACAATGGAGTGCCACCACCGACTCTCTCCGTCGCCCTGGGGCCGACGGTCGCCGGCATCGGCATCACATCGGCGCAAGGGAAAGGAGAGGAAGCGCGCAGGTGGCTGTACACGACCGCTGCAACTGCCCTGGCGACGCAAGTCGGGGAACGGCTTCGGCTCGCTGCGGCACACGATGCGACCGAATGCCTGACGGACATGGCGCTTCCGCTCGTGCACCCTCCCTCGAGCCCGTTCCACCGCCACCGAGGCAGGGCGAACGGACGGGAGGAGTCGTCCGAGCCAGAGCCGTCCTTCACTTGCGACGCCGAGCAGCACTCCTCCATGCCGGAACTCCCCGAAGTCGCAGTCATTCTTGTGGCATCAGGCGACTAATCTCTCGGCCCCCGGACCAGGGGGACGCCCTCGAGGAGGTTCGCCGACCGGAGATCTCATATTAACAAGAGAAAGAAGAAGCAGGATAGATGTGTGCCCCAGGAAGAAGGCCTGGGTGACCCTATTTATAGCCTGGAGGTATCTGAGTCAGCACTCAGGCCGGGTGTGAGATCGCGCCGCGTGGCCCTCCATGCAAAGCGACAGAGCATCACCAACGAACAGTGACCTCAGAAAGGACGACATGACGGCTCAGAAGGGAGGCAGTGCCTCTGAAAAAAGCGGATCATGCTCCGGTCCATTGGACAACACACGGCGTCATCCTGTAGGGACCGCACAGAGATGGCAAACCTTACTTCAGCCTATAGGCGAACCACCGTTCCCCTACAGGCTCGGGGGCTACACCCACCGGGTGCGCTCGCGCGCCCCGGTGGGAAAAAGGACAAACTTTACTCCAGCCCATAGGCGAACCAACCGTTCCCCTACGGGCTCGGGGGCTACACCCGGTGGGTGCGCTCGCGCGCACCCCCGAGTGACATCTGATCAGGCATCGAGAAAGAGCCTGCACGGAGAACCACCTGTCCTCCGAGCAGGCTCGGGGGCTACTGTCGGATATCAATATCCGACCCTCTCACCGACGGGTGGGGCCACGCAGTTTCGGAATAAGATAGGGGATAGGAAAACCCGCGAACAAGGAGAATATCAGGTCAGGGGAGGATCGATTTTCCCCGACTCGACTGACCTGGTTGTGCCTCGGCCGACCCCCGTCCGCCTCGGCCGACCCCCGTCCGCCTCGGCCGACCTCCGCCCGCCTCGGCCGACCCTCGTCCGCCTCGGCCGGCCCACTTCTGTCGCTATCTCGCCCGACCTCTCTTCGTCTCGCCCGAATCGGCGTGGGCCCGGGACGGAGTGGGGCGCCCGGAAGACCCGGCATAAGGATGTGTCTCCATACGCCCATGCCGCTTCCCATCAGCATTAATTGGCCTCACCAAGCACTGACCGATATGACCGACGGATGTGACTACCACTGTTTTGCCCGTACGCAGGCGCCACGCGGGGAGAGCCACGTCCCCAACAACCCCGAACAACCCCGAACAGCGTCCCGAACAGCGTCCCGTACGGCGTCCACAGTATCCCGCAGGCGGCGGAGCTTCTTCAGCAAGCTTTCTATTTTTTACCTTCTTGAGCACGCCTTGTAAAGCCTCACCTCTCCTGAGTATAAATAGAAAAATCAAGCCTCAGGAGAGGGGGGGACAGACACACGACGCACGCACCAGAACACAACCCACGAAACTCTCACGCTCAGACGCATCCAGAGACTTGGGAGCCCCTCCCTCTCTCGACCGCTTGTAACCCCTACTACGAGCAACGCGAGTAACACGAGCAGATCGACACTGGACGTAGGGCGTTAGTGCCTGAACCAGTATAACCCTTGTGTCCTCTCGCGAACCATCCGGAGTCCAAACGCGCAATCCACTAGATTTACTTGTTGGTTATTTCTTACACCGACAGGTTGCCTCGTGAGGTCCTGGGTGTCTCTCACGGGTCGTACGATTAGGTTGTCCCATGCATGGTTAAAAATCAACTTGAGTTGTCCGTCCTTCGCGGTTACATGAAGCTGCTTGATCTCTTTTCACACGTCAGTGTGCTTGGTCCAAACGAGTAGAAATGTGGTTAGATGAGAATTGTTGATGTTATGTTAATCAATTATTTTTTCGACACTGATTGTTATTGGATAGCTTGGCAAATCTAGTAATGGTTGGTCTCAAATTAACTTGGCTAAAATCTGGAAAATAGGATCAACTTGTAGATGTTTTTTTGGCAAAACAAACCCCTCAGCCATAAAGCCTTGCATGTCTAGGATTTAACCTTGTCGGGTAAGTCTTGCTGAGTATTAGTATACTCAGCCTTGCTTATGGCTTAATTTTTCAGATATGGGTGATGGCTATGATCTTGTTGCTGCTCTGACATGGCCATGTGTGCTTCCTGATGGTTGGACCATGGAGCGGGTGCCGTCTGAGTCCGACTCGGGCCGCGGTGACTAGGTGTTATGCGAGGGCTCCGCACAATGTCTTTTGTTCCGACGTTTAGACTTCCGCTGTAGTCTAACTCTGAACGTGTGCACTGTGTTTGTATATTTATCCTTGTGAACCTGGTGATGTAAAATTTGTGATGAGTTGTACTGCCTGAGCCCACCTTCGAGTGGGACTGCTGCTATTTCGTTTCGGTCGAGAAAAATGGTGGTTTTATCGGAAAGCTACCCGACGGATTGCACGATTAGTTCGGTTTAAGGGTGTGGAGTACTGCTGTGATAATGGTCCCATGATTTTAAACTGGATTAATTGGGGCGGTCTGCCACAAATGTATATCTAACAGTCTACCCCTAAAAGTTAGAAGCCACCACGTTCACCGAAAGGGCCTCGTAATTCCCACGTTAATCCAAAAATAAAAAGAATATACACCGTTGGATTTAATGTATATCTAATAGTCTACCTTACCCCTAAAAGTTCTCATAAAAATGATTAGTAATAACTAATTTTGGAATAAAGAAAGCAAATTAGCAATAAGTGTCTACGTCGAATATAGTTATAACTCTAAGTCAAGATGCAAATAAAACATTAATCTAATTTTTATTTATTTTTGACTTCCGATGGATCCAATTAGCAGTCCTGCAAGATCAACGCAAAAGTATCATAGGTGGCGCGGACAATGTCACCATCGAAGGGTTCCTATGTGACATGTAAAGGTCGTGCCGCCCGTGCGAAGAAGTAACATATATAGTTGTCAATAAAGCCAAAACATTAGTATAAGTTGGCGACTTTCCATGACTCATGCACAACTTTTTTACGGGAGCATCTTAGAGAAACAGAGGATACACCGGTTTTTGTGTCTGAATTTGCAGCTATTCAAGCCGTGACGTGTGTGAGACTCTGGCTAGCACGGGCACGCATCACACCAGTTGTGAAAATTGAGTAATGATGTGGCTGAAGGCTGAAACCATGTCTGCATGTTGTGTCCACTCAGGGGTATGGTAAATTGCATGCATGCGGGTGATGACCAGTGAAGTGCTGCATATATACTGGTCACACCATGCGCATATAACTGGCTGAAATACAGAAACGATCGATGACAATGACAATGTATAGATCAATTGTGAATCAGATCAAGGAGGCCACAAAAGCTATGTGCACGTATGAGTTGCATTATTTTAGAACTATGTGATTCAGCAGTTTAGGTGCTCTGCCATATGGACAAATAGATGAACTCAGAAAATGCTACCCTTAGCCAGATGGTGCTGCAAAGGAAAAAAATTCATGAAATTGACGTGTTTTTACACACGCGAGCATGCATGCTGATGTATCCAATCTCTAGACTCTTTATTGGATAATCCCATATTGTCACTAAATAGAGTCGGGTTAGAGTCATACAAGGAAAAAAAGATAGGATACCCAATTCATTAGAGTCAGGTTATGATTTTTTTTTTGAAACACCAATACAGACACAGTCACGTAGTATTATATATGAATTTGAAAGAAGATAGAAAAATAAAAATTACATGCAAAACACAAATAAATATAATACAATAAAAAATAAAATATGGTATCTCATTTCATTTATTTTTGAAGAATTTTACTTATACAAATACTAGAAGCACAACAATTATAGCATGACTATAGAGTCATGTCGTAGCCACTACATGATCCTATTAGAATTAGGCAGTCAAGGTCGAGTATTATCCTAACGTGGCAACTAAGGCATGGTGATAAACTACTAGCAACAATGAGAAGTAGAAATATGATGATGTCTTGCTATTTAGTATTGTGATTAGTGGACCAATGAGATCTAAAAAAATTAGGACAAAATGAATGATAGATGATGCAGTTACGTGCAGAGTTCTAGCAAATCTGGAACAAGCAACATGGAAATCGAGACTTGACATGCACATCCACCCATAGCAAACTAAAGGTTGTGTTCAAAAAGAGGAAAGAACATGTATGGTAAAGTATTAAGCATCAGGAATACATCTTCAATGATTGCGGTATAGTGGGTAAAACCTCTTCGGAGCAGAAGCATGAGAGAGAGGATGAGTTCAAAGAAGAAGGCTATACCATGCCAACTACAATAATGAACGTATAAAAAATTTATTATGGAAGCATGCATAGAATAAAAATGATGAAAAAAATAAATGGTACCTTAGTTTAATCCTTCTAAAAAAATAAATGACACCATTAGAAACAAAAGTATATGCATTTATTTTAAAATTTTGAAAAAATATTTAAGATCTTATGGATGACAAACGTGAGAGACGATGACTTACATCCTTCAAATATAAGTGCTTTGAGTAACTAATAGAGTAGAAGAAAGATGAGAAAAAAGACGTGATGGAGACATGGACAAAACCAAATGAAGAGACCACACATAGTGAGGGCCGATGACTCAACAAGCATGCATGAGGCTATAGCAATTGCATATTGGGAGAGCAAAAAAAAAGAAATGGTAATAGTACAAATTGAGCCAATAACCAAGATCTCAAACTCAAACTCAAAATTAAATTAACTAAAAATTAAATGGTAATGATATGCATAGGAAAAAATAAAAACAATGCATCTATTACCCATTAAGGTTTCAAATTCAAACTCAAAGTTAAATTCTAACTATTACCGAAAATGGTATGCAATGAGCCAATAACTTATATATCCCTGTAAACATGAAAATATAATTTATCAACATCACTACAACTTTCAACAAAAAATATGCATCGCTAGTTAGATATTTTAAAAATATAGTCATGTTAAAAATACATAATATTTATATTAATTATATTAAAAACAAAGTATTCTATATAAGTTATTTCCTTCTCATTTGAACTCATATTCCAAATAAACTATGACATATTACTCGGGGTTTATATGACAAAATAATTACAATGACACGACTAAAAAAACTACTTTCATCTATTAATTTAAACTTAAAAAACTATTTGTTAAAAAACAAAAACTAGCTTCCCGCGCTATTTGCGCGGGCCATCTTGCTAGTTTGACAAGACAGCATGGCACTAGACAAAATTCTTGAGAAGAAAATTTGCATTGCTCAAAGAACACAGATGACGAGAGTATAAATGCTACACACCGACTCATTGGCGCTACGCACGGCCGCCCCAACCACGGCTGCTACTGCAGGAACATCAACGTCGGCACGCTAGCGGTAGGCCGTGCAGACGGGAGTACGGGACTCCGACCAAAGGCCTTGATGGAATCGGCGACCCCTGGCAGCGACTTGTTGACCCGGATCAGTCTCTGTTGCTCTGTCGACGTGCCTGGCGACCAGACACACCTTTGACTTGGGAAGTTGAGGGGGTGTGTTGACGCAGAATTAGGTCAACACACGAAAGCGCTAGGACGCGCAGCACGTAACACGATAAACCCGAAGTTTCCCTGCGCCAACCGGTCAGACCGGTTAGGGGAACCGGTCAGACCGGTTCCTCCAGGGAGATCGGGGGTAAACCCTAAAAACGCTTCCCGAAAGGATCCGTCAGGGAGAACGTGATCAGGGGTGCCCTAGGGTCGGCAGGCCACCTAGGACGCCTTCAGACGTCGCGGAGACGAAGGAAGAACAGCATATGTGGTTGGAAAAGCTAGGGTTGGAGATACAAAAAGTAAAGGTAAATAGTAGATTTGATAGATTCGATTGGGTTGCCCTCAATCGGCCGAATCCCCTTATATTTATAGGGAGGGTAGGTCTTGTCCCGCAAGGAAACCAAGTTACAACTCGTTACAACCTCGGAATCCTAAATCTAAGAGTCCTAGTCGGATTACAGGGTAACCGGTCTGACTGGTTCCCCAAACCGGTCAGACCGGTCTGGGCGTGGCTTTGCCTCTTGCGTCATCTTCTGTCTTGATTCTTTGCGTCGGGTCCTGCAATCTTTCTGGTCATTGATGAAGTGCCAATTTTGGTTGTCAACATATGCCCCCCTATTTTTTGGTAAAGCTTGCGTACCATAAAATATATTAGCACCAAAATTGTTACCTAAGGACGATGTTTTAACAGAATTCATCGGCCATTATATTTCTAAGGGTGATAACCAAATATCGGCCATGTGCCATTTCATCTATTCTTCATCATCTGAACCGGCCAATTTTTGAACCGGTCTTAAAGCAGCAGACATAAAGCCATCCTTAGTGCAAGCAAGGAACTCAAAATCCAAAATATCGATCCCGGTCAAGCATTTGAAATTATCATGAGTTCCTAACATGGACGCATCGGCCATAGCAACACATGCCGAAGAATCCGCATGAACCATCTCAACTTCGTCACCAACCCATTGAATTAAGTATTGATGCAAGGTAGAAGGCACACATTAATTTGCATGAATCCAATCACGCCCCAGGATCACGCTATAGTTACCTTTTACCTCTGTGACGAAGAAAGCGGTCGCCAATGTCTTGCTCCCAATAGTAAGCTCTAGTGATGCAACTCCTTTAGCGCTCATCGGTTCTCCTCCTCCAATGCCGCTGATTGTCATGCTAGTTTTGATGAGCTCGCTATCCAAACCTCCCAATTTCTTGAATAAGGAATATGGCATGAGATTTACAATAGCACCACCATCAACGAGCATCCTAGAAATCGGCATCCCTTTATGTGACCCTTCACATAAAGAGGTTTTAGATGGTTATCCGATTCTAAGGGCTTCTGAAACACAGCATTTTTAGGAGCGAAATCAATTTGAGCCACCCTCTCATCATCTCCGACAAAGCAATAGTCGGTGTCCAAATAGATAACATTGACCTCCATATTTGTCCCGCTGGGCGAAGGCTCAAAGTCAACAGTATCATCATCATCACCCATCTAAACATCTGAAACAGCAGTGGGTGGAATCGAGACTCTAGCCGAAGAAGAAAACGCATCGGCTACCGACTCTCCAGGTGAGACCGGTCTTACCGGTTCCTCCTGACCGATCTGACCGGTTCCAGTTGCTGGAACTGGAACAGGGGGTAACCGGTCTGACCGGTCAGGGACACCAGTCTGACCGGTTGCGGCCAGATCAGCCGACTTCGCCGCAGATGGCTCGGCCTTTTCTGGTTCTTCAACTTGAATATCTTGGGCACCAGAACCATCCTTAGAACTCTGACTAACTGATGAAATCATCGGCTTAGCCTCATTGAACCACTCCTCCCTCTTCTTAGCCGATTCTTCCTCCCTTTGCTTTTGGGGACGCAACCGCTGCAATCTCCTCTTCTGAGAATGAGTCAAACCGGGAGGACACCACTTTGGCTGCGTGTACTGAGGCAATGGAACCTTTTTTACGGCCGATGCGCCAATAATATTAGGTCCATCAACCATTGAAGGATTAACCGCCATAGAGCCAATTTGAATCACACTCTTCACAATTGGCTTTGGAACAACAGGTGCAGGTTCTTCTTTCTTCGGAACGGGGCGATATTCCTGTTTAGCCGGTTCCTTGCCCGGCCTCCGTTGGTAACCGGTCTGACCGGTTGCAGGGACCGGTCTGACCGGTCCGTGCTGCTGAAGCACAATCACCGACTTTTGTCTTGATTGAGAATTTGTAGGTCTAGGTTGCGGTGGAGTTATTCTGGCATGTACAGGAACCCTCGGCCGTGGTTGATTTGTTGCAGGGCAGTAAGGCACGTACCATCTCTCCAAATAAGTTGTGGAGAGGGAGATTGAGATGCCCTCCATGGCCTAGAAGGACTAGCACCGTTGAATGAGCTTGGGCCTTGGCCCCACTATCTTTTTGGCGCTTCCTTCATACCAAAATCCCTTGGTGGCGATCTTGGTCTCTTTTTTAGTGGCCGATCTTGTTGAACGGCCGCGTTTTGCATATGCTTAGCCATGACTTGATCAATGGTCACTTTCGGCTTGAAAGTCTTCCCTTGATCTTTACCCTTATTGGTCTTCCAAGTGCCAACTTCGGGATGCTTAGGCAAAAAATGTTCGGACCGGCCTCTGGGGTAGACCGGTCTGACCGGTTTGTCCTGGACAGCAGGAACAACCGGCCTTTGATCCCGCGCTTGAGAGCTTGATTGCCCCCCAATCTCAGAAGTCTTCACCGTAATAGTCAAGGTCTTCTTTCCATCAGGAGTTTTCTTAAGCACTACTTCTCTCTCAAGCACTTTGTCATGTTCTATCATCATCCTTGGTTCTCCAATCACAACATTCTTGCCTCCTGCTGCATCGGCATTGTCTGGCCGAACCAACATCTTGGCTTTCTGAAGATCCATAGTATTGACCACCATGTTGTTGACTGAAAACGGGCGCTTATCAACATGCATTTCATTTAAATTCAATCATCCATCATTCACAACCGATTGAATCTGTCGACGAAAGAAATTGCAATCGTTAGTTGCATGAGAAAAAGAATTATGAAACTTGCAATAAGCACGCCGTTTTAACTCCTCAGATGACGAAATAGTAAAAGAACATGATATATCCATTCTTATACAATTCATCAAAAAATTTATCACATTTGGATACATCAAAAGTAAACTTCATCTCTTCTTTCCGATTCCTATGAGCCGGCTTAAGAGATATGCAAGTAAAAGTTTTATTAGATGCTGGCCATACAAATTCAGCGGCCAACACATTATGAGACTCATCATCTGAACTATTAGAATCACATTCAAGATTATGCACATTAACCTGATGAGTCTTTGGCTCTTCTTTTAAATCTTTGCTTCGGCTTTCAGCAACCAAAGCTTTTTGATGCACTTGGTTTACATTAAAGAAATCAAATCCCTCTAATTTCTTCTTAAGATGAGACCGTAAACCACTCAAAGCCAAATCAGCAAGATCCTTTTCGGCAATATTGACACTAAAGCAACGGTTTTTAATATCACAGAAACGTTTAATATAATCATTAACAGTTTCATCACGTGATTGTCTAACCGATGTGAGATGTGACAATTTAAGCTCATTGTTACCAGAAAAGAAGTGATCATGAAATTTTTGCTCTAACTGTTCTCATGAAGTAATAGAATGAGGAGCCAATGATGCAAACCATGAGAAAGCAGTACCAGTTAGAGACAAAGAAAATAAACGCACTTTCAAAGCCTCACTAGAGCTAGAATCGCCTAGTTGTGCCATGTATTGACTTATATGCTCAAAAGTGACTTTTAGAATCCTCCCCATTAAACTTGATAAAATCAGAAAGTCTAAATCCAGTTGGGAAAGGAACTAAATCGAATCGAGGAACTTAAGACTTTTGGTACAACCTAGCCTTATCCCTGACATCTACTCCCAAGTTCTCCTTAAGAGCTGAAGCCAAATCAAGTTTGTATTTAGAAAATATCTTATCTAAATATTCTAATGAATTATCCTGTAAATTTGGCTGTTGAGTATTCTGATTGGGAGCAGGAAATAAATTCCCCACATCTGTTCCCGCAGGACTGGTCTGACCGGTTCCAGACACCGGTCTGACCGATTGGTGCGGCCCAAGCTGATTGGCCGCATCCGACCCTCCAGGACCGGTCTGACCGGTTCCGCAGACCGGTCTGACCGATTGCTGCAGGCCAATTGGGTTGGCCGACACTTGTCCCAATTGTTGGCCGAGCCTTCCGAAAAGTTCGTATGGTACTGGGCCTTGTGAAAATAATTTTTGTACTGGTGGGGGTACAGAATATCCATAGTTTAGATTTTGCGGGTAAAATTCACAACTTCATTGTTAATTTGGCCATGATTAACCGAATTAGGTAAAGTTGCAAACGGCTGAAGTGCGACAGGCCGAGTAAGCATTGGGTTGGATGGTGTAACAGATTGGCCTTCAAAATAATTCAACGGCATGCCATTCGTGGGTTGTTCTATGGGCTTCGCTGCCGGTGATTTAAAATCAGGCACAATAGGAATTTTAGGAATCAATAAATTAGGATCGGCGGCAGGTAAATCAGCCATGGGCTGTTTGCCTTCCGATTCTAAGCACTTGTTATGCATCCAATTAACCAATTTAACGTTATTCTCAGCCAACTTATCCTCTATGTACTTAAGAAAAACTTCATGAGAATTTTCATCGGGTTGTACCTTAGGAGGTGCCGCTGAAAATGTAGCAGATGGATCTACATCCTTGATCTTGGTGACCACACCCTTGCGGTCTTTCTTGAAGTGCGACAGGCAGTAGATGCGTTCTTCTTCTGCCTTCTTCTTCAGGTACTCCTCGAGCCCTTGGCGATCTATCAGCAGAAAGTTCATCGTCCTTGACGACGATGATGTTTTCGAGATCGAACTCGGTGTTGGAACCCATCTAGATTGAATTAGATAGATTGACTGCACGAACCAGATCTCCAATTCCCCAGCGGAGTCGCCAAAAGTATGTTGACGCAACCCGAAGTTTTCCTGCGCCAACCGGTCAGACCGGTTAGGGGAACCGGTCAGACCGGTTCCTCCAGGGAGATCGGGGGTAAATCCTAAAAACGCTTCCCAGAAGGATCCGTCAGGGAGAACATGATCAGGGGTGCCCTAGGGTCGGCAGGCCACCTAGGACGCCTTCAGACGTCGCAGAGACGAAGGAAGAACAGTATATGTGGTTGGAAAAGCTAGGGTTGGAGATACAAAAAGTAAAGGTAAATAGTAGATTTGATAGATTCGATTGGGTTGCCCTCAATCGGCCGAATCCCCTTATATTTATAGGGAGGGTAGGTCTTGTCCCGCAAGAAAACCAAGTTACAACTCGTTACAACCTTGAAATCCTAAATCTAAGAGCCCTAGTCGGATTATAGGGTCATCTTCTGGGCTTGGCTTTGCTCTTGCGTCATCTTCTGTCTTGATTCTTTACGCCGGGTCCTGCAATCCTTCTGGTCATTGATGAAGTGTCAATTTTGGTTGTCAACAGTGTGTTTAGATGTTGTTATGTATAGTATTTTTATGCGTTGGGTCGCGTGCTACAGAGAGAAAAAAATGCATTGAGAAACATGTATTATGCAAAATGAAGGAAAGAGAGGGTGAACTAAACACCCCCTGAGATCATGGACGTCTTGACCTGTAGTGTACGTCACGACAGTGTTGTGGCTGGCAAGTGGATGGAGGAGACTCGTGCCATTTAAACATCAATGGACGCCTCATCTTGTATGGACCATGCTATGCGTTTTGCTCCCTGTTTTTCTAGTAGCAACTGACAGGTTCGTGCCATTACAGGATTCGCACCCCCTTTGGTAGGCTTCAACAACAGCTTCACCAACGAATTCAAAGCCCTACCAACATATGAAATAGCTTCACCGGAGAAGCTCTTGAAATCCCGCTGATTGGAGCCATTCGGTGGAACCGAAGCCAAAAAAAGTAGCTCTCCGCCGTTCCACCCTGTATGTGCCGACCTTGCCCTCGGCAGGACTCACAAGCGGAGCCAAGCATAGAGAGGAAGGGCACCGGGGCAGAGCGACAGCGTGTGGATGCGGCCGAGGCCGTCGGCTGTGGCAGAGGTCCGGGCTAGCGACGGACGCGGCGGGCGGCGCGAAGGCCCTGGCCGACGACGGACGTGGAGTGAGGCCTGGAGGCCCGGGCCGGCGACGGATGCTTGTGGACGGCGCGGGGCAGAGGAAGGCAACAGACGCGGTGGGCGGCGTGGGGCAGAGGGCGGTGCAGGACAGAGGGAGGCGACGGACGCGGTGGACGGCGCGGGGCAGAGGAAGGCGACGGACGCGGTGGGCGGCGTGGGGCGAAGGACGGTGCGAGACAGAGGGAGGCGACGGACGCGGTGGGCGGCGTGGGCCTGAGGTGCGGGCGGTGACAGATGCGTGCGAAGGTGGAACGGGATGTGGACAGAGAATGAGAGGAAAGAACAAGAGGAAGAAAAACAATAGGAAGGAAAAAGAAAAAGAAAAAGAAAAGGGTATTTTGGGTATTTCACCTTTTTCTATTTATTTCAATCTATCAGAGAAGTTGTTTTACCAAACGGTTTCGAACTCGACAAAGCTAGAGTCAAAAGAAGCCGCTTCACCGAAGGAGCCAGAGCTGAAACTGTTTTCAAAGGAGCTGGTGTGATTAATGCTGGTGTTACCGAGAGATATGCAAGGTTACTTGGTCGAATAATGGACTTTCAGAGTGGATTGGCTCGTCGTTAAGCCTGTTGCATAATTGCATTGGCCAAATCGTTGCCTTTATATGTATAAATATTAATTTAATCCCCTATACTATGAATTCATGGATTAAACCTGCATTGTATCTGGGTCATTCCTCGTTCCCGCACTTGCCTTGGGAATAGTGTCTTCAAATCGTTAAGTCGAGCCTAGTCGTTGGGGGTACCGACTAGGTGATTAATCGTGACTAGACAACGATTAATTGTGATTAGTTTCAGGCTAGTCGTCCTAGTCGACAAATCGATCTAGGACAATTTTGTAGCCTAGTCGATTGCCTATGTAGTAGTAAAGAATAGATAGAGTACTATAAGTTTAGAACACAAAGATGGGGTCACGAGAAGTGATCAATTACTTGGTCTGAAAGTGCATAATAGAACAACCTAACTGCCTAAATAAAAGAAAGACATTGATCATCAAAAGCTGAGGAGCTAGTGGCGCGGCGCATTGCCGGAGGAGGCAGCAGGCAGGAGAAATTTTACTCTCCCACTCGTGCTGTGTGATCGGCGGCAGCTGTAAATTTTGCTAGGTCAAAAGGCTGTTTGGAATGTATTATATAGCAGGACTGACATGTGTTTTGGGCTGACCGGATGGGCCTTAGATATTACTGGACCGAACAATCGAAGCCCAAGCTAAAGTCCAGAGCTAGTCGCTCGACTAGAGTAGCTCGACTAGTCGTGACTAATCAATGATTAATCGTCTGAACGACCGACTAAGCAATAAAATCGTATTGATTTACCTAATCGATGTGCAAGGACCGATTTCTTGATTAATTATTGATTAATCATGATTAATCGAGCGATTTAAAAACACTACTTGGCATAGGAGAGCGGAAAGGGCGGTGCAGGCCTTCCCGCCATCCCTTGATGCCCAGTCTGGCCGGAGCCTGGTGCTGAAGTCTGGAACTCTGGAAGTCTGGACTTGGACTGGCATTGCTGCTATTCGAGCTTTCCCTCCTTCGACTTCCTGGGCCTTTTCATTTAGAGGCATAGTGCGCGTCTTTTGGCCGAGACGCTTGCCGCTCAGGGTGTATGGCCTAGCCACTCCACCAGGCCATTTATGGGCTGGTCGGTTCCATCTTGTCCAGTACCATTTTCAAGTCTATTTGGGCCCCTAGCACTCTCCACCCACCTGATCCGTCACGGGCTGCGCTGACTTTATTAACAAGCCTGCAAAACAAGGCCCAGAGAGAAGGCCCAGAGACAAGTCTTCATTTCTCTTTCTGAGTTCACGTGGTTTGAAAGTTTCGAGGTTTCCACGGCACTGGTCAACCATCAAAATATCAGATAACCGCATTCTGATTTTATCACATTGAGAATGAAGTGCATAACTGTTATGTGTTTGTTTCTTGTGCTTGTTTTGTACACCAAAAGGGCATACCATAGTTGCATGGTGTTTCTGGTGGAATTAGATGATAGAACTTTTCCTTTGTCTTGAGCATAGTGTAACATAATTGCATATGAGTTATTATCATATAATAAGAATATGTTTCAGTTGTTGTTTTTCTTTTGGAGAGGATAATATCATATGGTTCGGATATGACATCAAACATAATAACACTGCAGAACAATCTAGTCTAATGTGATACTACCCTTAGGAATGTACAGTAGTATAACATTGGAGCATTCACAATTTCATCTTGGTAGCAGTTTTCCTTTTGCTTTTAGCCTGGAATTTTATTCTACCTTTATTACAGCGATATTCATTTTGTGTATTTGGAGAAATATGGCACTAATTTATATGCAATCTTTTGTGTAGGATGAATCGCTCATCTTGACAGGTCCAAAACGGGGACTTGCACTGATAAGTAATACATATGTTGAGACTAATCTGATTATCAAGGGTGATGAGAGGCAGGAGGAAAGACAACTGAGTAAAGGAATCCTAACTATTCCAGGCATAGAACGGCGAGTGCTGAAGAAATGTGAGCTTGAAAGTTGCTCTCTTGCTACCAGGCTCAGTACTGTCGATGTGATGTATGGAGTTGTGATAGATGCAGTGGAGGCCACTATTTCAATTGAAGTTTTAGCTGGAGAATTTTTTGGAGAAATCACAGCCTGCACCAGCAGCATCAAGGAGAGGTTTGTGCTTCATGACGGATTGGCTCGTATTAGTAGTGGTGAGAGAATTGCCCCGGTAATCCCACTTCTGCGACCGGTGGTATCTGTCTATGTGAAGGATAGGCTGCTGCTGACCATTGCTGCCCATACTGAGGATGGAGAATTTACAAAGTGCATTGACTATACTTTTTTTTTTTACTGAGGATGGAGAATTTACAAAGTGCATTGACTATACTCCAAGGGTCAACGGTTCATGTCTAGATGAAGTTACCGTTGGTTTGGCTGTATTGGGGGTGAAGATTGTATGGTCGATAATTGATTTTTGAGTATCAAACTTTGGGTTGGCTGTTTGTATATGGTCTGTTTATGAGGGAAAGTATACTCGGTAGCCAGTTCTGTGTCCAGGTCTGTTTATGTGACGATAATTTTCCCGCGTTGCTCGGCTCCCAAAGTCCCGATGGAGACTCCCGCCCCTGCTACCGTCCAGGCAAGCAAAGCGGAGCAGGCGAGCTGCAGTTTGCGTTAAAAAAAAAACCTGGTATCTGTGCGCCTCAAGTTTGACTGGAACCAGTTCTTGGTAAGGTTCACTGTTCAGAGAGTGGTGAATATTGACGCGAGATGCGTGGAAAAACAGCGCCATAGTATGTGGCGAGATTCCCTCTCTTTTTGGCCTTGTTTCGTAGTGGTTATCAACATTTAATGAGGAACCAAACATTAGCCAGATTTTTTTTGTGGCGAGCTCATCTGTGGCGTGGCAAACGTTGGTAGGAAACCAAGCAGGCCTAACTGGACCCCTTTTCCTGCATTTGCAAGTGAATATAATTAGAACGAATGAACTGCATTAATTATAAGAAGTAGGACTGGACCAAAGATGGTAATAACATAATGATCAGAGACCGATAAACATTGGTTTTGACTACTGAACACAATTATCAGAGTGTACCGGCAGCAGAAGGAAACCAGAATATGTGGCTATCTGCTCCTGTGATCCTTTGTTACAACTGAAAATAACTAAAGATCTTACAATGTTTATCACACCAACACAATTGTTCAGACAAATGAAAGCACAACCGTCATCAGCTCGGCACAGTGACATTTACAACAATGGCCGAAACACACGCTGAATACGGAAGTGTGTCAATGACTATCCCAATTGCCACAGTTCAAACCGAGATAGTTTCACTTTGTTCACAATGTCTTGAATTCCCAATGACAGTATTACATTAAGTACTGAACATGACGCAATCTGAATTGACGAGATCCACATGCATGCAGCTGGGTGGTAGCTAGGATGAGGGAGAGAACACACAGGGGAGCAGATGAGTCTTTCTTCGCTGGCTGCTGGCTCAAGGCGCGGCACCGCCAAACCTGTTGACCCAGTCACCCAGATGACCATATCGACGTGCCTGGCGACTGAACAAGTACCGTCTGACTTGAGAAGTTGAGATCATGGCCGTCTTGTGCTGTCGAGTGTCGACCTGTCGTGGCTGGCAAGTGGACAGAGAGGAGGAGAAACTCTTGCGGTCAAGCAAGCTGCCATGCATTTTGCTCTTCTTTTACTAGTAGAAACCGACACGTTTACATCATTGCTAGTCATTTACAGGGATCGCACATGAAAACGCAGTACGAGAACAGGAGATGACACCGGGACAGCAAGCGTTATCTCAGGAACGTCTCGTCGGAAAGATACCACTGTTCACCGCCCGCCACCCAGCGGTGTCTCGTCGGAAGGAATACGAATACGATTACGACCCAACCCACGAGCCTACGCGAGACCTCCTCCCGGGACAGCAAGCGTTATCTCAGGAACGTCTCGTCGGAAAGATACCACTGTTCACCGCCCGCCACCCAGCGGTGTCCCGTCGGAAGGAATACGAATACGATTACGACCCAACCCACGAGCCTACGCGAGACCTCCTCCCTGCCACCCAGTACCCCTTTTGTGCACGGTGCGGGAACATGTGCTGCGCACGACGCAGCTGCGAGGAGAGGAGATCGCGATGATCACCTGCTGCCGATGCGCGACGGCTCGCCGACCGAAAGCTTCCGATGTGATTGGCGAGCGGTGGGTGAGCCGGTGACCCTTTGCGAGTGGAGACTGGACACAGCTTGCAGCGGACCATGGCGGCTAACCCTGTATGACAGTGGCTAGCTCGGTATGGGACTTCGTCGGCATTG
>CM014270.1:61618533-61638299 GCA_004135705.1 Alloteropsis semialata
GTAGTGGCGGCTGATAGAGGGGGAACGGTGGGGCTCATAGGATATGCCACGGCAGCCAGGACTCCTCGATTTGTAATGCCTCCATCACGGGAGGTAACCACCTCCCCTCCTCTAGGTAGGTGCATTGCCTATTCGTTATTCCCTCGAGCCCCTGCCCTTTGGCCTTCTGGTGCATTGCCTATTCGTTTTCCCCCTATTAGATCAATCCTATTTTTCTATTTGTCTATATTGATTTGTGTGTTTGGGATCTTGCTTTTGTCTTTTCAGAATATATTTTTGCAGGGATGAGCTGCAGAGAGACGGGGCGACAATAAGATTTGAACGAAATCTGGACATATTCCCATCAGTTAACAGTGCCATCTCTTGGTATATTATATTGTATCTTCCATTCTTCCGCCTGATTGGTTTTTGATCAGTAAGGCAGTAACTGATTTGCATATTCCAGTAGAGGCATGCTGCTCATGGTGGCCTTGCTGAGGGGATCTATATATTTACTGGGATATTGACTGATCTTGTTGCAGTGACTTTGCAGTGGGGCAATAGAATCTTGCAGATCGTAAATACCAGATGTCTCTTCTTTACTATTCTTCATGATTGGATAATCATTGGTTTACTTTATATAAATAATTGCTGATTTCTTCTACACCGTGTCACGTGAGTGGCAGTTTATGGGCACAAAAATATAGACACTATCCTTGTACTGCAGTGGATTGGTATCTATATTATAAGTGCCATTTTCTTTTCAAAAACTATTCATGGCAGGAAATTAGTGGGCCATATGTGGTATATAAACCTTTTCTGGTGTACTTTTTTGGGAGTAAAAGAAAATGAACATTCTGAATGTAAAGAACATAGAGCCATTTTATTATGTGTAGTAGGGGATGCTGCTACCACAATCTCTTGAGTTTGGTGTATACTTGTTCCCTTTTCTTCTTGATAAGTTTGTAATTTCGATATATGTTTTGATTCTTGTTCCACAGTCTTGAGATGTGTAGCCTGATAAATTCTTGATTCACTCATTTTGGATGCAGAGTTCATCACTAAACTTGACGTGGTGGCTGGCTTCAACGAGATCTTGCCGGACATCATCGTTTTCATTTCGAGAGGTAACAACTTCTTGCATTGCTCTTGTCTTGTTGTCCCATTGGATTTGGGTCAGGTTAACCAAGGTTGGCAGATTTGTGAACACTTAGGTAAAGACCCAGGATGGCCATGGTGATCACCTCACTGCTGCTTGGAATTGCTAGGCTACTGGATACACGAGGAGGGAAGGAGTTGCAATTGAAATGTTGAGGAGCGAAGGATATTCAAATCATTGTTGGCATGTTACCTGTTCTACATATTTTGTTTTTATTTAGTCAGATACTGCACTGTCACATGGTGAGTGCAACACATTGGAGAAGCCTGAGGGCATATGTCGTGTTACCTCACCAACACCGTATCTTGATTTTGCTATTGTTACTGTGTGGTTCTGTTAACCTGAGGAGCCGAATTAGGAAAATATTTGAAGGGTACCAAACATTGGCGCTCAGTGTTGGGTTAACGTTTTTTAGCAAATAATTTTAAAATACGTCATTGTGGAATGTATTTTGAGGGTATATTGTTGGTAACTTTGTTTCTTAAAATACTTCATTGCAGAATGTATACATTTCTTGTTAATATAGATTTTTCTTTTATTCTTTTATAGATATAAAATATCTTGCTTACTAGGTTTTCTTGAAAACACGTGCTTGTGGCACGTGCTTCTCCGCTTTGGAATGAAACAAGTATAACATTTTTGTGGGAAATGGCGTATATATCGTTAGTACTCTTACCATGTGCTGAAAAGTGACATTTGATGTTTCTGGGATGTGTTTCTCTTATACTTTTAATGAGATTTTTTCTATGTATGTTGTCTCTACTTAAAATCACATGTGGGATATAACACGCGGATCAAATTAGGGGTGAGAGAGCGAGGGAAAGAAAATCACACATGGACCAAATTATGAGAGAGATTATAGGTAGGTTGAGTTAATTAGAGAGAGATTATAGGTAGATTGAGTTAATGAGAGCTGAGAGAGAGAAATCGTAAGTGGGTTGAGTTAGGAGAAAGAGAAATCATAAGTGGATCAAGTTAGAAGAGGATGGAGGGAGGAGGGGTGAGAAATCACAGGTAAGAGAGGATGAATAAATGACATGTGGATCAAGCTATAAGAAGGAGAGTGCGAGTGAGAGAGGACGGAGGAGGGGAATCACGGGTAGATTGAGTTAGAAGAGGAGGATATCACAAGTGGGTCAAATTAGAAGAGGGAGAGAGATCACTGGTGGATCCAGTCAACTAGCAAGTCCTAATAGAAGTGTGGCGTGAACTAAAGTTTTTTTGTTGTTGAATAATTGTAATCTGTGTGATGCTAAATAGTTAGATACTAAATTTAAGTTTTAAATATTTTTAAATTGCTGCATTTACATCTTGCTTTAAATATTTTTCAAATAGCAGAGCTCCCTTCGCGAGGGACATCATCATCCTTGTCGCTCGGCCCGTCGTCGCTGCGCCTCTACACCTCCCGCCCGCCCCTCCTTAGGTACGTCGTGGGGGCGAACCACGGTGAGCGACGGCGGGGCAAGCCACGGTGACGAACGAGGGCGAGATGCGGCGGTGCGGAGGCTGAGGCGAGCTGCTGCGGCTGATACCTGGGCGGCGAGCGGCGGCGTGAAGGACCGGGTGAATCACGGCGAGAGACGACATGGGGCAGACGATCCGCGGTGGAGGATTTGGGCGAGGTTTTCTATACACGTGCCTCGGCACGTGCATCTCCACTAGTTTAATAAAAGAAGAGAGTAAACTAGTTTCATTTAGATGAAACTACGACCTTGTTTAGTTCGCGTAACTTACTGTAGCAACTTTACTGTAGCAAAACTAAACCGAAGATTAGGAGGACTAAACATGATCTAATTATAAAACTAAATACACGGATGGACGGGAAATCGCGAGACGAATCTATTAAGCCTAATTAATCCGTCATTAGAGATTGTTTACTGTAGCACGACGTTGTCTAATTATGGCCAAATTAGGCTCATTAGATTCGTCTCGCAAAGTTAGGGGGGTTATGTAATGGGTTTTGTCATTAACTCATGTTTGGTACTCCATGCATGCAAGATTCCCTTTGATGAATAGTGAAGTTGGATGAATAGTGAAGTTTGTTGTAGGAACTAAACAAGGCCTACATGTGCACTCTTTCCAATTTTTGGGAATCACCTATACTCTAGTGTAGCCAATGAGGTTCATTCTTGTGAACATGTATCCAATCACCATGTGACAATTAATTATCATGACATGTCTATGAAACGACATAATGAAACTATGCATTGGGGATAGAAGTTTCATTTGACATTATACTGCTCATTTGCTTCTGTGGCTGTCTTGGAAACGTAAATTTGAAACACTTCATTGGAAGTAGCGTGAGGAAGGGAGTAGGGATGGAGCGGAGGTAGGTAATTGATCCAAACTTGGAGGCAGATTTTGGCAGCTCCGAGAAAATATATGGCTCGTTTGGATGAGCGCTAGAGCGAGCCAGGCCAAAATTTGGCTGCTTGTCGTAGATTTTACAGTGTTTGGACTCTGGCCATGATTTGGCAGGACTGACCTCCCGCAGTTCATTTTCGTGTGCTTTGGCCGGCCAAATTGGGGCGGGCGATTTGGCTACCGAATATTGGCCACGCCGACGCTTTGGCAGGGTTGGCGTGCGCCAGAATCCAAACGTCCCCGTTTTGGAACCACCGGATCCATAGATCGGTCAGCTCCAAGAAAAGCTGGATAAGCCATGTTTGGTTGGGCTCCACCCAAATCCAGTAGGGATCCTTGATATGGAGCCCGACCAAACAGGATTAAGTTGTAGTTCTATCCATTATTAAAAAAGAGAACTGTTAACAATGACATTAGAAATAAGAGCTAGAAACTCTTAGACACACTCCTAGGATTTAGGTTGCAAAGTTTTTTGTATTTATTTAAACAAATGAAGGTGCCTCGGGCTTTATAAGGAACTAGAGAGATGACCCGTGTATTTGCGCGGCTAGTATATAGTTTTCAAATATCTATATTTATCTATTTTTCATCCTTATTATTTTTTCTAAACTTATTTTTTTCTTACCAGTATCCTCTTGCTACACATTAAGTCAAATTATTGACAAAATAATTTTGGCATTGTCATAATATTTTTCTTTGTTAACACTACAATTATCTTTGTTGATCAATCTCTTATAGGTATACTTAATATGTACATCTTTGTTTATTTTTGTTTTGACTAAATAACTTTGATTGGAGTTATTTTTAGTTAATGGTAGAAATTGGTAGTTTTACCAGCTAAAAAGAATTTCATATTTATGCTTTTATAGTGACAATGACGGGATAATTAATGATTGGACTAATTTCATAGTAAAAAAAGGTATATGCTTTTTAGATAAAGAATGAGTGTTTTGTTTTTTACGTAAGGAAATATTTTATTTTATTTTATTTTTTAAAATAGTATTGAGGTATTTTAGGTTGATTTTTTTAATGATCTTGGCTGATGATTTTCAAAAAAATAAATATATATGGATGTTTTTGGCTAATTTTATGTAATGACAATTGTGGATAATTTTTAAATAGTTACATGGGTATTCTAGGCTAATTTTTACGTAATGACAGTTGTATTTTTTTTTTCCTCTGATTAACATGGGAACTTCTATGTCTTAAGAGTGAACGTAACTTTTCTAATGCATTGGTGGATGATTTTTAAAAATATATATGAACGTTTTAGGCTATTTTTATGTAATGGCAGTTGTGGTAATTTTTAAATAGTTAAGGGGGTATTTTCGTTTACATAATGGCAGTGGTGGGTAATTTTAATTTTTCTTATTTTTTCGACTAACCTGAGAATTTCTAGGTCTTGAGAGCGAACGTGGAGGCTCCATTTGTTGGCCAAATACTAAGATAATAGATTTTAGCATGAGTTCCAATCCATGTGTTATTTTGTGATTTTTAGATTTGTCTCCATATTAATTCTTTGGCAAGCCATAAACGTAGGATATGCTTGCTTCTGCTACTTGGCTTGCTACACAACTATGTCTGTTGGCTGGTTGCTTCACTCTTTGGATTGTTGCAGCAAGGAAATCGCCTGCAGCTGCAACAGCAAGAGCAAGCTGTTGCTGCCAGCTCTACTGAGCATCCTTGTATTTTGTTTGTGAAACAAATATTCTCTTCATTCCAAAATGCAAGTCATTCTAGAAATTCTAGGACAGAACATAGACCAATTTAACAATGAGCAGTTAATGAGACAGTAGCTAGCATAGAAGACTTACCATCAGAGGGATCAAACGGATATCCTCAACTAGCTGATGGGAGACTTACCATCAAAGGAATCAAATCAATATCCTCGTAAGCTCACTCGTCAACTTCTAGCCGTTTAATTTTTTTCTAAAAACATAAGGACTTTGGGCTTCTCGTGAAGACCTGGCAAATCAGGAGCTCGATAGACTAGAGTCGTTTCACAATAGTTGGTTACCGCTTGCATTATTAAATATCTCGGCGAGAGATTGCTCAACACATTACACATATGTTACAGCACAATACGAGACAAGGACATTATTGTCATCTTCCCAGAAAATGGCATCTTCTAACCATCAGATGGCATGCAAATCCAAATTGTGGGGATTAGACTTTATGTTGAACTCAACTTAAGTTGAACTTTTTCGTAACAACTTGTTTCAGTTTCGATGTGTGTTGTTCCATTGAAAACTTTGGACGTGGATCACATTTTAAACTGGATACAATGCTTTCCAATAAATTATACTCACTCACCCAAACAATCATAATTCATACCTGCGGGCTTATGTATCTGGTTCTACAAATGCCATCTTGAAGCAAACCAACCACTCCCACTCTAGGGGGTGTTTAGTTCCATCCATTTTGCAAAATGGATACGCATTGAACCGCGTGCACAGAGAGAAAAAAATGCATTGAGAATTGTGCGTTTTGCAAAATGGATGGGAGAGGGGGTGAACTAAACACCTCCCTGGTACACCAGAGTAAAAGAGCTTTGGCATTCATCTCCCGAGCTAGATAGACGCCGATACAAAAGTCTCGCCTACCCTCACACGCTGGCAACCGGGCCCCAGAACTCGAGCGAGCAACTCGGGCCCGCACTCCTCTCACGCCGTGCACGCCAGCGAGACCGTTTCCTCGTGATGCTCTTCGTCGGACACCCACCCGCTGTAACGCCGATGACAGGTGGGGGCCAGCGCTCACGAGAAACCTTTCCTTTTCCAGCTCTCGTTTCCTATTCCACGCGCGCGCACAGAGACGCTCTCTTTCCCCCACTTGGCCCCTCCCCTTCCTTCGCCCCCGGTCGAGAGCAAAAACCCTCTTTCTCCCCTCCCCTGCCCCCCTCGCCGCGCCGCTTCGCCTCCCCACCGCCGGCGAAGTTCCGCGCGGCCGGTCACAGGGGGGGAGGGGAACCACCCACCATGCCGCGTGCTTTCATCTTAATCGACAGCGATGAAGAAGGCGGCGGCGGCAGCGGCGGCGGCCAAGCAGAGCGCGCGCTCGAGAAGGGCGCCGCGATCGGGGGCGGCGGCGTGGCCCTGAAGCTCGTCAAGCCGGAGCCCGTCGACGATGTGGGCTTCAACCGGGTGGTTCCGGGGGACCTGGGTCTCGCGGTGGTGCCGTTCCCGCCGCGGCCAGAAAACCCCCGCGCGCCGTCGCCGACGCGGGCACAGAACCCGCGTTCGCCGTCCTCGCCGCCAGCGCCAGCGCCAGTCGCCGCCGCCAGCCCGGAAGGCCGGCCTCAACCAGAGATTATCGAAATCTCTGACGAAGACGGCCAGGATTCCAGATTCCGTGCCGCCTCGCCGCTCCAGATGATCGAAGGGAGCAGCAGTGGCGCGGGGCGCATCAAGGACGAGCCTTTCGACGATTCGGGCTGCGATTGGGTTCATTCGGCGGCGGCAAAGCGCGCACTGGTGACGGTTGCGGAACCCGGAAGCTCCTCGGCGAAGAGGAAAAGGAAGAGAGACCACCCCAGAAGAGCCAAGCCTGACGAGCGTCGCGACAATCACGCGTTGGACCGGGATTCGAGCGCTTCAGGGGCTGGGCCTCGCACGATGGGAACGACCGATGAGGCCAGTAGCTCAGGGGAGAGGAGCAATGCGAAGAGCAGAGAAGCAGACAGGGAAGGCGCGGCTGACCGGTCGCTTTCCAGCAAGAAGGCCCTTGCGCCCAGCCAGGAGTCCAGGGGTACCCCCGGGAAGGCGAGGCGTGGAGGGAGTGTGAGAAGTGGCGAGAGGAGCAGCAGTGCTATGCAGGCGAGCTGGGCCGGCACCACGGTTGGGTCGAGGATCCGGTCGAGGTCGCGTCAGCAAGGGAGAGTGCAGTATGCTCCATATCCTCTACCTCCTCAAGTGTCGTCTGAGGAGGACACAGAGGAGGAGGATGAAGAAGAAGAGGAGCTGCAGGAGCAGGATCAGAAAAGGGGGGAAGATGAGGAGGTGATGGAGGTGGACCGTGATGAGGACAGTGAGGCTGGTAATGAAGTGGCTCAAGAGAGTGGGCAGGAAGAGGCTGTTGAGGGAATGAGCAGACAGGATGGCCATGGCGATAGCGAGGACGAATACGAAGAAGGCAAAGATTCTGCTGCTGTTGCTGATAATGAGGAGGAGGTGGGGGAAAAGGAATTATTGGAGGAGGAAGGTGACAATCAAGAAGACAGCCACAGCATCTATCATGACGACGAAGAAGAAGAGGAGGAGGAGGAGGAGGAGGAAGAAGAAGAAGGCAACTACGATTCTGAAGACAATGAGCAAGAATCGGATGAAATAGGGGAGATGCAGCAATTCACGCCTAGCAACACCATGGCAGGTGGCAGTGTCAGGTCAGGAAGCAATGGCCCCCGAGTCTTCAGGTGGAGGATGTTTGAGGGGTTATATTTGCCTGAGAACCCAGACAATACTGTTGTCAAGGGTATTGAAGGGCGGACACGATCGCAGCGAAAATGCAATGACAAAAAACTGCTCAGACGCGGAACTTTCAGTAAGCCTTACAATATTGATCTTCCAGACTCGACATCAGATTCTGAAGAGGATATAGTGCCACCGGCGCCGCAGCAATGGATAATGTCTTCAAGTGACGAAGACAGCAGGATTTTTGGCAAACGAAAGCGCAGAAGATCAAGAAACAAGAGAGGGCATAAGAGATCAGGTACCAGTAGTGATGAGTCTAAAGAGTACAAAGTATATGCAAGGGATGCCCGGGGGCATTATCGGAGGCTGAAGAAGGGGGCTTCTAACCTGCAGGTTGGCAAAGATGGTTCAAATCCTGGCCGTGTCAAATACAATGGTGCAAATGGGGGGGATCCAATGGACACGGCCAATGCACTGGATGATATTTCCTTCAAAAGAAAGGAGCAAATGATTAGGATGAAGAAGCGCGGTCGAGCAGCAAGAGCTGCTTATGTTGAACTACTCAATTCCTTGTTTGCTGGATGGGAGAATCATATAGATGTTCCTGATCATGCAGCAAATGAAAATACTTTGCCTTTGGTGTTCTCATTCGGAGATGAAGATGAACCATGCGAGAAAACAGAATACGATAAGTATCAGGAAGATCTGTGGACGGAATATGACATTGCTTTTGAATCCATGAATATTGGTTCTCACGGATCTCAAGAGGTATTTAACGCTCTGTTATGTCATTTGATTTATAGTTTCTAATAAACTTGTTTCTGACTTATGAATATTATATTTAGTTTGGAGTGGTTGTCTTGTGTTTAAATTCCTCTCTGAAATGCCTGCATTGATGGATTATGTGGATTATGCAATTTCTTTTACTCCAATTGATTCACAATCCAAATATAATGCTTACATCACTGTGCTCAGGATGGGCAAGAAGTTCCTCCAGTGGAAGAAACTTCATGCAAAAATGGGAAGCATGAATTTATTATCGATGAACAAATAGGAGTACGGTGCAAGCATTGTCATGTTGTCGATCTTGAGATCAGACACGTACTGCCTGCTATGGTAAGCAAAATGTCCTATACAAGTATACATCATGTTTCACAAAGACCTGATTATACTTCGCTAGGTAGCACCAACTCCCTTATTAAGATCAAATTTGTTTTCCTTGTCCAACAGGGGAAATTTTCTGCAGAAAGGGAATTGGCAAATGAACCTGAGTTGGACTCGGTGTTTAAGGAAATGCTCAATCTTTTTGAAGAAAATGATGTGCTGGTATCAAATGGACATGAAGTACCATGCATCTTTGGTGGTCACAGAACTGGTTCAGTCTGGGATCTCATTCCTGGAGTCAAGGAAAACATGTTCCCACACCAGCAGGATGCATTTGAGTTCATGTGGACCAAGCTGGCAGGAGGAACTACAATAGAACAACTAAAGCACACCGCGAACACTGATATTGGAGGTGGCTGTGTTATTTCTCATGCCCCTGGAACGGGAAAGACCCGTCTAGCAATCACATTTGTTCAATCCTACCTTGAAGTCTTTCCTCACTGTAGCCCGGTGATCATTGCTCCAAGGGGAATGTTAGCAACATGGGAGAAAGAGTTCAGGAAATGGAAGGTGAAGCTCCCTTTTCATGTACTGAATTCCACTGAGATCAAATGGAGTGAAGACAAGACCATCCAAGAACAGGCTGCAAAGAATGGAACTTTTTATCGGAGATTATTGACAGATAAAATGGATCAAAACTATAGGCGGTTGGTGAAGTTAGGGTCCTGGATGAATGGTACCAGCATAATTGGTGTGAGCTACTCGCTTTTCAGGAAGCTAGCGAATGATGATGGCATTGATGGGGATAAAGTGAGGAAGCTGCTTCTTGAGAAACCCGACCTGCTTGTCCTTGATGAAGGGCACACACCAAGGAACAAAAAAAGTCTTATCTGGAAGGTTCTTGCAAAGGTCCGCACTGAAAAGCGAATAATTTTATCAGGGACTCCATTCCAAAACAACTTTGAGGAGCTGTATAACACCTTGTACCTTGTCAGGCCAAAGGATGCAATTCTTCTGGAGGATGAGGGCAAAGATTTCTGGGCTTCATTGAGATTGAATGACATCACAAAGGCAAACATAGATGAAGTAAGGAAAAAATTGGACCCTGTTGTGCACATACATAGTGGTAAATTTCTTCAGAAGTCTCTTCCAGGACTGAGAGAGTCTGTTGTGATTCTGAACCCTCTTCCTTATCAAAAAGAAGTCATCGCAAGTATGGAGAAGACTGTAGCAATGGGTCTTGATGCGGAATACAAGATCTCGCTTGCATCAATACATCCATCCCTCATTGCCAGCGCAAAATTGTCCCAGAAAGAGGAATCTATAGTGGACAAGAGTAAGCTTGAGAGTTTACGGTCCGATCCATCTCAAGGGGTTAAGACAAGGTTTGTTTTGGAGATTGTCAATCTATGTGAAGCATTAAATGAGCGGGTGCTAGTATTCAGCCAATATCTGGAACCATTGTCCTTGATCATGGAGCAGCTGAAAGCAAGGTTCCATTGGGCTGAAGGAAAAGAAATCCTGCTAATGAGTGGAAATGTCGTGGTTAAAAATCGCCAAACCATGATGGAGACTTTCAATAACATGAAAAGCAAGGCCAAGGTAATGCTTGCATCAACCAAGGCATGCTGTGAAGGCATTACACTTATTGGGGCATCACGTGTGGTTCTACTTGATGTTGTTTGGAACCCTTCTGTTGGAAGGCAAGCAATTGGCCGAGCTTACAGAATTGGTCAGGAGAAGATCGTGTACACATACAATCTAATCGCAGAAGGCACAACAGAGAAGAGCAAATATGACAGACAAGCTAAGAAGGAGCACATGTCTAAATTGCTCTTTTCAAAAGAACCAGAGCATGAAGGATGCAACTTGCCAGAACTAACATTCAATGATAGGATTCTGGAAGAAATGACTGCACGTGAAGACCTCAAAAAATTGTTTGTAAAAATTTACGTTGATAATCAAACTGATTGGTCACCTGGTAAGTGAAGCTTCTGAAATTTCCAGTCTTATTATTTGTGCAATAGATTCTGATTGTTATGCTTGTCTTGTTATTTGCCTTACAGTTGATAATGATCTCTGTTGTTTGTATGTTCCTTATTTATCATTTATTATTCTTTTATTGAAACTTGTAAGTTTGGAAGAAAATGAGTATAATTTATAGATAGATGCAGTACAGATGCATGTTGGTGATACAGACGACTAGTAACCTGCACATCATGCCATATTTATTGGAGCAGTGTGGATTTTTTTCATTTTAATTGTTTGAAGTACCAGTTATGATGGTGTTGTCTTCTTCTGTGGATGCAGGAGAGATGGAGAAGAACACTACCAGGATGGAGGAAAATGATGTAGCGCCCTAAAACAGATGACAGACTATCAAGATGCTGTTGCTGCCAGGGAGATCTGATGGATTCCTTGTGCTCTAAGACCTCAGATCCATTAACCTTCCAGGCTAGAGTCAAGAGGGATGACCTAGAAGTTTATCATGACACAGCACCATTAGATCTGTGGATTATGTTGATTGTATTACTCTTGTACTGGATTGTTTGCAATTGCTTTCTTTCTAGTTTTTCATTGGTGCATTGATGAATTTGATATGCAAAGAACTCGGCTATTCTAGCTGGTATGTTCCAATGTCTATTTAACAAGCGGTACTGCAGTTCTAATACTTCTTGCATTTGTATTACATGAGTAGGATGATGCATGCTAACAAGTGTTCATTTCATTTTGTGATTCGATTTGGAACAGAACTTTACAAGCACACGCCACTTACTTGAAAATTCTTATATCAATTGAGCTCAATATTCGACACAAACATGTGGGGTAGTTTGAATGCTGCAGGCAAGAGATCCGTCAAGTTGGAGCAAGTGCCATAATCCTCAGCCCGTCAGCCGTACTGGGATGTCCTGGCCAAATATCTTCAGTCAATAGGGCAGGTACTGTTCAATATGAGACGCTACCAATTACCCGCGGTCTCTGCCAGTTGTCAAATTTCTTCGTCTGATATGCTCTTTCCTGCATTTCAACTTATTGAACATTTGTAACTATTGATTATCATTAATCCACCTGCCACAAGGCACAACCACATGTGTAGTCATCGTCAGGAACAATAGAGGAATTCAGAGCTGTGTTGTCTTGTGCACCTTTCCGTAATGCTCTCAGTGACAGGGTTTTGGCGAAGACCTATTGACCTCTCCTCAGCTTATCCTGAGTCCCGGAGCGACAGAACCTTTGCAAATAGAGAGGTGAGGGCGACTGCTTTAGACACTCAACCCACTGGCTCGCTCATCTAGTTGTCGTGGTCACTGCAGTCTTCCAGAGAGGTTGGCCGACTTGATAGGATGGCCATTTTTATGAGCTCCCCTCTAGAAAGAATGCATCTTCTCTGAATCAACAAGCTGCCAATTATGGGAGAAAGTACATGGACTCCCTATGAACTGACTGTCAGCAAACTTACAAATTTACAAGAACAAATATTTCTTTTGGAGTTTACTTGGCTTGGTGTTAGTTGTGTTTGGCTTAATGATAATGTAAACCTCAAACTACTCATACTACCTTTCTCAGCCAACTGGAACACTTAGTCTCTTTAGGTGTGAGGCAAAGGAATCTCCAAGCCTTTGTACCTGGAACCATCACCAGGGCAACCAGAACCTGAATTTCTTGCAGAAAACTATTCAACAACCTATGCTGGATATCTTTGCTCATTTCAGGGGTGTGATCATCACCTGTTCTGTGTTCTGAGTGGGTTCAGGTAATTGCCTAAAACATGTTGGGCTTCCCTAGGGCTTTGTGATATGCTTCTTTTTTTGGCACATCAAGGCCATATGCAAATCTCAAAACAGCAGCTTGGGATGATCAGCTATTATAACCATTTGTATTTGCCCACTTGAACTCAGAAGACGTGGTGCTATAGAAGGACTTCTAGTTGCGGAGAGCTAAGAAAGGTAGCAGAATCACACAGCTTGGTCTTTTTTGCACCATAGCTCTTGCCAAATTTCAATAGCACACTTCCTCGTTGTCCATCATTGATACTGCATGGGAAAATTTAACAGTAACAGCAACTTGCTGAAGAACATAACTTTGTATTTCACTGTTCCAATCACAAGAATTGGCCCAAACTAACAGAGGCCAGTACCTCAAAGCTTTATAAATTGTATAATCCATGTGCATCAGTCAGCAACTTTACAGATATCGTGCACCTTCTTGCCTACTTTACAAACTACACGACTGAACTTGCATCGAGCATTGCATTTTTGCAATGAGCTCATACTGCTCTGATATTTTTCAATGTCCTTTATCGCCTGCTTCAGTTTGCCACTGATATCACCCAATGCCCACACCAATGATATATGTGGCCGTGGATTCTGCCAAATGATCAAATGATAGTTAAATAATTTTGTTCAAATTTGGTGACAAAATTATAAATGCTTTTTTATGAAGTACTAGTCATTTTAGTTTCCGAGATTTCTGATTACTTTTTCATGTACAATTAGTTTACATAAAAAGCACCAGCTTCCATCCATTAGCCTTACTGAAATTTCAGACAACTCCACCATATGAATGAATTGGCAATTGAAGCTCCTTTCTTTTGTTTCAAGCAAGGTGCTAGATTTATCTGTTTGAATGAAATTATGTGAAGAAAGCTACATGTTCCATATTATCTTGTCACTCATCCTAAACACTCAAAGAATGCATAACTTAAATATCCATTACCTTGTAAAACTCTGGAAGACCATGCAATCGATATACTTCATCTACCATAAGTATCTGCTTACTTATCTACAAAGAAAATAGAGGGTAATGAGCAAAGACACTAGGCAGACACATTGAGCAATAATAATGCATATAAACACAAGATGGCAGAAACATATACTGTAAATACCTCTGGCAAACCATTTTTTGTAACTTCTAGTGAAAGAAATGACCGTGTACAATCATCATTGACAAAGTGCTCCCATTTATTGAACTCCATCCAGTACCTTCATTCCACATGGATAAAGCATCTCCATCAGTGACAATGAGACAGATAAGTACAAAAAAGGACATTGGGCAACTACAATCTTGTACAGGATAATGCATCCACAGAGGGGACAAACTATTAGTCACTAAGCAGTGGAGTTCTTAGAGAGGACTAACCGTTGTTGTGACTGAAACTTTTGGCGAAGCATTGCAAGGAAGGAGTCAATTTGATGCACCTGGACTGCAACAGGTCTTCCTAAGCTTACATGAAACTCCCTGTTCAGAAGCACTTTCTCAAGCTTCTGTTCATCCTTGCACACCTCAGAAAGTGCATAGTCCGCATCAACAGCATAAAGATCCGGCACAAGAGACGCAGCTCTTTTCATAGCAAGGGCCAGCTGTTTCCTTGCATCAGAAGGTATGACAACTGCATAAGACATAGCTATATATATGAGCGAGGGGCAGTACTATACAGTGACGTAGCCAGGATTTTAACTTAAGGTATGCCAGACTGATACTTCAATATATAAATCAGTATAGTCTAATGAACAATTCGGCTTTGGCTTTTTACTATAGTGAACTGTATTGTATAAGTGTAACACTGTGCAGATTGTAGCGTGAAGTTGGAACACAAAATGAGGAAGAAAATAAACTGAGAGATGAGGAAGAAAATAAATGGAGAGAGGTGAAGCTGGTGATTAAGTGTTAAGTGCACATGTAAAAGTAACTAAAAGTATGTGATAGTATAATTAGAAGATCACATAATATCTTAAATTCAATAATTTCTTTTCCTAATTTAATACTTATAAGCATAACATGTAAGTTCTTAATTCATACATACTACATCAATCAATTAATCTAATGTGCAGATAAAATCCATAACGTAAGCTAGAGGAATTTTGGGCTGGGTGGTAGCTACTCACAGTTACCACACACACGTTGACGGGGCAGCAATCCAGCCCTGCACGGAGATGGAACGGACAGAAGTTGGCTAATCGCAGCGAGATGGTGGATCTTTTTTTTGCTTTATTATAATATATAAGCTATGAAATACAAGGTTAATGGGCTAAGCTTAGGGTATGCCAGGGCCTACCTGGAATACCCCGTAGCTCCGCCAGTGGTTCTATATTCTAGTTCTACAAGTGTGTTCAGTAAACATTGTGGCACTAGCATCATACGATGAGCAAAATTTCGATCCAAACTGGGTGACTCATAGGGGACCTCCCTGTTGTAGCTGTAACGTAGCCGCTACAGTCTCAGTAACAAAATGTGTTGCCAATTCATCCTAAATCGTTTCATGAAACCAGAGCAGCCAGGAAGCTAGGATCATTTTTATAAATCTGACCTCTTGGATCTCTTATTGTGCATTCACATCGAAGAACGACAACATTAGTAGCGCGGCCAACAAGCAAAACCAACATACCAGGGATATAGACATGTAGCGCGTAGTTGCCTTCCACATGAGGGAAGCTCCGGACGCGAGTCCCCTGCGCCATCGCCGAGTAATCTGCAGCAGCAGGTAGTCACCAAATACCGTCAGCAAACATCACCAGCAGAGAGGTTCCAAGAGAAGGGGACGCGAGGAATCATGCCTACGAAGTTGGAGGGCTGGAGAAGATCGAGGGGAGGCGGAGGGAGCACGGCCGAAAGTTCCGGAACCTCCGGGGCGCCTGCTGGGATGGCCGCCGGCTCGCCGCCGTCGGAGTCGGAGTCGGATGCGTAGCTCGCCATGAGAGCGTCCATCGGTGCCTGCAACCCACCAACGGCCCTAGATCCGATCGGTGATCGCCTTCTCCCGCTGACGCCGGCCGGGGGCGGCGGCGCGCACGGGACGGAACGGAGAGGTCGCGGAGCGCCGCGCTCAACTGCAAAGTGCAGGCCCGGCCCGCGATTTGGAATTGGAGAAGGCGGCGGAACCGGGAACTATCTCGGAGCGAGCTGAACCACTTGACCTGTGTTTGCTTGGAACTCGGTTTCTCGGAAGACCAAAAGATACGCTACGACTCGAGAGTTCAAGGCGAAGTCACTTCCAGAATTCTTACATTTTTTTCCAAGGATGAAGGATGGCTGGAACACCAGCTCAAGAGCGCATCAATGGCATCAGTTACCACATTTGGGATTGAATCATTAGCGTTTGATAAGCTATACAAATTCTAGTACTATACAGTACAAACACAATTTATTCCTTTGGACAAGATACACCTCTCTGCATTCTTCAGTTCATCCTATTCGTACCATACAAGGATCGAGTACTGCCGTGGTGCTACACATGCCAGCAGTTCGATTAAGGTTCGGCCTACATATCCGTGATTCATTTGTCGACGCTATTATCTACAACTACAAGCAGTTCCCACAAGGTATAAGAAAGAGTTCTGGACATGCTCGCTTGCCATTGCCATCCCAGTGCAGAGGCATGCCTCAGATGAAGGGGTCGATCCGGGGGTCATGCTCGCTTGCCATTGCCATCCCAGTGCAGAGGCATGTTGGGCACATCACCTGAAATTTTCACAAGCGATTAATGTGCGATCAGAATCTGCATCGAGAATTGGATCAGTGTGCCTGTGCTCGAGCAATTGGGTCAGAGAACTGGCGTACCTTTCCTGCGCCTGAGCAATTCGGGCATCTCTCGGTCCTTGGTGTGGATAAAGGCTTATCGCCAGCACTGAATGTTGAAATTGGCTCTGTGAGCACGAGGGCGCCTGTGCTTGAACAGCGGGCGCAGGCCAGGTATCCTACAAGCCAGAAACGTGGGGCTCTCAATGTCTAAACAAACAGTGAATTCAGCTTACAGCATCATATAGCTATGGATAAGTATATATTTTGGTAATAATGCATAAAAGGTCTCTGATACAGACCCAAGAGCTATCAGCTCCCCAAATTCATCCTAATACTACGATCCAAGTGCCAACATCTTCCAGCTGCACTAAAACTGAACAAGCAATGAACTGAAACCAATCCATTTCAGACTTCAATGCGAGCTTCAGGCCAGGATAGATAAATCTTACTGGACTATATAGCTACCGAAGCTTAGTTGCATATGAAATCTTCCCTAGAAACCGTGTTCATGTTGTATGGGCACGAAAAAGTTTTGTGAGGAAAATTACCTGTTCCTAAACAATATTTGCACCGTTTATGCTCCTGCTGCTTCACATTATTTATCTCAACAACCATTAGGGCGGAGATAACTCCAAACTGCTCCGCCTGAGAACGATGCCACAATGGGATCTACCTGACTGCAATACAGGTAGGCAAATGAAGAGAGTAACAGTTAATAATGTGGCATATCAGTCTTAACTTTCCCAGCAAGATGTTCCTTATAATAGATTAAGGGCAATGGAATGGTCATACCTCAACTGCATGGGCAGATGAACGCTGCGGATGAAGTCTTCATAAGATGTGCCCCCCAGACCAAGTTTAAGTTCCAGCTGCACAAGAGCACATCAAGCTGTTAAGAGTCTATGCATTTTGTATGGCAATATAAACAATAATGGCAACATTGGTGATTCCAAAAATTGAGAACTGTAACTTACGATTGGTGCAAGAAAACCACCAAACACCATTATCCCAGCAATGAGGGTCAAACACGTACCATAGTAGACCTCCAGATTAGCTGCACTCTGTTCACACAAAAGTACAATTTTGGAACCTCAGTAAAAAACCATGTGTAGTAGTGTCAAATGTAGAAAAGGCACGTATTCGTACCAGGGGAGGCAAGAATGGAATGAACGATGGAAAATCAGGAAGCTCCCCATCAGGTTCTTCAACTGAAATTCCGAGTTCTGCATTTCTTATTCTTTGTTGTATTCTCAGCCGGCGAATCTATGAATTCTGCATTTCTTATTCTTTGTTGTATTCTCAGCCGGCGAATCTATGAACAAAACAAATGAAAACAAAAAATATAAGATACCAAAAAAATCACATGATACAACCTTTGGCGCCATTGCATCCAGAATTCACTAGTAGCTGTAAATAGAACTCAATTTGGCATACAGAGTGCAAGGAGATCCACAAGACATGCACATGCAAAGATCAGTGGATGTCTCCAGTTCTCTGACAGTTCACTATAACATTGATGCCTAGAAGAAAGATAAGCTATAACAACAGCTTCTAGTTGCACAAATACACTACGCTTGAGACTAATTTCAATGAAGTGCGACTAGTATGTCCTAACTCTGGATGTGACAATTTCCAACTTAATTGTGTGGCAGTAACCTATGATGGTGACATGTAATTCAGTATTATCTATTTTGACAACAATTCCATACACACCAAGCTTCCAAACGCAACTGTTTAACTAGACAGAGTAATAAGCATATGACAAAGAAGACAGTTAACACACCTCCTCCATGTGCAAGAAAATCTTGTTTCGGCGGCTCCTAATGTTATCCTGAATCTCCTGCGAATCCAGCTTTGCAAAATCTTGGACTGTCTCAGGCCCCTCAATGATGCAAAACCTGCAAGCCAAGCCAAGCAGGGTTCATGGCCAGCTCCGTCCGTCATGAAAATAGCTCCGTCCAACAGAAACCACACCAAAATGTACAAGACTACAAGGTAGTATTCGTTCAAGGACAAAATTGCATCGGTTAGATCCAACCAATAGACCTAATTTGACCTGACATATTTAATTGTACTAGATGGAGAGAGAAGCTGTGCTAAGCAACAACATCATGACTATCGAGACGCGAAAGCTACTCCTGAGTCTGAATAGGTAAGTCAGAAAAAAAAAACATAGCCGTGCTCGCGGCAGCAGCAATCAGCATGGTTCACTCACATCTCACAAGCAGCAGCGAAACTACAACTCCTGACAAGAAAGCATGTTTACCCTGGCGACCCAGCGGTCTGGTCCTCACCAACCCCGAACGGTGGGGTAGACGACGACGACGGCAGGTCGGGGGAGCCACCGGACGCCTCTGCGGAGGCGGCCACGCGCCACCTGCGCGCGGGCACCAACGGTCTCAGCCGCTCGGCGTGGGCTCGCGTCGGCCGGAGCCGCCCGCGGACGAGGCCACTGCAGGCCAGCCTGCGGCCGGAGCAGAGCATCGCCGGCGACGCGGTCCTCGCTAGTTTTTTTTTTCCTGTGGATAGTCGGATAGAAGAGTCGACACCTCGACGGCGACGGATTGGGCGTGAGACGGCTTGTGTAGCAGGCGGGATTTGTCGGCAACGGCGAATCAGAGGGTGGAGGCGGTGGCTCCGTTGTGAATCAACTAGTGATCGGTGGAGAGGGGAAGATGAGTGGGCCGCGTGGCGCATGTAGTGGAGCTCGTGTTTTTTTCCTGCTCTCGAAAAAATGGAGAAGAAAAATATCCGGGCAATAATCTCCAACCACACCGCGCCACTGCATGCTGCACTAGCATTCTGGGCTGTGACCACCGCGTTTTTTCTTACTAGTGGAGATGCAGCATGAAAATTTATATTCATTAAAATTAGTAAAGAATAATACACATAATAAGGATATATTTAAAGATAATGAAGCATACTATTTATTATTTAATTATTTTTATTCAATTCAAGTTAAACTAACAACATATATAGCTCACAAATATGTTACATACAACAAATCATATAGGTCTAAAGTCTAAACCCATGTATTCCTATGTCAAATAATTATCACAAATATTTTCATATGAGACCCACAACAAACCTAAATCTCACGTGCCATCTCAAAAGCTATCTTACACCCAAAATTCAATACTCTCTCTCTTCTATCTCAACACACACCCTAGCCCGACCTAGATGTGGTTTCTCTCTCAATCTGCATGTGTCTCTCTTTCTCATAACTCGATCCA
>CM014270.1:61638455-61657393 GCA_004135705.1 Alloteropsis semialata
TCTTTGCAAATAGAAATTGTCAATTTGTTTACAAATGTAAGGGTTTAAATAGTTCTTTCCTTGATATATAGATAGGCTTCACGGAAAACGTCGCCAAAACCGTTCTCCCACATCCCTTTCGTCTTCATATGCACCTGGTGGGTGGATGGGCCCAACCTGGATTTTAGTGAGGTGAGGGTGGGATTAAGGTTGTGTAGAAATTGATTTCAAATTTTGAAAATTAATAAGTATTTTGCAATACTTGATAAGTATTTTGCATTTTCCTCTTTCCCTCCCCAATTCTCTCTCCTCCTAAGTTGATCTAGCAGGTATCTCTCTTAGTCGCACCAGTGATTTCTTTGCCCCATCTCTCTCCTAACTTGACTCATCACTAATATATCTCTCAATCACTCTCCTAATTTGATCCGCGCGCGATCTCTCTCCTAATTTTGATTCATGGTCACAACCAATAAAATGAAAAATAGAACATCCTACAAGACAAGAAAGATGCACTCACTTTAATTGTAGTTAACCAAAAAAATTATTGAGCTAAACTCGATCAGAATCTCTAAACTAATCCTACCTCTTGAAACATGGCACAGGGTCACTAAACTATGCTTTTATTTTTGTTAGCACATGACCAGATTGGGGGAGACACAGGATCTCATCTTGCATTGAGGTGAGGACATGAAGGGCAGAACACTAACGATCTGTTAAGGCACCATAAAGGTTGACAACCACAGTTTGCGTAAAACTCCATAAAACAATATAAGACATCTCTCTTTCTATATCTCACCTTGAAACCTCCCTTGGCACAAAACAAAATTTTTGCTCTTCAAGTACCACAACACACTTCCAGAAAAGTAGCCAATTAGAAAAACGAAATCCAACAATCTACTATTCATTCAATTTCACTAAAACAGAACACTTTCAGAAATGTTTTTTTAAAAAAAACCGTGAAACAATAACCATTTGATAATTTTACCTACAACATTGCTGGTTGTACCTCACTATGCTAACAGTGCAAATTCATTGAACTAAGATCGATTGCCTAGTCACCTTGGAAGCCCTGCAAAGCACAGGTCCAGAACAATTAATGTGGCAAGACTAAACAGGAAAACAATAGTAAAACTAATCAGGCTCTTACAACCTACACTATAGTTTATTAGTGCTCCTATCCAATTTAACAACTTAATAAAACCACATATTTTCATTGGATAAAATTTATCAGACTTTATATAGCAAACTCAGTAACCAATCATGTGTCACAAGGCAGGTTGCATGCATATATATATCTTGCGTCAAAGTACAGAGCTGGGAACATACAATTAGTATAGAGTGTCTTACAGGATATATGATGATAGAGTTTTTTTTTTCTTTTGATTCAAAAGTATTACAAAAAGTACTCCTATTATATAATTACATTACAAAGTCAGTTATACACATAAAAATAAGAACAATGCACATGGTTGTGAGTTAGGATATTGCGTACATGTAGCTCTGATCAAAGCAAGGCATGCACATTCTCAAGAAATCATATCAATATTCAAACATTGAACACACAATGAACTACTCTAATCATCTCATTCCCCCCTAGCATCTGAGATTTCTTCCATGAGAAAATGTATTTTAGTGCATTACATGGTAAAATTATTTGGCCAAATAAAAACAATTTCCTACAAAAGTTTAAACCGATACCCTAAAACTGACAGGCGTTTCATGTCAGCAAGATAGTCTAGGAAAAAACCAGCACCTACAAATAAATTAAAAATACAATAAAGATTTTGACTCTGATATTATTTAATTAACTTAAGTCCTTAAAAGTGTATTTGGTTATTTTCTCTCACACCCATTCACCGAAGAATACTAATCAATTTTTCTACCACTACTCATATATTGTAAGAAAAACCTTTTGTCCAGCGAAGATTTGTAACAGCATATATCTATCTCCTATTAACTGCAGTAAGGAAGAGAAATAGCTAGGTTCCACTGCTCACCTTGGGGCCACTGCAACTTTCAGCATGCAGCAACGTCCTGTGCTTCCGGCCACTGCCACCGGGTGTTTAACGTCCCCATCGCCCATGCCCAACATGCAGGCAGCATGACGAACACGATATGCATTTGTACGTCTTCAGGGGCATTTCATCAAACGGTCAACCTGCAACGCCATTGTGAGCCTGGTTCTTCTTGCCTACAACTCCACCTATGCAAGACATTGCCGCCGCGTTCGTGCACAGGCAAGGTGGAGTGGCAGAGCCTGGCTGGCCAGGCGGCGCCATGGTGTCCGCCGTCCCCGGCCGCTTGGCTGTATGGCAGCGCGTCAAGGCCCATGAGCCGTGCCACAATGCGAGTTGACTGTCGCTTGTCCCCAGACCCCAGCACCTCCTCCCGCGAACGGCAATGGCGCGCCTGGGCCCGGTGAGGTTCAGATTTCGTGTGGGCGGAGCTTGCCACCTGTCGTCCACCACGGCGCAACTGTCAAGCGAGAGCCGCGGCAGCGTCCACACCGACGCGGCGCCACCATCCTTGAGGTCCAGCGGCGGGAGGGGTCCACGACGACCTTGGCGTAGCGGGCGGCCTGTTTCATGATCCAAAAACGACCTAACCAAGGATAAAAAAACTGACCTCAAGACCTGGTTGCACCGCGAGTGCTCCTAGGCGAGTCCAGTCCATCACGACACCTCATCAACTTGCCGGCGCTAGTCGGCGCGGTGCCTGGACCAGGCGGCGTCGGCAGCTGGGCAACCTGTCTACTCGACCTGCCGCCGCTCGATGGCCACGACCAGCGTGTCTAGACGGCCATCGAGCCATGGCCAGCCGGCCTGCTTCCTCGACCAGTGGCCGCTAGCCGACCAGACAGCAGCTGCTGCGAACACCAGAACACGGCCGCGGCGCCACGACCAACTGGCATCAGCGGCCAGCCATCCGACCAAAGAGCCAGTTCCCGACGAGCTCCCCCGCCGTGCTTCCTCGGCAAGCCAATACAAATACAAGATCGAACCCCGCCGTGCTTCCTCGGCAAGCCAGGATAAGATTGATCTGCATGCAGCACGAGCGATGAAATCAGAGATTTGGAATTGGATTGATCAAAGGCCAGGATGGTCGGGCGACCAAATAGTGCGCCGAGATCACGGAGAGGCGGTCGAGCGGTCGACGCTAAGATCACGGAGAGGCGGTCGACGCCAAGATCACGGAGAGAGGCGTTGGGACCGGTTGGGAAACACGGAGAGGGGGGAATTAATGAAGAGGAGGGAATTACGCGTCTGGCGACCACGGCTTGAACGCTTTCAAGGTTTTGTAGGACCGGCGGGTACGCTCCTCGCCCGCGGTGACAAAGAATCGGATGCAATCGCGATTTTGCATGGTGAAACAAGGGCAGAACCGTTCTCTCCTCCCCCCCCTTTGGTCTCCGTCCTGCCTGATGGGTGGGCCCAAATGGGTATTTAGTGAGGTGAGGGTAGGATCAAGGTTGTGTAGGAATTGACATCCAAAAACTCCCTCTTTATAGTATAGATACACTGGGCTACGATCTCCCTCCCCAACACAAACACCACCCCCCCACCACCACCCACCCCACCCCACCCACCTCAAAAAAAAGTTTAATGACTACGAGAATGTGTTTGGATTCAAGCGCTAAACTTTAGCCACTAAAATTTGGTGGTTAGGTATTAAATAGGGCAGCTAAAACTCAGCTAGGTTTTAACTGAAGGCCCAAATATACACTTTAACTTTTCCAACCCAGTTAAAACATATTTAAAGGTGAAATCGCCCCTTTTTCCTGCATATATCAAGTTCAACAAAAATAAAAGTAACATGGCAAATAAACACAAATTGCCTAAAGGATCCAAACCGGCCCAGCTAAATTTTAGCTGGCCAAATTAGCTATCTATAGTTGGGGCGAATCCAAACTAGTGCTAGTCCGCTTGCTTGGATGTTATGCCTTGTTTGGTTTTACTAGTGGAGATGCACGTGCCGCAAGCACGTGTTTAAAAAACCTAGTATAATTTTTTATATATATACTTATAAAAATCTAGTAAATGATAATTTTATATTATAGCAAATATTTATGTATGACAAACGACGTATTTCAGAATGTATATTTAATAACCAACAAGTTAGTACCTAATAGATCAAAATTATTTATTAACAAAAACAATGTATCACATTACACAGTTATTATATTAAAAAATTGCATATGTTCTCAGAAAATCTAGTAAATAAAAACATATATTTATATATCAAAATAATAAACATTCCATATATGCAAAAAAAACCATAAGTTGATTCCATACATGTCCGTAGAAGTCAATGGAATCAATATTAATCTGTATCCCTACCATTCTAGAATTCTTGATCTTTGTAGTAACAAAAAAATGATTGACATCTTTTGACAGTTATTCTTCTATAGAATTGGTTCAACCTTAAATTTAGAGAGGAACAATCAAACCTAATCTCGGAATATCGCATCTCAGCCAAGCTTTTATTAGGACTTGCTAGTTGTCAGATTAACTCGATCTACCTATGATTTCTCTCTCATTTCCTTTGAATCTGTCCACCTGTCTTCACATTTTCCTATAGGGCCAAGCAATACATAGAAATACACCGCAATCCATCATCAATATTTTCAAAACACATGGACACATAATGGCAATATCTCTCGCACACACTCTCACTCTCTGTCCCCCTCACCCCCCTCCCCCCGCTGCCCCTCCCCTCCCTCACCCCCTTCCTCCTCCCTCTATCTCTCATTTGTCCACTTGTCTTCATATTTTTCCTATTGAAGAAATACACCACAGTCCATCATCAACATCCTCAAAAGACATGGACACGTAATGACAACTCTCTCTCCCTCTCTTGCTCAATCTCCCCTCCCCCCCTCTCTCTCTCTCTCCCTCTCCCTCCGCTTCCCCTCCTCCTCCTCGTCCTCTCTCTCATTTCCATTGAATCTATCCACTTGTGTTTATATTTTCCTATCAGTCCAAGCAATACAAAGAAATACATCACATTTCGTCATCAACATCCTCAAAATGCATGGACACGTAATGGCAACTCTCTCTCCCTTCCTCAATCTCCCCTCCCCCTCTCTCTCCTTCCCCATCCTCCTCCTGTATCTCGCTCTCCCTCACCCTCCCCTCTTTCCCCTCGCCCTCTATCTTTTATTTTCATTGAATATGTACACCTGTCTTTTTATTCTCCTATTGAGCCAAGCAACACAAAGACATACACCACAACTCGTTGTTAACATCTTCAAAATATTTGGACGTAATGGCAACTTCCCCTCCCCCTCCCCATCCTCACCCTCTACCCCTCCCTCTCCCTCCCTCCCTCCCCCTCTCTCCCTTCCTCTCTCTCCCCTAACTCGATACACATTTGGTTTTTTTTCTTCATCTCGCTCTCCGTCTCTTAATTTGACACACCTATTGCTTCTCTTCATCCATCTTCTTTTTTCTCTATCCCTTCTCCTAACTCAATTCCCATGTTATCTCTCTCTCTCTGCCTCCCTCTCTCTCTCTCTCTCCATTTTCCTCTTACCCTCCACAACACTCTCTCCTCCTAAGTTGATCCGTCAGTTATCTCTCTGAGACTTAACTCGGTCCACCAGTGATTTCTTTGTCCCCCTTTCTCTCTCCCCTAACTTTTTAACACCCTAATTTTCATCACAATAAATTTTAGAAACAATTCCTGAATTTCTTAGGATTTATTTAAGGCTTGAATAAATTTTCTAGGAATTAATTGGAATTTATTAAATTTTCTCAATTAAATAATTAATTAATAAACTCAATAAGTTTATTGTTGCTTTCATGCTGTTGCATGTGCTTAATTGGTTGCTTGCTATTCAAATATGCTTTTAATTGTATTTAAATTTGAATTCGAATGGTATTTGTTTCATGTGTAGAATAGTTGTTCCTATAGCAGTTTGGTTTGTTCCCTGAACAATTGATAACTTCGCTTCTGCGCCTCGAACTTCTTTTTGGTTCGTTTTCCCTCCCTCTCTTCCTTTTCCCGTTTCAGCCCAGCCGGCCCAGCTGCTCCGCTCTGGCCCAGCTCGCCCCGCTTGCCCACGTCGAAGGCGTCCCCGCCCGGATCCATCTTCACCTTCCTCCCTCCTCTCTCTGGTGCGTGGATCCCGCTCGTCAGCTCCTCCTTCCTCCTCGCACCAAACTCGGGCACGAGCCTGATCGGGTACTCGCGTCGCACCACATGCCCCTCTTGGCGCGCATGCCAAGGCACGCAGGCCCCTGCCTATAAACCTAGCGTCACCGCCTCCTTGCCCGCTTTTTTGAAACCCTAGCTCGAGCCAGACAGCGATCGACGTCTGCGCTGCCTGTGGACCATGGAGAAGTGTTTTCTTTTGGGCAAGAAAGGGGCGTGGAAATGATGGGCATGTAAAACAGAATTATTTTGATTGATGATTGTGATAAAACTCAAGCCAATTAAGCAAACAGTTTGGGGCATCCAATTACATGCATAATTGATGATTTTGGTAACCAAATTAACATTTATTTCCTCTTTCATGATTGCCGCACCCATGATTTTCTCTCTCACTAATTTGGCACGCCGCGACCAACTTGAAACAATCAATGACGTCCAATTACCTCCCAATTAATGCTAATTAATGCTAATGACCAGGAGTATTGGCTGGAGGAAACGTAGGAGTAAAAAATAGATACTTTTGCAATTTTCAACGGAAAACAATTGAGGGCGACGGCAAATATCACCCGCCCTTTCACAACGTTCGTATTTTTGGAATGCAGAATTCGGATTGCAGTTAAAGAGATTTCTATATATAAAGGTCAATAGGGAAAATCTTGATGGGATCGACTAATGACATGAAAATATCGGTTAGCCTTTACTAATTTTCCCATCACTCCATGGATGTGTGCATGCTTGATGTGAAGACACCACGGCACGCCATGCGTGGAGAGTATAGGCAACAGGTATATTGATTATAGGTAGTATCATTTTAATTTGTTTAGGCAATATCGTAGGATGGGGATACTATTACTTTTTGTTTTTCAAACTTTAACTTGATATTATAATATACACATATAGCCGGTTTATGAGAAAAATAGTAATAATAATATTATAATAATTTAAAGAGTAAAATGCATCACAAGTCCTCAAACTTGTCCTGCTACACATTTTTGGATCCCCAAACTGTTTAAAGGGGTCCATCTAGGTCCAAAATGTGCCACGTGAGCTTCCAACGTTGACGTGGCATGCCACCATGGCACCCAGCTGGCAAACATTTGTAAAAAAAAAACCTTGGCAACATTTGTAAAAATCCCGTCATGCTGGGATGCTCCTCTTATCAAATCGAACGACAAGAAGCTAGCAGCGCAAGCACCTGACGTCACCTCCCTACATCTTGCTCATGCGCGAGCATCTCCGATCCAATCCTTCCCTCTCTTGACCCAGCAAAGAAATCAGCACCCACGCATCTTCTCTCTGCTCTTCCTCACTGCAGTCCTGCACCCCTCCTCCTACCCAAATCAGCTAACCCCTCTATCCCCTTTCTCTGTTCAGGCGGAGGCAATGGAGGCAGCGAGCTCGGGATCCACGATTTGGTACTGGTTTGCTCGGCAGAGGAAGGGAGAAGTTGCTGCCGTTGGTTGCTTGACCCCATGAGAAATTGGAGCATGTGATAGTCGGCCAGGCTTGGAGCTGCAGCTGCTTTTTCGATGGCGCAGGCCTCCTCATGTTCAGACCAGGGAGGGGCTCTCTCTCTCTCGATCTCTGACGTCACGGCCTTGGGGGCGGCGAGATCTAGTCCGCCCCACGCGCCAGCTCCCCCACCGCGCCCATGTTGGCCCGGACATCCAGCTTAGCGTTGAAGGCAGCAGCAACAAGCCAACAATGGCGCAGGCGATGGCCCAGCACCCTCCTCCGTGCCGCCGACCGCCGTGCCCTGCCTCCTCCTCACGGACCGCTACCGTGCGGTGCCCTGCCTCCTCCGCATGGGCGGCTGCTGCGACGCCGACCTGATCTCGCCCCTCGCCGCTTCCTACCCACGCCGGCCCCGCCCTGACCTCGCCTGCCGCGGCACCCTCGCCTCGCTTCGCTTCTCCCCCACCTCGCGCCTATCTCGCCGGCCGCCGTTCTTCGCTTCGCGGCGGCCATGAGCGGGAGAGCCCCCGCGGGCATGACGGTCAGATGTTGTGAGCTCCAGGCGACAGCCTCTGACCGACTCGAGCGGAGGGGCCCTAGCAAGTAGCAAGAGCGCGACGACCCTGCTGCACCTGGATCCGGCCGACCGGCCCTGCGTCTTGAGGAGGTCGTCGAGCAGTTGCTCGTGGTCGGCGGTGGCGCCGGTATTGTCGTCCTTCGCCTTCATCTCACCGCGCACGAAACAAAGGAACCACCGGAGATGTCGTGGAGCGTGTCGCCAGACTTATAGGAGAACGAGGCGGTTTGGAGGAGAAATTTGCGTTGGGAGGATCTAGAGCGAGATCACGGAGGAGGAATCAAAGAGGAGCAATTTGTGCTAGGAAGGAGCGGAGAGATGAGATTGGCGGCAGGGGCGACGCGCATAGTGTTGAGGGAGGGGCGGTGGAAAGGTGTTGTGGGACCGGGCGGGTACGCCGGTCGACTACGGTGAAAAAAAACGCGATGCATTCGGGGGTTTTCACGGAGAAACAACACCAAAACCGTTCTCCCCCCCCTTTTGGTCTTCGTCCTACCTGCTACGTGGGCCCAAAAGGATGGTCTGTGAGGTGAGGGTAGGTTTATGTTGTGTAGGATTTGACATCAAATCTCTCACTCTTTATAGTATAGACTATGCGTAGATCATGGCATGGTAATTAAGGTTATCATCTGTTTTGATCTTGATTATGGATGTAAGGTAATGTAATAGGTCCTATTTTGGTTGAATATCTAGGTTAGAATTATTTAGGGAATAGATGGATTACTCCCTTTGTCTTGTAATGTTAAGGCAGTCTAGCGATTTTAAGACAGATAAGAGAGAGACAAAAGATGCATGTGCCCTCTGAGACTTTCTCGTTTAGCGGCCGTAATTAAAGTTGTTCCTAATATTAAGCAGTAGAGGAAGAAATAGAAAAGACAAATATGTAGTAGAGAGACAAGAAATAAATAAATAAATAATATTCTTTAATACTTGTCTAAAAGTCTCAGAATGTCTTGTATGTGAGGATAATTTTGAACCCTTGAATGCTTTATATTCCAGGACGGAGAAACATCAAAGTATTTCCTCCATCCAAATTATAATTCATTTAATTTTTTATGTTCAAACTTTTGGTATTCATCTAGACATAAGGTATATATAGAGCATAAAAAAGCAATAAACCTAGAAAAAACTAAAATAAAAAGTAATTTAGGATGAAAGGAATACATATATGTTTTTCTTTTGCGTCCTCAGCAAACAACAGTTCCACGTCGTCTTTATATACGTTAGCGTAATAGCGGCCTGCTTAAAAATAAAAAGTAACACTAGTAGAGTGCACGTGCGGCACGCACGTGTCTATAAAAATTTATATTTAAAAATTAAAGTTTCTAACAATGAGTGTGTTTGGTCGGATTAATTTTGGGACTTCAGAAATTATTTGCAAAAGATTCCTAATACCGAGCATCGATGTCTGGTGATAATAATTTCTTCCCATTTTGCTTGCCGACTATCTCGGCAACGTTCGATGATTATGCACAGATGGTAGGAATACTCATTACATCAACTAAGGAAGCATGAGGCATGTGTTGTTGCATGCGTCATCTTTACATGGTATATTTTGACATTATATTATTTATGCTAAAATCATATTATTCAGCCCAAAAATTGGACCACTACACCAGCAGAAAAGAAAAGGACGTATCAGTATATGAGCATCACCCTAACGTAGAAATATTGCTGCAATCTCCCTATAAATCCCACTTTGCAGATGAGTACATATGCAAACAATGAAAGTCTGAGATAACAGGGTACAATATTTTGAGGAACGGTAAAAAGTACAGTCAATACACAATGAATTCCACTTAGATTACATAACTGAAGTCCGACAATGCATCCCCTGCGCTTGCTTGTTGCAAAGAGAACAAACCTTTGCAATTATTTTGAACTCTTTAGCAGTTCTACTGATGTTCATGTGAGTAATCATACAAAATATCTTATCAATTACCACTAAACATGTTCCAAATCAGTTTCATGTGTTCCATCCTGCTTTCAAAAACTTTAGATGTATATATATGCCGCAAAAGTAAGAATATATTGTTAGTTGTTTTCAATTATAATATATAGCCAAAAAAATATGAAACAAAAAAATGCTTGATACTGACCTTTGTTATTCTTTTAGCACATCCCTATACACAATATTTTTTGTCCTTTTCCCAGTTGGATCCAGGTCTTTGTTTGGTTTGGCCAATAACCAGGTAGTATTTCGTGAAATCCCTCTAGACAATGCAACATAAAGTTGACCATGCGAGAACACGGGTTCAGGAAGATAGATGCCAACATTTGGAATAGTTTGCCCTTGAGCTTTGTTTATAGTCATAGCAAAACTTAACCTGATTGGGTATTGCTTCCGCTTGAATTTGAAGGGAAGTGAAACATCTTCAGAAGGAGAAAGAGGTATTCTGGGAAGGAACACCCTAGTGCCAATATGCTGCCCATTGACTATCTCGGCATCAATTGCATTGTCTTGGAAACCTCTCACAACCAAACGAGTGCCATTACAAAGACCTTTGTGGGGATCCAAATTTCGTAATAGGATCACAGGACAATTCTTTTTTACCTTTAACTCATGGGGCGGCAACCCATTAGGTGTGATTGAGTTGAGGAAATCGAGTGGATAATTATTGTTTGAATCATCATCAACCGAGTCATGACTATAATACACCTTTTCATCACCTGGAAATTTGTCAATCATCCTAGCATTAAGCGCATCCACATACTCATTCCTCGTAGAGAGGATTGCACGCTCACGCATATAAGATGTAGATGTACACTTATTCTTTAGGTCTGGAAACACATGCTGAATTAGAGTGTCAAGTGACTTGTCTGACTTGTACTCGATCATTATGTTATCGGGAAGCTGCACATAATCATGTATATCAGTTTCCTCAATACCGTTACCAATCCTTAGCAAGAAATCCGAGTAAGTGGTGTCGCCCTGTGCTCTCATGTTTTGTTTGAGACAAATCTTTCTTACACTCTCCCATATATATGAGCGTTGTAGGGTCGCATCAGTTATCTGGGCCCTTGTTCCACGAGGCACAACCGGTAGAACTTGTCTAAAATCCCCTCCAAACACCATAACCTTGCCCCCAAAATGCTGATTGCATCCCAATATATCCTGCATTGACCTGTCTAATGCCTCCACTGCTTGTCTACGTGTCATAGCAACCTCATCCCATATTATCAATGATGCCGCACGCAATAAAGCAGCTGTGCCACTTTGTTTCGTAAAGTTGCAAACAGAATTAGGACCAAGATTAATTGGGATTTTAAATCTAGAGTGTGCAGTACGTCCACCGGGCATAATTGAGGCTGCAATTCCAGATGTCGCAGTTGCTACTGCCACAAGATCCAGCGAACGAACTTTTGCAAGCAATGCTTTATACAAGTATGTCTTACCAGTCCCACCAGGACCATCCACAAAAAACACATGTCCCTTCTTTTTAATGACATGGTCAAGTATTAAATCAAAGCCAGCCTTCTGTTCCACATTCAAAGTGTCAATAATATCTAGGTCTGCTTGTTCAAATCCAATATTTTTCTCCTCTGTCAGTTCTCTGTAGTAATCCCTTGAGGTATCATCTGTTAAGTAATGAATAAAATATTGTTTTAACTAACAAAAATATATATTATACAACATATATCAGGGTAAGAATAAATATAATGTTTCTTGCTCCAATGCATAATAGCTACCAAGACATTAATGCAATATAGAAATGAGCACAAATCGGATCACACGAGTACAGAGAGGATGGGGTATAATGTTAGTATGGCACGCTAAAAAAATATCCTCGTATAATTCATATTACAGTAAGAAGATAGAGACTAACTAAAAGGATGTAATTTAAATTTATAATATGTTAGATAGACACACTCTAGTTTCAAATAGGTAATAGGTTCATGCATGTCCTAGACATGCGCTAGTTCCAAATGTGTACATAATTAAAGTGTACTATAATTATGAACTTGTGGTTGCAATATACTGTGATATAAGTAAAACATGTAGCAAATGACATGTATTTATAAAAAAAACTCACTTGTCATATACTCTTTGGGAAGCCCATACGATCTTATGTCTTTGCCCATCGAAGTGACGATATCTGCTATGTCCCTCATGACCAATTTCAGAACATCTGGACCCCTCCCATGAATACGTCGATAGTCTTCAGCCATTGACTCACAGTGCTTGTCCCAAAGACCACGGATGTTGGTGTACTCACAGAATACAATAATTGTCGCAAACAACCTTCGAAGTGCATATGGCATCTTAAAAGATGTAGCTTCAGTTAGAGCATCATCCAAAGACCTGTCGGATTCTACAAGGCCAAGTTTCTCACAAGCCTCTCTGAAAGTTGGATATTGACTACCATGAACATGTCGGAGGGAACCATACGATGTCGCACCCCTAACATGGTTTAGGAGTATTCTCAAATAATACCGCTCGCCTTCTGAAGGGTTTGCATAAACTAATCTACCAATCTGAAACCGCTGCACTCGGGTTTTCCAGCGTTTATGAGAATTATTCCAAGTGTAGTGTTCTGGAAACTCTCTGTACAAATATTGACGCGCAGTCGGATCTACGGAATTCATCTTGAAATACTCAGTTAGCATGGATCTTTGATGTTGTGCACGTTTAGCAACATCTTCGAGCTTTTCTTTATCGTTAAAAGGGACCATGTGCATACCAGGTAAATGCACTTGCATCTGCAAGACTGGAGGAGACATCGAGTACAGGGGAAAGCGGTATAATCTGTATACAGCCTCTATAGGGGTAATGCACCTTGCCTTCCTGTATTGCTTGATTTCATTGATTTCTCCATCTGGACCCACATCTAAAGAAGCACAATCATGGCCCTTGAGTACATATTTGTATAGATACTTCACGGACTTGATGCTGCAGCTGGCTTCAACATTGATGTGGCAATTGTATCTCATAAGCAGAACAGGGTTATATGGCACAACCCATCTATTGTCCAATGTGCTTTTGCGGATTTTGACCTTCTGACCATCCTCACGCCTCCGGTAAATAGGGTATGCATCCTTTCCTTGCTGGGTAGCTTCACAAAATTGACGTGGATAGTTGAAACGACACTTACCATCCACCATGCATGGGCATTTTCTATTTAAAGATCCACATGGACCATGCATCATGTGTTTGATGACAAGATCACGGAGGACGGGATACTTATCCTCATCTGGAAGCTCTGCACATATATACTTATCGTAATCATCTATACCATTGAGTTTGCTGTCCTTGTCCATAATAAGGAGGAAGTGTTCATGTGGCAAACCCCTTTTTTGAAATTCAGTGACGTGTGCATAAGCTGCTACCTTCCCAAAATGCCGTTTATTTATCAATAAATCCTGGAGGTCGAGGAGCTTGGCATGATACACCCTAGCCACAATATCTGGTCTATCCTGGGGTGTCTGTCCAGGCAATAACTGCTCGATTATTTCTGGCCAATAAGGGTTGCATGTCATGGTGACAAAAAAGTCTGGCCTTCCATACCGTGCAACCAAAGCCATTCCATCCATAAATCTACACGACATATCACGATCACTGCCAGGAAAACTTTTATTTAGCACCACCCTTTTCCCGGTTTGTGAACCATGAACATTCCCAGCAGCAAGGCTATCGACAATACCCTATGCAAATGAGTAGTAATCGTACAAGTAATAAGAATCATGATAACAAGAAATAGTGATAATTTAAAATATATATTGTGATAAAATAATTCTGTTATAAAATATATACCTGGTAGAGATCCGCACGAATAATCTCTTGGTTTTCAGGACGAGCATGCCAATCCAGCCGCATTGACTCAATCTTGATATACATATCAACTAACCATTGTTGGAAAAGGCGTCCTCCCTGGAAAAAGATGACAAAAATACCATCTCGTATCTGCATCATATAACAATAATATTCCCGCGCACTGACGTGTAGCCGTGACCCCATACTTTCTGCATGAAGTAATAGTTAGACAACAATCGTAAGAGATTATAAATACATTTGTTATGATATATCATCAAATTGAATTCTCACCTCCATCGCCATCATTCTCTCCATCACTGCCGCCAAGTTCTACATCAATTTCATGGTTATCATCTGCACCTCGTATAGTAGAATGAACTAATTAAGTCAGTATACATTAACATCACCAACATAGTTCTTATTATTTCAGCAACTTTTCAATTTAGTTATTACCTTCACCAGGGCAGCCGTTTGTACCAGTTGCCGCGATGGAAACATATGAATTTTTGGTTCTTCGCCTTGCAACTTTACCGGTGTTTACCTTATTAGTGCTCTCATCTACTTCTGTAATAAAGCTTTAAATATCATTGTTTGTTGCTGATGTGAAGAGAAAAGTTTCATACAAATACGACTTACCTGATTTTTTTCGCTTTGTATACTTCCTCTTTTTCCTAGGGAATCGAACTACAGGAGGATCTTCCAGAAGTATCCCTCTATCCTCCCAGCCTGTCTCACCACCCGGGTAAAATAAGGGGTAAGCCAATGGGTCATAGCATCCATGATAAGCTCTAATATACTCTGGATGGCCAGAATTTGCACAAATCATAATACTCCGTGTAAATTTACGCTCTTCGTCATTCCCATCCAACCATATCGCTGCCACTTGCTCCATTGCCGGTGCATTATACCTCCTCTGGTCAACTTTAATACTTGTGTTCAATTCAATCCTATAGTTGTCGATATTATCCGCTTGCCCTAGTGACTTGAAGGTGTGCACATAAGGATTGTTATTTTGTTCCAATATTTCTAGCACTTTCCTGATTATAGTTGCATTGAGATGGGGAGACCTCTTAGTTCTATGTGCCATACTATGATCTGTGTCATAGAAATATAATTGCATATGGCGAGGTCCCTTAATACCCGGAACCAATTGATCCAATCTATGATAGATCTGACCATGTACCTTGAAACAATATATACCAGTACCTAGGCATGATTTTAATAGAGAAAGTCAGCAAAGTAGTCATATACTTCAATTGTCAAAGTACGGGATAGTTGGAAATCATTACCCGCAGCAGTGGCGAGCTGACGATCAACCGTGGCACCAAAGCTCGTGAAGGAGAAGTGGGAATTAAAATAACGGACATTCTTTCGAAAATACAATGCATCTTTGTCTGTCTGACTTGTGAACAATCGACGAAGCTCATCAGGCACACCAGGTGTGAATATATTGACCTTTCCTTTCCTGCAACAAAATCCAAGACCTTCACCTGGAAACTTGATCGCACCACAGTATTCGCAATTAAGGACCTTTGGCAAGACATGGTGAGCTATTGGCAAATTATAATACACTCTATCATAAGGGTCGATATCTGGCCGAACAAACCCATCATCTCTGTATGATTCGTACTCCACATCTAGATGACAAAGAATGCATATTATATGTAAAGTTTTTCCAGTGCTTATATTCAAAAAAATGAACAGTAAAGAAACTAAACTCACCCTTTTCATTAAACACCCTCGCTTCATCATCTTCATAAATGTCGATGCCACCATCTTCTGGCACTTCACATTCCAAATCTTCCTCTTTTGTGCACATCAATTTTTTTAAAAAAGGCAAATATGTAAGGTCTGGGATGAAATGGATATATTTTTTTGATGAAAAATTACCATGGAGTGCAACCTCCGTGACATCAGGTTCCCACAGTCCGGAGTTAAACTGATCTGCAACATCATAAGAAGAATATTATTATGATTTCATACGCATATGGATGAAACGGTATGAATTTGTAGTTACTGCAACAGTGAGTGGCTCCATCCAACTTACCATTTCCATCCTCCCCAGCAGGCTTTGCACGAACAGAAGAACGTGTGGCGACTCTTGTAACCTCGCTTTGAGGAGAAACAACATCAAGAGTTTCTGGACCAAGAAAGATATTATAAGCTTACAGTTGATTTTTTATAACTACTTAAGAGGTCCAAAAAAGTTTTGAAAAATATTACTAATGGTCATTTTAGCAAAAGCTGAATGCAGTGATCAAAGGCAGTCTAGCATGTGTAGAGGAATACTAACCTTCACAGTGCAAGTTCCTTCGTATACGAGCTTCCATGGCTTTAAGACTTTTTTCATGTTTTGCCTCATCTGACAATCTAGCATACCGCTCCTTTTTATTCTCCCTAGCACGCTCCTCTGGAGATTTGTCTTCTACCACAACTGTGATCAAGAATTGTAACAAACTTTACTATATGCAAGCTGACCACATACAAAAGCAAATGATATGTAATTTGATACACACGCCCTGCACATGTACTAATATCTGGGATTGTCGCCACGTCTTGTACTTTGGCTGTGGCCTTCCTCTTTTGATAATATTCCCTAGACTTTGCACGCCTTTGCTCTTTCTCCTCTTCTGTTAAATCGGCATATCTTCTCTTTCCCTTTTGCACGGCCGATTGGCCAGATGGAAGTGTATTTTCAAAACCTACATCACCAAACAAAGACAAAATAATAATCAATTATTTGTTTCATCGCCGCCCAGGTAACAAAAATAAATAAGTGAATAACCTTCACGGGTCTGGGGGGCCTCATTAGTCAAGATTGATCGATCCGGTAAGGAGCTTCCAATGTTTTCCCTTGAATAACTATCATTTCTATGTAGCCAATCTTGGCCAATGTCGATATCTGGAATATGGAGGCCTAAATATGTGCATGGCATCACAATATTATATACCATGGGTTCACAGGTAAGAAAAAATTAATATGACAGAACATATAAACTACCATGATGTTGTGCATCGACAACTGGTGCGCTCACCACGGTTCCGCTGGATTCTATAATGGTCACATCCGAAAATAGAGTAGCTGAAGAAGAAATCATGTGTTATCATGAATAAGTATTGAATCGAGTACTGAAATTAAATTACCGTGATGCTGCGCCTCCACATTCGGTTCTCTAACCCTTTGTTCGTTGATGACAGCAGCAGATGGAGTAGCCGAAGAAGCAGCCACGTCTGGATAAAAGAAACACGGGTCAGCACGAAGAACTACTGGTTCGAACCAGGTTTGGAGGCATGAACACACTTTCTGATCCATTAAAAACTTTTTTTGAGGCTTTGCGACGCTGGTAGTATTCTCTCGATTTAGCACGCTTCTTTTCCTTCTCCTCCTCTGGCAAGTTTGCATATTTCTCCCTTTTCCTTTGTCGTCCAAGTTCAGCTGGATCAACATTTTCAGAGTCTGGTAGACATAATTAGGAAGTGAACATCAATGATCAAATTAATAAAACATAGAAAACAGAAAAAATATCATGTCAAATAAAATACCTTGACTTCTGGAGACAATTGGTCTCTTGCGACCACATCCACCCTCTGACTGGTGAATGTTTGTGACGTCTCTGAGTGCTCCAACACGATCCATCAATTATTGTATCCCTAATGCAAATGCAAGATTGACATGGATGCAGACTCATGAGAGATGGAATAAAATTAAGATACAGTGAACTTGTTAGCATAGACAATAAAGATTGATTAGTATTTAAAATGAAGCATACACGTGATGTAATGTTTTTTAATTCCAACACAACCAATTCGCGGACGCAAACGAAGAAACAAATAAAAAGTAATTAACTTTTCAATTGCCAGTGGTGCAACTTCAGTATATATAGACCTTTCATTTTTGCAAATAGTAGTTGATGTTGAAACTGAACCCACAAAGTGAACACCAAACATAATAATTTAATCACGCACTCATGGGGAGGGACACGTTCTGCAAGCCAGAAGAGAGAGAGAGGGACAAGGTGACCTGCGTGTTAGAGACAAATCAGTTCATGAAGAATTAAATAATATGTATTAACCTGACCTACGTTGAGGCGAGGCAGAAGGCGATCCAAGGCGAGTTGCAATACTCCTGCGTTGCAGAAGAACATGAGATAAATCAATTCATGAAGATTCAAATAATATACGTGTGAACCTAACCTGCTTTCTGAATGGAAAAATTCGATATCGGTAGACCAAACAAGTTTCTTACATCTATTTCAATCACCCAATCATTTTACACAGACTGCATATACAGGAAAATTAAAAACAAATAAGCCACAGCGTGCAATACATGGTGATTGGACATGTAAATTAAAACCCTATTTGCCTAAAGCTGAATTGATTCATACCTGGTGCTAGCTAGAGGAACGCACGACTCCGTGTTGACAGCAGCAGTTGGTCTTCACGTTCATCTCCACTGGAATCTTGCCGTATCATCGCGCACACATGTCAGGGTGCAGCAAGGGCTCTAGCGATGGCCAAGCAGCGGCAACAGGAGGAGGGAGGACCGCCGACGCCGAGTGACGACAAACAGCGATGATGGGTTCTTGCCTCGCGAACCCTAATCACAGGGATGATGCACATCCACACCACCGTGCGAGGACTGAAGACACCATCCACGTGAAGAACCTAGATCATAAGGACAAGGATGCCTACCTGTTGGTTCTCTGCCCATCCTGGCCGCCGTGAAGTTATTGGATCAACAGCCCTGCTTGCCCATCTGCTTGCGTTGCCGGCACATGGACACCGCACGGCCCCGTCCGTTAGATCGCAGACGGTAGGGGCTCGATGGGGGGCGATGGAGCTGATACATGCGTTGTCGTCAACGGTGGCACAGCACAACGCGGTTGATTGGAAAATTAAAACAGCACGGGATCTCGGCGGCGGCAGTGAGGGACGCGCCGCGAGCGTGGGCTTTGTTTGTTTTGCGTTGCAGATGGGGTGCAACGCCATGATCTCGGTTTTGCGGGAGGCGTCCACGTGATC
>CM014270.1:61678143-61695106 GCA_004135705.1 Alloteropsis semialata
CCGCGCTCCGCCGACCCCACGCCCCGACGACCCCGCGCCCGACGACCCCGCGTCCGCCGCCGCGCCCTCCAAAACCGTGGGTCAAATTTCAGTTTCTCTGAATCCTCATTCAAAACCGACAGACCAAACAATGTACATTCCAAGAACATAGACCAAGTTTGATCAATTATGTCAATTATATGTCATTTTGTAAATGGAAGATCAAAGTATATCAATTATATCAATTATCTCAAATTTTTTATATTAGTTTATATCAATTTTTAGAAACTAGTTGGATATTATACTTAGTTTAGTTTCTATGTTTTAAATGTCAATTATATGTCATTTTCTAAATGGGAGATCAAATTAAACTTAGTTTAGTTTATATACTATAATTGTGAGATCAAATTAAACTTAGTTTAGTTTATATACTATAATTGTGAGATCAATTAGTTAGATTCTAGTTGGATATTAGTGTCAATTACATGTCATAATATATCAATTGTTTTATCATTTATATCAATTTTTAGAAACTAGTTGGATATTAAACTTAATTAGTTTAGTTTCTATGTTTTATATGTCAATTATATGTCATTTTCTAAATAGGAGATCAAAAAATTTAGTTTAGTTTATATACTATAATATAATTGTGAGATCAATTAGTTGGATTCTAGTTGGATATTAGTCTTTTTTTGTTTTTATATTAGTGTGATTTTAGTTGATAATTACCTCATTTTTTTGAGATTAATTATCTCATTTTTTTGATAATAGTTGGATATTAGTTTATATCAAATGTGAGATTAATTATCTCATTTTATATTAATTATCTCAATTATCTCGAATTTTTGATATTAGTTTATATCAATTTTTAGAAGGTAGTTGGATATTATACTTAGTTTAGTTTCTATGTTTTAAATGTCAATTATATGTTATTAGTAAAAGAATGAATTTTTGTTATTATAAGAATGAAATTTTGTTATCATAAGAATGAATTTTTGTTATAACGATATAACCGGATATAAGAATGAATTTTTGTTATTATAAGAATGAATTTTTGTTATAACGATATAACGGTATATAAGAATGAATTTTTGTTATTATAACGATATAGAAGAATGAATCTTGGTGTGTTAGTTGGATATTAAACTTAGTTTAGTTTCTATGTTTTAAATTTCAATTATATGTCATTTTTTAAATGGGAGATCAAATTAAACTTAGTTTACCTTTTCATATTAGATGGATTTGGGACTTAACGAAGACGAAACCAACAATCTTCTCAATGAAATAATTGTTGAAGGCAGTGGTGCCGTCCCCGTCCCTGAAGCCGATGATGGCAGCAACACCGATCAGTACCTCAACATGTCCGGGGAGGGAATTGAGCAGTCAGATGGTGACGATGATGAACAAGGCACCGATGCTGATGAGGTACATAAACATTAGCACATTTAGTAATAGTGCCACGATGATTTAAGAGGTACATACATTAATGCATAAGTATCTTCTCTTAACTTTTAGCCCTCCGCAATGACGTCGAATTCGGGGAAAAGAGGACCAACAAAAAAGCTGGAGGGTCGTTTCATTGTCACACAAGTGGACCATGCAGGCAAACCAATTGCCCCAGCTGACGTTGCAAGGAAGATGACAAATCAATGCGGGGTTCTTGTCAGAGATCACATCCCAATCAGCATTCCAAGATGGAAACCTATGAAACGCGGGGATACAAACTTTGTCCCTCAAAGAGAGAAAGATATGCTCTGACAGCAGCTACAAGAACATTTCACAGTGCCAGCAGGAACTGAGGATAGAGTGAAAGCTTGGGCTCTTTCGAAGATGGCAAAACAATTCCAGAGCTTTAAGAAGAAACTCTACAGAAATTTTGTTGACAAGAATCGCACGCCAACTTTCACAGGAGCATATGAGAAGCTAAGACCCCACTGGGCTGCATTTGTGCAATACAAGCGTTCGACACTTGGAAAGAAGCTTATAGAGACGAACAAATCTAATGCCGCCCAGAAAGAATACCATCACCATCTCGGCCAAGGTGGCTACGCTGCAGCTATTCCAAAATGGGAAAAGATGGAACAAGATCTACGTGATAGAGGTATCACACCACAGACATCAACTTGGACTGACCGTGCACGACATTGGTATTATGCCCATGGCGAAACATTGGCCCCCGATACCGGGGAATGCATCTTTGGACAGCAGATACAAGAAGCCGCACGGAGACTTACGCATGCCATAGAAGCAGTTGCCAAGGGAGAGTTCCGCCCGGACAGAGAAAACGATGAGCTCACGTTTGCTCTGCAGAATCCCGAGCATCCTGGACGGACGCGAGGCAAAGGAGGGGTTCCGTGGAAGTACGGGTTTGCCGACTGCATTGAGTCCTACAGAAGTCGCAGCAGAAGAAAAAACGAGGAGCAAGAGAAGATGCGACGACTCGAGGAAAGGATACTGCAGAACGAACAAAGAACTGGGAGGTTCAGCGGCAACTGGAGATAGCACTTAGCTCTCAGCAACAAAGCCGTGGATCCGCCGGCGCTCCAGTAGACGCAATTAGCCCTACCCAGCATCATCGAAGCAGTTGCGCGTCCACTGACGTCCCAATTGATGCTCAAGTCCAACGCTACCCCGTGGACGATATAACCAGGCGGACGACCTGTGAGCTGCACAGTCCATTCAAGAATTTAACGTTCAAGGTGGCGTACGGTACTGCTTTGCCGAGTCAAGAAGGAGATCTCTACCATGGAGGGCAAATACCTGCTGGCTATGCTAGAGTTGGGGTGGAGCAGGTCTTGGCCGAGTACGAATCACTCCAGCTTGACATTCCTGGAGGTGACGGGGAGACGACACTAGAAGAGGCAGTTCATGGTGTTATCCTATGGGAGAAGCGTTACATCGTCTTAACTCCTGAGGGGCCTTCGTCGTCACCCCAAAGCTCAAGGGCATCTCCGCCGCCTCCAGCTCCGCGGTCCCCGCCGCAGCAATATTCGCCTGTTCTTCCTGAACAAAAGTCAATTGTGAGATCAATTATATCATTTTATATCAATTATCTCAATTATCTCAAATTTTTGATATTAGTTTATATCAATTTTTAGGAACTAGTTGGATATTATACTTAGTTTAGTTTCTATGTTTTAAATGTCAATTATATGTTATTAGTAAAAGAATGAATTTTTGTTATTATAAGAATGAAATTTTGTTATCATAAGAATGAATTTTTGTTATAACGATATAACGGTATATAAGAATGAATTTTTGTTATTATAACGATATATAAGAATGAATCTTAGTTTAGTTTAGTTTCTATGTTTTAAATGTCAATTATATGTCATTTCCTAAATGAGAGATCAAAAAACTTATTTTAGTTTATATACTATAATATAATTGTGAGATCAATTAGATGGATTCTAGTTGGATATTAGTCTTTTTTTTTATATTAGTGTGATTTTTTTTATAATAGTTGGATATTAGTTTATATCAATTGTGAGATCAATTATATCATTTTATATCAATTATCTCAATTATCTCAAATTATCTCAATTATCTCAATTATCTCAATTATCACAAAGGTCTCCGTCGCCAACAACTCAAAAATCTCCGTCACCTCCAGCTAAGCAATCTCCGCCGCCTGCACCTCCGCCGGCAAAGAAAGCTAAACAACAGAAAGCCAAGGCACCAACAAAGCCACCTGCAAAGAAGCCAGCAAAGCAAGCCAAGGAACCTGCCAAGCTACCATGGAAAAAAACTGATGAGGAGTGCAAGCAGCATAGTCTGGATGAGGTTAAAGAGTTCTTCAAAAAGAAGGAGCCCGAGAAAAAAGAAGTAGTTGATGTTGCTAAGTCTGCTTTCTTTATTGGCATGGCTAAAGTAACTCAGAAGAAAGTGTTGTCAGACTATGACCGCTCTATTAAGAAATCGTATGAGAAGAATCAAAGGGAGGAGAAGGAGCGACGGAGTCAACAGAGCCAAGAGTCTACCAAGAGCCACAAGAGCGTCAAGCAACAAAGGAAGGGAAAGGCAGTTTCTCAGCTCGGTGAGCAGGAGAGGCAAACAATTGATCCACTCATAGTGAATGCTGGAATTGAACCGGTCGACCTGCTTGGGTTTTGCAAAGGGGCAGGAATGACGCCCTCGCAAATGCTGGATGAGAGTAAGACCCCAAAGGCTATACCAAGGTGGCCATTTCAGCTTGGCTTACCTCTAGTTGACCCTGATACGTACAACACGCTGTCAACAAAAATGTACAGATTACATGAATGGTACCTTCAGGCGTCGGCCCAAGGCCAGAAAATGGTGGGATTGAAGATTAGAGATGATGACTACTTTCGTGGCGATAATGTTATGTATCTGGAATTCTCAGAATTTTACCAGATATACCATAGGGATGCCCTTGACGTGTCTCTCCTCAGCTGCTGGGTGCTGTAAGTGCTTCGTTTATTTCTATATTTAACGTCTCCTATGTATTGTCAACCTATTATTAAACATTTATTTTTTTAAATTGTATCCTGTAGAATGGAGATTGAAGAATGCAGGAAAAACTCATACTTCCACTTGGGCTTCATCGACCCAAAAACTGTAAACCACCATATGTTACTAAATTTTTATGAAGACACAATGAACAACATTGACAGATTCTTACGTGTACAACATTACAAGACAATGATTCTATTTCCTTACAACTTTGGGTGAGTACTTTTACTGTCTTGTGCATCTTTTAGTTTTCTTCCTAACATAATTTTTATTTCAATTGACGTGACTCTTGGTACAAAACTTGCATGTAAATAGGTTTCATTGGATATTATTTGTTATACAACCGGACATAAGCTTGTTGACCATCATGGACTCATTGAGGGGACCACAGGACGCGTACCAACCAATGATTGACCTCCTTCAAAAGTAATTTTCGTCCTCGCACTATTATTCCTCTTTAGCTCAGCCAAGAATTCCATTTATTTCATATGGTGTGCGCAGGTGTTGGAAAAAGTTTCGTGCAGAGCAAAAGGTCCATTCAAGGAACAACTTGGTATCAAGGGAGACTTTCCGGTAAATACTACTATACATAGACCAACATCTCTTTTTTTGTTTCATTATCATGATTATGCATGTAATGACTTGACCATTTCTCCTATAAAGTGTTATAGGCAGAATCAAGGCACCAATTTATGTGGATATTATGTCTGTGAGTACATGCACACTCTTGTAGGGCATAAGACGATCGTCACTAATTGGGACCTGACGGTATGTTCCATTTTCATTGAAATCTATATGTATGTATGCATGCATGTGAGTCATAAAAGCTATTATTTATATTTTTCTATTAACCACATCCTCAGATGATGCATATGAAAGATGAGATCTTACCGGACCAAAGAGTCGCGGCGATTCAAGAGACACTCTGCGGATTTATAATCGATGAGGTCGTGAGCAAGACAGGAGCGTTCTGGTGGGATGGACACGAGCCCGATACAAGGAGCAAATATTAGGCATTTTGTAAATATATATATATATATATATATAATATATATATATATATGCTCCTTTGAAATCTTGGTGTAAATATTAATATTGAAATCTTGATGTAAATATTAATATTAATCTTGGATTTATCAAAATTTGTTTTATTTAAATATATATAAGTTTAATATTATTACCGTATATATTAATATCAGTATTAATAGTTTAATGCATTAGTGACGTATAACTAATACATATATGGACATATACATATATTATTATACAGGTATAATACGTATCTCTGTATAAAAGAAACCAGAAAAGAAAAAGAAAAAGAAAAACAGAAAAGAAAAAAAAAGCCCTTTAGTCCCGGTTGGTAATACCAACCGGGACTAGAGGGGCTCCACCATGGGCGCCGCGTGGAGACCCTTTAGTCCCGGTTGGTACCAACCGGGACTAAAGGTGGCTTTTAGTCCCGGGTAAATACCCGGGACTAAAGGCTGGGACCTTTAGTCCCGGTGGCGTAGTCCCGGTTGCGAACCGGGACTAATGAGTTGCCAACCGGGACTAAAAGCGGTTTCTCTACTAGTGACCACTGCGTACTTTCTGCAGCCGTGCAGCTCGTCGTGCCACCACTTCTTTTCATGGCGTCAAGCATCGGCGCTTTTTCATGGCGTACTTCCGGTAAGGTCACAAGAGCCCTTTTCAAACATGCTTCTTTTGTTGTCACGCAACTTCTTCTGGTTCGCGGTTCCGTTCGTGACAGAGACTGTTCATTCCTATGGGCTTTGGTGATTTGAAAAGCCATGCGTGCTCATAGATTGTATGTAGAATTTGGTTCACGAAAGAAGACTACACGTGTAGAATGTGAAGCTCTGGTACACAGGTACCGAGACTATGGAAACCTTTATGTGACCATTTGCGATGCACAAGCACATCGAATTTATTTATTTTTCCTTGGACAGATTAGCTAGGATCTGGTGTCCTTAATCATTTCACAGCATGGAGCAAACGTGCTATAGCTCCAGGCCTCTAGCCACATAGAGCCTATCCTTTTCCATCTATTTTTTTTCTTGCGAAAAAATCAATGAAGCATCATTGTCAGTTACCAATCAACTTGTTGACCTTAAGAGAATTTAGTGCTTTCTATTTCAACATAGTTTTTATAAAAGAAATATATTTGAGACTTGCATCAAAGAAAGGAATGGTCAAGCTGCCTATGCTAGCATTGCGACGACGTATTATAGTAAGCATCAAACAAATTGGCAGCTGATGCTGGTCTCCCAGCTGTATGTGACCTCCAACCTACAGCGCATAACCATACAGGGCCTTCCTTCAAAAGTGGATAACCTTTGCATGAATAAAATAGGTCCACCAAAATTTGGCTGGATTCGCAATCCAACAGAATGCACACACGTAGAGGAAAATGAAGAGAGCAACAGGTTCTTCAGAATCCAAAACAAGACTTCTAGATCATGTCCATGACGGCCAACTGCTCTTTCATAGAATTATTATCTCATAGAAGAAGCACATAATGGACAACACACAACAGCAAATTTGATGACAAACCAAAGAACACTTTATGCTGTATCTGGTGTACAACAGAGGAATAGGTAGGAAGCCTTTCAGCTGCTGTTTTCAGCGCGAAAAGGCTTTATCTCTCCATATGCTTTAAAATCATATGACTTTCAACGCTTTCGCGTGAACGGAACCATTCCTCAACACTCAAACAGGAATCATCCTATGTCATCTTCAGAAGCAGGCTCTCATTTTGTTGCAACTCGTAGTTCGTACAACACTGCTTACCTAGTAATAGTCAATGATGAAAATTAAGTCAAGAAGCTGCTTGATCCTTGCCGCCAAATGGAACTTCTTTAACTTGCCTGTCATACTACGGAGAAGACGGCCTGCTGAAGTGCGGTAAAATACACACAACTAAACCAAATCAAGCAAAAGTTAGAGTATCAAGATGGTCATTATATCCCCCTCCAAAGATGAATTCTTGTATGAAGCGATGGAATGGAATATAAACGTTCAAACAAGAGAAGTGCATCGTCCCACAAACAAATAGAAAATTCAATCATTCAATGCCAGCAGATGGGTAAATATGTAGAAGTCAGATCAAGCTGTAAATAAAAATTAAAATGAAGTAATGTTTAGACTGTTTAGATCTAAATTCAGCATTTATCCGAAAAAAAACTTCAGAAAAAAAATGCAGCAATGTTTTTGCAGAAAAAAGTCAACATCATTTTGACTTTGAGGGATTATATGTAAGGGACAAGAGATGCATTGTCGCATTGTACTTAGAATGCTACTGCAGCACTTCATTTTTGTAAACTTCAATTGCGATCAAATTAAACAAATGCCCACATGCAATTGAAAATCAGGAATAACAGTAAGTCCAAGCTTTGGAAAATTGAATTTGTTAACATATCATCACCAGTAGTTTGCGCAGCAATATAACACTTATAATAATGACACAAGTCAATGCTTTCATCAAGCATTGAATGTGCATGTCAAGAACACAAAGCTTCTTTATTCCCCTTTTATGCTGCATTGCATAAGACCTACATGCAATATTTGGTTCCTAGCAGTTAAAATATTAAAGCTCAGACCTCATTGGCTCTTTGGTATTGACACGGATTATTTATGTGTAGGCAGGAATGACAATTGGGTGTTAAACATTTGAGGAATCACCTTATAACCACGGCAGCAGAGGATAAAACAGCTAAGATCTCATTGAATCTATTTCTTGGAAGCCTCTCTATTGTTCCTCATTCTTCAATAATGCGAAAAAGTCAAATCATCTTCATACAGTCCATGTGCTTATCTAAAAGCCGCCATTGAAATAATAAAGAAAAAAGAAGAAGAGAGAAAGAACAGGTTCCATAGAGGGAGTCGACACAAACTAATTAGAATCAGTCAGAGCGCACAACAATGAAGTTAAGACTGCATGTTCACTGTTAAAGTATTGCTGGAAGGAAATCACTAAACTTAATTTCTGTACTTTGAAGTGGCAAAGGCGAACAAGAGAAGTGCAAAAGGAAAACAAAAAAATGTAAAATGTCCTAAACAGTCTGGTTCGTTTTCCATCGTCTTACAGAAGTTCTCTTTTTTGCCTTTTTTTGCATGTTGACTAGGTAAATTTTTCATGTGTTTAAACTTATCCGTACCTTTGGGGAAAAAAAATGAGTGACTAACACGTTCCACTTAACTCATCTGTATGGCCTGTCATACTCATCTTCGTTGTAAATATAATGTCTCTGTTTCTCAAAGATTCTGATTGCTATTGGCCTATTGTATTATTGTATCAGTATTGTGATGTAACAATCAAATAAAAAATCCCACCTCAGGTTCAAGAAAATCACAAGTCATGGGTATGGTGAACTGAGTTTAAATCCTACTAAATGAACCGCAAAGGCATAACTTGCAGAAACATGGAAAACTTAGGACGGGAGTGCATAGAAAAGAATAAAATTTATGTACCTCAACACATTTGCAAAAAAAAGGAAAAGATTTCCTTGTTGACTACGTTATGGATCCTCCTTCAGACGATTTCTTTGAATGTTTGAAAAACTGCGATAAGATTTTAGCACACTTAGCTGTCCTCACAAGTCACAAGGAAGTGCTGTGTGCGCGATACAAGATGTCAATGATATTGTCATTTTCATGTCCGCCCTTGGGATTACTTTTGTCTGGGGTTAGTTTTTCTTCAACCACCCAACTTGCCCCAAAAACCAAGGAAAGCAAAGTACGGCATGCATGACAAAAGAAGATCGCAAGTTGCGTTATTGAAGTCAGAGAGAAACACTCACCAGCATAGGACTAATTGATTTGCCTATCTCTGAGATAATCCTGTCAACAGTGAACTCTACTTGACAATGCAATGCAAATGCAAAATGGACCGGAGCTTGTCCCGATTTCATACCACTGGTAGGGGAAAAAAGATATCATCATGGCTGCTTTGATGCAGTGGATCGGGAGAGAACTGCAGCTGTAAGCCCTACCCCTCGCTCAAACTGTTGCTACTCAACACAGTAGAGCGGCCAAAGCGGCTGAAATTTTGCTGTCTGCCCATGACTCCATGAGGCCATGACGCATATCGGCACATGGGAGCGTCATGGCCTCGCCTCGTGGCAGCACGCTACCTCGGTTCTCAAGAGGGGAGTGCGAGGCCATGGGCAAGTTCCTTAAGTCCAAAGGAGCTCAAAGCTGAACAATCAAACCAAAAATGCCGGAAGAAATCCCAGCAGGTGGCACGATCCATCGGTGAAAAGAGGACACCGGGGTTCAGCACCGACGACGGCGAAACGATACATCTGAAAGCAAAGAAAGGGGGCACCGCCTCGGCGCCTCGGGGGAGGGGAGGAGAGAGGAGACTGACCTGACCATCCAGATGACCGGCGCCGGCGCCGGCGCCGTCGCACTGGGCGGTCGACGGCGAACTTGGACTGTTCCATTGGAGGGAGGCGGCCGGAAAGGAAAGTAGCAGGAGGTTTCTAGCAGGTTCTTCTCGTAGCACTAGGTGCCGGGATACGATGGGCTGCGCCTAGGCAGCCCACGTGCCACGGGGTTCGATTTTCCATGGACCGGGCCGAATAGGCAGGGAGAGTTGATCCTGATAACCGGCCGAATTCGAGGCCCAAGCGTGGAAGCTTATCGACTTTGTTATTCTTTTTCCTTTAGCCTGAAGCCAATCAAATTCTTGATGGCGACACCGCATCAGACTTTCAATCAAAGCATGAAAAAAAAAGAGAGAATTTCGAGATAAGAGCGATGTCGTTTCCTTTGCAGCCGCTGACAAGTTCAGTTCCTGCTTCCTCTGCGAATGATTCAACGCACATACAACTCGAGCACACAATTTGGATAGAACTCATATAAATGACCAGCTTTGGATCGGAATTGCAAAGAACAATTTCACTAGAAAACGCATACATCAGGGAGCAAGGCAGTATATTGCAGCAAAGGCTACATTTACAAATAATCAATCTCAGGTAAGTATTTGAAGACTGGATGGCCATTCCTTTTCTGGCAGGAGGAGGAGAAACCATTTATCAGTCTATACCACTAAGAACTGTGGGTTAGATGCAGATTGGCACGAAGTCTTCACACCTTTTGCGTGCAGGCATCCCAATTTCAGAAACGGGAACCTGCTGCCGAGGCCCCTGGTCAGAACTGAGCTTTGTTGCTCAAAACAAGTCCCCATGCCCCCATGCCCCGTGAAACTTCTACATAGCAGAGAAATTCTGAATGGCTGGGGGGTGCTACCAAGTCCAGCTTGACTAGATAGGAAACATAGGGAGTAAAACCCCAAAAGGCATTCATCACAGATTACCCAACCAAATTATACACCAAACCAATCACTTTCACCCTTTGAGGATCATCGGTCACCTTCGCCACTCATACTCAGGCGAAGACTGTGGCCTGTTGTACGGCCGTGAATCCTCGGGTTTGATAGAACTTGTAAATGTGCTCCAGCCCATCAGGTGTGGTATGATGTACTGCACATTAAATAATATGTCAGGTATAAGTTTCATGAGGGGAATCGCATGCTACTAACTTGAAAACTTAGAACATAATAAAAGGCAAAACAAAATGCATAGCTTATTTTCAAGTAGACCTTAATAAGATTTTCTAATGATAGACCTGAACATGATTTTACAAATGAATGTCTTCATTGGTGACAACCCAACTACAGAATTTCAATATCCATGGAAAAGTGGCATGGCAAGTTGGCAATGTTAACCAAAAAAGTGACACGTCTAACAGAGTATTGACTACATAATGCAGCAGACATACATAACCAAAGTAAAGCTGTTATCAGGACAATTCAGCCATTACTGCATGCAAAAATCATAGTAGAAAAATAGATCAGGGGTATAAATCATTATTAACATCTTAATATATGGAGAATGAAAGTACAACCAAGTGCAAAATAATCAGTCAACTAGAACACATGTAATTTGTTCGAACTATAGCAATAAAAAAAAAACTGGTAGTTGTAAAGAAACCCCTGCAGGAGGATTGGTTAAATTCTACTTACATTGAAAGTTGATACGATGACAGCAAACTCTCCCTTGGTTATAGGGATGTAAATGCTCTCATCGACGTTGAGAAGACGATTCTGGACACCTAACAGTAATAATCATCATCAGATCAATTTGTGAACATAGAGGCTGATGAAACCAAAATATGTAACTATGAAGTTGGCGACTACATACTGAGGTTGAAAAAACGACCATTGCCATCTGGTGTTGGCTCAACCTTAAGAACCTTACGCACTTTACCCTCTTCACTGTTTTCATGAAAAAATGAAATGATAATAAGAATAAGGCTTTCTTGATGCACAGTAAATAACAAAGAAGGAAAGCTGGAAGCCTCATTGAGCAATCTTAATTAGAGATATAGGATGAAACTAGGTTACATTAGCTAACAAGAATTTGTGTAATTAAATAAATGCACTTGAGACGATTCCCCTCTTTTGGAAGCTATAGCAGAACATGGAGGAATGGGCAATGCAGTGCATTCCCCCAATTGATATTCTTTTTTAAACATAAGATAAGGCAAATGGAATTGATAGCCAACAAAGATAGTCCTCAAACTATATTGACACAGATAGTATTTACTATTAAAGAAGTTTGATGTTGATATTACAGCCTCTTTATACCACTGGACAGACAACACAAGAAACTACGATATGTTGCAATGGCTTGGGTTAATAACAAAATGCAGCAAAACTTTAGCATGATCTGCATTACTCGCACTTTTTTCTGGAAATTCTTTGACGGTAATAAAGGGTTCACTAGAAGAACGCAGATAATCAGATACATTAAACAAGACCAACCTCCGCCCCTTGAAAGGGTCATGAAAGAACTCGCACGAATCCGTTGGACCAAGAGTAAGCAGGGTTCCTATCTCCCACACAGATAATGAGAACACCTGTACAGCAATGAACCAAACAAGTTTGTGTAAGCAAACACTATATGGATACCCGTAGTCAGCAGACCTGCTATGAAACTTACAAAATCATACAGCACATTTTTAGAGTTTTAAAACATACAGCACAGAAGCAATAGGAACCATAAAAGATATCATTGTTGACTAAACCAATGCTGCAACGCATGCTTCCATTTGTAAGCTTACAAACCAGTCAGCTCCAATACCCCAGCTTCTAACTTAGCTAGAAACTCTAGATATGTAATACAAGCACAAGCACTTTTGTCCCATTATCTAATGAAATGAGAGCAATAGCTTTCAAATTGGTGACTTAGGTATGAAAAAAAAAAAAGATAGCTTGAAAGCAAAGCTGAAGCAATTGGAGCATACCTGCTTGCGCGTCCAGTCATACTGGCGTGTGGCCACGGCGGGCGCGAACTGCAGCAGCACGAACCCCTCCTTGGCCACCTTGTACGCCCCTGACTGCAAATTGGCACACGCACGGAACGTTCCGTCAGCGCAACAGGAGTAAGCAAGAGCGGCGACTGAACGCAGACAGCAACAACGGATGGATGGATGCCCCCCTCTACTTACATCGAGCGGCACGAACTGCGGCGGCCTGGGGTCGAAGGACAGCGCGGCCTTGCCCTTGTAGATGCTGTATCCGGTGAAGACCCTCCCCTCGTGCACGCCGTTGGGCGGGCGCCCGTACGCGCCGTCCCCGCGCGGCGGCGGCGGTGGCGGCGGGGCCCGCGGGTCGAAGTAGTCGGAGTGGCGCGGTGAGGCGACGGAGCACGCGGGAAGGGCGGGTTTCCTGGAGGAGGTGAGAGTCGGGGATAGGGTTAGGGCTTGCGGGGCCTTGGGGTGGTGGACGGGCAGGAGCGGCGGGGGAGGCGGCGAGGGGAGCGAGAGGAAGAGCGGCGCCGGCGGCGGCATTGCGCCGAACAGGTCGCGGACGAGGAGACGGCGCGGACGGGTGGGGTGCGAACGAGGAAGGGGTTTATCCTGTGGTGGTGGTCAGTGCAGTGGACCCGTGAGGCTTGGGCGGTCGGGCTCAAACACAGGGCAGACCCGGGCCGTCACGATACCGGCTTTTGGGCCTACGCTGACCTGGCCCACTTGACAGCGAGAGACGCCGATGATGATTGATGTGGCCATCGCGCTCGCTCCGTTGGGCTTGGGCCTGTCTGTATGGACATCTGCCGCCTACTCTGATGATGATTTTTTTTAAAAAAAAATCGAATTATTTGATTATGGATGATGATACATGCGTGATCCTTTTCTTGAGACATATCATTGGACATGTTCTTGTTTACTGCACTGTTAAGTCTCCCACCAAACACTGCTCTGCTAATCCGTTTCCTTGAGCTGGGCAGTGTTTTCCTTCCAAATCAGTTTGTTAGTTATGAATGACCAATCCATTTATCCATCCATGAAAATTCTGCAAGAGCAGTTGGCTCAAAAGAAATTCTGCAAGAGGATAGGCATGAATTATATATATGTAAAGATACAGAGAAGAATTCGCGGTTGGCGCCCGTCAGGCTCTTAAAATAAGGTGGAGTCAAGGATTCGTGCCACGCGCGCTCGGCAGGAACGAAGCCCTGCGAAGAACCCAAGGCCAGCCGATGCTCTCCCTCGTTTTGTCTCCTCTGCCTGCTGCCGACTTCAGTACAGCTGCAAGTCAAATTAGTTTTTTTTAGGAAAGTTTTTTTTTTGAGGAAACAAGTCAAATTAGTATTAGTACCAAGCAATTCTTCAGAGATCAGGAATTCCAACCTGTACCAGCCTGCAACCTGTCTTTGCATGATTGCATTAGCAATTTAGCATTACACTATCCTAAGGAGAGGAAGAAGGCCAGATTCCAGAGGCGACGAATGGATCTGCGTATGCTAGCTAATTACTATTCCTTTTCTTTTTGCCAGAGTAATTGTTGTTAACTTGGTGTATTTATTAAAAAAACTAAAACTTTATCTTGTGTCGGATATGCATCTAATGCGTCCATGGGCGCTAGCTCGATGTTCATTAGCAGATGGGTTACGTCCTGATTTGTCCAGCTCAATGCGTTCTCTGGGATCAGAGTACATGCCATAGAATACGCCACTGATGGAGAATGTTCTCTCTACTTGTCCTTTTTAACGGTTTGGGGATGTTCATGCTACCAGCAGTATGAGAAGTATATTGCCATCGCTTTCATGTAGCAATATTCAGCGGCTGCCGGGCAAAATTTATATTATGAAAAAAATTGTCGTTGTCTTTGAAATCCGGTATGGTGTGTGTTCCACAAACTTATCTTTTTTCTGTTAAACTGGGATGTACTGAACTTACGTACAATGGCTTCTGATCATGCTATGTTGTATGGTCAATGCAGCATACATCTGCCTGGTTATTCGTGTTTATCTATCTTCCTAATTACTCTTGGGTGGGAATCAATTATGTGTAGCATATTGAAAAAAATAACGTTTGCATTAATACATCTATATATATACAGCCAGAATGGAGTAATCATGAAGACATAAGATCTGAAATGTGTCAACCAAATGCTGATGTCTGATGAGATGTCAAAAGGAAAGCCGCTCATTATGTCTTACCACTAATGTGATTTATAATCGCTGCTATCGATCGCTTTCTTGTACAGAAAAGGAAAATTAGATGAAGAACACGCCTTGTTAGATCAAGACCACACACCGTACCGTGGGCTGCAACACGCGTATAACGAGCATAGTCGGCGCAATCAGTGTGTGATGTGAACAGCATACACGCTAAAAAGGGCAGGGAGATGCGGTGAAACTTCCTGTGAAAACAGATGGAAGCAGTGCAACAAGTACAGTATTTACAAGGACAAGTAATGAGACAATCAAAGAATATGTGAGTGCCTTGATCTTATCATTTTTTTTTTTTCGAACGAACCGGCACGAGATTGTGCCAATTTCATTGATAAAGAAGGAATAGTTTAAAACATCCGGCTAACCGGAGAAGAAAACAAAATTACTACTCTCGCGCTAGCAAAAACTCTAGCCCTTTGGCCCCGGCTGTCACCCATGCCGACGCCTCAGATTTGATCTTTGCGATGATGGTTGTGGACGAACACTCTTTGCGGTTGAAGATGCGCGCGTTCCTTTCGATCCAGATCTCCCAGATAACGAGCAGCGCTAGGGTACTTAATGCCTGCTTAGGCACGGACCGGGTGGCGACCAAAGTGGTCCACCAGTCAGACACTGCCTCTGACTGAGGCCAGTTTGTTGGCAAAATCTCTGGTGTAGCGAGCCAGTTAGCTACGGCAGTCCATACGCGCCTGGTGTACCTGCAGTCCACGAATAGGTGGTGTGCAGTTTCGTTTACACTTCGGCAGAGCTGACACAGTGGCGTGTGCTGCCATCCCCTCTTGGCCAGTCGGTCCGCGGTCCATACTCTGTTTTGTATGAGCAACCAGGCAAAAAACTTACATTTCGGCGGGGCCCACGTTTTCCATAGTTTGACGTTCTGAGGTTTGGCGACGGTTCCAAGGAACTGCGCTTTATAGGCGGATGCGGCGGAATAGGTTCCATCGGCAGTTAGCTTCCATGTTATAGTGTCTTGTACGTGCTGTTGTAGTTGGACCTCGTTGACTAGCCGCCACAATTTTACATACTCATGTAGTAGAGGCGATGTGATTCCTCGTGCAATGTCTATGTCGTGGACCCACGAGTTATTCGCTAATGCCTGTGCCACAGACCACTTTTTGTGTTTGGAGATAGCATAAACCGCTGGAGCGACGTCCTTTGGCCGTTGGCCCTGGAGCCATGCTGTGTTCCAGAACGCCACCGACGTGCCATCCCCAAGTACGAGTTTTGTGCATGCCGCGAACAGGAGCCGGTCCGCATCGTCGCAAGGTGTTTCCGTGCCTACCCAAGCCTTTTCCGGTGAGGCCCATTCATGCCATAGCCACCGGACGCGTAGGGCTCTTGCGAATTTGTCAAGGCTAAGCACACCGAGTCCACCACTTTGTTTCGGCATACCGCATTTCGTCCAGCTGACCTTGCATTTGCCTCCCGTCAGCGCCGTGTCACCTGCCCAAAGGAATTTCCTTCGCAATTTGTCTAGCTCCTCCAAGACCTCCTTGTTGACTTTTAATACTGTTAGCGTGTAGACGGCTTGCGAGGTGAGCACAGTTTTTGTGAGGCACGTGCGTCCTGCGACATTGAGGTTTCTCCCATGCCAGCTTGAGAGTTTGCCTGCCGCTTTGTCAATTATTGGCTGGAAGTCAATTCAGCGGAGTCTTCTGACCGACAGCGGCAAACCGAGATATCGCATTGGGAATCCAACACGGGTCATCGGTAATGCCGATAGAATCGTGTCGAGGTCAATGCCCTGGCAGCTGATTGTCGTTAGGCTAGACTTCTGCAGATTCGTGACCAGCCCAGTGGCCTCACCGAAGAGTTGTAGGAGACGTTGCGTGTTTCGCGCGTCCTTGGCGATGGGTTTGATGAAAATTGCAGCGTCATCGGCATATAATGATGTCCGGTATCTTGCGACCCGTCCACCCAGCTTATTTAGTAGTCCTTTCGTGGTGGCCGTATGTAGGAGATGATGCAGAGGATCTATTGCAAGGACG
>CM014270.1:61696419-61730676 GCA_004135705.1 Alloteropsis semialata
GCCTCCTTTGTGGTGGCCTGCGGTGAGGGCTGGCTATGGTTCCTTGCCACCGCGTTCTCCCCTTGAGAGTGGCAGCCTGGGTGTGATGTGAGGTCTAGGCGAAAGCTTGTCTTGCTTGCAGGCTGTCGACGGCGACGCTCTTGGGCGCCATTTACCTCCTTGGAGGCGTCGATCTTTTACTCCTCCGGTCGGCCGTGCTTCCTAGGTGAAAACCTTGACCTTGGTCAGGCGACGGCGGCGCCTGTGGCGTCGCTTCTCTCCTTGGAGACGTCGCCGTGAAGCCATGTCCGGGATGCCGCTGCGGGGTCTTGTGGGTTCGGCGGGTGTTGCCGCTTTCGCCAGGGCTGTTGCGGTGGTGTGATCGCCATTCGCGCGGAGAGGGCCCTTTCCTGTTCCTGCCTCGCTCTTGCCGGTCATCTTGGATGCTTGGATTGCCGTCGTCTGGCGGATGCTTTGCCGCCCCTGCTGGTGCTTGGTCGTCGTTGATCTATGGTGGATACTTTGCCACCTTTCTATCTAGGCGGATGCTTTGCCGCCCCTGCTGGTGCTTGGTCGTCGTTGATCTGTGGTGGATGCTTTGCTGCCGTTGTCGTTGGTTCTGGCGGATGCTTGGCCGTCGTTTCTCGTTGGTAGATGCTTGGCTACCATTGTTTGGTGGATACTTTGCCACCTTTCTATCTAGGCGGATGCTTTGCCGCCCCTGCTGGTGCTTGGTCGTCGTTGATCTGTGGTGGATGCTTTGCTGCCGTTGTCGTTGGTTCTGGCGGATGCTTGGCCGTCGTTTCTCGTTGGTAGATGCTTGGCTACCATTGTTTTGGTTTGGTGCTCTCTAGTATCCTTGACGGCGTGGCTCTCTCGTTGGTAGGCTCAGATGTTGGTCGCTGTAGGGTTTTAGGGTTGTGTCCCCCCCTGTTTTTCTTGCTATTTGCCACTAGCTTAGTGGTGCTTTGTAACCGCCTCAATAGCCTCTGCCTATTGAGGTTTGTATCGGTCGTTATTGCTCTTCCTCTTAATGAAATACGTGCTAAGGCACGGTCGCAAAAAAAAAACATATTCTTCCCTGTAAATTGAGATATCTAATTCAATTCCTAATATCTGAACAACATGATTTTTTGTTGTTAATATAGTGCCATAGACTTTCTATTGTAATCATGGGTGGAACCACAAACTAGTTTTTTCTTCGTTGAGGAGGGCAGTTGTACTATTTTTTTTCTTCCAAAATTTGCTTGAGTTTCAAAATCGTGCAAATTCTAAGACCTCGGGGACGCTTGCCTCCACACCCCCTATCCCCTTCCCCTTCCCATGCTTCTAATATATCACTGCTCTCTGAATAATGAAAAAATGTTGTAGCCTCCAGACTTCCTACACGGGTGTGTTCAGCTCCACAATTGTTTGCAACTAAAAAGTATTGGTTATGTGGAACAGCTAAATGTGCCGCCAAGCTGTATAGGGGATTCAAATGCCACAATTTGCAAATCCTGCATCAGCAATGCTTTTCAGGAGACACCAGTAGTCTGCCCATTCAAAAGGGGTGTGGTCATGATGTATGAACTGTGCACTCTTGAACTATCTGACAAAGAGTTGACAAGGCATTTTTGGATTACAACAAGTCTCGGGCTACCACCCTATCCTCGTCTTCTTCCATTGCTGCTAATATATCGATGTTTTCTAGATAGTGTAAAGATACATGATAATACATACCGTAAAGGACGACGACGACCCTTCAATGGGACAGCCATCTACACTATGTGCGATATTTGGAAGGGTTGTTGGCAAGGATTATATTTTTGTTGTAAAAGTGGGCCTATATCTCTATAAGTTGTGTCAGATTTTGTATTTGCCAGTCACATTTCTTTATTTTTCTAAGGTTAGCTCCTGCCATTCATTAGAGTGAGAATAGAAGATTGCATCAATTCTAAACTAAAAAATAGGTCCACGAGAAAATAATCAATGACACAGCGAGAAAATTGATCACATTCTTAAACCATTGGACCTAAACCCCAACTATTCAGATCCATTCTTTTAACTCTGTAATATCCCCTCTTACCCCACCACACCTCCTTCCTCTGCTCTTTCCTTTTTAGTCGATACCACACGTATAAAACCCATGCCGTGACCTACTTTCTCCCACACCCCACCGTATTTGGCGAGACCTTCCTAGCACTCCTCCTTTGTTCCTATACCACATCCTCCTCTTTTGCTGGCACAACTTGTTCCTCTTTAACTTCGGCGATACTCTCCAGGCTATGAATCTTATGTCTCCGACGACTTCCACCACTAAAGCCATGGTCAACAACAAATAGTGGTTCTTTCCCCCAATGGTGATGCCACCGATGATTCTCGATGCCAAAATTGCAATAATCGGTCGCTTCCACCACCATATGTATGGCCACACTCATCCCGGTAGATCTGTGATCATCAGCGGCGGCAGTCACCAACTCTGGTGTGCACCGATCGCTCTCACCGATAGATCTGCAATTGTCGTCGGTGGCCATCGCCAAATCAGTTGCGTATCGATCGCTCCAGCTGCCTGATGCCTAGCCAGTGATCATTTCCGCCGATGGATCCGTGGTCCTCGGTGGCCACAGCTGCCAAATCTGTTGGCATCGGTCGCTCTCGCCGCCTGATGCCTAGACATTGGTCACTTCCACCGATAGATGGGTCCTCGACCATTGGTGGGCGCCGCGGCAAGATCCGCCATCATCGGTAACTCCGCCACCAGATCCGGCTCATGCGAGATGCGACCTATCGGATATCAATATCCGACCCACTCACCGACAGGTGGGACCTCACTATTTTGAGAAGGAGATAGGCATAAGCAAATCCATAAACCAGGCTGGCAAGGGAAGCGCCGAGCGAGGAATCGTAGCAGGCGCAGGAATAGGGCCTACTCCGGCCTTACCCACAGTGTTCCGCAGACGGCGGGGCTTCTTCAGCAAGCTTCCAGTTGTTAGTTATTTCTTATTTTCGTCGAACACGCCTTGTAAGAGGGCTCTCCTCGGAGGTATAAAAAAGAAAAGCAAGGCTTCGGGGAGGGGGGCGGACATACGAATCACACACACACACTCAGACATTCACAGAGACTTGAGGCTTCTCCTCTCTCTCGCCCGCTTGTAACCCCTACTACGAGCAACGCGAGTAACACGAGCTGATCGACACTGGACGTAGGGCGTTCGTGCCTGAACCAGTATAACCCCTTGTGTCCTCTCGCGAACCATCCGAGCCTAAATGCGCAATCCACTAAATTTACTTGTCGGTGATTTCTTGCACCGACAGTTGGCGCGCCAGGTAGGGGCCTTTGCGCGTTTCGACGATCATCAGGCTTCGGATGGCCACCGGTGGTTTTAGCTGGACCGCCGGGACGCAGCTGCGTCTCGAAAGTCTGGATTTCGTCGTCACCGTCGACGGGGATCTAGCGAGGGTCGCCCCCACGCCCTCGGTCGACACCCTTGACGCCAACATCGTGACCGCCACCGAGGCTCTCGCGAATATCGACATCGGCACCGGTGACGACGAGGCTAGCGACCCTCGTCCAAGCGCCGACGAGACCCCGCTGTGGAGGCAGCTGGAGACCTTCCTGGGGCCGCGGCCCACTCAGGAGGACTCGCGCTGCGTCAGGTTCGCCCTGGCGAACGTCGCCACTCAGCTTGTGGGAGGAATCCCACTCCCCACGGAGACGCTGGATTCCATCCCGCCGTATACGGCCCCTTGCGGTTTACGTAACGCGACCGAGGTCGTGTCGCGACTAGTGACACGACTCCTAAGCCGCCCTCCGGCGGACAGTGAGTTCGTCGGAATGATCGACCACGTCTCTGAGTCGGTCTTCGACCTCCTAGATGACTCCGTCTCGGAGACGTCGAACACCGAGCTCATCGGGGACAGCCACCACCCTTCCCGGGAGTGTTTCATGGCAGACACCCCCGAAGGGGCGGTGGGAGATGCGAGCGAGAGCAGCTCGGGGCCGGCGGGCCCGGAAGAAGATCGCCTGGCGCACGACGCGCCCGCGGCTGCTGCGGCCGCAGTCCAGGCCGCGGCACCAGCAGGGCAGCCAGCCCCAAGAAGAGCAGCCACCTCACCGCGACACTCTCACGCCAGCAACGCTCGACAGCGCCGGGAGGAACTCCAAGAGGCCCGCCTCCTTTTGGAACAGGAGCGCGCGCGGGTCGAGCGGGAGCGAGAGCGCATCGAGCGCGAGCTCCTGCAGATCGGGGATGCGGCTCCGGCACGGGGCCGCGCGAGGGACGTGCAGCGCCAAATCGTCAACGATGACGGCGTCCCGCCCCCCGCATTTCGCCCGCGCCGGGCAAACATAGCCGCCGCGGCCATGCTCGTGCGAGGACTCCCCCCGCCGGCGACACCCGAAGCTCGCAAGGCCCAGCGGGAACTCGGTGAACTTCTGGAGCGAGCTGCGGCTCAGCAGGCCGAGAGTTCGCAATCGCGACGACGAGCGTCGCAGGTGAGCCACCGCGAGGCCTCGAGGCAGCCGACTGGCGGGCGCGGCGGACGCGACCAGCAAGGAGTATCGGTGCACCAGCCCCGTCCCGCGGAACGCGCGGCTCTTCAGGCTCCGATCCTGAGACGGGTCGGCCCGATCCAGGACGCCCGGAGCATCCTGAACGCCCGCCGACGACGGCTCCCCGAGGCCGAGCCCGAACGGCAGCGAGGGCGCGCTCCTCGCCGTGGCGGTCGATACGACGACGACGAGGGCGAGAGGACGCCGAGCCCGGACGTGCCGGGACCGCGGGCCTTCAGCTCACGGATTCGAGCGGCTCCTCGCCCCGCCAACTTTAGAGCCCCGTCGAACTTCCCAAGGTACGACGGGGAAACCGATCCCGGGCTCTGGCCTGAGGACTACCGACTCGCCTGCAGGGCCGGAGGAGCCGACGACGATGACTTCATCATCCACAACCTGCCACTTCATCTGGCCGATTCGGCATGGGCTTGGCTCCAACATGTCCCCGCAGGACAAATCGGGAGCTGGTCCGATTTGAGGGAAGTCTTCGTGGGGAACTTCCAGGCGACCTACAATTGCCCTGGGAACCCATGGGACCTCAGGAGCTGCAGGCAGAAGCAGGGGGAGACGCTCCGGGAGTACATCAGACGTTTCTCCCGGCAATGTAACGAACTCCCCAACCTCGCTGACGCCGACGTCATCGGGGCGTTCCTCACAGGAACGACGTGCAAGTCCCTCGTCCACAAGCTCGGGCGGAAGAGCCCTCGTACAGCCAAGGAGCTGCTCGACATCGCCACGAGTCACACGGCCGGTGAGGAAGCAGTGGGTGCCATCTTCCACTAGTCTGCCGAGCCGAAGGGCAAGCAGACGGAGGCAGCCGAGGAGGGCCCGTTGGGGCCCCCGCCAAGAAGAAGAAGAAAGGCAAAGGCAGGCGCCACGACGGTGAGGCCGCCCTGGTGGCCGCGGCCGACCCCAAGCCGACCTCCAAACCCCCGACAGGAGAGGTCCCCGACCACTTCGAGAGGAAGTGGAACGGGCCGTGCCCGAATCACGAGTATCCTGTCAAGCACCTGTACAAGGACTGCTCCCTCATGAAGAAATTCATGGCTGGGGGACCCGGAAGCCGGCACCACGACCAAGGAAGTCCGACCTGGCCCCGAAGGAGTTGGGGGCGGGAGAGAACATGGACGCCGACCCCGATCCGGAGCCGGACGGATGCCTGATGATCTTTGGCGGGACAGAGGCGTCGGTGAGCAAAGGGCGAGCCAAGGTGGAGCGCCGAGAGGTATACGCCGCCGAACCAGCGACCCCGACCTTCCTCAAGTGGTCGGAGGCGTCCATCACCTTCGATCGGGCCGACCATCCGTAGTTCGTCCCAAGGCCGGGCAAGTACCCCTTAGTGGTCGACCCGGTCATAGGACGCAAGCGCCTTACCAAGGTGCTGATGGACGGCGGGAACGGGCTCAACATCCTCTACGCTGACACGCTAGACGCCATGGGGATTGACCGAGGACGTATCCGTCCGACAGGGGCACCATTCCACGGAGTGGTCCCCGGTAAACAGGCCGTCCCTCTTGGGCAAATCGACCTGCCCGTTACGTTTGGAACTCCGACCAACTTCCGGACGGAGACTCTCACGTTCGAGGTGGTGGGATTCATGGGTCCTACCACGCCATCTTGGGCCGCCCATGCTACGCGAAGTTGATGGCCATTCCCAACTACACCTACCTCAAGCTCAAAATGCCAGAGCCAAAGGGGGTGATCACGGTGGGAGCGTCATTCCAACGAGCTCACCAATGCGAGGTGGAAAGCTGCGAGTTGGCATCGGCCATCATCGCGTCGACCGAAGAGCTCACCCCGATAAAGGCGCGACTCGTCGAGGAGGCGCCTGACTTCATTCACGGCTCGGCGTCATTCGAGCCGCTCGAAGGCACCAAGGAGGTCCAACTGGACCCCGACCACCCAAGTGAAAAGGTGGCGTGGATCGGGACCAAGCTGTCCCCCAAATAGGAAAGCGCGCTCGTCGACTTCCTCCGCGCGAACGTCGACGTGTTCGCGTGGTCGCCGAGCATTCCTTGGACATCCGGTCCGGGTCCCGACCCGTGAAGCAACGCCTCCGGCGCTTCGACGACGAGAAGCGCAGGGCGATCGGCGAGGAGATCGCGAAGCTGCTAGCGGCCGGTTTCATCAAGGAAGTGTATCATCCCGAGTGGTTAGCCAATCCCGTCCTTGTACAAAAAAAGAATGGGAAATGGAGAATGTGTGTTGATTATACTGCTCTTAACAAAGCGTGCCCGGAGGACTCTTTCCCTCTGCCGCGCATAGACCAGATAGTCGACTCGACCTCGGGGTGCGAAACCCTATGCTTCCTTGACGCATATTCCAGGTACCGCCAGATAGCGATGAAGGAGTCCGACCAGCTCGCGACTTCCTTCATCACCCCGTTCGGGTCGTATTGTTACGTGACGATGCCGTTCGGGCTTAAAAACGCCGGCGGCACTTACCAACGGTGTATGCTTAGGTGTTTCGACGAACTCATCGAACCGACCGTTGAGGCATACGTGGACGACATCGTTGTCAAGTCCAAACAGGCCGACCAGCTCGTAGCCGACCTGGAAAAGACGTTCGCCAAACTCAGGACGAATGACGTTAAGCTCAACCCCGAAAAATGCGTCTTTGGGGTACCCAGAGGGATGCTCCTGGGCTTCATCGTGTCTCGCCGAGGGATAGAAGCCAACCCAGAGAAGATTGACGCCATCGCCAAGATGGGTCCGATTCGGGACCTGAAAGCGGTGCAACGGATCACTGGGTGCCTGGCCGCGTTGAGTCGGTTCATCTCGCGTCTCGGCGAAAAGGTCCTCCCTCTGTACCGGCTCTTGAAGAAGTCCAAACGGTTCGTTTGGACAGAGGAGGCCGAAACGGCGCTAAATCACATCAAGGCGGTCTTAACAAAGCCGCCGATCTTAGTCCCGCCGAACACGGGCGAACCCCTTCTCCTCTACATTGCGGCAACCACACAAGTAGTGAGCGCAGCATTGGTAGTGGAGCGCGAGGAAGAGGGGCACGTTCTCAAGGTGCAGCGCCCGGTTTACTTCGTAAGCGAAGTGCTCAGAGACACCAAAACGAGGTACCCGCAGATCCAGAAACTGCTGTACGCTGTCCTCATTTCCAAAAGGAAGCTCCGTCACTACTTCGACTCGCACCCAGTCACAGTGGTGAGCTCCTTTCCCCTAGGCGAAATTATAAACAGCCCGGACTCGACGGGTCGGATCTCGAAGTGGGCCATGGAGCTAATGGGCCAGGGCATTACTTACACCCCCCGGACGGCCATTAAGTCCCAAACCCTCACCGGCTTCGTCGCGGAATGGACCGAGGTTCAGCTACCCGCAGCCCATGTCGATCAGGAGTACTGGGTGATGTACTTTGACGGCTCGTTGACTCGGACGGGAGCGGGGGTCGGTTTAGTTTTCATCTCACCCCTCGGGGTACGAATGAAATACGTGATCCGACTGCATTTCCCGGCCTCCAACAACGCGGCCGAATACGAGGCCCTGATCAACGACTTGAAGATAGCTGTCAAATTGGGGACTCGACGCCTCGAGATTCGAGGCGATTCCCAACTCGTGGTCAATCAGGTCATGAAAGAGTCGAGCTGCGAAAGCGAGACCATGGCCGCGTATTGCGAAGAGGTGCGGAAGCTCGAGGATAAATTCGACGGCCTTGAGCTACGGCACATCAAAAGACGGTTCAACGAGGCCGCCGACGCACTGGCCAAGAAAGCGTCCGGCCGGGAACCCGTCCCGACCGGAATCTTCGCCAGTGACCAACGGAGCCCTTCGATAAAGCTCCCCCACCCGGCACAGGCCGGCCCCCACGGCCAAGAACTCCCGAAGCGGACCGCTCCGAGCTCGGGGGCTGGCGAGGACGACGCCAAAGCCGCAGGAGAGTCGGAGGCCAGCGCCGAGCCGGCCGATCAAGCTCTGTCCGACCTACTCGCCCTTGCCACCGCAACGCTGACCTTGGACCGAGCGTCAGGCTCCGGCGCTCCGGATTGGCGACAGCCCTTCCTCGACTACTTGCTGCAGGAGAAACTCCCGACGGACAAAACAGAGGCCCGCCGTATTGCTCGGCGCGCCAAATCCTACGCGGTCGTAGGGGACGAGCTGTACAGACGCAGCCCCACGGGAATCCTCCAACGGTGCATCCCCTTTGATCAGGGCAAGGAGCTGTTGAGGGATATCCATAAGGGCACGTGCGGTCACCACGCTGCACCCCGCAGCCTCGTCGGAAACGCGTTCCGACAAGGGTTCTACTGGCCGACGGCCGTGAAGGATGCCGTTGAGATCGTGCGCACCTGTGAAGGGTGTCAGTTCTTTGCGAGGCAAACACACCTTCCTGCGCAAGCCCTCCAAACGATCCCCATCACCTGGCCGTTCGCAGTCTGGGGGTTGGACATGGTCGGGCCCCTCAAGAAGGCGCCCGGGGGCTTCGACCACTTGCTCGTCGCTGTCGACAAGTTCACCAAGTGGATAGAGGTCCGGCCGATCACGACCATCCGATCGGAAGAGGCCGTCAAGTTCTTCCTCGACATCATCCATCGCTTCGGCGTGCCCAATTCGATCATCACGGACAACGGAACCCAGTTCACCGGGAAGAAATTCCTGCGATTCTGCGATGAGTACCACATACAGGTCGATTGGGCCGCCGTCGCACACCCTCGCACGAACGGGCAAGTAGAACGCGCGAACGGGATGATCCTGCAAGGGCTCAAACCCCGAATATTCGAGCGTCTGAAACAGTTCGGAGGGCGTTGGGTCGAAGAGCTCCCGGCGGTGATCTGGAGCCTGCACACGACGGCGAGTCGCGCGACGGGCTTTACCCCGTTCTTCATGGTGTACGGGTCGGAAGCCATACTTCCGACCAACCTTGATTACGGCTCTCCGCGTGTCCGTGCCTACGACGACGAAGGCAATCAAACCTCTCTCGAGGACGCGGCCGACCAGCTGGAAGAGGCTAGGGAGGTCGCTTTGGCTCACTCGGCAAAATATCAACAGTCCCTGCGGCGCTACCATGGCCGGCGCATCAGGGGCCGCGCGTTCCAGGTCGGCGATCTAGTGTTACGCCTCGTCCAAAGCAATAAAGGCAAGCACAAGCTTTCGTCGCCCTGGGAAGGTCCATTCATCATCTCCCAGGTCCTCCGGCCCGGCTCGTACAAGCTAAGGAACGCGGAGGGGAAGGAGTACGCCAACGCCTGGAATATCGAGCAGCTACGTCGCTTCTATCCCTGATCACTCTAGGCTACCTGTCATTATTCGAACGTATTCCTTTCAGTTCAAGAAGTGACGCCCGACCCTAGTCTCCTGACCAAGGGTCGGACGTCACTCGGGGGCTAACCTGCGTCCCCCGGGTCCTTGACTCTCGGCAAATTCGTGTACCCAAGACTAAAGAAAAAGGGTACTTGCTAATAAAGCGACATGCGCTCGCTAGTCGGAACGCTAAAAGAGCAAAGGCCCCAGTGGCAACAGCTCAAAAGCTCGCTAGTAAACCGCACGGCTCGCTTCATTTCAGGCGCGCCCTGACTCTTAGCCAAGGAAGCGCGAAAGGCCGAGCGTCAACGACACAAATGATTAAGTTCATTACAAAAGTGAATACGATTGTCCAAAAACCAAAAGAAAAGAAGGAAACTAATCAGGGCGCCCACGGCTCTTCTTCTTCCGCAGTCTTGGCGGCGAGGACAAAGGCTAGCGACGACACCTCCTCTTCAAGTGCCACCACCCCCGCCGGCGTCGTGCCAGGAGCGAACCCGTCGGCGAGGCACTCCAGGGCGATCTCGGCGTAATGGGAGCGGGCGACGGCGAAGGTGCGGCGCACCCCGAGGAGGAGCCCATCGCTCGCCATGGCCCGAGCTTGAGCTGGGATGCGGCTGGTGTCGACGAGCAGCGAGCTCGGCCCTCGCTGCGACCTCATCCCAAGGGCGTCGAGAACAACACCGACCTCCGTGCGGAGGGCGTCGTACTCGTCCCCCTCCTGCCGCAGCAGCCCTTCGAGGTTGTGTGCCTCGGCCTCGAGGCCCTCGATGGTCGCTCGATCCCTCACCGCCGCCTCGCCCAAGGAGGCGCACATCGCCTCGGCTGCCACGCGGGAACCCTGCTCAGCCGCAAGAGCCTGTTGCGCAGCCTCGAGGTCACGGGCCTGCGCCTCGCTGAGGCGCCTGGCCTCATCGCGCTCCGCAGCCACCTGAGCCAGCTGAGTGCGAGTCCCATCGAGGACGGCGGTGATGCGGTCCCGGTCGGCCTTCAGGCGCTCCACCTCACGGACCAGGCCCAGCCTGACCTGCTCCCGAGCCGCCGAGTCCCTCTCCCAGGAGACCATGACATCGTACTTGAGCTTCTCGACGTCCTCGGCATGCTCGCACGCCTCCTGGAGCCGCCCCTTCAAGGACTCAATCTCCTGGTGGGCAGCAGCCACTCGCCCTTCAAACTCGCCCCGCGCATCGTCACGGGCGGTGGTGATCTCTCGGCGGGCGAGCGCCAGCTGCTCCCTCAAGGCATTGCGCTCGGCGGTGATCGAGGACAGACGGTCCCACGAATCCCTCTTCCGGCGCCGGAAGAGGGACTTGTCCCGGCTGCTGGCCATCAAGGACTGCGAGATCCAAGCCAAAGTCAGAATCAGCTGGGAAAAGAAGAAAAAACGGAGTGAAAGAAAAGTTATCTCCCCGCAAGGAATGGCGACATCTCGAATGGCGTCCAAGGCGGAGTTTAGCGACCGGACCGCTAGCCCGATCCCGGCCCGAACCCGGGAAGCCTCGTCGTTCTCCTCGGCGTCGTCCAGGGAGAAGACGACCTCGCCCGAGGCACGGTCGGTCCAAGAAATGTGAGGACCCCCGAACGCGAAGGGGTCCGCCCCGGCCCGAACGACCCCGCGGCCCGATAGGGTGGCGGCTCCGGGATGGGTCTCCTGACCCGAGCTCGATCCCGCCGTCTCTACTCCCGCGAGAGCGGCCGACATCGCCGCTGCAGGGATCGAAGGCGCAGGAGAAGGGAGCACCGTAGGTCCGCCTAAGCCGAACGACGGGTCGGCTGAGACAGCGACGGTGGCCGGAGCAGGGAGAACCTCCTCCTCATGATCGGCGCCGCTCAGAGCCCCGGCTGGCTCCGAAGCAGGCCCTCCCCGCAGGGTGCCGTCTGCCGAGCCGCCCGGGCGCTCGGGCGGGACAGAAATCGGCCCCGTCTCCTCCTCCTCCTCCCGACCGTCCGCCGGCGCCAAGTGACTCGGGGCCTCATCGGCCCTCTCCGTCCCCTCCTCAGTAGAATGTCCGACCGATTGGACCGGGAGGACGGAGTCTTCTTGGTCAGGGCCGGGCGCGGAAGGTACTGACTCCTCCTTCCCGACCACGTCCCCGGTCGGTGCGCTTATATCGGGCGGCGCGGCGTCTTCCGTTCCGGCCGGCTCGTCCGCGGGTGGAAAGCATAGCCCGACGAGGGCTTCCGGAATGGCCCCAGCTGTGGGCACGGCCTCGGCGTCCGACGCCGCGACGAGCTGCAGTTGGGGAAGGAGCGGGTCAAGCGCCCCTCCCACCGGAGGGCTGCTCAAGATGATCCCTTGGCTCGTCGCCGCCTCGGAGGTCCGGCGAGCGAGTCGCTTGGCCGGCGCCAGTCCTAAAGGGGTAACTTGACTTCCCCTCCTGCAGATAAAGAAAGGCCTCACACACGCATCTCGACAGGGGTAAGTAAGACAGACGAAGAAGGGAAAAAAGACTTACCGAGACGACAAGGGAAAACCCCGGGACGGTCGCTTGGCTGGGGGAGCCGCCCCCGACCCCGACCCTTCCTCTCGCGGCCGCTTGCTCGGGTCGCCCCTCGGCGGAGTCCGCTCTCGGGTCGGGGAGCTGGCGCCGCGAGGGACTTGGCGCGGCGGCCGAGTTGGCGGCTGCATCGGCGTGGAGTCGCCGCCACCCGACGGCTCCTCGGCGTCCAGCGCTGCCCAATCCACCGCGGATTCGCGCCGGGAGGTCGGAAGGCCCGACGTGGACTCATCGGAGGAGTCCGAGACGAAATCAAAGCCCCCATCGAAGGGACCCTGATCCTCACTCCACAACCCGTCCTGTCGAGCGTGCAGGCGCCGCTGGCGGTACTCCTCCTCGGGCTTCTCACGGGCCAGCCGCTTCTTTTCCTTCTTCCTCTCGGCAGCCGCTTTCTTCAAACGAGCGGCCTCCGCTCGCTCACGGTTCAGAGCCCGAGCGGCCACGTCCTCAGGGAGCGGGGGCCGAGAGGGTTTGTAGACTAGGGGCTGCTGGAGAAAAAGAGACATGAATAACTCGTCGGGATAAAAGATACACAACGAGGATAAACGGAAAACCCCGAAAAACTCACCGGGATGAGGGACTCGCCCACGGGGCGCATGACGGGGTGATCCCGCATCGGATACGCCGAGGAGTCGCGCACCACAGCCTCGCGAAGGCGGGCGCGCACCTCCTCATCCGAGAGGACCCCGACGGACATGACCGACCCGTCCAGTCCTCCGCCAGGGTCATCTGGTCCAGCCTCAGCCGGTGAGCCATCAGCGGAAGAACGCGGCGCGTGTGGTACGCCGTGATGACTCCGGGGCCGGTGACCCCCCGCTCGCGAAGGCGGAGGACCACCGCGTGGAGGCCGGACAGGTGCGGCTGCTCCGCCCTAGAAGGGCCCCAGTGCCAAGAGTCTGGCCGATCCTCAATGGTCCTCCCCGTAAAGGCCGGGAGAGGAGCGGCCGGGTCGCTCCGCAGGTAGAACCACCGGGGATGCCAGCCCTTGTTGGTGGTCGTCAGAGGAGCTTGAGGTAGTTCTCTCCCTGGCGCGGGCGCAGCCGGATCCCCGCGCAGCCGAGCGGCGTTGGCCGCCCGTCTTTCTTCACCTCCTCGACATGGAAGTAAGACCTCCAGAGGTCGAAATGGGGGTCGATTCCGAGGAACCCCTCACACAGGGCCACGAACACGGCGACGTGCAGCAGCCCGTTGGGGTTGAGGTGCTGGAGCTCGATCCCGTAGTAGTGAAGGAGTCCGCGGAGGAAAGAATGAGGGGGAAGCCCCAAACCCCGTTCGTGAAAAGGGATGAAGGACACAACGTACCCATCGGCAGGGGAGGGGACGGCCTCGTCGCCCGGAGCCATCCACTCCGCCAGATCGGTCCGTGGACACAGGAGTCCGCGCTCCACCAGGCGCTCGAGCTCGGCTTTGGTGACAAGGGAACGGGGCCAGGCCATGGCTGATGGGCGAGGAAAGCGACGGGCGAAGGAGAAAAGGTATGGATTTGGGCAGGCACTGGCGTAGGCGGCGGCGGCGGTTCAGGAGCAGGCAAGCGAAGGAGGAAGAAGAAGAGGCCTCCGTCCCCTCCCCCCTTCTTAAATAGACAGGTTAGAGGGCGGGGCGGCGGGGGGCCTCGGGTCTCCCGCCTGTGCCGCAGGCCGAAGGGCCCACGCGGCCCCACGACGCGCGACCCCGCTCGCCCACGTCTCCCACGCCTCGGAACTTGCGCCCCGGTTCTCTCTCTCTGAACCCTTCGTATTCCGTTTTCTCGCCCCACCTTCTTCCGATTAAATACGCTATTTCCTTTGTCTTTCCTCGCGATTTCATTTTTCAGGAAAGGGAAGATGGCGCTGGGCCGTTCTCGGGCCGGAAGGCCATGGCAAAAAGCCCACAGGGGGCGCACCCGGCGAAAAACACAAACCGAAAAACAGTCCAAGAGTTCTAAGGCCGGCCCAAGGGTCCGACGGCCGCTCTGGGGCGCCCGAGCGAAGGGGCAGTGACGGGCGGGCCCGCTAGAGGCCATAGCCTCGGCACACGAGTGCCGGGGACGTCCCGACCTGCGTTCGAGCCCAAGGCTCCTGACCCCATGTATCTCATCGAAAGAGAGGCAACGAGCCCCCGTGGTCGGTCAGACGATCATGGGAACTAAGGGGGTCGGGAACGCTGGGGATTTTCTGAGGTCGGTCACAAGCTGATCCGACGGTCCTCCCTCGGAGGAAGACCGAGGTCTCGCTCGATCCAGCCCGTTAGTAGCTCACCGGGAGCCGTGTTTCGGCCTAAGTGGCAAAACGCGAGGCGAGCCCTAACCTTCCGTCCCGCGGAGGGATTACGTGAGGGGAAGCCGATAAAAAGACGAAACAACCTCCCCACCCCAAAACGACCGCCTTGGGGAACACCAGGAGGCTGGAATCGCGAAAAAGAGACCGATCACGCGGTCGCAGAAAGACGGCCCGAGTCAACCAAATTCCTTTATTCACGAATAAGGACAAAAAGTACATACGGCCAAGGGCCGTGGAATAATACAAACGGGTCTCGCCACCCTCGGTGGCGAAATCGGGCGACGAAGAGCGCGGGAGTTTCGGTGCCACGAGAAGGGCTAAACTGCGAGCGTCGCAGTCCTTCTTGTAGCATCTCCCCGCCCGCCGGCACCCTAATGGGAGCTAGGCAGAGGTCCGCCCGCGGCGGCAGGATGGCGTCGCGCCCCCGCCGGCTACTTCCTTCATCTCGACGCCGACCGACCCCGACCACGGCGTCGCGTCAGCGTCCGGGAAAAGGATGAGAAGCGCGGCGGTGGCTATACACGACTCCTGCAACTGCCCTGGCGAGGCCCGACCGAGGCCAAGCGTCGGGCCAAGTTGAGGAGACGGCGACAGCTCCACCGACTCACTCCCCCTCGAGCCCTATTCCACCGCCACCGAGGTGGGGCGGTCGGGCGGGGGGGAGCTGCCGGGGGTGGAGTCGTCCTTCACGTGCGAACACCGAGGAGCGTCCCTCCACGCCGAAACTCCCTATAATCGCAGTCATTCTTGTGGCATCAGCGGGCTATCCCTCCGCCCCTGGGGCCAGGGGGCGCCCCCAAGATGGTTCTCGTGCGAAGAATCTCATGCTAACGGGAGGAAGAAGAAGGGAGTTGGTCGGATGTCCAAAGAAAGGGGACGAAGGGCCCTATTTATAGTCCGGAAACGCCTAAGCCAGCCCCTCGATAGGGCATGGGAACACGCCGCGTGGCCTTCCCTGAGAAGTGGCAGGGCCTCACGAGTGAACAGTAAACTCGCCTTAAAAAAGAGAGATGAGGTGACGGCTCGAAAGAGAGGCAGAGCAGGTGTGACGAAAGCCCTGTCTGGCGCAGCAGAAGCGTGCGCTCCTGAACCAGGGGAAACAGTTCCTCTAGAAAGACGGGCCGTACCCCAGTACCTTTGGAAGGTGCGACGCCATCCTGCGAAAGTCAAACGGAAGTGACAAAAAGCCTTTGGGCAATTTGACAACTCGCCCGCAGGCTCGGGGGCTACACCCACCGGGTGCGCTTGCACGCCCCGGTGAGGGAAGGGACCAAAACTCGCCACAGCCTGCGGATGAACGACCCGTAAACCCACAGGCTCGGGGGCTACACCCGGTGGGTGCGCTCGCGCGCACCCCCGGGCGATATCCGGACGAACGCTAGAAGGGAGCCCACACGGAGGATCCCCTATCCTCCGAGCAGGCTCGGGGGCTACTGTCGGATATCAATATCCGACCCACTCACCGACAGGTGGGACCTCACTATTTTGAGAAGGAGATAGGCGTAAGCAAATCCATAAACCAGGCTGGCAAGGGAAGCGCCGAGCGAGAAGGGGGCCGGCCGTCCCCGCAGCACCTCGGCCGACCCCATAACGCCTCGCCCGACCCTTCTCCGCCTCGGCCGACCCTTCTCCGTCTCGGCCGACCCCGTGTCACCTCGACCGACCCCGCGTCACCTTGGCCGACCCCGCGTCGCCTCGGCCGATCTCGCGTCGCCACGGCCGACCCTTCTCCGCCTCGCCCGACCCTTCTCCGCCTCGCCCGGGTCGGCGTCGGGCCAGGATAGCGTGGGACATCAGGGGGGCCCGGCGCGGAAGGGAACAAGGAGGGCGCATCGCCGCATATCTACCGCACGACCTAGTAACATTAATTGGCCTTACCGCGCACTGCTCGAAGTGGCAGAAGGATGTGACGTGCACTGTTTCGGGCCGCCCCGCAGGCGCCGCAAGGGGGGAACAGGATCCTAGCAGGCGCAGGAATAGGGCCTACTCTGGCCTTACCCACAGTGTTCCGCAGACGGCGGGGCTTCTTCAGCAAGCTTCCAGTTGTTAGTTATTTCTTATTTTCGTCGAACACGCCTTGTAAGAGGGCTCTCCCCGGAGGTATAAAAAAGAAAAGCAAGGCTTCGGGGACAGGGACGGACAGACGAATCACACACACACACACACACTCAGACATTCACAGAGACTTGAGGCTTCTCCTCTCTCTCGACCGCTTGTAACCCCTACTACGAGCAACGCGAGTAACACGAGCTGATCGACACTGGACGTAGGGCGTTCGTGCCTGAACCAGTATAACCCCTTGTGTCCTCTCGCGAACCATCCGAGCCTAAACGCGCAATCTACTAAATTTACTTGTCGGTGATTTCTTGCACCGACACGACCATATTGGGCATCGCCAACTAACTCATGGACATCGTCCACAACACATTGTTGACTGTGGCCATATATGACTGGCCTATCTGGCCAACTTCCGCGGCGTCCTTGTGCGACGATGTCAGGTAATTTCTTTCCCAAACCCTAAATTATGCAATCCTAAGAGCATCTCCAGCGGTCTCCCATTTCCCAATCCAACTACCATATTGGGAGAGTTATTGGGAAAATAGTGCTCCAGCAGATCCCTTTTGTCTTTCCCCTTTCCCAATAATTATTGGGACAAACCAATAATCCACTCCAACTCTCCCCAAATAGAGGGGGAGTTGTGACTCTCCCAATACGGTAGTTGGATTGAGACAAAGTTATTGGAGAACTGCAAAAGCAACTCACCCAATAATCATAAAAGTGATATTGGGACATCCCTATTAGGTGATTATTGAAAAATGTTTATTGGGGGACTGCTGGAGATGCTCTAATCTCAATTTATTCTGCAATTTTGGTTACGGGGAGATTTGCAATATATTAGTCTCCCAGAATATAATAAAAAGAACTCTCCAGAAGTTACAAATCATTTTTTTCCTATTCTCTTCTCCCTCTCCCCTTGATATGCTTATTTTCTATATCACCTGTTGCATTTTCTTTTACGTGGCGGCAACATTTCTATATTTGTAGGAAAAAAGGTACAAACACCAAATTTCTTAAAGGGATCGGAGCAACCTCTCTGTGCCCTCACCTTCTCTCTATTTTCTCATCAATCCTTGGCCACACACTACTCTTCCATATCTGGTTGTTCCTTGGCAATGCCGCTCACGGCTCACCTGCTTAGCAAACCTGATCCCGCAGGTGTCACTCGCTGATGGAAACTTTATCCATTTTCGGGCAACAGAGCACTAATGTAGAGTTGTAGTTGTAGACTTTCCGCGCCCTAAAAACGGCACTGGCCGTACTTCCACAGCGATGTCGCCACAAAACCAAAATGGTGGCTCACGGGCACGATAGGTGCCTAGACGCTTTCAGTGTCCCCGCCAATTCTCCATGGACGAACGTAGCCGAGCCACCTGCACAGCCTCGCCATCAAAACCTTCTGCACCTTTGGCAAAGAACATGTCGACACTCACCTGCAGACACTAGCCAACGGACAACAGCTACCGGATTCTTTTTTTTGAAAAACCAGCTACCGGATTCTTCAGGTCACGGGCTCACGGGACTCGGAGGAGACTCTCGGGTCTCGGCAACCAGCGCCAGCACGGACACCAAAACAAAAACAAGAGCATAAACGAGCAAGCCTTCGCTTTCATGCAATTCCAGTGCGGTCACGGAGGAGATAAGCCTGAAAGCTACCTTTTGCGAGAGATCTTCAGCGTTTACGCCGGCCGGCGCAAAGCACAGGGAGCATGCACGATGCGGCAAAGCGGAGGCCAAAAGCAGCAGCGAGCAGCGGTCGAAGCAGATCGCTTCATGGGCCGGTGGTGCGCCATCTCGTGCACTGATTTTTGTTTTTTTCCTCTCTCTCTCTCCCGCCCTCCATTACCAGCGGTCCAGCGCAGCGAGCGCTTGAGCGCTATAAATAACCCAGGGGCACGGGGCATCCCCATTCCAAAGCAGGAGCCGACCTCCGATCGCTTGAAGCTTTCGAGTTTCTTTTCGAGCCAGCACCACAACACGAGGCCAGGAAATTGAGCAAGAGAGCGCGCGAGAGGATTCGTCGTAGCTTTGTTGGAGAGAGGTGGGAAGCGACGATGGGGAGAAGCTCTGGGCAATGGCGAGAGCGGGCGCTGGTGCTCGCTCTTGCCCTCCTCGTGTCCGCGTCCGCGCTCGTGCAGGGCGATGGCGTCGTCGACGGGGAGAAGGAGGGCGGCGGCGCGAAGGAGGCCGGCCCCGCGACGGGGAAGACGGGGCCGCCGCTGCCGCCCGGGTGGACCGGCGACTCTGGGTCCGCGCATGGGTCCACCCCTGGCGGCGGTTCTTGGGAGTATGGCTGGAGCTGGGCTGCCGGGCCTGACGGGAAGGGTGGTGGGTTCGGGTTTGGTTACGGAGGCAGCGGAGGTGGTGGCGGTGGAGGTGGAGGTGGCGGCGGAGGAGGTGGTGGTGGAGGAAGTGGAAAGGCGTTTGGTTTCGGCATTGGCGGGTACAAAGGCCATCGTGGCGGCTTTGGAGGCGGCGGCGGTTCTGGCAGCTACGGTGGCGGCTTCGGTGGCGGCAACGGGGGTGACTTCGGTGGCGGCGACGCTGGGGCCTTCGGTGGTGGTAATGGTGAAGAAGCTGGCAACGCCGGCGGAGGATATGGTGGCGGTTTTGGCGGTGACGGAGCTGGTGGATACGGCAGCTCTGCCTCTGGTGCCGGTGCTGGAGGTGATGGTGAGCGTTACGGCGAACCTGGCAGTGGCGATGGCGATGGGGCTGGATACAAGGGACTCTACGGCGGCGGAGGCTGGAACAAGCGCGGCCACTTCCGCGGCGGAAGGTCGGCGCAGAAGGACGGTGGCGGCAACAACTGAAGCTGCCCGTCGTTGTCTGCAACCGTAAGATGATAACCAGCAATGGCAGAAAAAAAAAGTAGCTATGTTCGATGCAGCATAGTGCATCCATGCTGGCATCAATATCAAGCCTCCTTATGCAAACTGTTGTATACTAGGTGTACGCAACAGATATACGGACTTCAGTTTGTGCAGCAGAGCTATATGATGCTCCTGGGGACTACACAATCGATGCTTGCCTTTCCCTGTGTGATGCTAGTCGAAACTGGAAATCACTCCCATGCCTGATGTACAATATACCAGCAGAAGGTAGCCAATGTGCTATAGTGCAAAACATAGTTATCCTCTAATGGCACATCATTGTTGCTACCAATTATTGACTGAATAATGTTGCTACCAATTACTGACTCAATAAAATTCGAACGAAAACAGAAGCAGGGATGGTATTATGCCACACTACAGAGATGCTATCAAACTCACCTTGTTCACAGTCTGTCCTCATGACAATATTACGAGTACTATGATTCATCAGACATCAGTACTATACTTGCATCACACTGCTTAGGTTCCAAAATCAAATGTAAGCCCAGGACAGCTAAAAGCAGATAATGCAGAAGGTAACAGACTTATGTCAGATTACAGTGGACATTGGTTTAAATTCAGGAACTTCAGACTTTGCACACAGACATAAGGGCAACTTATATCTAGATATCCCAATATTCAAGAAAAAAACCAAAGGTGCTAATCAAGCTTCCATCCAACAAAAATAGACAAAATTCCATTTCTATATCGGTATATCCTCATCCAGGAGACTGCGTCTGTGCCCATAAAGGAACAAACAAACATAGGACAACAGCTAGTTTGAAATGATTCTTTATTCAGGGTATTACCTCGTGCAGTACTTGTTAAATGGATTTATTATAAGAAGCGTACCATGTTGGACTCTAGGTTCTTGCATTGACGGTCATTAGATAGAAGCTGCACATGGGCACTAATGACAATCATGTATGTTTTTCAGATCAAGTAGAGTAGACACTCCACACTAAGCAACTGATAATTTGAATTAAAGAAAGTAATGAGCAAAGACAAGTATCACGGATGGGGCACGAAGTAGTAATATTGGATTATTTCTGGTAGTGGGTCAACGTGACCCTGACCCCCTTGAACCTTAATCCCCTGTGATTTAATTCTAGGCATATTAAAATGTAACTAATCAATGAAAAAGTGTTGTGCAGATGGGCAGGATCAAATAAGGTATTTGTTAATGGAATCTAGTGAAAACAGGAAATCTGTATGAATATACCAGTTATTCAGATACCGAAAGAAATAATTTAAAGTTTGCAAACTAAAATTACAAGACAAGTTCAATGCTGGAGAGAGAAAAAAACCTTCATCTAAACAAAGGAGGTACATTCAATAGCACGACAAAGAAAACCGTTTCCAAGGGACTAAATTTAATACAACCGCCCAGTGCATTCAGTAGATCCACAAAAACATGGTTTCATCTTGATGTTACCATCAGAATCATAAACCTTGTCTATTTCATAATGGTAATCGTATGATAGCTCTTTAAGGGGAAGAATATCCTCACTAGCAAAAAGCATGATATGAGGCATTCTTATGTTGTCATGGTCATGGAGAACATTCTGTGAGTAAAGGTTGGGGGTGCAGCTATGGTTGATGAACCTTGCAAAATTTCCCTCGTTCAGTGCATCAACAGCAAAGCCAATTTCATCTTCTTCACTACGGCCATTCTGAAGGGAGGGAATAGTCTTGATCTGAGGCTCCCAACGAGGTACATCATAATAATTGCTTCCAATAGCAAATAGGTATTCATCATTATTCCTTCTCTGTGCCTCTTTTTCCTCCAATAGCTCTCCTATGTATTCACATACAAAACTTCCACTTGGTATGAAGTCAAGAGTCCTTACTCCCCACCCCATTGAGTTGGTTTTGAAGACCTGGAGGCGAAACTTGACTCCATGCTGGCTAACTCTATTGCGACAAGTAGGAGGACACTTGCACGATGGCCCACACTCATGAATAAGAGGCTTTTCTTCTATATATCCACCAATATCATTGTAAGGGAACTCCCCTCCATTTTTCAATGCGCACGCGCATTTTTGAGAGACCAAACATCCACCAACACAATCACAACCTGATGGAGGATCTGGCCTATACTTTAGGGGATACTGTATTTGTGAAATGTAGCGGAATGTCATCAGGTACTCGTTTGATATAGAGTTAATAGAAGAAATAGGAGCCTTCTCAAGACCTCCGGATATGTCCACAGTGAAAGTACCATCAAATGATTCCGGCCTTTTAGTTTTCAGAACTTGTAAGTCAATTTGTTGCTGCTCTGCCATTCTTCTTAGATGAAAAGTATTAACATACTGATTTGCCGTTGTTTCTTCTCTGTTGAATTTCTCAACCAAGTATAAACCACCATATACATAAGTAGTAAGCTGTTTGGGTCGGTAATCATTACCTAGATCAGTTATTAATGCATGAATAACACGTATAGGTGTATCAGTTTCCATACTCTCGTTTAGTGCTGCGTCAGTGCCTTCTAACTTCTGGTCACACGTGGCAGCCACCGATCCAACATGTAACAGGAAATCCAAACTATCAAAGGCAGAAGGTTGTGCATACGATACAACGCTAACAGCTAGACACGTTCCATCCTTCTTTTTGATGTAATCAACTAGCGACGATTGTGCACGGTGTATACCAACAATGGAAAGTTCCATCATAGAATTGAACACATCACCAATACGAACTCCAGGAATGCTTCCATCATACCTCATGTCATCATTATCGGCACAAAACCTCTCCCTGAAAATATTGAATGCTGCAATATCAGGTCTCACACCATGCTCTCTTCCCTTCCACCTCCCCTCTTCTTCTTCCAGGAGCTTCTTGTAAACTATCCGAAATTCGCGCAACTTAGTCAACATATTTTCTCTGACCAAGGAAATTCTGTGACCATCCTTTTCAACTTTCCTCTTCTTCGGTGCTGAACCAGTTCCTTTCTGAACTTTCACCGAACGCTGTCCACTAGTAGCTGAACCTTTGAGACGAGGGCAATTACGTGCCATGGCAGGAGCACGCTTGCTCGCTCCATCTCCGACTGTGGATTCTGGCTCTTCAGTTTCTCCTGATCTATTCCCTGAGAATAAATCTTGTAACCATTTGGGCTTGTACCCAGCCTGGAACCTCCATGGGGCCAATGCCTTGCACCCCTTTCGTAAACCTGGCACATTACCCTCACCAGTCTCCACAGAATTGCTCTCAGCGCCATTGCTCTTGAAGCCAGGCAGATCGCTAGGTTTGGTCTCATGTGGTTCTGCGATGACATTGTTCTCAAGACCCTCATGAATTTTGCAATCTTTGGGCAGTGAATCTCCCTCTTTGGGGGCTAAGTCGCCCTCTTTGGCAACTAAATCGCCCTCTTTGGCAACTAAATCGCCATCTTTGGCAACTAAATCGCCGTGGACACCACCCAAGCTGCAATCCCCTCCGACCCCGCCTTCGACTCCTTTGGCAACCTCGTCATCCCCGTCGTTTCCGGGGCTCTCCAATTCCCCATCCACGCTGCCTCCGTGGCTCAGCGAGTCGGAGAGACCGTCAACCGCCGCCGTCTCGCAGCTCATCTGGAGCGTCTCCAAGCCGCTGCGATTCGCATCGAAGACAACGCCCGGATTCAACTCCCGCCGCACGAAGGTGCTCTGGAAGCGCCACGGCGCGAGAGCCTTGTGTCTCCGAGACCCGCTCGCCATTGGCGACACCCGCGCGCTCCCGCCCTCCATCCCACCGACGCCTCACGCCGTCAGACCAAACAAGCGGCCCGCGATACCTGCACGCATTACGTCAGACAAAAACCTAAGTAGCGGGCAATGGGGAGAGCAGGAGAGGGGCATTCGACGGGCGGTGCCGTTGGCGGCGGCATACCTGGCGGGGCGGCGCAGGAGAACGACGGATCGGCGCTTCGGAGTTCATGGCATGGTGGCGCGGTCGGGGAGCTCGGAATTTTGGGGTTTCGGAACTCGCGGGTTGAGGCGTAGAGCGGCAGCGGCCGTGCGAGTGCGACTGCGCCGTCGTGATTTGGTCGGCGAACAAGATACCCCCTTCTTCTATAGTTCTATCAACCGGGGGAGTGAACAAATGTATCCGCAAGATTGCAGATGGACGGTAAGTAGTAGGTCAGCCAATTGGCCCAACAAACATATGATGGGCTTGGCCCAATAAAACAAAAAAAAATGTTTCAGAACAGAAAAATGTTCTAGAGCAAAAAGTGGAACAAATGTTCCAAAAGAATTGTATGGAACAAATGTTTCGAGGAAAAAGAAACAAAGACAAACATCCTTCGCTACCTATTTCTTCTCCAATGAATAACCAAGTTTACAACATAGCGCTGTTTATATTCATGGCAGATTCCTAGTCATATTTTTCTTCTGAAAACGGATAAATTTTCATTGGAGACACTGCATAGCGCTGCCGCTGAATAGTTCCAAAAAGCAATAGCTTCGAACAGAACATCATCGGGGTCATTGGGATCAAGTCATTATATGATAAATATTTTCATGTATTCTAACAACGATTTAGTGAAGCATTTAGAAATATTATCGGGGTCGGCTGACCTCGATAAACAGGGCTAGATTCACCCTTGACTTTTTTAATGCATGTTTGACCATTCGTTTTATTAAAAAATTTACATTAGTATCATTCATTTAATTATTACTTTTTTATTATAAAAAGTACATTTAAGTATGACTTATATTTATATTTAGTTTTACCAATTTTATGAATAAGACGCATTGTCAAAATCATATTTTAAAAGACAACAGTGAACTACAATTTGGAAGGTAGTGTTGCCACTTCTGTTCCAAGAAATGAGTAAGCTTAGTCAACAGGACACTGCCATTGTGTTTACTGTTAATTTGCCAAGGTGATGAAAAGCTGCCCTAACTGAACGAACATATTTTGTGGTCGAGTCCCAATCAGTGGCGAATCTAGAGATTGAGAAGAGGGGGGCTCAACTTGGCCTACTTCTTCCTCTCTCCCCTCTTTCTCTTCTTCTTCTTCCTTCTCTTCAACCATAGATACCAAATGTTGAGGGGCGGGGCTCTTTGGAGTTCATGGGGGTAGGGGGCTCAAACCCCCTCTCCCCCTTGTCCCAATTAGACCCTCTTCATATTGGGCCAAGATCAACTTGGTCTAGTCCATCTGCAAGAAACCCAGTAATAACTTTTTTTTGACAAAATTATTCTCTCTTGATCTGCAAGAAACCCAGTAATAACTTTTTTTTGACAAAATTATTCTCTCTTGATTACATGTGAATTGTAGCCGAAAACTAACCATTTCTCCGTTCAACCGTAGGGCACCGTGAGAGGCATACTCCCTATTCTTCTCCAAAAGACTCAAAATTAATGTATTTTAATAACAGTGTTTGATAAATTTATCAAAAAAGCTCAAAAATTATGTATTGATCGACTATAAAATTACACATCTTGAATAAGGAATCCTAAAAAGACAAAAAAAAAACCTTGTTCCGGCCACCTTGTTAGTTGTTGGTGCACACCGAGGTACTCTTTTAGACGAAGATTTGATGAAAAAAGTATTTTTTTAACACGATACACATCCAAAAGAAAAGCTACTAATTCTGATTATAAATATTTTTTTAACACGATACACATCCAAAAGAAAAGCTACTAATTCTGATTATAAATACTTGACGCTATTAATTCTTTATGGTCTTCAAATTTTAACTTCTACAAGTATTTTTCTGATTACAAATATCTATACTTTCTAATAACCATGAAAAAAAATATGAATTAGTTTTTCAAGACAATTCTGCAAATATGATTTTTTTAATGTTTCCAAACTGAATATTTTAAAAACTATTGATGGTCAGCGTTTCAAAAATCGACTGAATTTTAGTCAAATTGTGGTGAACCCGCTCCACTCATGTTAGAGCCTCCAACTCTCTTCATGCTCGTCTCAACGGCGGGCTGATTGCGGTTATTTCCTTAATTTTGAGATCTGGTAGAGCAATCTCTCAGACCGTGGATGCAGCTAAATACATTTCGTAAGCAGAAAACGAGATTTTATGACCGGAACAGTAACGTGTTGCGAAGATTCTTTATGGTGCGTGCAGTGTCCCTGTACAAAAGATTTGGATGCTTGCACGTAATTATTGCCATACGATCGGATCTTTCATCTTTGGTGTGGAGCGTCTACCCCAATTGCTTACAATAATACTCCGGTCCTCACCTTTCAAGTAGTGGTTGGCGCATCGCTGCATCCAATGGAGACACTGCATAGCGCTGCTGCCGCTAGCATATCGTGGTGGTTTCTACATGTAGGTCCAACTCGCTGCTTGTTAAAAGAAGAAGCTACCTTTGCCATCAGACTACGCACAAGATTCAGAAGTCATCACCACTATTTATATATATACAAATCTACTGCTGGTACAATTGATCAGGATTATACGCTTGATTCACCTACACCACCACTACACCAAACAAAAATGGAAGAGTGCACTTCAAGAACACGGCCACTATAGCTCAGCCGACATACAACGGCTGCACCCAAGCCACCGACCGGTCGGTCGGTCGCTTTCATGCAGCGAGCTGCTGCTGGGAGGAGCTGCACCCGGCGCCGGCGTCGTCCTCGGACAGGCAGCAGTGCTGCAGCCTCAGTGGCGCGGGCGGCGCCTCCAAGCACAGCAGTTCGGACTGCAGCACGGCGCAGTAGTCGCCGAACGTCTCCGGCGACACGTTCAGGTCGAAGCCGACGCCGAACAGGAAGTCCACCTCCAGGTAGTTCATCTCCACCAGGCTGATGCCGCCGACCTTGGCGAAGTAGGCGTTGTTGTAGCATCTGCACAAATACAATAAACACAGATCGACTCACACATCAACTCTGACTTCTTATCAGCCTAACTTTATTTTTTTCAAAAATAAAACTACTTCACTGCATTGTCAGTTTGCCATACTATATTCCTATCTGCTATTCTTTCAACTCGTCTTATGATTGAGTTTGGCCAATGATTGACGGCACAAGCTCAGTAACACAGACAGTGTCAGACTAATCATGCAACCGAACAAAGCACACGACCAAAGTTTTACCAAACCGGCACCAAACGGAATCTTTTAAGAATGCCAAGTTGCCCAATAAGCAAAGACTAATAGCCAGAAAGCAAGAGACGAACCGCTACCGGGACCCTGACAATGAGCAAGTGAGCTAGCGGCAAACATCAGCAGCAGATGGCCATGGCAAGTTGGCAGTCCCAATCCCCTACAACTGGCGCCGAATTAAATTCCAAGCTGCAGAAAGGCGACGGGGCCGGGGCAGAGGGTGGAATTCTAGTTTATGTCTTCGGGTCCACGGTGGATGTGTGTGGTTGGATGGAAGCAAAGCAACTGCGGAACCACCGGGGGACGGGGCCGTGGTCGCTTTGCTGGACAAGCATATATAACTTTGTCGTCCCTGGAGCCCTGGACACGATGCCTTGTTTGCAAGGACGACAAAGGCTTGGATTGCCCAATGCACGGCCTAGTTTCACTGCACAGCTGAACTGTTGAAGTGAGAGCCTACTCCTTCACCTTTCCTTGTCTTACAATGGTCATTAGCACACAGTAGTGTATGGTTGCGCCAATGATTGCCGGGAAATTCTGAATTTATGCGTGTTTTGCACATTTTTGTTTTGCTAGATACTCAATGACACAGCCTTTTATAGGTGTTAGAGCACCGACACTTTGACACTTGATATTGTTGTCACAAATTACCTTTTTTTAAAATCCTATATGAGAAGCAACCTCATTGGACAGTTACACTACACACAAAAAAGGAGGCGCGATTCTGCTAGGAGTGGAAATTATGCTTAAGTTACTTGGACGGCACTCCCAAGCTATTCCTGGCTAGCAGAATTCTGAACTTGGGAAGCTTGGAAGAGATGGGGACAGCAAAAGATGCCTATTATGTTGAGGGGTAATAAAGCATTTTGTCACAGCCACTCTTTGCATAAGAATCCAAAGCGTTCGAAATTTTTCCATGATACTTCTGAACCCCAGAAGAAGAGCAATTCAGTTGGCCCAATTGATTTCTTCCCCAATTCACGATCAAGGTGTTTAAATCTAGGTATTCTTCGCAACACATGGAAATTTCAGAATCAAGAAGGTCTGAACATACCAAGAACAGAGTGAACCGCGCCTAGTTAGTTGACCCATGTGTCCCCAATTAAAGACCGACCGAAAAACCTAATCGAGACGATGATCATGCGCAAGTGTGCCACAAATTCAGCTAAATTGCTGGTTAACTTGATCACTATACGATAGGCACGGAGAGGGCGACTCACATGTCGTCCATGAACTTGACGGCGGCGAGCACGGCGGTGATGAGGAGGCGGTGCACGCTGTAGGAGTCGACGGCGAGGGCGAGGCGGCGGCCGCGGCGCAGGAGGCGGTCGAGGTAGATGTAGGCGACGACGTAGCACGCGGGGCTGCACCCGGCGAACCGGGCGATGCGCGCCATGTACGCACGCACCGAGATGCCCGGCTTGGTCGTCGCCCGGAACGCCGACGCCGGCGCCACGGCCGAGAGCTCCGCGGCCGCGTCGTTGCGCTCCGCGACGCGCTCCAGGATGCCGGCGAGCGCGGCCACCACGCGCGGCATGTCCTCGTCGGCGCCGTCGCTCTCCACCAGCTCCTCGCACCCGGCCATGGCGGCTCCCGGCTCCCTCTGGCCTCTGGTGTGGGTGGCGCACGTGTTGGGCTCCGGGGCTGGTGGAGAGCAGGTTGGGGGAGTTCTTCAGAGCCTGGCTTTATAGGACGCACGGGAACAGTTAAATTGGTTTTCGGGGCTTAGTTGGAAAAGAAAGTTTGCGAAATTTACTGTAGCAATTCTAAATTGAAGATCAGAAGGACTAAACATGATTTAATCGCGAGACGAATCTATTAAGCCTAATTAAGCCATCATTAGAGATTGTTTACTGTAGCACGACGTTGTCTAATCATGGCCAAATTAGGCTCATTAGATTCGTCTCGCAAAGTTACCGGGGGTTATGAAATGGGTTTTGTCATTAACACACGTTTAATACTTTATGCATGTAAGATTCCCTTTGATGAACAGTGAAGTTTGAAAAGTGTGAGAAATCTAAACAGGGCCTTTGTCGTTTTTTCTTCGTGCAGGTTTTGGGAATTTTAACCTAAATATCGTTAGTTGGGCATCTTCGGTGAGAAAATTAGGCTTGCAGTAGCGCTCGGATAGCAGTTGGGTTAAGTCAATGAATTTGTATTATTACTCGGTATGTAGCAACAAAACATGTCTACACGTTGCTACATGCGGATATCGGCTATGGTCAGTTTTGTTGCCATGAGTGAGCGTGCGGCCATACAGACAATGTTGACGCACCGATCTCCTGACAATTTGGTTTTCAATTTTTTTATCTCAATCACATCTTGTTCTCGATGGTTTTCTATAGATATTTGTATGCGTTCTTGTCTTGTCTGGCTTCTTGGAAGAGAGCAAGTCAGTTTTATTTAATCCTTGACGGGTTCCGTCAGAATCCTAACCCGATAAAGAAACCAATGCCGAAAGTTAGAGCGTGATTGGAGTTCGACGGACTAAGTGGGACCCAAATGTCCGGTTAGACAAAAAACAAGAACCAATCTTCGCTTTAGAATTAGGCAAAGGTCGGGCATCAATAGATCTTGCATCTAGTTCTGATACCTATCGACCAAGCGAGAAATTGTTAAAGATCGTCCAATTTTCTCTTTTCCTTGAGAAAAACCAGAAGGAAAACACAAAAGACGAAGAGATATATAGACATATGATTGAGTCAATTCTCGAACTAATCGGAAGTACAGAAATAATCTCCTTATATATGGGTACACCCTCCAAAGGCGTAAAAAAAATAGAAGAACAAAGTCAACTTTCTAATTGGGAACTCCTGAGTCCAAAAGCGTAAAAAAGGTAAAAGAACAAAGTCAACTTTCTAATTGGGAACTCTTAAGTCTTTGATATGTACTAAGACATTTTATTCTTCATAGACATTTTATTACGGAGAAAACTGAACTATATTTCTCTTTTTGGTTCCGCATCTAAAGTTTTCTCTCTTTAATTCTCTTCATCTTCTTCAACCTCAGCAAGATCTGCCCGGTCCGCTCCACATATGTTGAGACGGGTCTTTCCCAATAGGTTAGGCTCATGGATTTAGACATTTAGAGGGAGGACCAAAGGAGAAATGTTGATTGGGCGATGGATGGTGACATAGTGGGAATGGCACCGGCACCTGCTAGGGTAACGGAGGATGGCCAGTGGAAAGGGTTCAAGTAGGGGTCGGAGCCTAGGAGGTGATGGAGAAGCTCATCGGAAAAGGAGGGAAAAAGAAATCAGAGGAAGTAGAAGACTAGCAGAATAAACTAGATAACCTCGTTTACATTTCACAATATTTTTACACTAAATTGATTTTGTACTTACGAAAGATATACTCCCGCAAAAACAATACCAAAAGTCTCACTCTTACAGATGGGGCAAATTAAGTTAAATACACCCGTGCATCTCTTCTAAGGAAGGAAGCATTTGCTTAGCCAAATATCGAATAATTAAGCAGAAATCAAATCTAAACGTGGTCTCCATAATGAAAAAAAATGAAGAAGTCATACACACCTGGCTCATCTGATCTGTTTTCTAACAAGGAAATTCATTCAACGTAGTGCTTGCAACATGCCCACCACACATCAGAACACAGTATGCATCCCAAGCTGCTTTTGCATGCAGGATTCAACCTTATGTGCCGGCATGACCCCTTCTCTCTCAGAACAAACGTGTGAACCGCTGCAAGAAGGGAAAGCGAGCAAGAGCGGCGTTAAACTTTCTGATCTGGCCAGTTGCCTGTGCCTGTCGTTGCTACCATGATTTGGCTGGTGGACGGTATCAGTCTGTTAGCTAGCGTAACTGATGCTGTGCTCCTTGCTCCAGATAGATATGCATGTAGTAATCAGGGAGCGGGCTGAGGCTGTCATTGCAATCACTTTTGTAGTCTCTCTCGTGTACCCCGCACGTGCTTTTATTTTTGCACTGTACTGTCATGGGTACGCTCTGACAAATTAGCCTCTTTCGAGAGAAAGAGATTGTTCAGCTAAGCAAACAGCTTGCTAGTGTTTAGAGCGGACGGATGAAGGGAGACGACGGTCCCTGTCAAGACCTCTAACAAACGGTTCACCTGCCATTCTCATAGATAATGTGTATATATATGGATAGTCTTCCTCTTGGCACACGAGGATTGGAATGCAAGTTTTGAAGCTGCTTTCAATTTGCAGGCAAGCAATCGCGCGATTCTCTTCAGAACATAGTATGCGGGGTGGGCATTCGATCCGTTCGGTCCTTTCGGTTCGGCCCATTTGGTTCTCGTGAATTTCGGGCTGTGAAAAATGAGAACCGAAGTTTTGAAAAAACCGAACTTGGATAGTCCTAATATTTCGGTTCTGTCCATCGAGTTAACTGAACATCATAGCTATCCTTGAAACCCCTTAAAACATTTGCACACAACACACCAATAAAGGCAATAGTGTATCAGCATACAACATTGAGCAACAGCCAAAAAAAAATTAAATGGTAAATAGAGACTTGCAAACTGACATGAACAAGTTCAACACTGAAAATGACATGGCGCATCACATAATAAGTTTATGAGTTCAAGGACAACTCAACCGGTCAAATAACTAAAAAGTATATCCAAGGCAAATTTAAAATTACATCTAGTGGGGTCTTACAATATTTCGAGTTATTACGTATATTTGGGTTTCGGAGGCTGGGAACCCAAAGTCCCAAACCAAACCCCAAAATAATTTGGATTTCGGACAGAACTCGACCCAAAACCGGTGACTCGGTTTGGGTTTTCAGGTTAAAACTTAAAAGGGCACATCCTACAGTCCTACACGTATACGCACTCCGAACCACAAGGGACGGATGTTGACATTTTGGGTCTGTCATCTGCGAAGTGAACCCATCCAGCCGTGGAACATCTACTGTGGGCTCCGAACTCGACGGGCACGGGCTGCATTGAACGATTCGGTTCCCGGTACGGCCCAATGAGCCCAACTACGAATTAGGAGCTGATCGGGCCGAACAAGCAGACCGATCCATCTTATCGGGCTGTTCTCCATGAGCTAATAAGCACTGGACCTCCGATGCCAGCCCAAAATGTCTCCATGAGTCAGCAAATCCACGAGCCCCTTCTCCTCTCTCAACTTTCCAAGCAGCATCTCTCCTCGACCTCGATTCGATTTCCGGCAATATCAACACGGAGTCCTCCCCTCCCAACGCGCGGCAAGCCACTGCAGGGCGGCAGCACGGAGGCGCGCTCGGACGCTAGCTGCCGGGGGCTCCATCGCCTCTCATCATAATTAAAAACTCATGGGGTTCGGCCGTCGCCGTTCAGGCCCGCGTCGGCGCGTCACCGTCGCCGTCGCCGTGTGCATCCATCCATGATCCATGCCTGCGAATTGAAGTTGACCTTGCACCTTGGGACACATCGTCGCGCAGGGACCACGCGGGTCGGCCGCGGCCGGCGCCTCCCATGGCCGGCCAGTACGTGCTTATGGTCGAACGCAGACACTCGCAGATCGCTTGCGAGAGCGGCCGGCCGGCCATTATCTCGTGGGCCTCTCTCGCTTACATCAGTGCGTTTTCAGTTGAGCACCACGTGATGCATATTGGGGTTCGTCAAAATGTTTTCGTCGTCAGATCAATTTGTTGACCTGATGATGATCGAGTTGCAGACGACTCCAGCTACCTAGCTAGCCCACACGCTCGGCTCGATCGATTCCGCAATGATTCCGGCGACCATATGCCTGGGGACCTGGTTAGGCCAGGTTGCACTTGCACCTATACATCATGACCCTGCAACTGCAAAGCCATCAGCCATGTCTTCTCGCCGCTGGTCAGGCAGGTCTCTCTGGACAAAAACCACACCCGAATTGATGGTGCTTTGTTTGCGAGCCCGTGTTCGTTTTCGGTCGTCAGGGGCAACAGGTGCCGGGCCTGTTCCACAATCATTAGCTAGCGTGGCACGACATATCTATAAAGGCGTGCTTGTAGCTCTCTTCTTGTTGCCCTGTCAGCTACTCAGCTCAGCTGCCGGCCGGACGGACGGACGCCGCAGTACGTACGTACGTTAATGTTATATACGTAGCAGGCCGGGTAGGATAAACGTGCGTGTCCGTACTGGCATCATCTGCAATCCGTTTCAGCCATGCGTGCGTGCTTTGTTCTTCTTTTCAGAATTTCAGTTCCTTCAGTGGTTGACAACAACAACCACTAATATATATATAACAAGTAATAATACGCTACTATATATGGAGTATAGCACTTCACTGCAGGAACAAGTGAACAAACGTGCAGCTTTATTTTTGATGGTCTACACGAGATCGAGAGCCGCGCATACAGCATCAATGGATGGATCATTTGCAAGCAAGCTAGGTGGAGGATGATCACACGGTATATTACATGGGTACACACATGCATGAGATTATTGGTTCATCACGTTTCACGTCCTGTCATCCGTCCGGCAAAACTGAATAGAGATCTACAAGAAACACGTACAGCTAGCTAGCTTAGCTCTGTGCAGTGCATGCGGTGGCATATATAGATTCAGAAGGAGCTGAAGCAGTCGGTGTGGTCGCCGGAGGAGGCGTCGTCGCTGCAGGGGGAGTGCGTGTGGCGGCCCTCGTACGTGGTCATCACCATGCGGCAGTCCGTCGACAGCCGCTCCACCCTCTTCTTCACGCGGCAGTTGCTGTGGGTGCACCGGAAATAGCTCCTGAATTAATCCATGCACGCGTGCAATCAGCAGGAGGCGTTAATAATTAGCTAAACGATATACTCCCTCCCTCCAAAAAAAAATCAGTACAGTTTTATATTTTAATATCTGAAGTTTGACAACTATAGATAAAAAAATTTAATATTTATGATATCAAACAAATATCATTAAATTACTTATAAAATGTATGTTCATAGTAAATTCATTTAGGCAATAAATATGAAAGCAATTCTCCAGAAATTTGACCAAACGTGAAACACTTCAACTGGCACGCAACCCGTATTTGCATTCTTTTGCGACATAGAGAGTAGAGCAAGTATAATAAAAGATTGTATGTGCGCTAAATGATGATGGAAGGAGAGAGGAAAAGCATGTTGTAAGTCTACAACCTGTTGAGGCACGATAACAAAGAAACTTTGTGATGGAGACAAGTGGGACATCTATTAACAGTGAAGAGCTAACTATTATACAGGTAGACTAAAAGATGAACTGCAAAAATATATACAGGCACCAGAAAGCTATATTATTAGCATTGCTCGTTGTACATTGAGACACAACACACGAGTGCATTTAGGGCATCTTCAACCAATCAGTAGTATAACATTATTTATGTCAGCATTTAATTTAATTTAATTTGTTTGTCGCACGGATATATGCTAAAAGTACATACACTACCAGAGAACCCGCCATCCATCTGGATACATCGATACCGGATTTTTAACAACCGGTACCAATGCCACATTGGTACCGGATCCAGAAGGGAAAAAAAAAGAAGTCTCATAGGTACCGGATGGTGGCAACCACCGGTACCGATGAGGTCACATTGGTACCGGGTGGTGCCTCCACCCGGTACCACCCGGTACCAATGTGATCACATTGGTACCGGGTGGTGCCTCCACCCGGTACCAAAGAGGATACGCGGTCCTGTCGCTCCTTATCTTCCTCTCTCTGTCTCTCTCGTCTTCTCTCCGAGGGGCACAAACACTTCTCTCTTCTCTCCCTTATCTCTTCTCTGCCACAGGGAGCCAGCCACGAGCGGGGCGCGGGCCCCTTGGCCGCCGTCGCGC
>CM014270.1:61731676-61754940 GCA_004135705.1 Alloteropsis semialata
GGCGATGTGAAAGCTCCCACCCTTCACATCTCAACTGCCCGAGGCAGGCCCTACTCTAGAGGGGAGGTAGAAATCCCTAAAACAATGGCGGAAATAACAGTTTCACACAGGAATCGTCCCTTGTCCGCGGACGGCGGCTATATATATAGATTTAGACTCTGCAGAGCTTGTACTCCTGGAACCACTCGGGCTGCAAGCCGGGGATCAACCGACTGAGACACAACCCACAGCACAGACCCTAGCCAGTGAACGGTACCCTCCTGCTTTTCCCGGCTTAGGATACACTGAAGACGCAACTCGGTGTCCGAGAACTGTGATGGCCTCCCCCGCGGTGGCCAAGTCCCGGGGTATGAGCCTCCTTCGGGGGAACAAAGGTCTCCGCCTTTTCCCCCACACACTTCCGCTAACTCCTTACAGTCCGGGTACCGCACTTAACTAGGCTGGCTGGAACACCCCCCATAAGGTGTAAGTGGTGAGCACGGTAAGTCCTGGGGCAAGGTATAACCAACTCGGTTTTTGGTGCCGGGGTGAGCGTCACCGTCAAATAGCGTATCCACCTCCAGTGGTCCGCATCGCGCACCCATTACAGGTATTGCCGCCAAACTCCTCAAGTATCACAAAGAACATGTACCCGCCACAGGTACTCCATAGGATGTGCCCAAGTACACACCCCAGCCCTCGATACGAAGATCGAGTTAATCTGCTCACCCCCGCAAAGTTCCCAAAACCCCTTACTCCTTTCCCGGGTTTTTGCCCCACACACGCCAAGAATCCTATCACACCCGCCCGTACACATGCAAGCATAGCAAGTTCATAGCATCAAAGTGTATCGGGTTTATCAAGGATAACGTTAAGTAAATAAGGCCATGCAATAGGTCATAATCATCATCATGCGAGAAAGTAAAGCACTAGCATACTAGTGGCAATGCCTAATAGGATTCAAAGCAGGATGGGCGTGGACACCTGTGACTTTGCAATCCAAACTCATCTTGACGTAGTCGTACAAGTCTTCACTTGTCGGAGTCCAAGTCGACGAAGTCCGAGTCGACGGAGTCGACGAAGTCTTCTAGATCTTCCTCAGTTCCTAGTACACGTAAAAATAAACAACGGCATCTAAGCGAATAAACTCCAAATAAGAAGCAATAAGAGTCAAAAGCACCCAACTCCTGTTCTAACGCGTAGAGCTTGATTTTAGGAATTTTTAGAGACTAGTTTCATAATTTTCTGAGCTAGGATGAATTTATTATGAATTTTCTTAGATAAATCTATTCCTGAAATTCCGAAAAAGAAAAAGAAAAAGCAGTGACACGTGGCAGCACCAGGAAGCGACACGTGTCAGCTCCAGAGCGCGCCACGTGGCATGCTGACGTCAGCATGACGTCATCAGTGGGGTCGGCTACTGCTGACGTCATGATGACGTCAGCGTTGACCGGTCAACGGTCAACGGTCAACGGTCAACAGGGTGGGGTCCACTGGTCAGCGGGTCCGTGAGAATGACATGCGGGGCCGGCTTGTCAGTGACTGTGTGAGGCTGACGTGTGGGACCGGGCTGTCAGATAGGAAAAAGGATAAAGGGCCGTTCACGGGCTTTACTTGGGCCGGTTCGGTTATGGGCCTCAGAAGTTAAAGGGGGATTAACAGACTTTTGCATCCGGTCCGAAAGGAGGGAAAAAGGTTTAACGGGCCGAGTGAATTCAGCCCACGGCCCGGTTGCGATTGTGGTGGAGGAGTGAGCGGCTGACAGGGTGGGGCCCGTTGGTCAGCGTCTCTGGCATCCGGGACCCACAAAAAACTCTGTAAAATAGACGCTGTCGGATTTGCAACAGTTCTGTGTTGGACAGAGAACCTCATCCACTACGGCATATAACAACACTCTACTAGTCATCCAGTACAACAGTTAGAAGACGGATCTCATTCTTAGCTAGAGATCTAGGACAATATGGCAATCATCTACAATTTTCCTGTAGTTACTCTCTTACATTATGTGTTTTTTTAGAGGCCTACATACATGGTAACTTCTGCACTCTAAACTCCAACAGCATGCATACCGGAAAGTTGGTGTAGGTGCTTGGTCCCCAGTACTTGAGTGCTGCCAGATCGTAAGCCCTTGCTGCAGCCTCTTCCTCGTTGTACGCTCCAAGGTAAACTGTTCAACATCGTGTCATGCACACACACACAACGTCAGAAACGTGCACATACAAATCATCACTAGGGACGACACGTCTACATCCTGCAAAACTAGACAAATAGCTTGCTGTTCATGCTCTGGCTCTCTTTAGGTACCTACCTTGCTTCCCTTTCTTCTTCTGCGTAGGGTTCCACGTCCCTTTGTCCCACAGGTGCGCCTCAAACCTGCCCGTCCAACGATGCCTGCTTGCAACAAATATTCACCACGGTCAGATCAGCATGTTACGCATATATAGCTTAGTCAAACACCTAAATGAACATGACGTTTACCTGCTCACGCCTCTGAACCTCGAGCTCCTCTTGGCCGCATTGCTACCGGCCGACTTGTCGCCGCCGCCGCCGGCCTCCTCCTTGCCGTTTCTCACGGTCCCCACCGACGACGGCTCCCTCTTCCTCCTCTTCACGCTCTTCATCACGACCCCGTCGCCGGCGGCCACGGGCGCCGCCCTCGGGGTAGCGCCGCAGTACAGCCCCTGCCCTCCTCCGCCCATGCCGTGGAGCTCATCCTTCACCAAGCCGCAGTAGGTTTCCATGGCGGCGAAACCAGGAGGATTTCCTGCTTGGCCCCGGCTATTAGCCTCTGGTTTTGCAGCTGAAGCAAAGCTGGGCATTTGGGTCTGGAAACCAGAGGGAGGTAGGCTCCTACGTCCGTGTGAACGTTTATATGCAGCCACACGGACAGATGGCAGAGCTGGGGTTCGTCCTTGTTTCCATCTATGCGCTGAAAACAACAGGAGGGCGGCGATGTTCTCGGTGCCAGACGCCTTTGTCCCGTGCGGGTCTTGACAGCTTACACGCCTTTGCATTGTGTTGCCACTGCATACGTGGCACGGCTTTATTAGCCAGAAAATCCCTGTGTCCAGAATAATATCCATTTGTACGCAACTGGTAGTTTAATTTCTCGTGGAAAAAAAAACAATTGCATATGGTTCTCTTCTCTTCAAAAGAACTAAAACCCATTTTTGGATGATATGGCTAATGTATACTAGTAGCCAGAAAACCACACCTGCACTTTCTTGTGGAAAAACTAACCACAAAGACATGTAGAGTTCTCTTCAAATGAAATGTTGGTAAATTCATCTGGATGAAATGTCAAGTTTTTTGGGGGGCTTTATAATAATGTGAAATAGTTACAAAATATATGCAAATGTTTTAGTTAAACATGTTAATGGAAGCTGTATTTTCATTTACCAGAGACAGACATAGAATGCCAAATCATATGCTACATTCTGAATGAGAGAGTAGCAGCTAGATTATTTTTTTTCATGGTGCCAATGGTATTGAACTAGTTAGTTCTAGAATGGTCATTATTGCTGCATATGCAATGGAAGGCCCTCATGACATCTATTAATTGACTAAAAGAGTAACTATATTTATTTAGTTCTAGAATGATCATTATTCCTAAAATACTCAAGCCCATGCATCATAAATAGATAATACTTGACCAAACATAGTAACCATGCATATCTAAAATTCCGCAAGCATAGGTGAGGAACAACCAACATCTGATGATCAGAATCGCAAGCTGTAAAAGAGAGGGACTAGCTTGTTGCACATATGATTACCCTCGCCCAATCAGAAATATACCATCTCTTTCAAGACCATGATAAGATCAAGGATAGCTAGCGCGACCGGGGAGGATGCCTCCCCCTTCCCCCACCCGACCCCCACCCCCGCCGCCGCCGGCTCGGGGCCGCCGGCATGCGGCCGCCCGTCCGGCCTCCCCCCCACAGATCCTGCGCCGAGAACCACTCCACCCCACCCCCCAGTGCTGGATCCGGCCGGGCTCCCCCTCCAACGCGCCACTTTGGGGGGATTTCTTCCGCCCCAACCATGGCCGGCTCCGGCCGGAGCAGACCCCGCCTTCGGATACAACCTCGACCGAGACGTCAGCGCCAAGATCCTACGCCGATGCGGTCCGGAGGTCCGCGCCCGCTGCGCCACATCGACCGTCCGCCGCGGCATTTACTCCGCCGCGCCGCCCAGCCCGGCGCCCTGTCCTGCCACCACGTCCTTCAGCTGCCCCGTCACGTCCTCCACCACCGGTCTTTACTCTCCGCCGTCCGGAGCACCCACCGCGCCGTCCAACCGAGGGGAAGAGGGGCGCTGACCTGGAGCCGGGCTGGACCGCTGCACGCGGTAAGGGGCGCCGCTCCCTACGCCGCGGGCTGCCCACGCCGCTCCCTCGACAAGACCGACGACATGACCCATCTTCAAGAGGCGATTCAAAGCAGTCAGCTACCTCCGCCCTCAACGCCTTCAAGCGCGCCACGGCCGGCCGCTGCTTCATTTGCTTGGCAAGGGACCATTGCGCAGCGGTTTGCCGTGACCCCTACCGCTGCTTCCACTGTCGCCGCTCGGGGCACCGGGAGCGGCTCTGCCCGGCGCGTCGTCGCATCCCCGCGTCGCAGCGCTACAGACCAAAGGCAACACATACACCGCCGCCGTCTCCCCCACCTCCACCACCACCCCCTCCACCACCACCGCCTCCCCCACCTCCAGCACCACCTCCCCCGCCTCCACCACCACCCCCTCCACCACCACCGCAGCCACCGCTGCAGCCCACGACACCTCCAAATCCGGCGGAGCCAACAGGGGAATCAATGCCGGCGGGCGACCCCGACACACGCCCTGATGTGGAAACCGTGTTCGTGCCATCCTCGTTCGACCTTGACCGGGATGCCCAGGATTGGGAGAGCTGCACGTTGGTGCCATGGGCCTTGCACCTGCCCCGCGGCGAAGGGGCTCGGGCGATCGAGGAGCTCCTGATGGAGCAGCTGCACCTTCAACGCGGCGACGTCACGGTCACCGTTCATCAGCCGGAGCCGTACCTCATCCGCTTCGAGCGCAGGGAGCACTGTGCGGCGGCCAGGGACCGGGGGCGCTTCCAGGGACACGGCATCGACATATGTCTCCGGTCCTGGCGCAGCCTCACTCATGCCGTCGGCATGCGCATCTTCTACAGAGTGAGGCTGTGCCTGGATGGCATCCCACCCCACGCCTGGACGCCGGAGATCGTCGAGCGAGTTATTGGACGCCGATGCGCGCTACAGTGCATCAACACAGACCTGGTGCAGCCCAGGGACACTCGGCACATCGACCTCTGGGCTTGGACGGCGGATCCGAGCGAAATCCCGAAGCGGGTGTGGCTGCTCATCACCCACCGGCCATCCGAACGATCGTCGGCAATGTTCGTCTCGGAGAGGTCCCCGGAGAGCTGGCACCAGGGCGTCCGCTTCGAAGTCTTTCTGCATATGCCGCTGGTAGAGGACTTCACGGCAGCGGCGAGCAATCTCCAGGAGGCCGCCTCCAACCCTGCTGGGGTGGTGCCGATCCGCCGGCACTATCAGTGGCGCTATGGCCTGGTCGACGGCGCACCCCCAGGAGCGCGATCGACATACCCGGCCCGGCTGCCGCTTCCACCACGCGAGCAGACGGTCCGGCGCCGCGACGATGGCCGTGCCAACCGCGACGATAGCCGTTCCGGCTATACCGACGGCAACAGCTCCCACCACGGCGCACGGGATGGGCGCGCCGGGCGGCCGGCTCGGGATAACAGCACCAAGCCTCGCTCCAGCAAAGCCTCCTGCAAAGGTATGGACTTTGTGTGGCCGAGGAGGAGGGACGATGATGACGACGATTACGATCACCCGGGACGAGGTCGTGAGGATCCTGCAGGCTATGCCTTCTTCCCACTGGAGGACAACGAGCCTGTACGCCGGGAGCGCACACGATCCCCGCGACGCAGGGAAGGCGGCTACTGGCGTCGTCGTGGCTGGAACGACGACCACCCAGACGCCCTGGATGCCAATGCGCGCCGTCCTCGCGAGGATGACGACGAACTCCCGGCAGGGCGACTACGGCTTGGTGCCGAAACGTGCCCAGGTGAAGCGCTCCCCAAGCTGCTGCCGGAAGAGGACCTGCACCGCATGGGCACGGCCGAGCTGCAGGCGGTGTTCTCTGCTCAAGCAACGGCGATCAGAGCCAACACTTCGCCTGTCAAGGTAAACAATATGCAAGACTCCTCTGATGCATACAGGTTGCACTTGGTACAGGATTACATGACACAGGCTCAACGTTTCGCTGAGAAGCTCGGCCTCCAGAACATCACCGCCCGGAATGCAGCCTGGTCCGCGACGCGCCTAAACGACGATGACGACGGCGAGCCAGTTCCGGTGCGCCGGGTCTTCAGCCGCCTCAAGGCTTCGCTCGACGCTCCGTCCATCGCGGAGGTGGCGCACGCTCTCAGCGCCTTTGAGATCGTCGGGGCTGCTGCGTCGCCCGCACCGGCCCAAGCTGCTGCGTCCACTACACCGACCGATGCTGCTGCGTCGCTCGCGTTGGCCGACACTGCTGCGTACACCGCGCTGGCCGATGCTGCTGCGTCCGCTGCGCCGACCGATGCTGCTGCGTTGCTCGGGCCGGACACCCAGGACAGCGTGGCCAACGGGCCGGCGCCTGGCTCTGCTCTGGAGCAGGCTGCCGCTCTGGAAGCCACGACTTCACCAGGCTTCGGGCATCGACCGATGGAACCGGCGCTGGGCCTCACGCCCAGTGTTGCTGTGGTGCGGCCTGGGCCGGTGGCGCCTGGGCCGGACTACACCCAGGACAGCGTGGCCAACGGGCCGGCGCCAGGCTCTGCTCTGGAGCAGGCTGCCGCTCTGGAAGCCACGACTTCACCAGGCTTCGGGCCTCGACCGATGGAACCGGCGCTGGGCCTCACGCCCAGTGTTGCTGTGGTGCGGCCTGGGCTGGTGGCGCCTGGGCCGGACTCCCAGGCTAGCAGCCAGGAGCGTTCATGTCCAAGCTCTTCGGATGCAACAGTCGCCATGGTGGGCGACACCACGCCGACCAGGGCGCCGACTAAGTCTGCGGCACGTATCGACGACCTCTTCACCAAGCCGCGGATCCCCTCCTCCAATCAAAACCGGTACCAGCTCGACGACAAAAACGTACTTTTAACATGACAGCTCCACGGCGAAGCGCCAGGCTCGCAAACCGGCCGTCCATGCCATCCATCCAGCGAGCGCAACAAAACTTACTTCGTAAGCTTGGTCTCCAGGTTGAAGAACTGAAGCCGATCGAGGATGTACTCAAGGAGTACGTCGAGACGATCAAAGGACCACTCCCAGACTACGTCATAGCCGCGCTATCAACTCTCTTCGACCTTGAGGATCAGGCGCAGGAACAGATGGCGGAGGCTCTCCTCCAGCACGCAGGGGAAGGGGTGGCAGACCTACAGGTTGAACAAGAGGGGCTGCTGGGGCAGGAGGCATGAGGAGCTCCATCAACGAGTATCCATTTATCCATGTATCCACGACATTTTACTCTTCTTTCTGTGGACTGTTGTCGTTCGTGTCCTGCTGGCTGCGACCTTCGAACGCGACGGCAACTTCGACCTAGCCCTGCTGGCTGTGACCTTCGGGCGACCGATACGACTTTCAGTCGAACCAGACTATGCCCTGCTGGCTGCGACCTTCGGGCACGACATTCTAGACCTACTCTTTTGCGCATCAGAACATGCCTTGATGGCTGCAATCTTTCAATTGACACTGCCGGCCATCAACCTGCGGTACTCTACCGGCTATGTCGCCCATACGAGCTACTCCCATTGAAAAAATGACAAAAGGCAACTTCAACATAATCAACTGGAATGTGCGTGGCCTGAACGCGGCCGCCCGATGCCTGGCCGTACATGACATGCTAAAAGACACAACCTGCCATATAGCATGCTTGCAAGAGACGAAACTACAAAATATCGATGCAACTCTCGCGAACTTCTTGGGCGCTTACAGACTCAACTGTTTTGCATATAAACCTGCCTTAGGAACCAAAGGAGGGATCCTAGTGCTATGGAACGACAGCCTTGTGGATCTGCAAAACGTTCACATTGGCAGTTTCTCGGTTAGCGCGGACGTCACCGTTAACCATTGCGCCTCAACTTTCCGGCTTACTACGGTCTACGGACCCTCAAGGCGGAACGGACAACCGGCTTTCCTCCAGCACCTAAGAAATCTCAAACCCACGGGGAACGAAAAATGGCTTATCTTAGGAGATTTTAATTTAATCTACCGTGCCAGTGACAAAAATAATCGGAACCTCGATCGGCGACTAATGCGCAGATTTAGAGCTACTCTAAATTACTGCAGGCTCAAAGAAATACACCTGCAAAACCGGAAGTTCACCTGGAGTAACGAGCAGCGACACCCGACGCTTGTGCGCCTTGATAGAATGTTCTGCAATGATTTATGGGACATTGAGTTCCAGAATCACGTCCTCCATGCTCTTTCGTCGACGCATTCTGACCACTGCCCTCTGCTACTAGCGCAATGTTCTGGGCCCAGACGTTCCACGCCCTTCAAATTCGAGAACTTCTGGACCCGGCTACCGGGATTCCAGGAATTGGTAAACGACGTCTGGACCAAGCCCGCTCTGCACACGGAGCCTTTTCACCGACTCGGACACAAGCTGCACTCTCTAGCCTGGTCGCTGCGGAATTGGAGCAGGTCATTGACTTCGGACATCAAAGTTAAAATGCACATTGCTCGTCAGGTCATCTTAATCCTCGACACGCAACAAGATTGGAGGGCACTCTCTGACGCAGAATTTAGTCTACGGGCCAGATTAAAGAAAAGACTGCTTGGATGGGCAGTAATTGAGAAAGCTAGGAAAAAGCAAAGTTCCAGGATCACGTACTTGCGTGAGGGTGACGCAAATACCAAGTACTTCCACTTGAGGGTGAACTCCAGACGCCGGAAAAAATTCATACAAAGGCTTCGAGTCGGAGCTGGATGGGCTATATCACATCAGGAAAAACAAGACACCATAGTTGACCACTTTCAGGCCGTCATGTGCGATCCGCCGCCTCGGGGGAGAGACATTAACTGGGCAGAGCTGCACTTCCCGACGGTTGACCTATCAACGTTAGCGGAGCCATTCACCGAAGAAGAAGTACGAGCAGCTATACTTCAGCTGCCACACGACAAAGCACCCGGCCCCGATGGCTTTACCGGGCTTTTCTTCAAAAAATGTTGGTCAACCGTTAAAGGAGATATAATGGCTGCAATAAATTCATTTCATAATTTGCGCTGTCAGGATCTGAACCTGTTAAACTCGGCAAACGTTGTGTTACTCCCCAAAAAGGAAGGGGCAGAATGCTTACAGGACTACCGGCCAATCAGCCTCATCCATGCAATTGCCAAGATCATCAGCAAGCTCCTAGCACTCAGGCTGGCACCTTACATGTCCTCTCTCATAGCCCCGTGCCAAAGCGCGTTCATCAGAGGCCGCAGCATACATGACAACTTTCTATACGTACGGAACATTGCCAGACGCTTCCATCGGAACAAAACGCCGGCGCTGCTCCTTAAGCTCGACATCTCCAAAGCCTTCGATTCGGTTCGATGGGACTACCTCCTCTCCCTAATGCAACGTCGAGGCTTCCCAGCCAGATGGTGTGACTGGATAGCGGCGTCCTTACGAACCTCCACCTCCAAAATAATGCTCAATGGCATACCTTCTGAGCCGATCATCCATGGCAGAGGCTTGAGACAGGGTGATCCCCTGTCCCCCCTTCTCTTCGTCCTTGCAATAGATCCTCTGCATCATCTCCTACATACGGCCACCACGAAAGGACTACTAAATAAGCTGGGTGGACGGGTCGCACGATACCGGACATCATTATATGCCGATGACGCTGCAATTTTCATCAAACCCACCGCCAAGGACGCGCGAAACACGCAACGTCTCCTACAACTCTTCGGTGAGGCCACTGGGCTGGTCACGAATCTGCATAAGTCTAGCCTAACGACAATCAGCTGCCAGGGCATTGACCTCGACACGATCCTGTCGGCATTACTGATGACCCGTGTTGGATTCCCAATGCGATATCTCGGTTTGCCGCTGTCGGTCAGAAGACTCCGCCGAATTGACTTCCAGCCAATAATTGACAAAGCGGCAGGCAAACTCTCAAGCTGGCATGGGAGAAACCTCAATGTCGCAGGACGCACGTGCCTCACAAAAACTGTGCTCACCTCGCAAGCCGTCTACACGCTAACAGTATTAAAAGTCAACAAGGAGGTCTTGGAGGAGCTAGACAAATTGCGAAGGAAATTCCTTTGGGCAGGTGACACGGCGCTGACGGGAGGCAAATGCAAGGTCAGCTGGACGAAATGCGGTATGCCGAAACAAAGTGGTGGACTCGGTGTGCTTAGCCTTGACAAATTCGCAAGAGCCCTACGCGTCCGGTGGCTATGGCATGAATGGGCCTCGCCGGAAAAGGCTTGGGTAGGCACGGAAACACCTTGCGACGATGCGGACCGGCTCCTGTTCGCGGCATGCACAAAACTCGTACTTGGGGATGGCACGTCGGTGGCGTTCTGGAACACAGCATGGCTCTAGGGACAACGGCCAAAGGATGTCGCTCCAACGGTTTATGCTATCTCCAAACACAAAAAGTGGTCTGTGGCACAGGCATTAGCGAATAACTCGTGGGTCCACGACATAGACATTGCACGAGGAATCACATCGCCTCTACTACATGAGTATGTAAAATTGTGGTGGCTAGTCAACGAGGTCCAACTACTACAGCACGTACAAGACACTATAACATGGAAGCTAACTGCCGATGGAACCTATTCCGCCGCATCCGCCTATAAAGCGCAGTTCCTTGGAACCGTCGCCAAACCTCAGAACGTCAAACTATGGAAAACGTGGGCCCTGCCGAAATGTAAGTTTTTTGCCTGGTTGCTCATACAAAACAGAGTATGGACCGCGGACCGACTGGCCAAGAGGGGATGGCAGCACACGCCACTGTGTCAGCTCTGCCGAAGTGTAAACGAAACTGCACATCACCTTTTCGTGGACTGCAGGTACACCAGGCGCGTATGGACTGCCGTAGCTAACTGGCTCGCTACACCAGAGATTTTGCCAACAAACTGGCCTCAGTCAGAGGCAGTGTCTGACTGGTGGACCACTTTGGTCGCCACCCGGTCCGTGCCTAAGCAGGCATTAAGTACCCTAGCGCTGCTCGTTATCTGGGAGATCTGGATCGAAAGGAACGCGCGCATCTTCAACCGCAAAGAGTGTTCGTCCACAACCATCATCGCAAAGATCAAATCTGAGGCGTCGGCATGGGTGACAGCCGGGGCCAAAGGGCTAGAGATTTTGCTAGCGCGAGAGTAGTAATTTTGTTTTCTTCTCCGGTTAGCCGGATGTTTTAAACTATTCCTTCTTTATCAATGAAATTGGCACAATCTCGTGCCGGTTCGTTCTAAAAAAAAAAAGATCGAGTTGGGAGAGAAGGAAGAATAGCAGGTAGCACCGTACCATCGTCAGTTCGTCACTGCTTCCAGAGGCTTATCAGCTGAACCCCGCATGCAGCGATATGATCGTCGATTGCCCATCAGAGAGGGCTGATGCGTATCCAAGTGCTCACTGACAAATTCCAGCAAGCTGGCCGCCTAGCACAGGCCGTGCATCAGCTCATGGTGCGCCCTGCCCGGCCGCTTACCAATCGCGTCCCCTCATGCTGCTCCAACATGGAGGGCACCTGCCATACTGCCGGTCGCAGGCCACGCCTGCTCACTGGACATTCAGATAATCAACATTTACATCACATATAAGCAAACCATTTTTGCCTCTCAACTGAAAACAGTTGGAAGAACGTACGTTTTTCAGTACTCAACTCATACATGATGAGGCAATATAAGACATGACCCATCAAGTAGTTACAGAAACAATGCGTGCATCGTCTCAAAGAAATGACCAATGGAAAGAAACTGCAAACTGGTGCACAGGGCAGTGCTAGCTAGCACGAACAGTGCGAACAGATCTTGGAAAAAGCAATGAACAGCATCGTTGCTGCGCACTCAAAGAACTAGCTTCTATCTTTATGCAAATGGGGGACAACTCGATCAGCTTTCCCAAAATCCTCCTGTTTACAACGGAAACTCTAGGAACACTTCCTTTCGTGGTATGATGGGCAACAACCAGACTGTAATAACACACCCTACAAATACTTTGCCATGGCAGCTGATCAGACGCTTCAGTTACCCTATGCCGCATTCTATCACCAAGAAAAACCCTACCTTGTAAATTTCAGAGATCAGGTTACCAGAGTACCTAAACACAAGGATACAGATGCATCTACATTCCAGGATCCTCACCGGCTGTGGTCGCCAGCTGCAATCCATTAGCAACTCAAGCCTTGCAACATGTAACCATGTTAAGATTTCAGTTTCTTCTAGCTACCGCGCCAGAAGCCTGTATGACGGCATGTCCTCAATCCGCTGAATATCTTCGATCAGCAGCTCCCTTTCTAGCTGGCGTCGTGTAGATTTCATGACCGTCTGCAGTTTTAATAGTACAGTCGGGTCAGCAAGAGTTCCTAGGACCCAATGTGTGGATCCTTCAATTATCTATGGATCTTTCATATGAAGGTCAAGAAAGAAGTTGTTATCTGGAGAATTCCGAGATTTAGTGGAAAAAAGAACATACATTGAAGTCCATGTAAGTAGCATGCATGTCAAGCCATTGCTGATCCATCAGCTTGAAGGTTATGCAGTAGAGAATGTCAAAAGCTCGATCATTTTCTGAAAACAAAAAAAAAATCAAAACATTAGATTAACATTTGGAAGCGCCATAACTAGATTCTTCAGTTAGCTCATATTTTACGGGCGTTTTCTACCTCTGAGAAGTACAAGAGCAAAACTAAATATAGTATTACTATGACAATTGAGTGGACTCGAGCAAAAATGAACTATCAGTAGATTCGTTCTGGTCATACAAAAACACAGAACTTGTTCTAAATTATGCACAATGATGCACACTGATCTTTTAATCATAACCAAGAGAACAGCCTAAGTCCAAATAAATGTAAGCCCTTACATGTACAAGGATAAGTCAAGATGAAAGAAACTAGCAATAAACAGCTCTTATAGATTACAATGGCCATTCCAAAACAGAAAAATGAAATTGCCTATACCTGAAAGAAGCTTCAGGAAAACTGCTCCGAACAATGACCTCGGTTTAACTGCACAAGACATCAAGTTTGAGTACCAATTAAAAATGAATTAAAAGGGGGCTAACCAAAAAAATAATTCAGCTCTGCCGGAACAATTATCATTTTGTGCACAGGATGTGGTATTCAGCGCATACAAAACTTATGGTTGACAAACCTGCTTGGAGATCAAGCATCTGAATGAGCATGAAGGTTATATTTACACCAGCTACAGCAAATGGATACTCCCAGATTGCACGGTCACCATTCTGCTTGCGGAGAAGTTCCTGAAAAGATTTCTGCACAGAAAAGTTGGTTAGAGTGATTCAGGGCAATTATGAATAAGTATCTGAGGTAATTATCTCAATGTCATGTCATGATGAACATTTAAGTTTTAATAAATCACATATGTAACCAGACTATTCCACCATCCTATTCTGTTAGATGTAGTTTGCACTGTTTCAGTATATCCTACAGGATCAGGATGTGCTATGAGTTTTTTTTTTCTTTTCTCCTTTCCTTTTGTAGGGGGTAACTACGAATATTTTAGACCATTATAGCAAGACAATAGAAATATATGCCACATGTTATTATTAACTCTGAAAATAATTATATTCAACAAGCCATCTAAGTTGTGCTTGTTATACTCTCAACAGAAGTGCTGGAGACTGGAGTACGTCACAGCCTCAAGCCTTTAAGGCCCCATAAATCATAACAGAAAAGCATGTGAGAAAAGCAAAATGTCCCTGAAAACAAGGTTTTTACACTCACCGGATAGTTCCTAGCAAAAAACAATAGGTTCTCCAAGGAGATGAAGCCTCCTCCTCTGTAATGCCAACACAAGAAAGAATCATCCATCAATACTCTCTAAGTTAAATAAAGGATACTCCTAAGAAAACAGGTAACAACTAGCAATTGGAACAGAGAAGATGAAATGCCTAAAATCTGTAGATGGGTCTTTCCCTTGCCAGCCCATCTCTTTCCATTGTTCTGATATTAGCCCCCGAAGCTCGGTACCAGGAAAAGAAGCGCGCCAAAGGGCCTGTAGTGCTTCCTAATAGGAAAAAAAACGAGATAACAGGTTAGGTAACTAGCTATGCTTTATCAAATGTCATATAAAAGGACGCATGGACAGAACTAAAAGATCAAAAAGATGATCTGGAATGAGATGTACGATTCCACCAGTTTGAACTCATTAAGAAAAGCAGCAGCAATATAACAACCGATTTTAACAAGTTGTTGCACAAGAGATTATCTATGTTTTGCAAAATTAGCAGCAAGTACTTCCTTATGGTTTGGTCAAGTCTATGGACATGCTAGGTTTTTCAATTTCCCAGTCCAGTCAATTTTCATTGTCACTCAACCGAATATCCTGTCTCACGTTCAGCATCTTGTACTGAATAATTAGATTCGAAACTGAGGGCAAAATAGCATGCACACACTTCACAAGAAACATGGAGTTCCACAAGTACCAGAAAAAAATGAACGGGTGTCAATTGCACCCAAACAAGTACCTGATGCTCTCTGTTTTCACTATCATAATGAACTTCTATCCTGTTCTGCAGCCTCTGTAGGCATTCTTCCTGAAACAGGAAAAAGGAGAATGCGTCAATTGCACGTAAAACTTCATTATCCTGCACAACATACAGTTAACTACAGCATTCGTGAAATTAAGAAAAAAAATTACTCATGTTGAGTATAGGACTGAAGTGAATTAACACAGACGGAGCAAATTTTGTTCAGGCAGAGCAAAGCAATGCGAGATCAGAGGAGGGTCCGAGTTCAGCATGAATTTGGTGGCTAAACAGCGAGAAATTTTAAATTCCACTGACAGGCTCCTCGGGAATTTGGACAGCTTTAGAGCCGCTAAAGCAAATTCGGTGATCAAACCGAAGAGAAGTATGAGAATCCCACCTGCATAGGCGTCAAATCGAAGGAGAGGCGCGCATCGCTGTCCCTCCGCTGCGCGCAGACGCAGGAGAGCCCCTTCCCGATCCACGCCGTCGACCCCGTCACCACCTCCGCTGCAGCACCAGCGTCCGGACAGCACAGACCATGAGCATCATCGCGTGGCAGGCGGAACAGCAGCAGCAGCTAGAAGGAAAAACAGACAAATAGATATCTAAAAATAGGAGGCGAAGTGTGGCACCCGAAGAGGAGTGGTAGAAGGCGGCGGCGCGGTCGGAGCCGGAGAGCCGGCGGACGGCGACGAAGGAGCCGGCGCTCGCGTCCATCCTGCCGCGGAACGGCGACCCTTCCCTGGCCTCCTCCCGCTTAACTCTCTCTCCCCACGCGCTCCCTCCCACCGGGCCTCTACGCTTGGCGATCCGCGCGGGGATCCATGCGGCGTGCAGCCGGAGCCCGCGGCGGTGTCACACCTGGCCGGCGGGCGGATCCCGAGATGGCAGGAGCGGAACAGCAGAGTGGGGTAGGGCAGGGTGGCCGACGGATTGGCTCTGGCTCGGCTTCGCGGCGGCCTTGCCTTGCCTCTTCCGTCCGTTGGTTAGTTGGTTGCTTGGCTGGCTCGGTGGCTCCGCCTCCGCTACGCTTCGTCTTTCTGGTTGGCCGCCGCGCTGCGCTGGGGGGCTCGGCTGGTGTGGTGCTGCTGCTCCGCTGCGGATAAATCAATAGGGAATACCCTTTTGCTTGCTTCCTCGATTTGCTTTTCTTTCTATATATACTTCCTCCGTTCCAAATTGTAAGCCATTCTAATATTCTTGAAAAGTCAAAGCATCTTAAGTTTGATCAGTTTTTAAGATAAAGTACTAACATTTATTATATCATATAAGTATTATTAGATTCTTCATTAAATATATTTTCATAGTTATATTTATTTGGTCTTATAAATCTTTATAATCCTCTATAAATTTTTGGTCAAACGTAAAATAGTTTGACTCTCCAAGATTGTTGGAATGACTTACAATTTAGAACGGAGGGAGTACTTTAATTTATTTTCCCCAAGCCCCTTTGCTTCGTTTGATTTCATTTGGGGGCCAATATATGTGTTTTATGTTACGAGGTAAGTTACTTGATGTTTATTTATACGAGTTTGATCAGCGTGTTTAGGTGCTAATGTGGGCCTAGATGAAACTGTTGAACCACCTCAGCGGCAGAGCTTCTGAAAAGATCAAGGAGAGCAGGCTGTACTGTCCGATTACTTGAACCGTCATTTTCTGAAGCTACCAATGATTTTTCTTACGTGTCTGCTCGTCCCGCTGACGCAGCTATCGCCGTTGCATCGGACGTTGCGGCAGCGGTTTGGTCCGGTGACAGGTGCCTAGCAGCAGTTGAGCACCACCCCGGTCAGTGGATCTGGACCGAACAGCTGCATCATACGCTGGCCACTGACCTAATCCCACTCACCTTTTTTCTTTCTTCAAAAAGGCAGGGAATTCGTGGTCACGCTAATCATATGGGGGATGTCTTTGGTTCAGACTATATGCTTAAACAACGCTTTTGAGTTTTGATCTCCTTAGAGTAATGCATTCGTTCATCAGCACCTTTTTTCATATTTGCAGACAGGATCGGGCGACTGAGATGTAGTACTACTGTCTGATTGTTCACAATTACAGACAAAGTAAACGCCTAAATCGTGCCGAAAACAAATGAAGAACAGACCAGCGCGCCGTTCAAACCGATGCACCGCGAGCAAGTTATGAATGGAGTCATATGGGAGACGGAGTCTTTCGTTGACTATTTCCTGAAACTCTGCTGCAAGCCTGCAACAATACGGTTCATTAATCATCTAATGTTCTGACTATACAAGGACGGATAATTAATGTATCCGCACAGCTGGAAATTCCGGGCATCGTTCTTTGGTGCCCAAGTCAGAGCTAACCGACGTGAGCGGAGACGGGTGAGCCGTCCCGATCCCGCGACGGTTAGGCGGCCGGACCCCAGCCGGGAAAAGGCTTCGGTCTCCGAGGCCCAAGGGCAAGGGCGCGTGGGGGAGGCGATCGAATCGTGGGGCGACACGGCCGCGCCGGGGCTCCGCCTGCCCCCACTTTCCGCGGCCGCCGCTCCCGTCGCGGGAGGCGGAAAACGATGGGTGATCGGGGCGGGGATCGGGTGGTCGGTGTCGCGGCGCGCCACGCCTCGGTCTAGTGAGAGCGAGCGCGCGCGCGCGCGGGGACGCAGCCTTTGTGTGAAGTCGCCGCGAGCGGGCACCGTGTCGGGCCGATGCCGGGGCGAGGATGTGATGGGTGCGCGCGCGCGCGTCTCCCGGTCCCGGTGCACCGGCGCTGGCGGAGCAAGTTGGTCACCAGATCGTAGCGGGTTGATCCTTCAGGTATGGGATTTGCGGTTGGAACGGAAACATTTGCTGGTAACGATAAGGACATATGAGTGCTGAATTTTCATTAGCTATATTTTTCGGTCTCNCAACACACATGGAGGTGAAGGCTGAAGGGTAAACAATCTCTGGAAAGAAAGAGTAAAATGCACGGCCGGCCCTTCAACTTGGCAGCACGTGTCATCCAGGTCCCTGTACTTCCAAAACGCACATATGGCTACAGTAACTAGGCCTAGGCTTCGATGCACGTCCAAACGGGCGGCCGGACGGACCCGCTAGCAGACGTGGCATGCCACGCTGGACACCACGTGCCCAAGGCGGGAAATTTTGCACATATCCCCCTGCACTCCATACCGAATCTATGAATACTCCGGCACCTGTTTTCTCCTCCGAGTCCGACTCCGTTGTTCTTGTCTCCGCCGCCGCCGCCATTTAGCCAGAACCGTAGCCCCGCAGCCAACATCCACCGGGGGCGGCGTGGAAGAGCTGGTCCATGACGGCACAGCTGGATGGAGCGCGGCGCGGCTGGGCGGGAGGAGTGCGGCGCGCGCGTGGCGGCAGAGTAGGTGCCGCCCTCGCCATTGTCGTCGGTGCTGAGGACGATGCAGTCGTGAGCGGGACGAGTGTGAGTGTCCAGAAGATGAAGGAGAGCACGCCGAGGATTTCCTCGGGCACGTGGTGTCCAGCATGGCATGCCACGTCTGCTAGCGGGTCTGTCCGGCCGCCCATTTGGACGTGAGTCGAAGCCTAGGCCTAGTTACCGTAGCCATGTGTGCGTTTTGGAAGTACAGGACCTGGATGACACGCGCTGCCAAGTTGAAGGGCCGGCCGTGCATTTTACTCTGAAAGAAAGAACTGTAGTGACTTTTGTTTCTCTAACATGTGGGCATGGCATTATTGTGTAGCGACGGTGCTTAATGGTCCTATTGCATTGTTTTTGTTTGGTGAATAAAGTGGGCATCATTAAGGGGTAAGTCGACATGATTAGATCCTACGGGGGTCATCATTTCAGGATTAAGTAGGATGCTGAGAACTTTACCGTGCTCCTCTCTATCCATGCTCGGCGGCTTGCCGGCTTGGCGCTTCTTTTGAAGGAGCATAGCATCACCCACGCCACGCTACGGTACTGTTTGATCATGGTTCAAAGCTCTAAAGTGGCTAGAGACTAGAGAGTGATCGATTAGCCTTCAAAAAGAAGTCATTAGAGTTTTATTTTAGCGAGCGGGCAAAGGCTGAAAGGCAACGCAAATGATGTTATTCCTCTCACGCTCAACCGTTCAACCCAGAAATATACACGCCCGAGTTGTTACACCAACCTAAGTGAGCAAAAGCATTGTGCTAATTAATAATTATTGGTGCCCAAGCAAGAATCGGATTGGTTGCACTGCCGATCTTTGTGTAAAGCTGCATTGCCGACCGCATCAAAACAATGTAGGAAAACTGGTTGCCGCATCTCCTTTTCAAAAACAAATCCATAGCTGAGCATGGAACCTCATTCCTATCAGCACAGGTGGCAAGCGTGATCTCTTTAAATTTTATCAAGGCTTGGTGCCTTGGAGGCTTGGAGTGGAGCACAACTTTTTTTTAGTTAATCAGCTCAGAATTCAGGTCCGTGCATGTAGCATATATTATCGATGTACGTATATGCATGTGCACGCACACAAGCACACATGTAAGCCATGCTTTGATGTGCTCTGCACGTGCGCCTCACGTGATGTCGTGCATTGTGGACAAACCCAACAAGCCGAACCTAACTGTATCGGCTAACGTTCTCAGCGTAACCGTCCTTAACTTGCGTGGCTAAAACTCCAATTTTACCGGAGTCCGGAGAATTTGGTGCGAAACGGTGCGTTGAGTCTGGCACCGCAAGAACATCGTCGTCCAAGAGTAGAGCGAGGCGAACAAGACCAACTCCATTTGAGACGCGCGCCAGCCAAGATCAGAAACTGAAACACGCACGGCATTGTTAATCCGCAGACCTAGGCCACAGACGTTGACCTCCTAGATCTCGATTATCATATATGTAGGTTTAGCGCGACGTGTGTTCCGAAAGATTCTCGGTGCAAATCCACGGCGCACTGGCCTAAATTATTGCTCCCCGGCTGAGTCATCCAGGGCACAGGATGAGGATCCGTTGGCACCGCACATGCATGCAAAAGGCCGACGCCGAGGTGTGGCCGCTACGCAGATGCAGCGCAAGTGCAACGCACCACGGCACCCGGTCACTGTTCTCCGAGACACGGGAACGCCCTTTCCATGTCACCGACTTATCTCGGTCCGTGCAAATCAGAGCATATACTTGATTATCATATCGCAAATTCAGAGTCACATGCATGTTGGTCAGTTGGTGGCTAGCTAGGCTTCCATTCTCACAGTTCGATCTGCTGGTTGCGTGTAGCATGGTTTGACAGATACAGGCAAGCAGTAGTTCTCCAGGCATTTTCAGGCACTGCGACGGAGATACTGAGGCCCTGTTTAGTTCACGCACTATGTATAATGTTTTGTATAACGCATGTTTTTTAATATATTTTTTCTTTCTGTAAATACTATACATAACACAAAAATACTATGCATAACGCTGCATCTAAACACCCCCTAAATCAGTGGTGAGTCGGGATCGATGGACCGTACGAGTGTGCAGCCGTGCACCGTATCTCCACTCCGAAACATTTTCTGCAGGGATCTCCAGGCCCGTTCGTGCGAGCATGTGTGCATATGCAGTGGCGGACCCCGCTTTTTATCAAAGCTAGGGCCAAATTTTAACAGAGAAACTAACACATAGGTCTTGTTTAGTTTTCATCAAATTCGACCAATTCAATCAAAAGTAACGTATTAAAAAATATGAACTCATCTCTGCAACACGCTTCTCAATATACTTTTTCTACAGGAAATTCGACCAATTTGACTGAACTAAACAAGGCATATATTGATATTAGCATCTGCAATGTACTACAGGCGGTCCGGCGTGCAGCAAAGATTGGCGGCGGCGCGGCGCAAAGGAACAGCTAGGCGTTGCCGCTGCCCTGCCCATCAGATGATCAGAGCGCCTAAACCAGAGCATCATACTGTTCGGCAGGCAGCCGAAATCATTTGTGGTCCTCCTGATTCCTCTCGCTAAACAAAGTGGCTAGTGGCGTCTCACCTCACGAAAGCTGGAGAAAAAGCATGCTATCCTTTTCACCTGCGGTCCACAGAGGCACATGTAAATCTCCAACCGATGGCGGGAAAGAGCATCGTTCAGTTCAGCGATCAGTGCATGCGTTCAGTAGGTCTGGTGTCCGCTGCCCTGGAGCGGCGTGCGTCAGGTAAAAGCTTCCGCTGCCGGTCGGCGCACGGCAATTCCTTTGGCTCGAGGCGACGCGTCGGCACCGGCGTGTGCGTTCAGCCATGCGTGGGCGTGGGGGGACTGTGGGAGCGGAGGAGCACTCGTGTGCCGTGTGCGTGCCCCGCACCGCAGACGGCCGCGTCATTGGGCCGGGAGTTTGAGCGGGCTGTCCCATCATTCTGGCCCAGGTTCTGGCCAGCGAAGCAGTAGTTCTTCTGGCGGCGGTTCAGTAGACCAGTAGTTCGTATTTGTGGGCTCTCCCCTTGCAGTAGTTAGAGATGGCCGTGGTCACGGGTAGCGCTGCCAGAGCTGGACGGGGCGGTGGAGGAGGCGGGGGACTGTGGCTGGAGATGGAGATATGGAAGAAGCAAGGCGCAACGTAGACTTCCATCATGGGCCTAACAGGCCGTGCGATGCATAGTCTTTCTATCTTCCATGCTATACATAGGAGCCCCATTCTAACCGATGTTTTCCTTCCCTTTCCTCCTGCAACAATCATGAAAACCTGATCTAGGATGTTGTGCTCAAGACTCAAGATTCCCCCAAAAAAAAGACTCAAGAGTACCTGCATTTCATAACAGAAAAAGTCCACCCTCTATTTTTGTCAAAAAATTTGTCATGTTGGGTAATCCATATCACCTAAGCCTTAGTCCTAAGATCATCTCAAACAGTCTATCCATTTTTTACTCTTTATTTGACTTGACAAAAAGATTTCTCTTCATACTGAGTTGCTCACTCCAACAGACTATCCATTTCTCACTCTTCAGCTTGGCCAGCGGAGGGAGCAATTTGGAGAGCCACATGGGATAGCAACTGAGATGGGAGGTCTGTTGGAGAACGAATTTTGGCTTGACTTGCCAAAATTTGGCTTAGCAAGTCATATGGGGTGTCTCTTGGAGATGCTCTAACACAGACATCCGGCCTAAAACCAAAATAATGTCAACTGCGATTGTTTTCAGTTTCATTTAATGATGTAACAAACATATGTGTTACATTCAGGGGTGAATCTAAAGGGGGGGGGGAGCTAGGGGGGGCTCTAGCCCCCCCTATGCCCAGGAAGTCCATTGAAGAAGAGGAGAAGAAAGGGGAGAAAGAGGGAGGAAGAAGAAGAAAGAGAGGGGAAGAAGATGAGAGCCCCCTTAAACTCTAAACCTAGATTCGCCACTGGTTACATTTGAAGGAGTACATAGGCCACTTGAACTGTCCACGAGTCGCCAAAGGTACGTGGCCATTATAGCAATCGAATAATAAATGTTCAATCGTTTCTTTATATTACAAAACAACATTGTTCACTTCTCTACAGTCTTTTGGGTTAATGATGCCATGGTTCAGTAAATATTTCAGACCCCAAATGAACATATCAGGTTACTCATTAAGCTGAAACCAAGAAATTATAGCTAAGTATGTAATTACCAGAGCTCTTCGATCTAAAGGATATATTAAATGGAATCGGACTAATGAACATATTGTATGAAAAAGAGGAATTGCTCACTAAGTGGACTTAGATCCCAGTCCTATACACCTCTGAGAATCTAATGTCAGTATTTTTTTGTAATTTGAAGTGTCCAAAGTTGATGACAATTTCTTTAACTTATAGAATCCTGACCAAAAATGAGAATAACCTGTCTCCCTATCCAAAGTTGGTTTTAATCCCTAAATATTTACTTGTAAGAGTTTTTGCCTTACTCTATCCTTTTTTATCAATCTAAAGAGCCATTTGCTCACAAAACGTTTGTTTGTGTCAAGATCTTGGGATTCTAGATCCCCCTTCTTTTTTAGTCTATAGAGAATATCCCACTATGTTAAGTTACACCTTTTTATTATGACCGTGGCTTGATTTAAAACATCCAGATGTGTAATAATCTAACTTTTTAATAATCTCTATCCACAAAAACATGGAAACGCTTGTAAGACATGGGTTAGTTAAGGAGCAAATTCCCTGTATGCCACTGGAAATTTAACTCATCCCTTGTATGCCATCCAAATTTAGTTCATTCCTTCAGTGCCACTGGAAATTTAACTTCGTCCCCTACGTGCCACTACCGTCATGTGCGTCGTTAAATCGCTCGATCCCCGTCAGTGGGAGGAACGCTCGCCTTCGCGCTCAGGCAAGGGCGGTCGCGGCCCTGTGCTGCGCGCGCCACCGTGCCGGCGGCCGAGCCCTGACGTGACGCCGCACCACGCCTAGCTCTCGGCGGCCGCCGCACGGGGCTGCTCTCCGAGGTCTTCGCCGTGCTCGCGGACATGGAGTGCAGCGTCGTGGAGGCCCGCGCGTGGACGCACCGCGGCCGCCTCGCCTGCGTCGTGTTCCTCCGCGGCGAGGACGCGGACGCCGAACGGGTGGAGCGCATCCTCGCCCGCCTCGGCCACCTCCTTCGCGGTGACGCGGAGGCGCCGGGCGCCGTGGCGGCCGTCCCCGCCGCGGGCGTCGCGCACGCCGACCGCCGCCTCCACCAACTCAT
>CM014270.1:61755248-61778945 GCA_004135705.1 Alloteropsis semialata
CGCGCCCGAAGGGGCCTCGAGCGGCGGCGGCCTGGCCTCCCCTTCGAGCGGCGGCGGCTCAGCTCGGCGGTGCACCTCCCTGCTGTGCACCTCCCGCGGACTCGGGCGGAGAAGGAGGACCGCGCGGAGGTTCAGGTGGGCGGGGTCAGGAGCCGGGAGAAGGAAGGGGGCGGCGGCGGCGGTCCCACTCGCGGACTCGCGGCGTCCTGGCTTGATGCGAGGACGAGGAAGAATGCCTCCCACCCACTGTCGCGCGGGACCCACAACGGCAGTAAACGCAGCTAACGGCAGAACCCAACAGAATGGCACGTAGGGGACGAAGTTAAATTTTCAGTGGCACTGAAGGGATCATCTAAATTTGGATGGCACATAAGGGATGGGTTAAATTTCCAGTGGCATACAGGGAATTTGCTCTTAGTTAAGACTATACTGTCACCATAGGTTAAATGCTTACCTTTTAACATGGTCAATGCAAAATAAAAAAAACATAGTTGGACATTATTTGTATATCTTTGTAACTCGTTATAAACTAGATAAAGCTTCTAGTAACACTGGATCGCAAATGATATCAGATACTTGTCCTGTTTGCATTATATGATACATATTTTATGCTAGTTCTTATGAACTCAAGTTTTGATGTGCCAGAAGTTATGAATATTGTCTTACCAACATCATAACCATTCCTTACATGGGTAACTTGGGGGGAGGAGGGAGGGGTGTGTGCTCGAGCCTCCCGCCCCCCACTCATAAGGCAGACCTGGTTATGAACCAACGTAGACCACTCTCTGCATGAGTGAAAAGTCGTAACCATTGTGTTATGACATGTTGTACGAATGGACCCGACATCTCCCCCTCCCCCGACTCCCCAGCCCCCCAGTTCCCCGACGAACCCAACACCAAATTCACCGAAAATCTCCGAGCTTCCGCCTCAATGCCAACTAAAATCCACAGATCCGCGCTCTCCACTGGACGATCTATCGATCCATGGGCTCTTCGCCCCTTTCTCCCCACTCCCATCGCCGGTCAAGCCCCAGGGCGCCAACAGCAGTCTGGAGTCAGCACTGCAAACATCCATTGATCCAGCGTTCCTGGAGGCTGAGATCCATGGCTGTGAGGTAAAGAAGCAGCAGCAAGCCGTCCCGTTCCAATCCTGCCGCAGCTGGTGTTCGAGATTCAGCATTTACTCCCCAAGGAAGGCTCTACGGTCGAGGCAACAGCTTCCCCCTCAGTTCTGCCTGCAGCATTCAACCTTCAGCATTCAAACACGGTTTCTCAGCGCCCGTTGGTAAGTGAGGGGCTGAGCGCAGCGGCCGGTGGCATGCACGCGGCGGATCGAGTTAGCAGCATTCATCCGGTCCTCCCGAAGGTGCGTCAGTGGTTCTCCCCTCAAGAGAAGGCAAAGGGCGTCGATCCCGTCTCTCCGCCGTCAATGCGTCCCAGGTCCGCCCACTCCACGGCCGGGGCTGGCTGCTCTTCTAGGCCGCCGCAGGCTATGCAGTGGGTGCGGCGAGACTCCAGCAAGCCATCCACGGAAAGCAGCCTGTCGCCTGGATCTTCTTCATTTCAAGTCGATCCCATGGCAGAGGAGGGATGGTCGCCGGTAAAGGCAAAGTATTGGTGGCGACAAGAAAGGAAAACATCAGTTCTGGCATCCAAGACTCAGCAAGTCCGCAGAAGCGAGCTATCCACCTGCTCGCGAGATGATTTGTTTTTCCCAGAGTTGCAACCCACCCACACCATTCAAGAGGAGCTTCAGAAACAACAACATTCAGTTGGAGACAAGGGAAAATGGATCTCCATGGAAGAGTGTGAGAAGGACCTTTCCTCACCCAACTTCCATATCAACGCCAACGCTTCTGTTTCCTGCAGGTTTGCTAGACATGAGCCGGCAAGCTGCACGCTCCAACATTCGAAGAGCTCCTCCGACCTAGAAGACAGTGAAGAGGATTGGCCTGTACTCCGTCCACAACGTTACATGAGGAAGCACAAAACGATCTCAATTCCAACAAGCAAAGAGCACCAACCATGGAGAAAGCAGAAACAGTTCAGTGAGCTTTCAAACACCCAAAACTGCAATGCCTCATTAGAAAAAAGACAACGATACCTCTTTTTGATGAGAGGCAAATGCTTTAATTGCCTTTCCCATGGGCATCGGGTGGCTAGTTGTAGATGGCCGGTGAAATGTTGGCGTTGCCAAGAGGATGGGCACAAGGCTCTTGAATGTTCTCAAGTTCATAATAAAATTCTTCCTGGAACTGCAAGGCACCTTGATGCTTCTATTGGACCAACGCATCGGATGCCCCATCGGGATTTTGGGCGGAACATGAGGCCCAACTACATATCGGAGGTCGGGAAGGAAATCCGTGACCACAGACGCTGTGATCATCATGTAAAAATGACCAACACCATGAGACACGTTGTCGAAACCACACTAGGATGGAATGGGTTACTGAGGATGACTACTACAAGACTTCTCGCTGCACTTCTAAACCTTGCTATAAAAAGACAAGCAATCAGAGAGACTCCATCCCCAACTACAGCAAGGAGTATGTGTCCCCTGCAATTGATGACAACTCTAACCGCACGACGCAGAAGAAGCCGATGAATGGCCGCAAGAGGGTCTCTTTTCCAATGCCCATTGCCCAATTCATGGGGGAGCAGGGGCCTCCTCAAATGGACGAGGTCCAGTTTATCCTGCCGAGAATTATCATTGCCTCTACTCCAACCTTTTTTTGTTGTGATCCTATGCTTTATGAATCTCGTCTAGGTATGATTGCTACCACTTTCCAGAAGCCCATTCCCTCTAATCTGTCCTCAGCTGCTGGCTCTAGGCTCTTGGAGATGCTAGAAGCTGCATCTGGCAAGGAGTGGACCTCACCGTCCAGAACTCCAATAGACATCCAACATGTAACGACTGAAGTGGAGGAGGACACAGAAATACCACACCCAAGTGACATAGTAGACACACATGTGTCGGCAAGAGAAATGGATGATAGCAACAACTTGCTGCAGGGCGATCACACGGTTGTTGATTCAGTGAGCGTTAGAGAGCTGAATTGGCATGGCCTTGCAGAGAAACCGGTAGACAGCTCGAGTGTTTTTGCTGTTTTTGATGAGGTGCAGGCGACCGTTCAAGACAATGGACTAGATGAAGAAGCCCTGAGGACAGAACCTGAGCATGCTGCTAGTGAATTGGATTTCACTGATGACCAGAACAGTAGACTGCAGAATGTAGCTATCAATGAGGTTCCTACCAATATTGATGAGTTTATTAAATCAATCACCAGGCCCGTACCAGTTCCTTTGATCCTGAGTGTACCTACTGAATTAGAACCAGAGCATCCACATCATGTTAGCTCACAAAATACTCCATCTGAACCAAAGTCACCGCAACAGAACGAGGGCATAGATCAACAGCAACAAGAACAGCTAGCTGAACACACACCATCTATTGTTCAGCCCGCTGCTACTCCTCAACGCCAGAGTATCAGGCTAGCCAACAAAGCAAAAGGCAGAGTTGGAAAAGGAAACGGAGCAATCCAATTGGCACAAGAGTTGCTTGTAAAAAAGCTTAAAGATCTGTCCCCACCACTGCAAAATCCTAGCACGGATCTGTTTGAGCAGTTTGCCCAGCACTTCGAGCGACCAATTACCAAGGCAAAAATGGAGGCAATCACAATCCTTGCCGAGCAGGGTCAGCCCAAGCGCAAGAAAAGGGTTCCGGGCTCCAAGGTGGCAATGGTCTGAAGCTTCCATATACCGCTTGATGAAGACGACACTTGACGATTGCCTCTTGCTCTCATGTTGATCTAGTCCATTTAAGAGTCCTTGTTCTCCTTAGTGGTGTCTGTTCATCTTGGTTAGTAGTCTTGTCGTTTGTGCCCTTCTTTTGTTTCAGTGTTTAGTCAAGCTTAGTGCTTCTTCCGGAGAAAGTTGTTATAGTGGTTATTTTTGGTTTGGGTGGGCCATTCTAGTGCTAGATTTAATTGTGCTTGGTGCAGCTGCTCTAGGAGTTCATAGTTTGTTTTTCTAGTTGTACCTTGGTCGTTGTGGAGGAGGCGTGGCTCACTCCTAGTTGTACACTCCTAGTTGTATGGTTTTTTGGGCCCGTTTTTCCTAAAAAAAAAATGGGCCAGTTTTTCTTTTTCTTCTCCTAATATATTTTGCGGCAAAGCTTTTGCCGTCCTTTCAAAAAAAATGACATGTTGTACGAATGGTCGTTGCATGCCCCATATATGCAACCCTAAGTGTCCATCGCTGGCATCCTAGCCATCGTTTAAGAGAGGGAAACACACCAGCTCTCACCACTACTAAGTTCGATGGAATTAGGGAAAATCATGGATAATTTTCAGCAAGCGTGAACTCTTTGTACTATAATAAAAATGGTTGTTGGAAGGGGGGCACAAATCAATACGCACCAAGAGCGGAGAATAGTGGAGACTAAAAATGTTCATCTCTCTCCTTCTAACAATTTGCATAGAGTAATCATGCTTACCTAGCCTAAAATATTACAAACCCACCCAACTCCCTCTAAAATATTGCAAACCCCTTTGAACTAACCACCCCCCCCCCCCTCCATTGCGAACTATTCGTGGAGGGGTCGACAGCATGTTAGTTTGCCTCGGATAGTCTGATCAGCTTGTCTACATTGTAGCTAATAATGCACATATATATTTTTTTGTCTACATTGTAGCTGATAATGCACATATATATTTTTTATCTACACTGTAGCTGATAATGCATATAAAAAGGTGGAAAAATATAGAACTAAACTTTGAATAGAAAAACATAAACTATTTAACATTTTTTCTATTCAAGAAAACCTGAAAATTTTAAAAATTTCACAACAATCACTTTAGCTCCAAATGAGGTTAGTCTAGTTAAATGTTTTAGAATATTCTCCACACATGCAAAGCATGTGTTGGATAACATTATTCATTGTTGTTTGTCCCGCCAAAGTTCAGCCTTGTTTAATTTAATATCATATTTTTTGCCCTTCAAGTGACACGAGACGAGGAGTCGAGGACAACTGCGATCCGGGCATCCGGCATGAGAACCAAAGAATGTTGTGAAGGTCTTTACATGGTCCACAAGGTATCCAATAAATAGGAGTTCAAGTAGCTACCCAATGGATAGTCCTAGGCCAATCCCTCAGACACATTCTTTTTAAAATTTAGATCGAGGATGAGAAATCAAAATGTATGCCTTTGCGGATCAGTTTCGAATTTTGCTGGTGCTCGTGATGGTGACTTCAACACATCTCCTCAGATTGCTTTACTTCCTTGGCATCGGTGTCGTAGTAGCTTCACTGCTACCGACCTACCGTGCCCAGACTCGCTTGTATGCATGATGGAACTCTTGGCACATTGGCCTTCCTTGCGACTATCACACCGCCGAGCACTGTCGCTGGATGAGCCTGCGTTTGCATACTGCTTTTGTGCATGGCTTAAATGGCTACCTGTCGTGCCGCCGACACCGACGTGACAAGAAAGAGAAGAAAACAAGTGGCAAGCTGGCAGTGGCATGGCTTCCTGGGCTTGTATGTATCCACAGAACTGTGGTCTGGCCCAGCAGGGCTAGCATGTATCCGGCCGAACCAGGCTAAGAAACAGGTCAGCCCGTACTAGAGATCAGCGATTATGGTGGTGAGTAGCATACAACTTGTTCTCTTTCGGATCAACAAATGAGCAGTTTGTACTTCATCAAAATTTTACAGTAGATTCTCTTTCTGATCGACAATCCGCTCATGCTCTTTACCACGTACTAAGAATATGTGAGGCACATACAACACTGTAGGCAACAATACTCTTTCTTGATACTCCTACCACGAGTTCCTCTATACATTTCCAATCGGTGAATGCATACAGCCTCTGTCCTGATATATATAGATACATATATATATCGAACTAAATACAGAAAGAATTAGAAAAGGAGGGGCAAATACAAATGGAAGATGAAGCAAGCACGGGTGGAAACACTGCAACCCGTTATCGTTTCACATAAAGCTACAACCAAAGAAGAAAAGAATAGCAGTAGAGACTAAAATAGAAAGATGGTTTCCTTTTCCAGAGTTCATGGTGGCGTCGATCTGAACACTGATTCTCTAGGCTGCAAACCTCTGCATCTTAAGCAGTGGTCGGTGGGGAAGAGAAGATGAGGCTCATCAGGAGTCCGACCAGAACACCTATTAGGCCAGCAAACGCAGCAAACGTCAAGGAGAAACCAGTGTCCCCTTTGCGGCTCCGACGCCTCCGGAGCACATCCTGAAACAACATAGTCGTTCTGCTAAGTTAAACATTCAAAATAACAAAGCAATAGAGTGCATGTTGCGCCATAATTGCCAAGTGGATATTCTATATTCAAAGAAATACATGTAAAGCACTGCACACCCTTCCCAGACTTTAACAAGTTTATCAAACAAAATAGTCAGGGTAACCACATTGACTGTCATTAGCTATGCCCACAAGAAGTTCCTCATTTTGAAGTGGAAAGTAATGAAAATGTGGTGTACTTGGCAGATGGCACCTATTCTGGCCCCTTTCAGGTTATTCATTATTAAATGAGCATAAAAACTGGAAAAACACCCTAAGTAATTCCTAGAATCTGTCAGCAGCTTAATTTAAACTAAGGTCCAAACTTATGTCGTCAGTGCCTTGGATACGTTCTTCTCAAATTCCAGCTCATCCTTTATTTTTGCTCTTTTTCCAGTAAGTTTGAGTATAAAATAGTCAGACTTCGCTTCTTGCAGAAAACATTTACTTTATACTTTTATTAGCACACATGCACAGAAAAATAACAATCTGAAGACAGAAATGCAAGTGCTCTGTATTCTGCATTTGGAGATAATTTCTATCTTGAAAGTTGAAACTAGATCTGAAGACAGAAATGTAAATGTCCTATATCTTATATTTGTGAATTCAAAATACCATGAACTAACCAATTCTTTTGCATTTTGCTCAAAGGTCATACCTCCTTCAACACAGCAAATTATTTTGTTTCATAGTGAATTTTTCATTAAATGCAAAAGCCAAAGTTTAAATTGCTCAAAAAAAAAAGAAGGGACAGAGTCCAAATGCAAATATTATCAAGTAAAATATGGGAACAGAATGAAGCTTAAGAAGTTTCATAAACTGTACCAATTCACGTTGCATTTGCTGATTTTGCTGAAGCATGTTATCTCTTTCGTCCTTCAGGCGCTGAATTGTCTGGATCTGAATAAGATAAAAGAAGCAACCAAGAAACTATAACAAAGGTGTCCAAAAGGATGTTTTGTCATTCATAAAGTACATGATTCATATTACAGTAAGAATATTCATGAGCATTCATTTTGTATGATCCAAGGTTTAACCTAATTTTCCGTTGGAACTTGGAATGTGTTGAGAAGGTTAAAAAGTGCTACTCTGGTCAAAATGGTCAATGCTTTTTTATCGAACACGAAATGGGTAATACCAAGAAAAATGGGTCTAAATTCTAGTCCGTTGCATAGTTAACAAGTAGTTAAAGCAACATGTCCATGGACTTCTCTGCATCCCTCCCTCCCTCCCTCAATTATGACCACTCAATTATGGGTACCTTTCCCATGATCAACTTTATGTTTATGATCTTTCAACTGTCATATCATGTTGCTTCAACATCTTCCTAATTCTCGGACTTGCCATTTCATATAATCAGTGCTAGCATGGCACCCACCCCAATATGGCTGTGCAAGAATGATGCATTTAACAGACTAAGGCAAAAGGAAATTTGTGTGGTGTGTCTGTAGAATATTAGCAATTTTTTCACTGCAGAGTAATGTGTAAACAAACATACAGTTCCTGTGCTACACAATGTTACAGAGTCAATGATAGAAGGTTTCAAGCATGCCATATTTAGCTTGGACGAACCATCCCTCCTCTGGATTTATCAGAGGAAAATATTGACCAACATGTATCTTCAGTCAAGTTTCAAAGCAAGAATGGGATGTATTTTTGGGATAAGTGTATTACCTCTTCAATGCTTGCGTTCTTCAGCATCTGAAAAGTAAAGGTGTAAACATGTGATCCACAGTAGGAGGTTTTACTGAATGTTTATAGGTTCATAAATTTCATACATATTACAATAGAACAGCCATTATATTACCGTCAGATCATCAGACGCTGCTTTGAAGCTCCTGCTTCCTAAAGATGAAACACTAGAGTCGTCTGAGCCTCCACTAGGTAATGTGTAAACAACCTTGAGCTTCATTTCCTCGATTACCTTATCAGCTTCCTTGTTGAACTGCACACATACAATGCAACAAGATGGCATATGGCTATGGATATCATTTCGCTAGTGATAATGCAACGCTGAACCTTACAGATTAGTAATTTTGCAATATCTTCTCACCGTGTCAGGGGGGATCTCATCCATGTCGGTGCTGGCAGCCACCTTCGTGCTCTGAATCAAGAACTTATCCTTGCATTGCATATCTGGTGGGTACTCTTTCTGTGCCTGGAGGGTAACTATACCCCCAAATAGGAAGGCAGGTACACACACAACAATTACACTATCAAAAACAAAACGGCGAATCCTAAACACTACACAGAACAATGGAGAAGCAAGTGCTTACTCGTTATTGTGCAAGAATCCCATGGCTGGACGATGCTCGCGTTCGGCCGCACAAAATACTTCCTCGGCGATGTCGTCTTGACCTGAAGAAAAAAATGGAGAAACATGGTTCAATTTTCACCAGATAAAACTCGGAAATTCTGAGGTGAACATCACCAAATAGGAAAGACATAGACCTTGAATGCGACATGGTGCTCGCTGTTGTTCACCACCTTGAGATTGCAATAGCACGCCTTGTCCAGCTCAACTGCGCACAAGAATTTAACGAGGAGGAAAACCGCGGAAGTTTAACCAATCGCGAATCGCAATGTGAATAAAAAATCTCCAGAATTCCGCAGAACTTACACAAGAAGGTGAGCTCCTCGGGGTAAACCGAGATCAGCGTTCCGCCGCCACCCATTGCAACCACCTGATCGAACACACAGAAAAGAAGCCATAGGATGAATAAATTGGCGCATTAAAAAGCGGGAAAAGATAACTTTCTGTTAGTTTGGAGCGGAACCCAAACCTTTCTCTCCAAGAACTGAGTGCAAGCGAAATAAACTAAAAAAAGGCAGCGATTCGGAGGAGAAATGGGGAGGGCCGGAGGGGAGGAAGCCAGGGGCGGAGCAAAGAGAGAAGCCAATGGGTTTGCTTTGCTTTTCTTGGCTCCCCGGCGACATTGACGGGGCAGCACTCACTTCTTGGGCCCGTGGCACTGTGGCAGTTCTCTTTCTTTTTTATTTTTTTTAGTGAACAGCATTGTTCTTTTTTCTTCTTTATTGGTGGTTGGTGATTTACATTATTTTATTCAGGGTGCTGTTTCCAGGACTGGAAAGGCATGGCTTTGGCAGTTCTTATTTTTTTTTAACTTTCAATTTTAACAGCAGATTATTTACTGGCTTAAAACACATTTGCAATACCATGACGAAGACAATCTATAAACAAGTATATTTGTGGACTAGTACAATTAATAAATCATCACTAGAACTCGTAAGTTCTAAGAAAAATAGTGAGGTCGTGCTGTTGTCGCGGTACTTGCAGTGCCACAAATATTTTGCATTTATTCACATAAATCCCCATACAGTACAAAACGGGAAGTACCAAAGAAATGGATCTGAAGAATATTCTTGTCTGATTGAAGTATTAAACAAACATTAGCAGTTTTGCTCTGTATTTTCCTCGGCAAACCGATGGGGCATACGTGACCTGTACTCTACTTGTGGTAGGAACTCATTCAATTTTTAATGGATACCAGATGAGGTTCTCAATCATTCTCCCCATTATCAGGCAGGAACAATCTACTCACGAAGAATATTGTCCCGTGTAGGTCCCAGTTGTTGCTTTAAAGAAAATGAGCTAAACTTAAACTGAAATTTTGGTGCATCAAGTAGTAGTATACTAGAATTCAAGATAGAATGGAGAAAACGATTGATCCTTCTGTACGAAAGCACGGCATGCAACTTCCACAGCAACAACGACAGGAGCTAACCATTCACAAAACCGATGTTATTTGATATGGAGAGGAGTCTTTTATATAATCTTGGTGGTGATGAAAGTTATTGAAGGTTCGACAAATCAGTCCTGTCCAAGGTTCCGAATAGCGGGCTATAGCAGCGCTATAGCGCCGCTATAGCATTTTTGGGGACTCACCGCTACGCAATTGCATATCAGACCGCTATCGCCGCTAAGGCCGCAATAGCGCGACTTAGCGCCGCTAAATGCCTTAGCATGACATAGCATTTAGCCCGCGAAACATAGCTCGGCCCAATTTTAAAGTAGTGACCATTTTCACAGCTTGTTTTGGGCAAAATCTAACCCATCGGGGCATAATATATAAATCCGCTGGCTTCTAATTTCTGAACCGTAGTACCCCAATCCTATTGACAAAACAACCGGTGGTCTTGTGGACATGATTTGTCATTTTTGTTGTGCCTTGGAATGCCAGATGAAATATGCATTTATTATCTGTGAAAATACCTGCTCAAATTTCATGTTTTTTGTCTATATATGGCATATTTTTGTGCGCCGCTATTTGCTTAGCTGCCGCTATAGCGGCGCTAAAGCTAGCTTAGCGATTTTGGCAGGTCTCCGCTAAACTCCATAGCCCGCTATTTAAAACATTGGTCCTGTCCAGCACTCCATCCCCAATTTATTAGGACCCGTCATGTCAACTACTAATCCATAAAAATGCAGACCTCTCTCTCATAACAGGTTTCCTTTTTAAGATAGCAAAATATGTGTACACATGAACCATCAGTTATACATGTACTAGAGAACCCGTGACCCTCATAACAGGATGAGATTAAATTCATAATAAGATGGTCCTAGTACGAATTTTGTACACTGAGGACAAAAGAAACAATGCACTGCACGCCCAAATATGCTATAAAGCTGTAGATATTACACATTTGATATCCAGGGAGTACAGTGAAATGCACTGATTTGGACAGAAGAGAAATTGTTTACTAAGAGAAATCAAAATGGAGGGAGAAGCTGTTCTGTCGTCATATCTGATTTTATTTGAAGGTTGAAAAGCGGGGAAGCTTGTGTTTCAGGTAGTACAACTTTGCTCGCCTCACTTTCTTGTGCCTGATTACTGTGATCTCCTTAATCCTGGGTGAATACCTGCAGTGAAATATGTTGGTGAAGTTTTTTTTTTTAAAAAAAAACTTGTTGCAAGAATTCTGAACATAACAGTTTGAAGTTTCAAGCATTTAGAATGTGAGCACCAGAAGTTATCTAATTGAATTGATAATTGTTACTGAAAATAGAATTGCAGTTAACCACATCACTAGAAGCAGCCCAACACAAACTGAGACTTATCACAAATAAAGTCTTCTACATTTGCTGAACATTAGCAAATAGCACATAGCAGATGACCAAGTCCATTTACACGCACATAAGGGGGTAAATGACAGATGGCCAAGTTGCCAAAAAGTTAGGGAATGAAAGCAATAGGTTATAATGCTTGATCTCAAGTTTACATAGGTGTGACAAAACGGAAGTGTCAGTGTAAAACGGGAGTATGGGATCATTTTCGTTATGGCAGTGGTCACCGTGAATATTTGAATGCTCCAGATCCTATTTGATAGCTCTTCAGTTTTGCTGAGAAGATTATAATTCAAGAAGAACCAGAAAGCATCTACTGAACTTGCAAAGAAAGGGAAAGCAAGAGGATAAACAAACATTCAAGTTACGGCATCTAACTGGTTTTGTAAATCTTCTGGTATAAAATCCTAAACTGTAGTAATAATGTATATTGAGATAGAATTCATAACACTGTATAAACATTTGAAAAGAAAATTTCAAGCTCCACTATGAACTGTAAGTATAGCAAACTGACTGATTATAAGCAGCTTATACAAAGGTATACTAAGCATCCCAAATTTCCATATATCAGTAAGCCGGTAGTCTCACAGCTATTTTAACATACAGAATGGCATATTTGTATTATTTATTTCCTGTAGTAAAAAAGCACTACCAACATAAAAACTTTTCAATGCTGACATTTAGCAATTAGCAGTAGTCAGTGTGTCACTGTGCAACATTAAGCAAATTATCTGCACAGCGCAGAAAAAGAACATAAACCAACTTACACTGGGAAGGTAATCTCAACTCCTACACCAGCAATGATCCTTCTGACACGGATTGTTGTGTGAACACCAGCTTTGTGCTTTGCGATGATTATACCCTTAAAGAGTGACAACCTCCTCTTGTTGGGCCGTTGCTGCACCAAGAAGTGCTTCAGATACCAATAATCATCCAATGAGGAATAGCCGAATCAACACATTCAGGACAGTGGAAATTTTTACCATCCTAAGCTCAATGATGTCGCCAGGCCTCAGATCTGGTACAGTCTTCACCTTCTCAGACTCCTCAATGAACTGCTTGTTCAGAATCTACAACATCAAACAATTCAAGGAAATAGTCCATAACATGTCAAACTTTACGAGATCATAATGGACTGTACAAACACAATGAATGAACATCCAGTGATTTTTCACAAACAGTCAAAGCACCAAATTTATACCCCGACATGTGCCTGTGTTAATGAAACCGTGCAAGAATGACAAAGAATTAAAGCTCATAAAAGATATTAGACTTATTGATGTCTTATCTGCATTGCCAAGTCGTTCGGGACTACATATTGTTGAGAGTTTGCATAAACAGTGACAAAACCATTTCTCCACTTCGCCCATTACCAACTCCAACGCTTCCCTACTTTAGAGACTATGCTAGTATGCCGCCAGGAACTGAACAAACAGGTCCTAAATCGCCATAGAGAACTAGAATACTGAGCCCTATGCAAAGGGATGCTACCCCTCGATGACCTCTATTAGCCTAGACCCTTGGGTTGAACACTTGAACTGGTTGGTGTGTGCAACTTTAATACTCACAATCTTACTCTTCTACAGTAATTTGCAGCCTACATTTTCACATTATAAATACTCCAGTGCCGGAAGCTACGAAATGTTAGTAGAAGTCCGCGTCCTGTCTAGGAGTGCTCACCCCGATGATTTCGCCAAACTTAATCTTCGGCTTTCTCGGCGGTTCCTCTACCTCCTCTTCCTCGGCCTCCGCCACGGCGACAGCCCCCTCGGCCTCCCCCTCCTCGGCGTCAGCTGAGGCAGCGACAGGCTCGGCCTCAGCCTCAGGATCCGTCGCGGGCTCCGGTTCCCCGGCTTCGGCGCTGGCGTCGGCGCGGGCGACGAGGTGGGTGGTCCGGCGAGGGGAAGCGCACAGGGAGAGCCGGCGGAACGAGGAGGCCACGGCAACGACCTGCGGCGGCGGCGAGCGGTGGGAGAGGAAGGCGTGGGGAAGCACAACGCCGGAGACGGCGGCGGTGGCGGAGGCTGCAGCCATTGGAAGGTGAGTTAGGCCAACGTGTCAGCGGCGGAGCATGGGACGGAGGAAAAGCGTCGCCGCGGCGCCAGGCGGGGGAATGGGGGAAGAAACGCTATCCGCCTATCTCTTTGTGGGAGGGGCTGCGACGCTGCACGCGGGCCCCAGCCTCTGCTCTCTATCCAGGAGTCCGAGCGCCGTTGGTTCAGGTTAGTGGGCCAAACGCATGGCGACCCAAATTCAATCCTAGGAAATGTTGGTAACTCTACGAATGACAAGTATAATGGATATTACCAAACAAACTGCAATACCATCAAGATTTCACCACTTTTACTTAACACAAAACTATTTTTCCATATTTACTTTTGTTCACTGTTTCTCTTATTCTTCTTGCTCGTTCCAATGCGCTCATTGTCCTCTTCAAGCTCAGTGCCTCTATGAGTCATCATCTATCATTTTCAAATAATAACCAGATTCTCTGTATGATATTGCTATTGTCGAGACTCAAAACGAGGAATGTCATTGGTGTGGTAATACGAACTCAATGGACTATGGGAGAAAACAAACACAAACTGTACACGAGAAGCAAAATGAACAAACAAAGGCGTACAAATGAGAGGCAAACGGAAGATTCTATCTGCCAATTGGTAGCTAGATATGATGCATGACTTTCATTTCACCATGGCACATCTACGCCTCCTTGTCTTTGTCTTCTTCTGTCGTCCTTCACCTTTGTCACGCTCGCCTATCCACCATTCACCTCCACCATTCGCCCCTTTCTTCCTAACCTGGCGCTGGCGGCCATCCTACCCTATCTGGCCGGTGACTCTCCTGTGTTGTCTCGACTCTGCTGCCGGATGTGCCGCCGCCGCCAACTTTCTTCTCTAAGGCCGGTGGCGATTGGACGGCCTGGAACCTAAAAACACTGACTAACGCTGGCGACCTTGCCACCACTCTAGCCAATGGTGACCTTGTTGCCGGCTATTTGCTCCACCTTCCCACCGCACCTCCAGACTCCACTTCTTGGTGGCGCGGGGAGCCAGTAGCGTTGTGAGGAAGAGGAGAAAGAGAAGATGAAGAGAAGGGGGCTACACGGTACTTCTCATGTTCCAAATTGTTGATCGTTTTGACTTTCTAAGGTTTATTATTTTTGCAATGCATCTAAGTATACATAATTTTTAGATACATGCCAAAAGTAATTAATTTTAAAAAATAAAAATGACATCTAATTTGAAACAAAAGTAATTAACGTTAAAAAGTAAAAACAACTTCTAATTTAAATCGGAGGGATTGGAAGATTAGCACCGGAAGTCTGGAACTCGAAGCCGTGGAAGTCAAATAACGTACGGAGTATTTGCGAAGCCAGATAGGAATTCTAGAGGCAATCAGCATTTGCCTCATCATCGAAGAAAACTGACATAAAATTTGTTCAGTAGACACCAAACAATGAGTCAAGACCACATAACCAACTCGGGCGCGTGTCCTGCGTCTAGACCCGTCTCCCCGCCACGTCATCCTCTTCCTTCCCCTCCGTTCCGCCCTTCCCCTTGGGCCTCGGCCCCACCGGCCACCGCCCCTCCGGGCCGCTCCTTCCCTCGCGACCTCCAACCGCACCGCCGATGACGAACCCGCCGGCGCCGGCGATGCATTCTCCAGAGCGGCCGCGCCTCTCCGACGGGCCGCTCGGCCTCCGCGCCCTCCCCGCCCTCCCATACAACGCCCACCGCGCCCTGGTCCTGGGGCTCACCTTCCTCGCCTACGCGCTCTACCACGCCTCCCGCAAGCCGCCCAGCATCGTCAAGCGCGAGCTCGCGCGGGCGTGGCCGCCCTTCGCGGACCCGGCGCTCCTGGGAGCCACCGACGTCGCGTTCCTCACCTCCTACTCCGTCGGCATGTTCGTCGCGGGCCACCTCGGCGACCGCCTCGACCTCCGCCGCTTCCTCGCGTTCGGCATGATCGCCAGCGGCGCCGCCGTTGCGCTCTTCGGCGCCGGGTACTTCCTCGGCCTGCACTCGCTCGCGTTCTACGTCGTCGCCCAGGTGATCGCCGGCCTGCTCCAGTCCACCGGATGGCCCTCCGTCGTCGCCATCGTGGGCAACTGGTTCTGCGGCCGGAGGCGCGGCCTCATCATGGGGATATGGAATGCGCACACCTCGATCGGGAACATCACCGGATCGCTCGTCGCCGCCGCTATGCTCGGATACGGGTGGGGATGGTCATTCGTGGTCCCGGGTGGGCTCATTGCGCTCGGTGGCGTTCTTGTGTTTTTCTTCCTCGCGCCGTATCCCCAGTGCGTTGGTTTCGGTCCGTCGCCGATCGAACCGGTCACAGAGGAGAGCACAGACGGGGAGGACAGCAGCAGCAGCAGCAGCAGCAGCAGCGTCACGGGTGGCGCTGGGAAGGACAGGCGGGATGCCGTGGGGATTTTGAAGGCCCTCGCCATTCCCGGCGTGGTCATCTTTGCGCTCTGCCTCTTCTTCGCCAAGCTGGTTGCCTACACGTTCCTGTACTGGCTCCCCTTCTACTTGAGCCAGACTGGTATGCCTGATAACCTTTTTTCCCATGAGTTCGTTCCGAATTGACTGGGATTAGTCACAGATAGGGATGAAAACGGACGGAAACGGGCGGGAAAACCCCTCTCCTATTTCCGTTGCCATATTTTTTTTTACCAGAAACGGGATCGGGATCGAGATATACGGAAACGGGATCGGGATATACGGGTTCACGGAAACGAACAAATATGGGCGGAAATATGTCGGAAACGGACAGAAGTCGGGATTTAAATCGGGATCAAACGTTTTAGTGTTTCATTATAGTGTGACGACACTTTACACACACAATTAAATATACGATAAACAAGTACCAGTATTTAACAAAACAAGGCTAGCACTATCAGTTTATAACAACACAAGTAAGTTTATTATCACGGACTCACACAGTGGCTTGCGGCGAATCCTACTATGGCCGGGGATCTAAGCTATTGGTCCATCCTGGTTAATATTAATACGGGACAAATACGGGTCCATCTCGGTTAAAAACGGGATCCCGCAAATATGGGCGGGATACACCCTCACCCATATCCCGTCCCGTTCCGTCTACCCTATCCCATTTCCCGTCCCGTTTCCGTATTTTTCCGTCCCGTTTCCGTAGAGCTGGAAATATGGATCAAATATAGAAATATGGGCGGACAGAAATGGGATTTTTTCCGTCCGTTTGCAACCCTAGTCACAGAGTTACACATTATCATGTTAGATTGGCGTGAATTGTTAACTTCCTGCTCTGCATTTGGTTTGATTAATATTGTTCTTTTTATGAAAGTTGTCCCTGTAATCAAATACTGATTGTGGAGATGAGGATTTAGCATGTTATTGTAGTGATTCTTATCGAATTATGCTGTAACAGTGGCATTACCCTTCACAACATAGCAGGTGTGCAAGATATACCAAATAAAAAGCAAAATGTGGTAGCAATTTATCAGTTAACCAGTTTAACCTTGCCCTGTTGTTCTGATTATCTGATTACAGCTTATTCTTTCCATGTCAAACACAAAAAAATCTGTGCTCTGCATATTGCCTAGTAGTGTCTCTAGATGGCTTGCCTCTTGTCAGATTTTTCTTGGCATTACTGATCGTATGCAGGATTTCTGCACTTTATTAGCTATTTCATCTTGTCATGATTTGAGTAATTCTTTCAATGTGGATTGTAAATGTAAAATAACGCTACCTTAAATCTTATTATTCCAGCTATTGGGGGCGAGTATATGTCAGCTGCATCTGCTGGATATCTATCAGTTCTGTTTGATGTAGGTGGAATAGTTGGTGGAATTCTTGCTGGCTTCATATCTGATCAGCTCAATGCTAGAGCCACAACTGCCGCAGTCTTCATGTACTTGGCGATTCCATCTCTTTTCCTCTTTCATGCATATGGCAGTATTTCAAAAGCGACAAACATTGGCTTGATGATGATCACTGGCCTCTTTGTTAATGGACCCTATGCTCTGATAACAACTGCAGTTTCTGCTGATCTTGGCACCCACAAGTCTCTGAAAGGAGATTCTCGTGCACTGGCCACGGTAACTGCAATTATAGATGGGACAGGATCTCTTGGTGCTGCATTAGGTCCATTTCTTACTGGATTTATTTCGAGAAGGGGATGGGATTCAGTGTTTGTAATGCTTGCACTTTGTGCATTTATCGCTGCTGTTTTGTTGTCAAGTCATGTCAAAATAGAAATTCCTCAGATCATCCAGAAGTGGAGAAATCGCTCAGCTAGCATGCGGGATGGAAATGCAGGTAAAGGCACTACCATTGCATATCTCTCCGTTTTAGAGACACCAAATGCTTAGTTTCTCGATATATTTTGCTGATATTCTCCTATCTCTGTCTTCTAGATTCTGATGTTCAGCCACTTTTAGTGGAGGAAAGTTGATGACAAGGCAGCTTTCGGTGCTGGTATAGTGTGAAGCAGTTTTGTAGTGTTATGTAAGTGAAGAATGTGATGTTTCTAGAGAGAAGCCGAATCAGACCCCAGATAAGGAAAGATTACAGTCTCCGGTACTTACGATCCGAGACAAAGATACGATTGGGATAGCATCGGTCTGGTTTTGGTCAAATGATGGTCCATATACAGTAGAATTTTTGGATGCATCAATCTGTTGTAACTTGTAAGAGTACCTGTATTTTTGCATATCGAATTGCAATTCAGGCCAGGGTCTAGATGAACATATATAGGTGACTTGACAGTCTGAAAAACAGGTGGAAGCTATGTGCACGATGTCAATGATGTTTGTTTTTTAAACAGAAGTACTGAACCTGTGGCGAGGGGATGGGGATTGGATTGGTGACTTACCTGAATCCCGGGCGAGCGTTTTGTGGTACGATTTTATATTCGCTTGTAGTGTTGTGTGTCTTCTTATTTTGGCGCGACTGAAGTGTTGCGTGTCTGAACGGCCATGCTTCTTTTATACTGTGACCTGTGCAGCTGTGCTGTCGTTTGCAGAACTACTTGAGAAGTTGATTCTGGAATGCATGCATGAGAATTGAGATCTGATCTTTATGCTTAGGGCCTGTTTAGTTCGGTGAGAAAGTTTGCGAAATTTACTGTAGCAATTTTAAATCGAAGATTAGGAGAACTAAACATGATCTAATTATAAAACTAAATACACGGATGGACGGGAAATCGCGAGACGAATCTATTAAGCCTAATTAATCCGTCATTAGAGATTGTTTACTGTAGCACGACGTTGTCTAATCATGGCTAAATTAGGCTCATTAGATTCGTCTCGCAAAGTTACCCGGGGTTATGGAATGTGTTTTATCATTAATCCACGTTTAATACCCTTAATTAGTGTCCTAGCATTTGATGTGACAAGTTTGCAAACTAAACAGGGCTTTAGTGTTGTATCTAGGGCTGGATAACGAGCCAGCTCGGGTCGTTTCAGCTCGTTAAAATAACGAGCTAGCTCAGCTCGGCTCGTTATCCTAACGAGCTGGAAAGGCAGCTCGGCTCGGCTCGGCTCGTTAGCTCACTCGAGTCAGCTCGTTTAGTTCGCGAGCTGAACATGTAATACAAATATTGACAAATAAATAATCACTGGTGTCCACAATTTCACATAAATGACATAAACACAAGTACACAAATCATTCACATGGTACTATAAAGGTCTAACATGCAAGTATGCAAATAAACACAAGTACACAACTATCACATGAGCAGGCTTGCAACTCGTTGAGTTACAATGTTGCAGCTCGTTTGGCTCGCGAGCCAGCTCGCGAGCAGCTCGAACTCGCTCGTTATACTAACGAGCTGAGATGGTTGTTCGAGCTGGCTCGTTAATAAATCGAGCCGAGCCGAACCGAGTTCGTCACGAGCCGAGTGAGCTAACGAGTCACGAGCTTTTCATCCGGCGCTAGTTGTATCGCTGCACGTGGCTTTTAGCGTTGTGGCCATGCCCATCGTAGTTCGGTAGTTGAGCAGAGCGACACCCTGCGATACTTCCGTGTTGAAACTATCTCGGGCTCCCCTTCAATGCGTTTGAGCGCGCCGGCCTTGAGAGCTCACGCCGAGTGAGCCCACTGCAAGAATATCTCGTTAAATTTGTCCAGCCCATCAGCAGTCATGCTTATGTATATGGGCCGCTTGCGTTCCCAACGTAGGGAGCAGCACCGCGCTCTCGGTCTCGGCATGAGCATGACTTTCCACCTCGATCTGCAGTTGTGGACCAAGCAAGCGGCCAACCCGCATTGCACTAAGCGTGATCCCATCTGTGATACGCGCAAGCTGCATGATTCACAAAATAAATCGTGGCACTTGCTCTGCACACGTTTTGGTTATTTGAATGTGTATAAATATCGGTGCTGCTTTCGACGAGAGTACTCCGAACTTTCAGTACTCACATATAACAAATGAATCCAGATCCGTGTGCCGATATTCCTGAGATATTAGATGAAACTGCTAAAAGTATAGATAGACTCCAAGTTGGCATCCACGATCGAACGGTAGATGCCACAGAATTCGATAGATTGAGCTGACCTTTTTTCTCCATCGGATCACATGGTTGTCATTCGATTTAATTGTGGTAAGTTGTCCGTGTTTACTGCACTGCAAAACTTACATTAGTTCCAGACTTGTGAATTGGTTCAGAAATTCTCGTTGCTCTAAAAGCACTCGGCGCGCCTATTAGTCTAAAAAGGAGCATGCAGGAGTGAATTAGGCAACTTAAAATCTTATCCTAGTTTCTTCCACTAATTACATAAATAGAAACTAAAACATGCTATCTATATGTACAACTATGGTTTTACTGTATGTTTGCACCAACCCACAAAGAGTTTTGCGACCAAGAGCCAATCCTATTGAGATACAACTCTACGAAAATAAAGGCACACAAGTTGCAAGCATGTAATACGAAAATGTAAAGAAGTGGATTAAGGCATACAAACTCGGCATGAGGATTTTTCTCGTGGTATCGGTAGGCACTAAGCCATCTATAGTCTACGTTGGAGCTCCACAAAGAATGCGCTCTCGGTCACTAAGTCTTGCTTTCCGGTCAAGGCCTTGAACTTGCCACAAACACTCCTCAAGATGGATGTCCACCTAGCCACTCAGGCAAGGCTCACATCAACCTACTCTTCAGGAAATCTTGATGCCATCTCCACTACGAAAATTCTCCACAAAGGAGGGGTCTTCTCTCCCCCAACCCCGCATAAGGTCGACGACTCCGCTCCACACCAAGCCGGAGAGTCGAGGATTTCCGACGATTCACCAAGACTCCAAAGGGCCGGCGCACAATGGTGGTTCACTCTAAGAACCAAGAATAAGGTAGTTAGACCTTGAAATCTTTCTACCTAGGCCTATTCTAGCACTAACGACTCAATAGGGATGTGCTAATCGACTTTGGATGATCAATTATACACTTGGCTTGGATGTCTTGTCAATGTGTATGAACTTTTCCTAGACTCCATCACTTTGAAATGGTTGAGTAGGGAGATGGTATAAATAGGCCCAGGCATTGCACTAGCCGCACATAAACTATGAATGCCACTCCTTCCACCGTGGCCACCAAGCCATCGCTGAAAGATCCGATGTATCCTTTTTCCAATGGTCGAAATCCACTTTTGAAATTTGTCCTCACCCCAAACTCCACCATGTAACACCTCAACAAGTGGCTTGTACCATCCCCTACTTTCTTCAAGCTAACATGCCTACTACACAGAAGCAGCGGCGTAAACTCCATCGTTCATACCTTTACTAACAGCGGAACAATCGTCGTGTAGAAAAATCTTTGACTTCCCACTGTAGCTTTATTCGTTGCCATCTCGCAGTTTCTCACATCATCGAGATCGCTTGGTGTAGATCCATACTACTCTTCATACTTTGTTATTTGCATTGTCATATGGAATTCTTATTTTGGTATGGTTCGCTTCATACCATCTTCATAGCAGATGTATGATAGCCTGTCATGCAAGAAGGGCACATCCCTAAGCAGATGCTAGCATGGGTGAGGATGAATAGATTGGTTGGCACTACATAGATGACTGGCAACCTAATCGGCAAGCAATCAGAGGTGGAATGACGTTGATCTGCAAAAAAATTAACTCGGATTGTCGCAGAGTCACCTGCTTGTGAGATGGCCAGGATAGGTTGCTGATGGCATTGCCCTTGCAAGGAACGCATTCACATTTAGGCATAGAACAAAAAGCCGGGCCGGAGATCGAACCGGTCAGGTTACTGGTTCAATGGTTCACCGGTCCAACCAGTGGTTCATTGGTCGAACCAGTGGTTTAATAATTAGCAATATAATATTAATTTTTTATAACTTGTATGAAAAATATGCATCTTTCGCAATAATTTATACGTAAACACATCAACTATGACATAATAGATGGAAGAACATAGCAATATCGCAATAATTTATGGTCCTAAGTTTCAATTAACACCTAAAAATCAAACTAATGACTGGTTCACTGGTTCATTGGTTCACTGGTTCAATACAAAAACCGGCCGGTTCAACCGGTTCACACCGGTTCAATTGCATAACTGGTCTTTTGCTTGAACCGAACCAGTCAGGTCACCGGTTCATGGTTTTTCCGGTCCAACCGGTGAACCGGTTCGGTTTTTTGTTCTATGCATTTAGGTATGCTAGGAGGGCACAACACAGTGGGTATGCACCAAAGATTTCAATCAAGCATCAATGAAGACAAGTGAAAAAGAAAAGCAAACACGGAAAGAAAAGAAAAAGAAAAGTAAGGAATGAAAATAAAAGCAAATGATCATGGCACACAGACACATGGACAATCACGACAATTCTAGCCTCATGCATGTAGATACAACATGCATAATGGACGATCACCTCAATAAGCAGCCAATAGACTCCCATATGATTAGAATACGAATGTCGGGGATAGACCTCCGGGGGTACCCAGAAGGCAGATTGGCCCAACCAGCAAGGGGCGGCCCAATCCGAGTGCTATCAGGCCGGCTTGTTAGGCTGGAGGGCCCACTACTCGGGAGGCCCACCAGTCGGACAAGCCGGGACGGGTACAACGGCGCGCGGGACAAGGAAGCAGACGGCGTATCATGCAAGAAGATCGGAGATCAAGATAAACTAGCCGAAATTCTAGGGAAAGATATCTGTAATCGTTATAGGATCAGATCCTTGTATTTCGGGTAGGTTATGATCTCTAGCCGACTTGTAACTCAAGGCAACCGGACTATATAAGGTGCCTTGGGACCCCCCTCCAGAACACGATCAACAACCACAACATCCAATCATTCAACCTAGGACAGAACCCAACTACGGAGATCCTTCAGAAACTTCATACACAGCAATCCATACACCCAACACAGGACGTAGGGTATTACATCATCATCTTGACGGCCCGAATCTGTTCAATCTCTGCATCTTGTGTTACCATCGTCTTGTGATCCTCGATCTGTCCCTCACAAATCAACCACGTAGGCTACCCTGTGTGGACTGCCGGGTCCATAAATCCGACAGTTGGCGCGTCAGGTAGGGGCTGATCGACGAGATCAATCTACAAGCTCGATGGCAGTTTTTTTTGATCCAGCACCATGCGGCGTCTGCGGTCGTCCACGGCCATCCCGACGAGTCGCGACGCAAACAACCACCCTTCCCACCGGATAAAGATTCACCTGGCGGCAACAGGGAAGAACCTTTTTGTTTATTTTACTTATTATCCACATAACAACAGTGGTTAATTAGATTGGATCTAATCTTCAACAGGGAAGCCTTGTTGTTTTCCTTTACCGCTTACGCTAATTGGTCACTTTCCTTTTCTCAAGAGAATTAACAATTACTTTACTTGTATATGTCTTCTTGATATATGTGAGGATTATACCATATGGCGGACTCGACAGCATCCAGAAAGGAAGGCGTCAGGTTCTCGTACCTCTACGCCCACGAATACAAGATGGAACGTGAAGCTACGTTGGCACGGCCTGCACTAATGATCGTCCACGACATCAGCCTACTGGCGAAAGCATCGACTACTTGGCTCGGCAACCTGTCGAGGGCGAGGCCGACTGTGTATGATCGTCGACATACACGCCTCAACGACTCGGCCACAACTACGACGACACTGTGTTTCTCCGACTTAATTACGAATCAAGCTAAGTATTATTTTTGATTAAATATTTTACGGCTTCCGTATATTTTCGCGCGCCTCGGCTCTTTTATGTCTTTATGACTTTCGCCGACTATCCTGGTCACGCTCCGACTGCATATACAACCTGGTCTGTCCAGACAGCAACTCCGTAGGCTTTTATACA
>CM014270.1:61779620-61805991 GCA_004135705.1 Alloteropsis semialata
ATCCGTTTATTGTATGGCGACCATGAAGACGATGATCAGAACAAGGCTACAAACCCCTGGACCGATTCCTTCGGAATCGCTTCAAGGCTCAAGGGCTACGGCCAACGGACGCACCTCGCGGCGCATCCGTTGCAGACGGCTCTCTTTTCTCTCCAGTATCAAGCGGTTTTGCTTCCAACCGCAGCAAGCTCGAAGCTCAGCAGATAGCACGACCTTGCCGAGTTGTCGCTCAACCACGTACTACTCGGGGGCTTGTTGGGGATAGACCTCCGGGGGTACCCAGAAGGCAGATTGGCCCAACCAGCAAGGGGCGGCCCAATCCGAGTGCTATCAGGCCGGCTTGTTAGGCTGGAGGGCCCACTACTCGGGAGGCCCACCAGTCGGACAAGCCGGGACGGGTACGACGGCGCGCGGGACAAGAAAGCAGACGGCGTATCACGTAAGAAGATCGGAGATCAAGATAAACTAGCCGGAATTCTAGGGAAAGATATCTGTAATCGTTATAGGATCAGATCCTTGTATTTCGGGTAGGTTATGATCTCTAGCCGACTTGTAACTCAAGGCAACCGGACTATATAAGGTGCCTTGGGACCCCCTCCAGAACACGATCAACAACTACAACATCCAATCATTCAACCTAGGACAGAACCCAACTACAGAGATCCTTCAGAAACTTCATACACAGCAATCCATACACCCAACACAGGACGTAGGGTATTACGTCATCTTGACGGCCCGAACCTGTTCAATCTCTGCGTCTTGTGTTACCATCGTCTTGTGATCCTCGATCTGTCCCTCGACAAATCAACCACGTAGGCTACCCTGTGTGGACTGCCGGGTCCATAAATCCGACAACGAATGGTACATGAAAAAGTGTGGCCCACATATGCGGGCACGCCCGGGTGTTGCATGATGAGAGAAAAATGGAGAAAGTGATGTAAACATTTTAAAATATATGTTTCATAAAAGAACAAATTTACACCTCTCATGTAAAGTGGGTCAATCATGAGTTGAGAGATAGGCATATACATGGTTCAGACAAAACCAATACTAAATCATCTGGTCATAAGCCACAGTTGGCAGCACAAAACTACAACGAATCAATCCATGGTTCCACACAAACATAATAGATCTTATGAAAACCAAACAAGATAGATCGCAATGTGTGTACAATATTTCCATGCTTATGCCCATACATATGTGAGACTAATACTGTCACTTGCATTGTTGCCACCATGGAAAATATGTCCGCCAGAATCTGCGTAATTATGACTGATCACCATATTGATAGATGAGAGAAAAAGGGTGAGATCTGGAGCTAACATAATTTAGGAGGTTGACTCTCCTCGGAGGGGTGATGCTAGTGGTGATGATCCCTATGACATAATTGTGTTCATATAATTTATTGGTAAGCTAGAAACCAAGATGATTGTTTATGCACTTATCAACTCTAATGAGTAGCATATGTAAATATAGGATAAATCAACCTCCTTTGTAGATTCCATGTTCCATAAGCTCATGTTTAGTCTATATGATCTTTCAAAAAACAACATGTGTTGAGTCCTAAGCCTTTTGTGATTGCCCGACATTAACTCCTCCGTTACCTCTAGCCAATAAGGTTTGCAAGTCCAGGTCACAAAGTAGTCTAGCTTCTCATACCACACAATAAAGGTCAATGCATCCATAAACCTTACATCGACATCGTGGGTACATGCGCATTGCAAGGTGAGAAAAAAGGGAAAGTGGGGGAACACTTTAGAATAATTGTTTTGTTGCAAAACTCTCATACCTCTCACATGTTAGGTCTACACATCATGAGTGGAGAAATAGGCATATATATGGTTCAAACAAAATCAATACAGAAGCACATGGTTATAAGCCATTCGACATCATGATATTGCAACAAAATAAATCCATGGTTCCACACAAACATAACAAATCTAAGGAAAAACAAACAAAATAGATGGACATGTGTACACATCATTAACATCTTCACCCATGCATATGTGAGATTGACATCATCACTTGCATTGTTGCCACCTCGACAAACATGTGTGCAATGCAATAATCTACATAATTATGAATAATCACCATATTGATAGGTGACCTTAAAGGTGGTAATGGTTCAGGTTGAACCAGTTTTTTGGTTTGGGTTTTAATGTGGTTAAGATTGATCCAGTGAAAAACAGTTGGCCCAAATAAATAGTTCGGTCTGGTCCAGTTCACAGCGAAGACTAGGGTTGGCCCAAAGAAATGTCTCCTTCCCTCCACCACTCCTCGTGGCCTCGTCTCTTCCCCACGTGACGCCGTCTCTTCCCCACGCGACGCCGCCAGAGCTCACCCGTGTCTCTTCCGGTCCTCGCCACGCGACGCCGCTAGGAGGTCGGCAGGTCACCCATGTTGTCCCGCTCCTCGCCACGCCTCGCCCTAGCCTCCCCCAGGGTGTAGCTGTAGTGTGGCGCAGACACAAACATCTCGGAGGACTCCGCGACGTGCTTGACGGCAGCGTGACGGTCACAGACACGTCCACCAGCACCAACCACCCGCACGACACGCTGCATGACACCTTGTCATGCGCGTCTGGAGGGAGCGCCATGGAGAAGACCTTCTCCGTGGCGACACTGTAGAGCGGGAGGCACTTCAAGCCAGGGTCGAACAGGAGCAGCAGGAGCAGGCACGAAGGCCGTGAACGGCACGGCGTGCAGACGGCTACATGCTTCCCGATGACCTCGAGGAGCTCCTGTGGGAGGCCGACATGGATCTTGCCAACGGAGGCTGCGGAGCCGCCATGGATGCCACACTACCGCTCTAATGCAAGGAAATGGTGGTTGCTAGGAAATGTGATGTTGATTTCCGTTCTCACTAACTTGTTGTAAGCGTGTGAATTTTGAAGCAAACCTGAAACTGAGGCTAGCTGCTAAGCTAGCTAGCGAGATGGCAAGCTAGCATTGTATCCATTGTCTGAAAATGGGGTGGAAACCACAATTAGCCATTGGTTTAGTTCAACTTTGGTTTACAAAAGCTAGTAGATTGGATCAGTTCAGTTACTATTGTTTGTCAAGTGGGGTGGAGTGGTTAAGTGAATGATGCGATTAATAACTAGGGCAGGGTGGACTTGGTTCAATTCCTTGACCATTACCACTAGGTGATCTTAGAGGAAAATGGTGAGATCAATCTTCTTCTCATTTTCCACATCATCATCCATAGAGTTCTCATTCGCAATAGCTTCGGCTGGTAGAGCTAAGTCAAGATGTTGATTCTCCTCGGATGGGTGATGCTAGTGGTTATGATTCCTAGGACACAGTTGCATTAACAAATTTTATTGTTAAGCTAGAAAACAAGAGGATTTTTATGCACTCATAAATCAGAGTGTGTTAGCACATGTATATGTTCCTGCGTTATCCTTGAACCCAAGGTGATGTTGAGCAGCTGGTTTGTTCTAGAGAACCGGATAAGTTCCATTTTAAATGGTTTTGTTGTTCCTATAAAGGTTGGTGATCTGGTGTCTCGTATTAAAGGATTATGGTCTGAAACACCTCTATAAAGAGCATGTACAATCACCATAGGATATTTAAATTCCCACTCGGTTGTCATCAGAATTCTATCAAGCTTTTCGTGTGTGTGTGTGTGTGTGTGTGTTGGGTCAAAAAGTTTGCCCATGTGAATTGACCACTAGTTAATTCAATCTCCCTAAGATCAAAGCTGTCAATCACAGCATTGAGCAAAAAAGACCACATATGTTAAATCCATCAATATTCTTTTCTTTATTATTCCTCATTATGGCCTCGCGCGAATGTGCTGCATAGCTGCGCGTTCAGCAGTGCAGGCGATTTTATCAGCCGGATGCACTGTGCGTCAATCATCCAGCCTGTTCAGCTGTCGTCGCTTTCCACCGCTTGCTTCCGTCAGGGGCCAGCAGTACCGGTACCGGACAACACAAGCAGGAGCCGTCGCTATCATGAGTTTCTCCCTCTGTCTTGGGCCGGGCCCTGCCCCACGTGCGACGTTCTGTGTTGTTTGACTGTGCCCCGGGACCAAGGGAAGCTGGGTGGAAACGCAAGCCCGCCGCGGCGGCGGTGCTGGCGGTGGCGGGCCCCGCGGCGCCCGAGGCCGATCTCCCTCTCGGGCTGGTCCGCTTGCCCCACGACTCGGCGGGTCCGTCACGGGAAGGTTAGGAGGTCGTCGGCCGTATTTCATAAAAGTTTTAATTAAAACTAATGGTTAAACATTTTATGGAAAAAATAATGACGATAAATATTTTGATATATATATATATATATAATATATATATATATATATATATATATCATGACTGCATGGGCGTATGCTTTTACAAAATTGTTTGGAACAGTGTACATGGTATTTGTTCCCAGAGTGATAGTGAAGGATGTAATTTTTTTAAAAAAAAATTCTATTACAGCACAAATTATAGATGCAACAAATCATGTGAATAAACTTGAACATAAATTGTTCTCAAGTACACCAAATTGTTTCAAACATCAAACAACACAATTAAACATAGACAACGATACATAGAGGATACATATCCATGGATCGCATGGATTTGAAACATAAGTGGAAGAAGAACTGATAAGTGTACCCCTAACCGTTAAGTACCATATTTGCAACAGCTTCACGGAGTGCGGTCATAGCTTCGGTGGAGTTTGGTGCGTCGTACAAATGACGAAGTGGAGGATGAACGGGTTGAATGGGATAACCATTATATAAGGGGTTCTGAGTTATGAAGTGGGGGTTCCGAGAACTGTCCAATCTAAAATTGTGTAGAGCAAAAGCTGCAAGTATAATGTTTGGTTGCGTGTCATGATCGGGAAAATAAGGAATTCCCTTTAGAATTTTCCATTGCCCCTTAATAATCCCAAATGCCCTTTCAATTGTAGTGCGTAGAGAGGAGTGAAGGAAGTTGTACTGCTCTTCCTTTCCCATTGCCGGAGGGGCCTCGCCCTGAAATTCATCCATGTGGTAGCGAGCACCTGCATATGGAGGTAGAAATCCGTACCGGCATGGATACCCCGAGTCCACAAGGAAATACTTTCCTGCAATGGGAAAAAATTTGAAAAATCATCTCCCACAGCACGCCGACAATAATAACTGCAAGGATTTTTTCGTTGTTGTACTTACCCAATGGAGGTCTTGGAAAAGTAAATGGAAAACGGCGTATATCGGATGCAAGAACTCTTTGGTCATGGACAGATCCAGGCCAACCAGCATCCGCAAAGATGATCCTATCATCCCACCCAATCACCACAAGAACATTCTTTGAGGAGTTCCCATGGCGATTTCGGTGTTCAATTGACCTTTGCCATGACACCACACAAGGAACATGAGTTCCATCTACTGCACCGATAGATCCATGAAAGGGACTGTACCTTGCATCGTCCGTGAGTCGAGGATGCAATTCGTCGAAGTTAGGATCAATTGGCTTCAAAATATCCACCGCCATTGCATAAACTGCATTCAAGACTTGATGGAAATATATGGACACAGTAGACCCAGACCGCACCATTCTATCGTTGGTTGATCTATTTGGTTGTGGCCCTGCCATGGTATATAAGAAAATGCCGAGCGCTTCCATTGTGCATACCTCGTATGTACCTTGTAGGTTGTAACGGGTTGTCAGCAGTCCATGCAAAGAATGGATCTGGTTTGCAGTTAAATGGAAAACATTACGGCACTGCTCTTCGTTTTCCATTGTTTGCATGATCCATTGCATCCCACTTTGCTGCGGCACTCGTCGTGGAGCTCTCAAGTTTTGTTCAAGATTTTCTGCCAGCCATGTCAGCAACAAATCATCCTCTTCACTGGTGTAATTCTCTACGCTGTCATCTCCGTTGTCAGAAGAGGAACTCATTCTCCGGTACCTTTGTTGACAAAAAAAAGTTAACTCAAATTTATTAACAATTATTTTTGGTCCATGAAGTACAAAATGATTCTGCTATAAAAATTTAACTTGCATGGCATGACATAAGTAAACAATGATTTATTGGTGCCTTCGACCACATAAGGTTCAAGACAGTTCAACAAATACAACATTGTACAGAAATCAATTAAACACACGTATAAACAAACAGTGTCCATGACCAACAGCCACATGTAGCATTATTCAGATAACAACAACAATTAAACAAGCAATAAAAGTAGACACGACTTCACGAGGCACCAATCGAGGTGGGCAAGAAAATTTCTAGCTCTGTTAATACAGAGCTCCACCATCTCCTCCTCCAAAGCCACCTCCAAACCCACCATCGAACCCTCCTCCAAAGCCACATCTGTACCACCTCCAAAACCACCAGAACCACCAAAGCCTCCACCAGGACCACCACATCCTCCTCCAAACCAACCTCCAAAGCCAGTAGGCCCTCCTCCGCATGTTGGAGGTGGTACTCCTCCAGACGCTTGGCTGTTCAGCTGGATGAACCGGAGCCGATCCTCAGGAGTTGGGCAGTCATCCAGAAAGAATTGACACCAATAACTGTCCCTGAACAGCTGCATTGCCGTGAACCATACCGGGCTACCCTTAGGGTACCCATCAGCAACCACCAGCTCCAAGCATGCCTTTGCACTCTTTGCTTGCTTCTCCTGATCCTTTCTAGCCTTACTCTCGTTAGACAGCACCCTCAGATCAGCAAGCCTGTTCAGTGCGTCTCCAGTGGAACAGCTCCTGCCCTTCTTGTTGGAGCCACCAGATGTGCCTCCACTGGGACTGGCTGCCCTCTTGCCTTTGCCCTTGCTGCGACGAGAAGGGCCGGCACTTGAAGGTGGGCTGCCAACACTGAACATGACATCTTCCAGCTCCTCGACGTTGATTGGCTGCTGCTGCTGTTGAACCTGCGCCTCAGGAGCGGCCACAGCTCCAGGGACTATTGAGTGGTCCCCAACCACAGTGCGGCCATGGAACACTGCATAGTGCAACTCAGGAAACTTCAGGGGTTTCTTCTTGAAGCAGCGAACATTCTTCCTCATCTGCAGCAACAAGGAAATAGCATGTGTTAGAAAATGATAAGTGCCGTGACCAAGAAGCAATAACTGCAGCAATAAGGAAGTAGACAGTGCTATGATGTTTCCATTTTGCACATCTCTGAAAAAATGTAAAACAGTTTTGAATCACAAGGACAAATCATGCTATACTACACAACAGAAACTGAACTACTTGTAGACAGTGCCAAATCCTATTCCGTAGGTATGTGTCATGCTACTCTAGGACATGCCAAATTTACAACTATCAGGCCCGAACCAAACATAATGTTTGGCTTCTCTAAAGTAACACAAGTACACAGCAAAAACAAAGAAAACTCTGCAGGTCCACACTTGAACTTTTAAGGAAAAGATGGACCAGACAGTAGCTAGGAGCACTGGAAGGTTTGTGCCTACATTTAAAGTTGAGTACTCCCCACAACATTTGAATCTTCACCAGATGTGTTTGTTCTTAGTTCAGTCAGAACAAATTTTCTATGTGCTAAATGTTGTAAATGTTCTGGGTGAGTCTATTGCTTCCTGTGATCTATGCTGAATGCCAAAATATAAAACTTCTTTTAACAGGTCGTTCAGTCGTTCAATTCTTTTAACAGAAGCATAACTATAGAGTAAGTAGGGCATCTTGAAGAACCGCTACAAACAAATAAGTTCACAGTGGCGAGAAAGTTAAATCTTGTGGTTGCAGTGGCTGTACAGGGGATAAACCAACTGCCTAATCAAATAAGCAGGCCAACAAAGCATCAAATATATTGATAAACTCAAAAACAAGTGGGACTAATCAGGCAGACGAAATCACAAGCATCGTGCGGCTCGATCTGTGTTTATTTTTTCAAACAATCAAGCTAATGCTTATCTTATTGTAGGTGTTACTAATTGTAGAACCACAAGATATAAGTAATTGTACAGTGCCAAGTTCTATTTTCACTACAAACCTACTACAGGAACATGTAACAGCAAAGAAATGGCTTGCATGTGTTGTAGAAAATGCATACCGATTCTCGTTGCTCCCACCAGTCATCATCCGCGTCAATGGCGCCGGTTTGCGGATCTCGGCCAACTCCAATAGCTGTGGCTTGCAGCCAAGTCCAGTTGGAGTACTTCCGGCGACATTGGTCCCACAGGTTCTTCAGCTGTCCCCTGTCGCTCTCCACGCCGGTCCGCTCAACCATCTTCCTGATCAAGTTGTCGTATCCTTTGTTGGAGGGGCAGGTACCGGTAATGGTACGTGCTGCGATTTCCTCCAGGCAGCTCTGCAGGAAAGCGTGGACCTCGTCGTCGCTCCAGTGCCCATGCTTGCGACCAGCCATCTGTAACGCAGCGTGAACCGACCATCTGTTGGGTGAAAGAAACGGAGAAGAAGAGAGGAATTACCTTGGTAAGTCGATTGCAGCGAAGGAGGTCCCAATCAAGGGACCGAGCTATTGCCGCTGGAGTGAGGCGCCAGACGAGCTGCCGCACGGATTCAAGGGAATCGACGGCAATCTCGTACAGGCATACGGCAACCAGGTCCACCTCGGCTTCTGAAGAAGGAGCGGACGATGCGTCGGAATCGAGCGAGTCGCAGGAGTCTTGACTGGAGTCCAGGGCGGCGGCCACCTTCTTGCCTAGGGGAGAAGTTGATGGCAGCCGCGGACGAGTCAAGGGGGAGGCGATGTCGTGCTGAGCTCGCTTGCGCTTGCCTTTGGTTGCCATGGCAGCACCGGAGGGCTCGGGCTTTATGGAGTCCGTGGCCTGATTCGAATCGGGGAGGCACCCTGCACGCTGAAGGTAAGGAGACACGCGAGAAAAGTAGTGGGCGGCAGCAGATGCGACGGCGACTGACCTCTCGGCGGTGTAGCACCTTTCCCTTCCTTCGATGCGTTGTCGAGGCAGAGATTCGTCTGCCTCAAGCGCGGCCGAGCGCCCGTGCTTGAAGGGTCCCTATCGCGGGCCCGCAGCAAGGGCACGCCTTGACGGCCACGGAGGACGACGACCCGAGCGGACAAGGCGCCGGCGGACGGCCGCTCCGCGCTTGCTTTTTGCACCCGCAAGAGGACACGGCGACCTCTGGCGCGCGCGTGGCCTCCCCTACGGCACGCCCGCATGCAGGCGTCCTCCTCCACCGCGATGCCCGCCGGCGGCCGCCGTCTCGCTCGTGGAAAAGTCGGCGAGGAGCGCTGCGCTGCGCGACGCGAGGCGGAGGCGGCGGCTGGGGGGAGAGGGGATTGAAGAGGGGGTGGACGCGCGGGGGCTCGCTCGTGGACGGTGGACTCGCCCCCCGCTGCCTGGCGCACGCGCGGTGGGTGGGTGGTGGCAGTGGCAGCTCGCAAGCGCCAACGGACAACGGCGCGCTCCCCCTACTCTGGATCTCTTCGCGTCGATGGAGGCGGCGGCGGAGTGGGGATCGGGAGCAGTGGGGGAAGAGGACGACAGCGGCGGCGATGCGGAAACCTAACGCCGTTACCCAACTCCGGCCCATCCCGTCTCCAATTCAGCCCGCATGTTCGCATCGGTTTATTGGGCCTCCAGCTGATTCATCGGCGCACATTTCAGCCCGATAGCACATTCGCGCAAGGCCTATGTTGAAATCCCCTCCAATTAGTAAGAATTGGGTTTTGTTGGCAAGCATGTACCAGTTCAGTCAAGAACGGTGACTCGAATTCCTCTTGAGCTATATCGTAAACAACCATAAGTATCCACTTAAACTTATCAAATTTATCATAGAGATGAAATTCAATATAAAATTCTCCTTCTACAATTAGGGACAAGTCGAGTACGATGGCCAGTTATACAAAGAATTATACACCTGGACCGCCCACGCGGGGGAAGGCAATGCCAAACGAAATCTGCCGCTTCAGAAAGCCGAGCAAGATTCACTTTTGACATATCATGTTTTCCCGTTTCAATGACATCAACAAAATCAAGATTATGATCTCTATTGTTCAGCTATGTAACAATATTTAGCCAAGTCTGATTGACCTCTGCTATTCCAATAGAAATCTTACATGGAGCTAACATGAAGCTACCGCTTTGTGCGGTTGAATAACTCTCAGGACTCAAAATAGAATTTCCATAAGGGCAATTTTTTTCTGTTTTGGAGCAGCTCAAGAAGCAGAATCGCAATACCCCGAACTCTTTAGTTATGATCCAGAAACCTTTCCGATGAGGTATTTATACATTGCAGAAAGCTATCAAATCTTGGTTGGAAAAGAGTAGAGAAACGTTTCAAAAATAGGCTCAGGAGTTGGAGAGGAAAACACCAATCAATTGGGTCGCCCATGGCCGCGTTTGGTTTCTACTGGGAAAATTTTCCCCCCAAGGAATCTTGCATGCATGAAGTACTAAATGAAGTCTATTTACAAAACCTTTTCACACATGAGTACAACTTTTCGAGACGAATCTAACGAGCCTAATTAATCCATGATTTGCTACAGTAATGCTACAGTAATACTACAGTACTCATCCTCTAATCGTGCGGTCAAAGCCCTCATTAGATTCGTCTCGCGATTTACACGGGGGGTTGTGGAGGTAGTTTTGTAAACTGACTTTATTTAATACCTCTAATTAGTGGTCAAAGCTGCATTTATTACGCTGCAAATTTTTTACACGCCCTAACCAAACGTGTAATTTCCAAAAAAAATTCGAGGGCCTGTGTCATTTCCACCTGAGAAACGAGACAAACAAAAAATTGACTCATCCGGTCATCCCACGACAGAAGCTAACGAACAGCATGTGAGTTGCGAGATATGGAGGGCACGTGTCAGACCGTTATTTATTACCACCATTCCCACCGGCTTTCTTCCGGTCACAGACTCCAGCTTGGATCACGGAAAGTTTGCCCGGGCCGGCCGCGGCCGTCCAGCCAACATCGCTGTCCCAGGCTCCCAGCCCCAGCTGCTCCGACCCGCGAAGACCGGCCAGTGAAATCTAGCCCCGCCGTGCGCCCGTGCAACAACGACGACGGAGAGGAGGCTTTGATTATTCAGCTGATCAATCATTAGCAGCCAAGTAATTCTTGCCGAAACTCCCATTAATTATCTGGCCGCCAAATTCCACCGCTACGGAAAGGGAAGACCTCTCACTCCTTTTTTACCTCTGCAGTACACAGCAGCGCATCCATCTCCCCCAAAGCCTCCACAGTGGTGAAGCACGACGCGCCGAGATCGGTCGCGTGCAGGACGCCGTGACAACTCACTCCGTTGGTGGTGACGAGCCTGGGCGAATGGCGTGGTGGTTGGGAGGAGGAAGACGAGGGAGGGCGACGGATGGGCCGGCCGGAAAGGCGACGGATGGATGGATGGTCGCTTTGCTTCCCTTGCAATGTACCCCACCCACCCAACCCAGCCATCACTACTCCCGCCACGTTACTGTCACCGGGGATCGATCGAACCCCGATCGATCAAACATTTTGAATTTCGATCGCCGGCTCCATCATCTCGTGGTGGCGCAGCTAGCCACTAATGTGCGCGCCTCATAATTGTACTGCCCGGACTCGAGGCCGTGAGGGAGGCGGGGCCTAGGCGCCTAGCCAGCAGAGCAGCTAAGAAGGCGGCCTCAAATATACCCAGAGGAGAGGTCCAGGCTGTTGGTGGAGTCGTAATCCTCGTGGCCATGGGCCAGGATCCGGTTGGTTTGCGAGTCACCGTCAGCTGCCGATACAATTTTCCAGTGATCGATCGAGCGCCAGCGAGTGAAGGACGGCTGGTTGGTAGGACAATCAGATCTTTGTGAAAACTATGTGCGTGTGGCCGTGTGGGGGCGAGCCATTGGCATCTGATGATCTGTGGCGCGGCTCGGCTTCAGCACAGCCTGAGATGTGGCGAGCGTGATCTGCTGCAGTATGATGCTGTGTACGTGTGGACGTCTGGTCTCTGCTATCTGATGAAAGCCACCGAACCTACCGCATCGTCTGTAGCTATACTCTGCATTTTCTGTGCGAACTGAACCTGGTGTCTGCAGAGCTGGACATTCAGGAGCTATAGTCCTGAAATCTGAAGGGGGCTCATGATCTGATCTGGTTGGCTGCGCATACGGGCACCGGATGCTTCATTCGGAGTTCAGAGATCTGAGCTGGGCGCGAGTGCCAGGAGGACTTGCTTCAGAGTTGTGCACAGGGTCGTTGTCGTCAGTCCTGACCGGTCGAAGAAAGTTCACTGAATTTCAAATCACCAACCAGCGGATGCTCCTACACATGTTTCCGTTTCCTCTCTCTTTTCCCGTCGGTGCTGAGGCGATTCGTTGGCGCCTCAAATCACCAACGCTGTTCTCTCGCCAACCGGAGCCGCTAGTTTATTGCCACGGCGGCAGCCAGCCTCCTGCGTCACGCAAGGCCCGATCCGTCAGGCCGGTGCAGTGCTATGCAACTGGCAGCTAGCTACGCCTTTGATGCCGCGCGCCTCTCAGATCACCACCATTAGTTGAGAGATGCGATCGATGAAGATGGATGGACGGATGGGGATGACATGACACGCCATGATAATGGAAAAGACATGATTAATCTGCACTATATAGTATGATAATGTGCGTGGGCGACATGCATGCAATGCAAGCCCTACCTAAATTTGCCAAAATATATGTAGTCCTGAAACGTTCTATAATAATGACCTGGAAAAGCTGGTTGCTTTGCCTTTACCTTTAGTTAGTAGACCCCCTTTTGTTTCTTTAATCATCGATCTGAAGCGGCAGGAGTGACGTGCTCTTTATTATTGTAATTGTGATGCTGTCGTTGGGTTAGCCTTTGACAGCCTAGAAATGATGGTACTGCTATATAAGTTCATTTTTTTTTGAACCGGGGAGCAGTGTCCCCGTTCCCACTCACTGAGTCAGTGAGCGGAAATACGTGGGCACGGGTACGGTTCTCGAACCCGGGTGGCCGAGCTCCCTGTGGGAGTCACTGACCAAGTGAGCTACCGCTCACTCCCACTGCTATATAAGTTCATGAAAAGAACTTAGCTTTTTTTACTACAGCTGCTTTGTTGTTAGTGAACAAATGGTAAGATTGATCAGTTCATCCGTCCGTGAATGAACGAATTAGGACATGATGCTTGGTCCTAAATTAGATGATGCCACAGCATGTGAGAATATGATGTTAGTACTAAATTACAACCTATCAGGAAAGTGCAGTGATAAGGAATAGGAAAGGGGAATTTGATAAACATCCTCTAATACGACATGGATCATTCTTTGCTGCTACTGAACTTTGTTTTTCAACGAATGTTCGCTATAACTATCGACGCACTAGAAGGGGCATTTTTCTTTGGCTAAGTTGCTACTTTTCCTTCTCATGCACTAACAAAGACATATATATTGCGATTAGAATATCAAAATAGCTGGCCCTCGGCCACCTTGGCAAAGGACACGCAGACAAATTAATTGTTCAACCTCCGTGGAAATGGAACAACCATCACTCTCAGGAGCAGAAAGGCATCACAGGGGAAAAGGCTATGGCGCTGGCAGCTGGCATTTGCACCAACCGGTACAACGACAAGGCACAAGGACCGGCCCATCAGCAGTTCAGCACCCATGCATTCGCTTACGTAGACACCTACGTAGCTATACTTGTACTGCATGTACCCTCCAATCTCTAGATACACGGATGCGAAATGTGTACAGGCGTACGCAGATACGTTGGTAAGTACAGAGATTACTATGTGTTAGTAATGCGAGTACTTAGCAAACAGTGTATACCGTGGCCGTACACCTTCCTTGGTACGTACTCGACCGCCACCTTGATTGCGAGCTTAGCTAGCTGCACCATGATCAGTGGCAGTGTGGGCAGTGAGCTGGCTGGAGGCTAAGCTTGATCGCCGCCGCGCTATATAACCGTCACTCTCCCGCTCGCTCCCTCCCACTGCTCGAGCGGGGATCATCAGCTCAAGAACCACGCAGGCAAAATGGCGCCTCTCCGCCCTCTCGTTCTCGCGCTCCTGATCGCGTCCTGCGCCGCGCAGCAGGCGCCCCCGGCGCAGCCCCCGCAGACGCCGCCATCCAACTCCCCGCCGCAGGCGCCTCCAGCCGGGAACCCGCCGCCGGCGCCCCAGGCGCCACCGGCCGGCAACCCGCCTCCCGCTCCCACCAACCCTCCTCCGGCTCCGACCACGCCGCCCCCGGCGCCGACCACTCCTCCACCGGCGCCCACCACGCCGCCTCCGGCCCCCCAAACTCCTCCTCCAGCCCCCACCACGCCGCCGCCGTCGCCACCGGCCTCTCCCCCGCCCGCTCCCACCACCCCGCCGCCGGCGAGCCCGCCACCGGCTCCCACGACGCCGCCCCCGGCTCCGCCCTTGGCGCCTCCTCCGGCCACGCCTCCTCCCCCCGCCACCCCGCCTCCGGCCGCTCCCACGCCGGCCCCCAGCACCGCCCCGACGCTCCCGCCCGTGGCGACACCGTCCTTGTCTCCGAAGAGCCCCAAGACCCCGAGCCCCGCCGCCGCGACGTCCCCGTCGCCCGCGCTCTCGCCCGCGGGCACACCGCCGAACGAAGACTCAGGAGCAAGCGCGCGCATGGCCGGCTTCGCCACGGTCGTGGCATTGGCCGGCGCGGGCCTCGCCGTCCTGCTTTGAGTAGTAGATCTCCTCCTCCTCCTCCTCCTCCCGTCGATGTTGTCATCCTTCCCGTGCCTCGACGACGACGTTGCTGCTTCATTTCCATTTCATCTCTTCTTCTTTCTTTCTTTCGTGTTGTTATTTAATTTTACCGGCATGCTCGGACCGATCGATTATTCTTGATGTACGACGATGACGATGGCGATGCATTGGTTTCTTCGGATCCGCGGGCGGGTGGTGGTTAGTGTTCCGCCCGCGGGTGCCGCTCTGTACTTTTTACCGCACTACATTTTGGTTCTATAGAGAGGATTTGTGTATATTCTTGGTGCAATATTCCTGTGGCGGCCGTTGAATAAATTCTCTGTGCATTATTTACCGTGATGTGATCTCGCCAACTGGCGCCTGCACTGAAAGATCCATGATCCTCTTGTACTATGTTGGGCAAGATCACAGCGACAAACTGCGACGATTTCATTGTGTTGGTTCAGAATGAATTCAGAGTTGGGTGAAATGTACGTAATTACCACTGGCGGATTGGCATCGCAGGTACGAATTGTACAAAGTGGCTAGGAACATGTTCATGTGATCTCATTGCGTTGGTTCAAATCGAATTGACGATCGAACCGACCGAACATTATTTCACTGTCCGGGCTCTGACTTTCAGAGCTGGGTGTAATCACCACGGTGCATTTGCAGGTAGGAGGTAGCTAGGAACATGTCCATGTGCAGCTGTAAAAAGCACGGACGCTTTAGATCACAATTTTCACCCCTCCGGCTCGCCTGGATCTAGATGCAAAAAAGCGGGAAATCATATGGGACAGTGCTGTTTGGAAGAAGAAAGAAAAAACACTCACGGAAAGGAAAAGGCTGAGAGAAAAGAAAGGACAGTGTTTGGTTGGGCCTTTTATATCTTTTAAACAAACGGGCCCAACCTGAATCAGTCCGGTGTCAGGCATGAAAAAAGAGATGTCGGAAAACAAAAGGAATAGTACATGAAATCATTGAAGCTGAAAAAAAAATAGCTAGTAGAAACATTCAGCTACGTATGACTTTGTACTTGTAGTCGTGTACCCAATCAGAACCGGGAAGAAATGGGGTTCCATTGGTCCATTGCGTTGGATACCTTGTGTATGAGCTTGACTCAAATGTTGTGGTGTTCCGCCTACTGCAGATTCCAGTTGCATCAACAGTCATTACAACTTCTAGTGGTGAAATATGTATAAAAAGGTTGGAAAAGTGGCTACTAATTACTGTATTCAGAAGCTTGTAACAATACTGCAAAGAATAGAGTCCGTCGCTGAATGTAAGGTAAATCAGCGCATAAAGTTCAGTGTAAATATCCAGGAATCCACGTGCTATGACTAGAAATCTCACCGGTCACCAACCATTCGTACTACCGATCACGGAGCAATTGCCACGGCGCGCGTGTAGTACTGTACTGCTCAAAGCTCATGACGCAGGCCACGCCTCTGCAAAAAGGGGCTGTGATCCAGGCGCAAGCAGGGCCAACGTGACATGCTTGCGGTTGGTGGGTGGCCGGAGGCCGCGGGGTCTCGTCTCGCGCCCGCCATCACCGCGAATGAATTGAAGGCGATCACGCATGATCCTCAACCGATCACGCATGATCCTCAACCGATGGTCCCCGGAGGCGCCGGGGATGATGAGGCGAAGGCGATAGCGACGCCGGCGACACGTATCGTACCGCCGCGGATCGCCTGTCGCCCCATCGCCCCGCCGCTCAAGTACAGCGCCCAGCCCCGCCGCCGGTCCGCCACATCCTCGCTCGCTTCGGAGACACGCCATGCGTGGGGGATCCTGCTGCCCCTGCCCCCCACCATCCTGTTCCTGGGAGAGGACGAGTAGTGCGCGCTACGCAAGGAATCCGTTGGAAACTTGGAACTGTGCCGGCGAGGCTTTACGGCGGCGCGGACACAATGATTCATTCAGCGCCACGGATTCGATCGGCAAACAAAGGTTGTTTCGTTCTGAACCAGCTGGGCGAAATCGCTTCTTGATGTGAACGAAGGGCGTGCGTGAGTTCGGTTAAGCCGTCGTCGCGGTGATGCGAGCGTGAACGACGCGCGCGGAGATGCGCCACGGTTCGTCGGGGTTAGCCTGTCGTTTTCACTGATGATGAGAGGCGCTTTCGGCCCTGATTTTCTCGCTTTGGTTTCGCATGCACAATAAAAATGGGGAGCAAGGTTGGACGGGCCATCGCGCAATGATGCGGTCGTGGAGCCGTGCACCAAAGCGAGGGGACGGGGCGATGAGAATGCAGAGCACAACTGAGTGACTAGCCTAATGTTCTGGATCATCAGAATGTATGGCGTTACAGGTTTGTGCTGTTGCGGATTTTACTCTGGTACGGTAGTCGATTTTAGGAAAACAGTTTTCTGTCCCATCCAACCAAGGAACTCCGGGCCATCTAATTTACGGTCGTCCGGTGGGAGCGCTCCCACCGGTCGATCTCCAACACATACAGCTTTCTGTTTTTGGCATCCTCGTCATTCCCTTTTAGGCTTCTGTCCAGCGTCCACGTCCGTTGTTTTTCTTTTGCGCGTTTTTAATCATTCTCTTTTTTTTTTCTTTTTACGCGCCCAAACCATTCAGGACGCGGGGAAATTGAGAGAAAATGGGCGGGAGGAGTCAAATAAAACATGCTTTCAACTATGTTGTTCTTGAGAGTTTTACTTTTACATTAGTACAAATTACTTCTTATCCACAAAGAAAACATGCTTTCAACCTCAAAATACAAAAACAAAGAAAAATACAATAGTCAAACAGAACACAGTGTCAGCCACGAGATCTCGGTTTGCTGCTCACATGTCTGGACTCTGGAGAGATATCTCTGTTTGCTGCTCACGTGTCTGGACAACAAATCAACAAAAGGATGGGGGAAGGAGGGAGAAGAAAAGGGTGGGGAAAAAATAAAAGTAATTTTCAAAACTAAAATACAATACAAATAAAAAAATTGCTGAAAAATTACTTACACAAGTTTTTCGAATTTCACATAAGTTTGAGTACAAAAGTTTCCTACAACTACGTAATACCTATGTTTTTTGAACTACAGATAAGTTTTAATACAAAATTTTTCTACAAACAGGTAACAAAAAGTTTTCATCCATAAGTTTTATAGCAAACTTTTATAAACAACTTTTACGCTCTAAATGAAACTTTTGTATGGCAGGGGACTGAAACCAAACCAATTTAGGCTTCTATTGCAGGGGATACATGGCCGCCCCAAACCCAAACATCCTTCTGCACCCGATAGGACGGAGTTGCCCTCCAATAACCCTGAACACTAACCAATTCAGCCTTCTATGGTAGGGTGACCGAAATCGAATCAATTTAGCCTTCTATGGCAGGGGATACATAGCCGCCCCAAACCCAAATATCCTTCTGAACTCGATAGGACAAAGTCACCCCCAACAACCCTGAACCCTAACCAGTTCAACTTTCTATTGCAGGGGATCGATGTCGAAATAATTTAGCCATCTATGGCAGGGGTACATGGCTGCCCTAAACCCCCAACATCCTTCTGAACCAAATAGGACGGAGTCGCCCCCGATAACCCTGAACACTAATCAATGCGGCCTTGTATGCTAGAGGGACCAAAGCTGAAGAAAAGTAGATTTTTTTAGAAATGCATAACACCTTATTTTTTTCAATGTAAATTTAATAATATAAATGTTTTAGATTAAAAATGCTGGTAATATATTGCTAAGTCGTATTCGCAATGTAAAGTTTTATATAGAAGTTTACCATAAAAGTTTATCATAAAAATTTATAAGTTTTTTGAATTTCACATAAGTTTAAATACAAAAGTTTCATACAACTACGTAATACATAAGTTTTTTGAACCGCAGATAAGTTTTAATACAAATTTTTTCTACAACTAGGTAACAGAAAGTTTTCATCCATAAGTTTTGTAGCAAACTTTCATAAACAACTTTTACGCGCTAAATGAAACTTTTGTACATAACTTATCATATAACTAGGTAACAAAAATTTTAGTAATGCTGTCAAGTGTTATACCCTAACCAATGACCTTCTATGGCAGGGGCCCAAAGTCGAAGTAATTTGGCCTTCTATGGCAGGGGACATGGCTGCCCCTAACTCATACTACTTCTGAACCCGATAGGCTGGAGTCGCCCCACCAACCCTGAACCCTAACCAGTATGACCTTCTATGGCAGGGCCTCGAAGTCGAAGTAGTTTAGGCTTCTATGGAAACCCTGAACACCCTTCTGAACCCGATAGGATGGAGTCGCCCCCAACAACCCAGAACCCTAACCAGTACGGCCTTCTATGGCAGGGGCTAAAAGCCGAAGCAGTTTAGTCCTCTATGACAGAGATTCTATTTTAAAAATTTATATCCTATACACAAACAAATTATGTGTGCAACATCTTTCTGACAAATTATTATATGATTATTGTGTAGCACAAAACATGGAGAAAGAAAAGAAAAGAAAAGAAAACTCATCTGTAGTTGGATTCACGTGGAACAGGATCCCAGATAATACTTGGTATTACAAAATATGAAGGAAAAATGAAAAAAAGAAAAAAGGTGTCACATGGGTGCATGTGTCAGCTTGAAAAAAAAGAAAAACACAGCAGCGCTGCTGTCGCGAAAAAAAACGGACGGGCGGAATGAGATTTGCGGGGAGGCGAGCAAGCGGACAAAGTAGTTAATAGCATATAAAAGAAAAAGAACGTGCGGCCAAATCGACCGCTAGTTTCTAGACCTCCGGTCGAGCGTAATCTTAACATCGTGAAGGAACTCTCACATCTACCTTAGGAAGCTATTGTCTCTGCATCCATTGCCGGAATCTGCATCTTTGCCGTGTGTCAGGGGCACACGGCAAAGCTCCAAATACATACAGCAAAGGCTTTGCCGTGTGCCGCCGACGGCAAAGCGCGCACGACAACTAGGATGACGACAAACCTCTTTGCCGTGTGCTATTTGGCACACGGCAAAATTTGTTTTTTGCCGATCGGAAATAAATCGAAAAAATAGCAAAAAAATTTTATGCCAATATGGGAAAGCCCCCAACCGTCACAAGTCATCACAAGTCGCGTCATTTTTCGCGGAACATTCGCGCGCTCCGCGTCTGGCGGGATTCGAACTCACGACCTCTCCCTCGCGTGTAACCTCCTCTACCGCTGCACCAGACTCTCACCTGTGACTAGATGTTGTTTTGATTCCTATCATATTATACTAAATCAAGTGTAAATTGCTTGTTTGAGGCCCTAAACGATTTCAAATTAAAAAGTTATCAACTACAAAGTTTCATAACTTTTTGAAATCTACAAGTTTTATTATGATAGTTTCTCCATCCGAGATCATTTATGAAATTTGAATTTTAAATTTGAAAAAAATTCAAATCTAGTTTTCGTTGACAAGATGACTTCAAATAAAAAAGTTGTCAACTACAAAGTTTCATAACTTATTATGATCTACAACTCTCATTTTGACAATTTCCCCATCCGAGGTCGTTTGAAAAAACTAAATTTTCAAATTTTTAGAACTACAAATGTACTTTCTGTTGTCAAAATTAATTCAAATTAAAAAGAGTTCAAATACAAAGTTGTATAACTTTTGAAGATCTACAACTTTTTTGTATGTCATTTTTCGATCCGACATAGTGGTACTAACATTGTTCACAAATCTTCTAATTTTAGAAAATTATATGAGACATATAGATTTTGTGAACAACTTTACTATGGTTTTGTCCAATGAAGAAATGACCAAACTAAAAGTTGTACATCTTGAGAAGTTATACAACTTTGTAGTTCAAAGCTTTTTGATTTGAATTGATTTACTACTTCAAAATGTGGTTTGATTTATGACTTTGCCGTGTGCCTCTAAAAAGCACACGGCAAAGACATACTTTGCCGTGTGCCAACACGACAAAGTATGTATGTGCCGTGTGCCAAAGAAAAAGCACACGGCAAAGTACGCCGTGTGCTAAACAAAAGCACACGGCGAATAGGCTCTTTGCCGTGTGCCTGATAGAAAACACACGGCAAACAACCGGGTACACGGCAAACTTCGAGTTTCCGGTAGTGATCCATGGTGCAAATAGTTGGAGGTTTCGAACTTGCAGCGTGCCTACTTTTCATCGCCACTCTGCGGATATTATTTCATCGTCACTCTGTTCATGAAGATGAAGATGGTTTCCTATATACAATACTCCAATTTCATCCTATTTCATTTTGGCACAATGATCAAGAAGAAGTGAGTTTGCTTATCCTCCAATTAATCATGTTATCATACACCTCTTTTTTTTCGTGAGAACTCCTCGGGCATCGTTGTAATTCTATACATGAACCAATCTTTTTTAAAGAGAATTACTCTCTATGAAAACCGAAATAGGACCATAACTCAAATAGGACTATCAAAACAGAATATTTTAATTTTGAAAAAATAGCACTATTGAAAGAGAATGAAGAAAGTACTTTTTAAGAAAATATGATTTTATCTCTAAGGCTCATTGGCTAGGAAAAACTCATCGGGTGTAGTATATCGGAAATCAAACCCCTTTTAGGGCGTGTTTGTTTTCGCTTATAATCAGCTTATCGGTCAAAATAAGCGAGAATCCCACCCAAACATCTTGATTATTTTCGATTCTCTGATAATCTATTTTAGAGATTTGAACTACAATAATCGAGAATCAAGAAAATTTTTGCTTATCTTAGAATCTAAGCGTGGTTGGGAGAAGCGGAAACAAACATGCCCTTAGTATTATGTAAATATTTTTTCCTCATAAATCAAGTGTAATACATGGTTTTACCTCATAAAGTGCACCATGCAGTAGCCCCTTGGAAAACGTGTATTTCTATTCATTATCTTTCTTCACTACTAGCTAGCTATGGTTGACCGAAATGAGTTAAAAAAGAATTGAGGGGCTAAAAGAATCCCTTGATCTCATAAATAGTAACATGCATGAGATAGCATATTTGGGAGTATAAGAATATAGAGACTGTTGTGTGGTGTCTTTGGTTGGGTTGTGTGGTCTGCACTATGAAAAAACTGTTGTGACCTGTAAGAAACCTGAAAACCGTTTGGTTGAAACAGATGTGAAAGTGTAGGTTCAATAAGAAATGTTTGTAATGCCCCTGAAGACCAGAGAGACAATTTATATGAAAATTGATTGTTAAAAAAATGTGTTGTTCACACATTTTACATGTAAATAACCATTTTAGAAAGGGATATTTGATTTGTTTAAAATTTCTATCCACAATTAACATATTGTCTAAATTTTAAAAAGGCTTTTGGAAATTCTCTTAACTTCTGGGTTTTTTGTAAAAACATCAAGACACAAAAATACTATGATTAATTACATGTTTTGTGAGGGTCTTTTTGCAAAAGCTTGTTTCAATGTCCCTTCTCCTCGCTTGCAATCTACCGTGGGTGACCTCTGGAGCCCAAATCGGCATGGAGAAGACACAACCATTTGATGCTGGATTTTGGGTCAAAATTGTGGAGACGGCAGCTAATTTTGGGAGGGGCGGCCATGGCAGGTTGAACTCGATGGTGGCCTCCATCCGACGGCGACAAAGGCACACCTAAACGTAGAGGAGCACCTCCACAGGTCCACTTTGCATGACCGCGTCGAGATCTCATCGTGCATTCAAAGATCAGAACAACACAAGCGACTGTTGGGGCTTCGCCTGCCATACTGCAGGAGAGGAGGGGAGGAACAAGGATGGAGAGGGGCGCCCAACGGCCATCGAGAGCTCTGCATGAGAGGGGGGGAGGGAGGAAGAGAGAAGAGGAGCGGGCACTGAAAACAAAAGATCAAAGGGATATACCCAAAACAAGTGGTGGCCATGTTATTTCGAGGAAATCTGTGATTCACAACTCGTGGAAGCAGGGTCTGAGGTGATGTGCAACTGCCGGTTCTACCTGTTTAGTTAGTGTTGAGCTTTTTTACAGCAAAAAACAGAACCAAACGAACCCTAATTGGGTGGTGGTAGGGGGCATAGCCCCCCTCCCATAGTAATGGTGCTCCGAGGAAGAGGATTCTAGGGTGCCTCAATGGCTTGATAGGACGCCTCTAAGACTTTTTGGATGGGCGGTAGTTTTTTTCAGTAGACTTGTAGACGCTCACGACTAGGAAAGCACAAACTTTACAAGTCAGAATGATGATGTGGTGTTGTTTATTTAGAGTGGCATTATTCCTGCCATTTGGCAGAGCTCATGAACTGCTATGCAATATCACTTAACCGAGCAAAGTGTTTGATAATTGTTATCAAGATTTCAACGTTTATAACGAACTAGAAGTAGAGCCCTTAACTTTGGGTGAAATCACCATGACCACTATTGTCCATGAATACTCAGCTATTGGCTATTGTCGATACATTTGATTTAGTATGTCCCTTTTTAAATAGAAAAGTCTATTTTGCTGCCCTCGCCAATCTATTTTTTTGGCTTAACTTCCTAAACAAAATTTAGACTTAATTTACTCCCTTAAACTATTTGTGTTGGCCCAAACTTGCCCCCAATGAGATTTTTTTTAATTGTCCATGTATAAATTGAGTTTTAGGTTCAAAATTTGCAAGCGGATAGAAAACATGTTGCCCTATAGAACAAAATATACTAAAAATCATGATTATTTTCATATATTAAAAATATTTAGTACAAACTTGATCTTAGAGACACAAAGCTGCTTGAAAGAAAATCGTGAAAATTTTTTAATATATTTTCTAAAAGAGCATCATGCTATAAATAACCTTGCAAAGTTTGAATTTAAGTTCAACTTTGCGCACATAAACAACAAAGAGAAATCTCATTGGAGGTAAATTGGACCAAGTGAAATAGTTTGGAAGAGTAAAATTGAGCCTAGATTTACGGCGCGCAGAGGTGGAAAGAGTGAAATGAAGAGGGCAGTAAAATGGATATCTTCCCCTTTCTGAATAATTGCACACACCAGAAAAAGGAGAAGAGCGAAGTCAATGCGGAAACAAAAACTGCTGGGTCCCACACTGTCACACCACACACGTGCATATCAGCACACTCGATGACTCGAACATTAAATTACTTGGGCCAGGAAGTGGGCTGGGCCGGGGATGATTGATCTGGTTGTTACGTCCGGCTCAGTGGCGTATTGTGTAACGAGTTTTCTTTGGTTACGGCCCGGTTTCCACGGTTGCAAAAACTCTATCCTGTAACCTGTATGATTCTCCCACCTATTTCACTAGCCGGGGAACGGTCGTAGGCACCGTCGTCATGGTGGGCGTCGATGTCGTGTGGTTAACATGACGATGTCCTATTTCCACACGCCGGGGAACTCGACGGCGTGTGGGCGTTCCTGGCTTCTGGGCGGAACGGGGGCCCAGCATCAGAGAAAACAGTAGCTTTTCTAAATCAAGAATGATCGTACAGGTACAGGTATGAAACACGAGTCTCGAACCAGACGTTCGGGACGCATAAACGTGAATTCAGACTTTCAGAGTGCGTAAAACAACCGACCACAAGCAAAGCGGAAAAGCCACGGGAAACTGGACACAGCACTGCCTCTTGCCTAGGCCATGAGGGCGAGGCCGACGAGCCCCGCGGCCCCGACCAGCACGCCCATCGCGAGCGGCGACTCCCCGGCGCCGGCCCCGCCGGTGCTGCTCGTGGTGGACTTGGTCGTGGGCGCCGTCGTGGACGTGGACGGCGTGGTCGTCTCCGGAGGAGTATCGGCGGCGCCGCCGGGACCGGCGGGCGTGGCGGGCGGGGACGACGCCGGGGCCGTGGCGGCCGCGGCGGCCACCGTTACGGCGAGCTTCATGCCGCCGCTGCAGTGGCCCGGGGTGCCGCAGATGAAGTAGCGCGTGCCCGGCGCGGTGAGCGCGATCTTGGTGTTCTGGTCGCTGAACGACTGCAGGGAGTTGCTCGACGAGCACGCGCTGTAGTCCGACGAGCTCACCTCCGCCACCGTGTGCATCGCGCTGTACTGGAACACTGCATTGCGGCCACGACCACTTCGTCAGCTCAGCGAGACAAAAAAAAGGGGAAAAAATCGCAACCACAGTTCAGAACCACGCTGCCGCCGACATGTGGGCCATGTCATGGCCATGCACTTCCTTGACCACAGTTGAGGCTGAGCACTTACCCAGGTTGTCGCCGACACTGAAGGTCTTGCCTTTCGCCCAGGTGGTGTAGTCCACGCCGCTGGTCCAGCCGGACGTGTCGCCGACCACGTAATCCGTGGCGCACGCCGGAGCGGCGACGGCGGCGAGGAGTACCAGGCCGGCGATAACTGCAGTGCCAGCCATGACGAGGGCTTCAAGGACAAGTGCCGGTCTGAATTTAGACAGATGATGAGTACAATACAATGTTGCAGGAGGCTTTAGCTGTGGGCAGTGATGAGTGCTGGGAAATGGAGGGACCAGTGGTTATATAGGGTCAGCGAAGCTGTGCAGGTGCTAACGGAAAGTGATTCGGTAAGTTTTGGTGGAGTTGGGTTAGTTATGCTCGTCACCAACTCTCCTGTCTGGCGTCCCCTGATTCCATGGACAATTTCGGGTGATGCATGCAGGGACTGAAACCAACTCTACCTATAGATGATTTTATGGGTTTTGATAGAGATGATGGAATGGCGTCTATACTTGTTTAGGATTCCAATAATTGCTATGCACTCACTAATCACCAGTAACCTGCTGTCCAGCAACTATGCACGGGCGCGCAACGACGGCGTGAAAACAACTGCAAGTTCAGAGAGGGACTGCGAAATTTTGCTCACATCACAGGTGTTCTCACCTGTGTTACAACTTACAACTTTACAATTACGAAGACAGGTGTTTGCCTCGGCGTGATCAAGAGTAAACAAACATGCTGCAATTCCTAAACAACTTAACAGTTTACTCTTTGCATCACTTGATCACTGCAGTAGAACATTTCTACCATATTTTTTTCTCGAACACGTAGGAGAATTGCGTGAAGATAATGTAGCCAGCCAAAGTTCTTACAAGGCCAACAACACGTCAGGCGGACGCCAAAACATTCCCACCACATTACTAGCAGAAAGCATTTTGTTACTGCTTTGTTATTGCCAACTTATATGGATAACACTATACATGACATTGCGTGAAATGCTGCATTTCCTGGGATAGAAAATAGAATACTTGGGTAGAGTGGCTAGAAGAGTCATGAAAGGTACAGCTATAAGCTGTAGGCTGTAGCGACCACTAGCAAGCAAGTTTTAGTTGAGCCGTTGAACAAACCAGCTTGATGGTTTCTGCATCGTACCATTGCACGGACCTAATAATTTTATGAAACCCCATCGATGATTGATTAGCTTTTCACTGTGAAGCAGGTTTCCTTTCAAACAATTGTGTTGTCAAGCAGGTGAGCTAGGCGGCGATTGCTGGGCCATTCGCCCATTCCTGCATCTGCTACCCGCATCTGTTATACTAGTATTCATCAAGATTTGAGGGGCCCTGTCTGGGTGGACCGGTGGAGGCAATTATGTAACATGTTTAAATAGTATCATATTCACTCTCAAAATTTGCTTGCGTAATGGAGGGTTAGCATTGTACAACTAACCCTGGACACTTCCCATTGGCTGACCGCCTCTCTCTGTAGTTTGTAGAATAAAACATGTGCTTTTGGTGTCAGTCATTTGAGTTTTACAGTCAGAACAGAAATTTGGGTGTTAGAAAGGTGATCACCATTCCGACTGACTGGTCATGACCATGACCTTTTTCCATTTAAAAACCTATCTTCAGTGAGATGCAATGCAAGATGTGTAAGCAATTTCTCACACCTGTTTAGCTGAACAAAGTTCCGGTCAAGCTGTTCACTACTGTTGATAATTTGAAGTCTGAAGCATCAGAAAAGCATGAGAAGTCGATGGCTTGAAGTCT
>CM014270.1:61806991-61842599 GCA_004135705.1 Alloteropsis semialata
GCTAGATTTGACACTTTGTTATTCTGGTGTTTTTTTAGTCTCTCCTAGCACTTGCTTTTGGTGTAGATATGCCATGTGAGAGCATTTTTTACTTGCTTCTCCATCGATACATGTGTTGTGCCACTATAATATGTACGTATGTATGTATGTACTAGTAGAATGTTTAGTCCATACTTTAATCTAGTCCAAAGTTACGTTTTGTAGGCCTCTTTTTTTCTGTCTCTTCGGTTAGATGCTCTGCGAGCCGTTTAGCTCTGCACTCTGTGACGAATGCTGCTGGTAACCTCAGCGTTTACTTTTCAGTTCCTGAGTCCTGTAAAACTTTTACAGCTTTCTGTAAAAGCTAGGAGCAGACCTGTTTCAAAAAAAAAAGTACGTTTTGTACTCTCAAAAGGTATTGCTTTGCTAGTTCTTGATGTATGCGTGTATCCTTTATCATTGCATATGGATAGTCTTGAACTTTTCCATTAATCCATTTGCTGCTTTACAGTTACAGAGTTATAGTTTTTTCCACTAAGAAAGACAATATTTCTATGTGCATGCAGACTTGCAGAGCTAAAAAGTAGGAACTGATGACTCAATCAATTGAAGCGCAAAGTGATGAAGAGGTGGAGCCAGAAGAAGTGTAGGTGCGGTCTAGCGCAAAACGCCGCAAGAAATCTCAGGTTTGGAAAGACTTCGAAGAGATGGAAAATGATGACCCTGATATGACCACGGCTAAATGTCGGATATGTAAAAAAGTTCTCACTTCTCAAAGTAAGAATGGCACTTGTTGGGTTTGTAGCCGAAGTCAATGGACCCAGACAACGGTTGAAACTGAACGACTGGGACAAGCAACAATATATTACTTATCAACAGTATTATTGGAATCAACAACCTTTACATGAAGGGGAGGGGTCCCCTTTTATAGGGAGACCAAGGGTCTTTACATTCCCATTGTACCCCTGAGATCAGGCATCATTCTCTAGACTATACAATACAAATAGCATATGGACATTTGGGTACATTTACTCCTCCCAATGTGAATGCGTAGACTTGTGATTCCGTGTTTGACTTGGCTTGGACTTGGTCTCCTTGGACTCGGTCCATATCTGCTTCGCCCGCTTCCAAAGGCTCTGTAGCTCCTGGAATTGGCTTCTTCTGAGTCGAGGTGACCCTAAGCCACTTCCCAGCGTCCAGGAAGCCGATGGCTCCTGCAAGAACCTGCAGTTTAGAGTGAATCGAAGCCTGCCGTTAACTTATTCATAGCTTTTGCCATTCAATAGTATCAATATTTCACCGAATTGGCTTCTAACTTGATTCCGATAACGTCACATTGGCTTCCTGCTGCACGATCACCGAAGCCGATTGGCTTCCGCATATAGCGAGATGTGATTACCGAAGCCGATTGGCTTTTGTATTCAGCAAGACGTGACGAGCGAAGCCAATTGGGTTTCGTTTACAGCAAAACGTGACGAGCGAAGCCAATTGGCTTTCGAATATAGCAAGATATGTTCCTCCGAAGCCAATTTAGGGATCTATAGAGTAACCGAAGCTGATTGGCTTCAGCTCCTTTGTCCATTGCTGCCCTTACGCGTGAGAGAGAACAAAACAAGTAGAAGGCGTTTGTCGGCGGGCCAAATCCCCAACAGTAGCCCCTCGAGGACGAGGGCTTTCTTCAACAGGCCGAGCTCCACGAAACTAGGATTGCTTGCCAGCCAGAGAAACGCCTCCTCCTTGTTGGAGAAAGCCCTTTAGTGTTTTGTCGTGTTTGCTCTATTTTTGCTTCGTTTATCTGTCGTGTCATGTCATTTGGCTTCGTTTTTTGGAAACTGGTTGAATTATTTTAACCGTTATTGTAACTTTTGCTTCGGTTTGGCCAATTTTGAAACGGCGGTTCATTTTTCGAGGTTTTTAACGGTTAGATTTTACTGGCCTATAAATAGGACCGAAGGGGGGGGGTCAATTTTGCTTGCTTCGTTTTGCTTGGCTTGAGCTTGACGCTTTCTCTGGCTTTTGGAAGCTCTTGATTTCAAGCTTTGGCTTTCTTCTCTCGACACAAGTAAGTTTTGCTTTTTGTGCTCTACTATTTCCTTCGTTCATTCCTTTGTCTTTTTGCTCTTTGTTTTCTTATTGTTTTTTCCTGTTTGGTGTAGCGGCTCGTACGAAGCAAACCGCTCGTCTGATTGGCTATGTCTCTGACGAAGACAACTCAGACGGCGTGGATATGGATGCTGTCGAAGCTGCGCAGTTTGCTCAGGAGATTGAGGGCAACGTGGCCGTGAACCCCGAAGCCGGAGCTGCTATGATTATTGATGACCGAGGCAAGGGACTTGCCGAAGAAGATGCAGGTGACGACACAGAGGACGCTGGATCTACAGCTGAGGATGCCCTTGAGGACGTNATGGCGGAGCAGGCTGCTAGAAAAGGAGTTGCATATATATATATTCATATATTTCTCATACAGAAGGATTTCAGAAGACAAAAGGATCTAGTAGGCGCCGATGTACTTTGTTCATAATTGCCAGAACAAGACTAGAAAGAGAAGGGCAAAAGGAAGCGCAAGTTTGAGGAGATATCTTCTTCCTTGAGTCGAAGAGATCCACTCTGGGTGCAGTCCCTTGAAGAGCACGCCGGTGGACCGGTGGCTTTACCCTAACTTGTAAAGGGCACTCTATTACACCCCTCTGAAAAACCTTCCCTTTGGTGAACCATGAAGAAATCTCACGAGGATTCTTCTAGCAGAGGTTCCACCTGGATTCACTGCAGGATCAGAAAAGGGGGGAGTACCCTATGCTACTTCACGAGAATTCTTCTAGCAGAAGAGGAAGAAGGAGTTGGATCCTATATCAAACAGAAGGAGTTTGTGTTCAATCATGAATATTAGCTGCGCCATGGCTAAGGGATGGTAGAAGAAGAAGACCTGAGGCAGGTATTTATAGCCGGCGATCGATGGAAGCATTAAAGGAGAAATGGAATCCAGGGGATGCTCGTGGAAACTGTCCAAATAAAAGAACAGTATTCTCGTGAAGATATGTCATTGATTCAGAGCTGATGTAATTGAAGGAGAGGGGCGTCTTTTGAGGAACTGCATTGAAGAGTCGTTTCACCTGGGTCAATAGACGTATGGATACCCGTGAAGTAAATGCAGGGTTCCATATGCTATTCGTTGTCAGAGATGCTACCGCTCGGGAGAGAGAAAGAAGAAGATAAGCTCTGCGGGTTATTGATGAAGAAAGAAAAACTATGGCCCGAAAATCAAGGAACTACACAGTGCAGGGATGGAAAGTTTCGGCACGAAAATCGGTGAAGGAGTTATGATGACAGATACGAATTTTGGAACAAAATGATATTTTATTCCAAAATTGGAGGGCATGTGTTGACACCTGATTTTCGCACCTGATATGCTGAGTCAGATGGTGATGTGGTGAGGTTGAAACTGTGCAGTGGGCCCGTTGAATGGTCAAACAGTTGATGCCGAAGAAGGGAGCCGATGCGGAATAGAGGTCCGATGAAGAGAGAGAGTCTGATCTGATGGTGAATGGAGAATATACATCGGCTAAAAAGGAAGCGTGGCATGAACGGGGACTATTTCCTTTTCAGAATGCGTATTAAAAGTCCCATTCTATCTTAGAATAAGTTTACTTTATCTGCAAGTTAGTCTGGTCCGATCAGGACTCATCATGACCGGGTATAAATATAAACCCTCGTCCATTGTAAAGAATTATTCTCACAATCAATACAACCCGGCTTCACGCCAAAAACCCTAGGAATAGTATCTCGACGAAGCTTATCGGTGGACGGGCTGCATCAGTTCTGATCTCCGGCTTACCAGTAAGTTAGTCAATTTATCGAACTAGTATAGGCTTTGAATTGAGGCGCATCGCCCTTTCTCGTTTATACTGTTCAACCGATTTATCTTTGAATAAGCAAGATTGATCTAGATTCCCTACGTCGGAGCTAGATCACTATTGATTATTCAACAGTTGATCGTTTATCATGTTGCACTTTATGTCTAGATTCCCTACGTCGGAGCTAGATCATCAAGATTAGGCTAGATTCCCTACGTCGGAGCTAGACTTATCTTGGTTATTTAAAGGCAACTTTTGCGGTTTGTTTGGAGTTGCTAGATTGGTTTAGATCTACGCCATGTGAATTAATCTACTTCTTCAACGGCTTTGAGCATTGGTCTTGGTCCGATTTAAGCAATATTTATCTTACAGTATCGTTCTAGGTCCGATCCATGCCTTGTGGTTTAATCTGGTTGTTCTTTGAGTATTGTGTTTGTTTAGATTCCCTACGTCGGAGCTAGATGTTCATAATATGATAAGATTGATCTTTGATTGTCATGCTTGGTTTAGATTCCCTACGTCGGAGCTAGATTCATCTTGATTAGTCAAAGAAAGCTTTGGTTATACCTGATTGCTATTTGAGTGTTATGCATGATTTAGATTCCCTACATCGGAGCTAGGTCTTGTTTGATTATTTGATAGCATACCTTAGAATCAGAATGATCCTGTTAATGTTTTATCTGCTTATTTGCTTAATTCGATTAACACCTGTGCGAGCATCTTGTTTAGTTGATAGGTTGATGAGTTGAGTTTGACTGTCTAGCTATCTGATCTGATCATTGCTGGAGAAATCTAGATTCCCTACGTCGGAGCTAGATTTCTCTGAAAAGGTTCTGGTCCGATTGGCTGGTTAGATGGTCCGATAAGATAAATCAAACTGGCAACTAGGCAAGATGGACGATGTATCGGCTTACACTTTGATTATTTAATATCTTGTCCAAAGGCACAGCTGATCCATTATTTACATATCGGTCATATTTTATGTTTTATTTTATTTAAAGACTGATCTGTTACAAGGTCCGATCTTGATTGGTCCGATTCTGAGGTCCAATTGGATGACTGATTAAGATCCGATTATATTGGTCCGATTGAGGTTATCTATGAAGTCCGATTTTGAGGTCCGATTGGTATCGGCCGACACAAGTCTGATTGGGTCTTGGCTGAAATCCGACGTGCCTTCGCCGTTTGGAATAGAGCCGGCACAATCAAAGAGTAATTTAACTGTTTTATTCCCTTGTCAATTTCAGGTCAAATTGACTGGCACGCCGCGAACCTGAACGGAGTGTAGGCTAGCACTGGAGCGAAGCAGATCTCCCTGGTCTTCTTGTGCTGCACGTGGAGGATACGACCGCCGATTTTCCGCGTCAACAATGGTGCTGAAGCCGGAGCCTCTGATGCTGATCCGAAGGTTTAGCTTCAATAGAGCTGATGACTTCAATTCTTTTGTTGAGGGATGTTAAATCTTTGTAAATTTGTATATACTCAGATCCCTGATGAGGGAGGAGTTCTTGAACCCATGCCGATCACTATGCGCGATGGCCCCTTGTGTGTATCTGGCTTCGCATGGGAACAATATCGCAAGTTGTGTCCAAGTCAAAGAATCGACGATTTCTGGGAATTTTGCCATGAGTTCTTTAGTCATTGCGAATTCGATGTGTTTGAGTTTTTTAACTCCTTTATCGTTTGATGTTCTCCTCGTGTTGAACTCGCTCGTGCAAGAAATGCCGAAGCTGCTCGTCTGCTTCCAATTAAGGTGGAGCCAGAAGATTTAGATAATGATAGGGATTTTGCTTATGTATACAATGCTCCTAGATTTAGGAAATCTGGCCAGCTTTTTGACGGCTATGTTTTTGAGATGTTCTGAGTCATCTCTGTGTGAAACACATTGTAATTCGCTTGGTCATTGTTTTGATTTGAAACACTTGAATGAATGTAAGCTCGATTTGGCTTCGTTGCGAAAGAAACGCCTCCTCCCCCCCAAAGCGGGGTTTTATTCGTTCAAGTGTTTTGCACTTTTTGGTTCGGAGCCGCCTTAACTCTTTTGAACTTTGTATGGGGATGTGCTTTGCGTGATTTGACGAAGCCCCTATTATTTCAATCGTTTTAAAATACTGATAGCCGAAGCTGATTTTAAATTAAAATATATGTTTTAGCCGAAGCCCCTTTTGGTCTATTTGTAGTAAGCGCTTTTGGACCGAAGCCCCTTTCGCTCTTGTTTTTATAGATCTGAATTGGCCTTACTCTTGGTAGGGCTAATTCAGTTCTATTTGAGTTATCGAATATTAGCGACTTGGTCGAAGCCAATCGCTTTCGATGCTGTTTTTGCGTGTTCTAACAAGTTGCCGAAGCCCCTATAGGCTTTTTAGGGCGCTGCTAGACGAAGCTGCTGATGCCTTTATAAGATTTTAGAGTTCTGCTAGCTGAAGTTGCTTTCATTTTATAGCAATTGTTTGGGTCATAGCCCCTTTTACTCTGTTTTTAGAGTAAGCGTATCTGGACCGAAGCCCCTTTTACTCCTTTTTGGAGTAAGCTTTTGCTTAGATCTGAATTGGCATTACTCTTGGTAGGGTCAATTCAGTTCTTTTTGAGTTGTCGAATATGAGCGACTTGGTCGAAGCCAATCGCTTTGGATGCTGCTTTTTTGGGGAATACCTCGTTCATATATGATTTGACGAGTTACAGTAAGCACCGCCTCGTTAAAAACCTCACCCCTTGGTCAGGGTACCCTTGTGAGGAAAAGAGTACGGGATTTTAGAAACAAAGTAAAAATGCTATTCTACTCAATGACTTCATTTATAGGATACGAAGCCATTTTACATCTTTTCATAGGTAATATTTGCGTAAGCTGTCTGCATTCCATGAATGCGGCAGCTCATTGCCTTCGTCATCGCTTAAGCGAAATGAGCCAGGCCTGTTGCTTTTGATGACTAAGAATGGGCCTTCCCATTTCTGTTGCAGCTTTCCAGCGGGTATGTTTGGATTTTTCCTTAGGACCCAGTCCCCTGCCTTGATATCTTTTCTGACCACCTTTTTGTCTCGCCACTTTCTTGTCTCAGCTTGATACTTGAAAATGTTTTTAGCTGCCTGGAGCCTATATATCTCAACGAGATCCTTATCAACGGCTTCGCTCTCTTTGGGAGCTTCTTGTTGGGTGCGAAGCCCTTTGTGCAGTATTTCCTCTGGGCATACTGCTTCTTCACCATAAAGCAATTTGAATGGAGTAAACTGTGTTGCCCTCGATGTGGTGGTGTTGTGAGTCCAGATCACCTTCGGCATCTCTTCTACCCACTTGCCTTTTTTCTTACAATTTGTGAGGCACTTTCGGATGGCTGTAAACATTAAGCCATTGGCTCTTTCAACTGCTCCATTTGTTTGCGGATGATATACCGAAGCGAATTTAGCTTTTGTTCCAATTGACATGCAGTATTGCCTGAATTCGTCACAGTCAAACTGCTTCCCATTGTCCACTGTTATTTCCCTTGGTACTCCGAATCGGCACACAATTTGCTGCCAGAAGAATTTGATAACTGTTTTTGCTGTGATGTTGGCCAAAGGTCTGGCTTCGATCCACTTGGTGAAATACTCGACTGCTACTATGGCGTATTTGAGATTTCCTTGAGCCGTTGGAAGCGGGCCAACTAGATCAATGCCCCATCTTTGCAAAGGCCATGTTGGAGTTATCAGTTGTGATTTTTCCGAAGGAGATTTTCTGTTCGCTGCACACTTTTGACACTGATCACACGTCTTGACCGTGTTTGTTGCATCCATGATGATTGCAGGCCAGTAGAATCCTTGCCTCATTGCCTTGCCCACTAAAGCTCTTGCCCCAAAGTGTGCCCCGCATAAGCCGCTGTGTATCTCTTGGATCAGTTCTTTTCCTTCGTTGTGAGAAATGCAACGAAGCCAAGGAGCTACAACTCCTTTCTTGTACAGGACATCATCTATCATCTGATAGCATCTTGCTCTTTGTTGCATAGCTTTTAGGTCATCTTCATCAATTGGCTCATAGTATCCCCGAAGGAAAGCTATTATTGGGGATCGCCAATCTTCGGAGCTTATTGCATTGATCAGCTTCGGTGGGTCATCTGAATCCTTTATTGATGGTGATGTTAATGTTTGGAAGAACACATCAGGTGGAAGCTTGTCCCCCTTTGCTGCTGCCTTAGCCAGAGCATCTGCCTCGTCATTTTTTGCTCTTGGAATGTACTCCACAGTGAAACCTTTGAATTTTTTCTCCATTGAGCGTACAGTGGACAATATTTGATGAGTTCTGGTTGCTTCGCTATGCTCTCTTTCTCGATGTGATCTGCTACCACCTTAGAATCTGTTTTGATAGTGAACCTCTGAGCTCCCAAAGCCCTGGCTTTTCTGAGCCCAAGCAACACTGCTTCGTACTCAGCAACATTGTTTGTGCTTCTGTCACTGCATTTGCAAAACTCTAAATTTGCTGCATATCTCATTTTCACGCCCGAAGGCGATTGTACAATTGCCGCGATGCCAGCTCCTTTGTCCCCCCAAGCACCATCACAGTGTATTAGCCAATTTTCCTCTCTAACAGCGTTTTGTGGCGAAGGCGATGTCCACTCTGCGATAAAGTCAGCTAGGACTTGTGATTTAATTGATGTTCTCCTTTCAAAATCTACGACGTACTCTGAAAGCTCCGCTGCCCACTTGCGAATTCTCACCGAAACTTCTTTGTTGTTCAAAAGCTCCTTAAGTGGCTGATCCGTGAGGATTTTGATGTGATGGCCCTCGAAATAGTGTCTCAGCTTTCTGGAAGCCATTATCACTGCATAGATCATCTTTTCAATCTCTATATAAAACAGCTTCGACGCATTCAAAGCTTCGGATACATAGTAGACTGGCTGCTGAATGCTTCTGCCATCTACCAGCTTTTCTGTGATGAGCGCTGCACTAACTGCTGACTGTGATGCTGCAATGTACAGTAGGAGTGGTGTTTTTGGGTTTGGTACTGTTAGCTTCGTGAGTTGCATCAAGTATTGCCTTAACTCGTGGAATGCTTTCGACTGCTCTGGCCCCCATTGGAACTTAGCTGCATTTCTGAGTGTTGCAAAGAATGGTAAAGCTTCGCTCTGCTGCTTTTGCGATGAATCTGTTGAGTGCGGCAATTCTGCCTGACAGCTTTTACACGTCTCTCATGCACTTTGGCTCTTCCATGTTAAGGATTGCATTTATCTTGTCCGGATTAGCTTCTATCTCATGAGCTGAAACCAGACATCCAAGTATTTTGCCTTTTGTCACCCCAAATACACACTTTTCTGGATTTAGCTTGAGACCGGCCTGTCTCATGCGAGCGAAGGCGGTTGCTAGATCTGATACGTGATCTTGCCTTTTGGCACTTTTGACCAAGATGTCATCAACATATGCCAATGTAGTTTTGAACAATTCGTCCTTGAACACTGTGCTTGACATTCGGCAGAAACTGCTTCCTGCATTCCGAAGCCCCTCAGGCATCCTGACGAAGCAAAAAGTACCAACTGGTGTGATAAAGCTGGTTTTCTCCTCATCCTCCTTTTTCATCCAGATTTGGTGATAGCCAGAAAAGCAATCTAAGAGGGACATCATTTCACTTGCTGCTGCTTGATCAACAATCTTGTCAATTCTTGGTAGTGGGAAATCATCTTTTGGGCAAGCTTTATTGAGGTCTGTGAAATCGATACACATTCGCCATTTCCCATTCTTCTTCTGAACTGGTACAGTGTTTGCTAGCCATGTTGGATATTTGACTTCGCGTATGACATTGGCGTCCAGCAGCCTTTGCACTTCGGCTTTTACTGCATCAGCTTTCTCTTCGGACATCTTTCTCAACTTTTGCTTTTTTGGCTTCATATCGGGACTGATTGCCAGCTTATGCTCAACTATGCTTCTGTCAACACCTGGTAGATCTTTGCTTGACCAAGCAAACACATCTTTGTTATTTCTGAGGAATTCGATGAGCCTATCTTCTTCGTCCGGCTCTAGATCTGAGCCAATGATCACTTCTCTGTCAAAGACGTCGGGCTGCAGCTGCACCTGCTTCGTCTCTGCAGCTTTCTGCATCTTCCTGCAATCTTTCTCGATATTTGGCTTTTCTTCTGGGTAATATGGATCTTTTTCTTCAAGCAAATGCACATTTCGCTGACCAGGTGCTCTGGCTTTTTCGATGTTTCTGGCTTCCCTCTGGTCGCCATATACAGTTATAACTCCTTTGAGAGCTGGCATTTTCATACATAGGAATGACTGCCTTATGATGATATCAAAAGCATTTATGACTCCTCTTCCGAAGATGACATTGTAGTCAAAGACCATGTCCACTACATCAAAGGTGATGTATTCTGTTCTTGCATTGGATGTGTCACCGAAGGATACTTGCAGTGAAATTTTCCCGAGTGTCTGGGTTCGCTTCCCCCCGAAGCCGACCAACGGAGTGTCTGATGGCTCCAGGTTGTCTGGGTTGATATTGGTCATGTTTCTCAGTGTTTTTGCTAGGATGATGTCAGCAGAGCTTCCTGTGTCCACGAGCACCTTTCCAATCGTCCAGCCAGCAATATTGGCTTCGATCGACATAGCATCGTTGTGTGGGTAGTTGTGGAGCTTGAGATCTTCCTCAGTGAAAGTGATGGGCATATGAGACCATTCCGACTTCTTGTACGGGCCATCAACAGAGATGTTATTGACTTGGCGAAAATAGCTTTTCCTTTGCTTTTTGTTCTCAAAAGCAAGCGATGATCCTCCAGAAATGGGCATGATGTGTCCATAGCTTGGGAGTGGACTTGGAGCTTCTTTCTGATTGGCTTTTTGCTGTGAGAGTGGTGGTGGTGGTGGCAGCTCCTCAACCTTTATGTTTTGCGAAGCTGCTTGCTGGGAGGTTTGATGGTATAGGTGAGGATATATGGCTTGTGGGTAATAGTGCTGAAAGGTTTGTGGCGAAGGCAAATATTGGGTTGCCATCGCTGTTGATGGATGCACAGTATTTGAGTTTAGCGAAGGATATACTGGGCAGTATGGTTGGATAGCTTGGGAAGGGTTTTGGGTATTTGTTTGCGAAGCTGATATTGGCTTCGTTTGGGTTGCTTGAATCTTCTCTGCTCTTAGCTTTTCTATTGTTTTCTTGATATCTCTGCACTGTTCTGTGCCATGGGTATGATTTTTGCCGTGGTATTGGCAAAACAGCTCAGGTCCCGCTGGACCTCTTCCTCTTCCTCGGCCTCTGCCGGCTTTTCCACCCCTCTGAGTGGGCTCATTTCTCTGGTTGTGGTATTGGCTTTCTGGGTACGATGGTTTGGTTTCGTAAGAAGGAGGCGGATTGTCCACCTTCATGATTGTTTGGTGGGAGTAGTTTTGGTAGTTGTGGCTGTGGTGATGGGTTTTGGCTTGTGACTCATATTGGTTTCTCATGATGGCTTCTCTTGCCAATCTCATTCGGTTGTCATTGTCAGAGCGAAAGTATTTTTTGAACTCCTCATACAGGTCTGCCAGAGTAGCTGGTGTCTCTCTTGCGATATGCTGTGCAAACAATCCTGGGCGAAGCCCTTGTATTGCTGCGAATTTTGCTGCTTCATCAGGGATATGTGGGGCTTGAGCACGTAGAGTGACAAATCTGCGGAAGTAGTCCTCTAGTGGCTCCTTCGGCTGCTGGTGTAGCGTGAGTTCGGCATATGAGAGTGATTGGTCTCCCATAATGCCAAAATTTTTGATAAGCTCCCTCTTCAGATCATACCAGCTGTTGATTGACAGGCCAGGCAGCTTCGTGTACCAATTCATTGCTGTGCCATCGCAGACAATGATGAAAGATTTTGCTAGTACAACATCATCTCCTCCTGCCGAAGCTATTGCAGCTTCATAGCTCATTAGGAATTGCTTTGGGTCGGTGAGGCCGTTGTATCTTGGTAGAGAGATGGGTTTGTAGGAAGGTGGCCATCTTGCCAGTTGGAGGCTTTCTGAAAGTGGGCACATATGATCGATGGGATGAGTATGGAGTGTTTGGAAGCTAGTTTGGGATGAAGAGTTGTGGTTTGGTGGGTTGATGGTGTTTGGCTCATTAAGCTCTGCTTGGAGCTCAGCGACTTGCTTTTTGGCTTTCTCGAGTTCTTGGCGTAGCTTTTCAGCTCTGGAGCTTGTGTTGTTCAGCGTCCTCTGCTTCGCTTGCCTCAGCTCCTCGAGCTGCTTCTTGACTTGCAGCAATTGATGTTGCTGCTCCTCTTCTTCCTTTTGCATTTGTTGCTCTAGTTCGAGCTGTGCAGCATCCAGCTCTCTCTGCTGCTCAAGGCGTCGGAGACGAAGCCTTTCTTCGATTCGTTGCATTCTCTCCTGGGTGGTCAGTGCTTCTTCATCGGTCTCTTGATCGTCGAGAACGGCTTCGGTTATTGGTGGTGGGCTTGTTGGTGGATTTGTGGGTCGGGGGGCAGCTTCGATGCTGAGGGTTGCATTTGACACGGTGGGGGTTGGTTTGGCTGGCTTGGTTGGCTTTTTTGGTGGCATGGTGGTTATCGTGGGTTTTGTTCGTGCACTGCACAAACGGTGGGCGCCAGTTGTTGGGTTAATAGCCGAAGCCAATAGTCCCAAACAACAGCTGAAACGGGACAATTGAGACAAGCAACAATGAATTACTTATCTACAGTATCCTGGAATCAACAAACTTTACATGAAGGGGAGGGGTCCCCTTTTATAGGGAGACCAAGGGTCTTTACATTCCCATTGTACCCCTGAGATCAGGCATCATCCTCTAGACTATACAATACAAATAGCCTATGGACACTTTGGTACATTTACTCCTCCCAATGTGAATGCGTAGACTTGTGATTCCGTGTTTGACTTGGCTTGGACTTGGTCTCCTTGGACTCGGTCCACGTTTGCTTCGCCCGCCTCCAAAGGCTCTGTAGCTCCTGGAATTGGCTTCTGCTGAGTCGAGATGACCTTAAGCCGCTTTCCAGCGTCCAGGAAGCTGATGGCTCCTGCAAGAACCTGCAATTTAGAGTGAACCGAAGCTTGCCATTAACTTATTCGTAGCTTTTGACATTCAATAGTATCAATATTTCACCGAATTGGTTTCTAACTTGATTCCGATAACATCACATTGGCTTCCTGCTGCACGATCACCAAAGCCGATTGGCTTCCGCATATAGCGAGATGTGATTACCGAAGCCGATTGGCTTTTGTATTCAGCAAGACGCGACGAGCGAAGCCAATTAGGTTTCGTTTACAGCAAAACGTGACGAGCGAAGCCAATTGGCTTTCGAATACAACAGGATATGCTCACCGAAGCCGAATTAGAGGCCTGCAGAGTAAAATGAAGCTAAATTGGTTCTATCTCCTTCGTTCATTGCTGCCCTTACACGTGAGATGAAGAAAACAAGTAGATGGCGTTTGTCGGCGGGCCAAATCCCCAACACGTAGAACACAGTTCGGTACTCACAATGTGCTCTATTCGTTTTCTCGTGGCAAAGTGCGTTTTTATAACACTGGAGCTGTTTTAAGTTGGTTGCTAGTTTGCTATCTTTTGTTTTTTTTTTTTGGTTTCTTGGGCTAATTTGGTTGCTATCCTTTTGTGGCGATGAATGAGCCCAAGCAACCATGCTGAGGTTTAAATGCAACCTCCAACGGCGCCACCTATAGACTTTGAATGGAAACGGTTACCTGACGCGATCGTGGTACCTTCACCCTCAGGCCTGGCTCTCGGAGTCTCGGTACTTATCATTTCATCGGCATTCGTACTTCCGCTCCACTTTTTGTTTCCTTTTCACAATTTTGGCAGCACGAAAAGGTTCTTTTCTTAGCAAGTGTCCAGAGCTTATATTTCAGAGTTTACAATATTACCATCTTTAGCTATCACAAGAAAAGCTCCTTTTTGCCGGTGGTGTTGGGCGCAAATTGCAGAGACTTCCGATGACGAGCCCCTCGAAGTACAAGACCGCGGCCTCTGAATTTCTGACACGCATATCCCGTAGTCTATCCATTCGAGTGAAATGAATTCAGGGCTTGTTTAGTTCGCGCGAATTCGATCGAATTGGCTGTAGCAGATTTTTTTGAAAATTAAAAAAATAGAGAGAGAACACATAGTTCAATACATTGCTTTTGATCGAATTGGTGCTCTTTCGAGCGAACTAAACAAGGCCTCATACACAAGTCGGCGGAGTCGTATTCGTACAGGCTGTATACCACGGATGACGACGGTGTTATGTTAATACGGGCATCAATGCAGCCGGCCCGGAACAGACTTAGCCGACCACGTATAAATAGCGCCTCGGGCGGAATGGCCATCTCGCGTGTATCACTCTGCCGCTCTGTCCTTGCCCGTGGCCTCCCTCCAAGTCCCACCGCTCCGCCGCCGCGCCGAACCGGAGCCGAGCACATGGCGCCCGCCGCGGCAGCGCGCCACGTCCACATCGAGGCCCTGCAGACGGCGCTGCCGACGCGCAAGGTGGAGCCCGGGCGGGCGCAGCCCGTGTCCGTGGCGGCGCCCCCGCTGCCGGCGCCCGCGCTGCAGCGCCGCGCCCGCGTGGTGCTCTACTACCGCGCGGACGGCGGCGCGGCGGCGGAGGCGGCGTGGGGCCAGGAGGAGGCGCTGCTGGTGAAGGAGTCGCTGAGCGAGGCCGTGGCCGACCACCCGGAGATGGCCGGCCGGCTCCGGCGCCGCGCCGACGGGTCCTGGGAGGTGAAGCTCAACGACACGGGCGTCAGGCTCGTGCTCGCCACGGCGGAGGCCTCGGTGGACGACTTCGTCGGCGGGGACCAGGAGGGCCGCGACGCCGCGCTCGCTCCCTGGACCGACGTCGACGCCGAGGACCCCGACATGTCCGCCCTCTGCTTCGTGCAGGTATGGCATGAATAACCATGATCCATCGATCGCTCGATCGTATCGGATCCGTGGCGGCAACAAAGGCCACCGATCGCGTGACCAGTTTCAATTTTTTTTAGGACTCGATCGCGTGAGCACCTATACTCGACTGTCTCCAACAGGAAACCCAAACTCAAAATAAGTTTTCTGACGATACTGTTTCAGCCTCCAACAGAATACTCATACCTAAATCTAAAATAGGTTTTCGGGAGAGACATAACCTAAATCTGAATATCGTTTCTCCTGAAGACCAGTATTTTCAAATCATAAGTCGAGCCTAGTCGTTGGGTATCGATCGTGATTAGTTTCAGGCTCGTCGTCCTAGTCAACAAATCGATCTAGGACAATTTTGTAGCCTAGTCGATTGCTTATTTAGTAGTAAAAAATAGATAGAGTACTGTAAGTTTAGAACACAAAGATGGGGTCTCGAGAAGATGATCAATTACTTGGTCTGAAAGTGCATAATAGAATAACCTAACTGCCTAAATGAAAGAAAGACATTGATCATCAAAAGCTAAGGAGCTAGTGGCGCGGCGCACTACCGGAGGAGGCAGGAGGCAGGAGAAATTTTACTCTCCCACTCGTGCTGTGTGACCGGTGGCAACTGTAAATTTTGCTAGGTCAAAAGGTTGATTGGAATGTATTATATAGCAGGACTGACTTGTGTTGTGGGCTGACCGGATGGGTCTTAAATATTACTGGACCGAACAATCGAAGCCCAAGCTAAAATCCAGAGCTAGTCGCTCGATTAGAGTAGCTCGACTAGTCGTGACTAATCAATGAATAATCATCTGATCGATCGACTAGACAATAAAATCGTATCGATTTACCTAATCGATGTCCAAGGACCGATTTCTCGATTAATCATTGATTAATCGTAATTAATCGAGCGAATTGAAAACACTGCTGAAGACCCATTCGCAGAGAAGGTTCTCTTTTGGGTCTTATTGTTAGAGAAGACAAAAATAGACGTGGAACTCTGTGACTGTAGAATAAGTCTTGTATTTTGGGTCTATGGTTGGAGATAGTCGCATTTTTTCTGAACCGTCCGATCATCGGCGTGCCATGTCGCGACTCGCGAGTTGACGTCTAGTCTTGGCAACCTGGGATACCTGGGTACAGTCGGTATGGTAGGCTGTCCACCATGTGATCATCAGCAATCTAACTTCTAACGCTCAACTAACCAGTAGTTTCGTTTGCTTGAAACAGAACGCACAATTTCTTTGCAAGATGGCCATATCAGAAAAGAGAGCTGTGTCGAGCAGACTCGAGAAACATATACGCATCATTCATATGCCGCATCATTCGTTCAGGATGTAGACGCTACAAACAGGTTGAGTAAATTCGATCGGGACACGTAACCAACCCCAACCTGTTTTTGCTCGTACGAACAGAACCCCAAGTCGCGTGCCGCGTGCGGCCCACACGTGCCGTGTGCCACACCCAAACATCGAAAACTCATCCGTGAGTGCAGCCAGATCCATCCAACAAACCCTGCAATCAATGTGGTGTGTTCAGAGACTAGACACTGCATGCGAGATGCAGCACGAGTCTCCATCTTTTTTTATATATTTCGACAATCTTTCAGAAGCGTGAACAGTTCTGGTCCTGTTTAGTTTTCACCTCAAATTTTACTATTCATCAAATTTTACTATTCATCAAAAGGAATCTTACATGCATGGAGTATTAAACGTGTGTTAATGATAAAACACATTCCATAACCCTCGGTAACTTTGCGAGACGAATCTAATAAGCCTAATTTGGCCATGATTAGACAACGTCGTGCTACAGTAAATAATCTCTAATGACGGATTAATTAGGTTTAATAGATTCGTCTCGTGATTTCCCGTCCATCCGTGTAATTAGTTTTATAATTAGATCATGTTTAGTCCTCTTAATCTTAGATTTAGAATTGCTAGAGTAAATTCGCAAACTTTTTCTCCCGAACTAAACTGGCCCGATGTTTTCCCTCGCCGCGTGCAGCTGACACGGTTCCAGGGCGACGGGGACTACGCGGTGGGCGTGAGCTGCAGCCTGATGCTGTGCGACCCGCCGGCGCTGGCGCGGTTCCTCCTGTCGTGGGCGCGCACGCACGCCGCGATCAAGGCCCGGAACAAGGCCGACCCGATCCCGATGATGCAGTACGCCGGCTACTTCCAGCGCCCGCACACCATGACCCGCCGCATCAGGTCCGTCCCGCTCGACGCCTTCGCCGCCGACGCGGTCGGCGCCGAGACGGTGCTCTTCAGGGCCAGCGCCACCGCCGGCGCCGGCGATGACCACCGCGCGCTCGCCAGGGCCTGCGTCGCCAAGGCCAGCGAGCGGCTCGGCGCGCCCAAGGCGCCGCCGCGGCTCGCGCTCGTCGTCGTCGCCCGGGACGGCGTCGGGGACAACCCGAGGGGGATGAGCCTGGAGACGTGCGCGGCGGACCTGCCGGCGTCCGGCCACGAGCTGGAGGTCGGGCAGTGGCGGGACCTCGGGCTGGAGGAGTTCGCGCTCAGGGAGAGCAAGCCCGTGCACGTGTCGTGCAGCATCGTGGCCGGCGCCGACGAAGCGCTCGTGGTCGTGGTGCCCGACGGCAAAGGGTTCCTGGTCACGGCGACTGTCCCGAAATAGACCGAGAAATATAATCGATGAAGGTTTCGGTTATTGCCACCCGCAAAAAAAAAAAGGTTTCGGTTATTGCGAGAAGCATTTGATTTGATTATTAGGTATATGCTGATCATTTCGTGTGTGCGACTACTCTATGCATGTATGTATATTGATGGGAGTGATTGATACTGTATTGTTGTAACGGAAATAAGTCATCAAAAGTCATTGATACTTAATTTTCCCTTCTTTCTGAAAGAAAACAAATATTGTGGTCCTGGTTTAGAATGTCAAACAAAAATTTGCATGCCATTTGTTCTCAGACACGCACGCTCAAGGAATGACAAAACCCACCCGGGGTTGCTTCAGACTTCAAGCCATCGACTTCTCATGCTTTTCTGATGCTTCAGACTTCAAATTATCAACAGTAGTGAACAGCTTGACCGGAACTTTGTTCAGCTAAACAGGTGTGAGAAATTGCTTACACATCTTGCATTGCATCTCACTGAAGATAGGTTTTTAAATGGAAAAAGGTCATGGTCATGACCAGTCAGTCGGAATGGTGATCACCTTTCTAACACCCAAATTTCTGTTCTGACTGTAAAACTCAAATGACTGACACCAAAAGCACATGTTTTATTCTACAAACTACAGAGAGAGGCGGTCAGCCAATGGGAAGTGTCCAGGGTTAGTTGTACAATGCTAACCCTCCATTACGCAAGCAAATTTTGAGAGTGAATATGATACTATTTAAACATGTTACATAATTGCCTCCACCGGTCCACCCAGACAGGGCCCCTCAAATCTTGATGAATACTAGTATAACAGATGCGGGTAGCAGATGCAGGAATGGGCGAATGGCCCAGCAATCGCCGCCTAGCTCACCTGCTTGACAACACAATTGTTTGAAAGGAAACCTGCTTGACAGTGAAAAGCTAATCAATCATCGATGGGGTTTCATAAAATTATTAGGTCCGTGCAATGGTACGATGCAGAAACCATCAAGCTGGTTTGTTCAACGGCTCAACTAAAACTTGCTTGCTAGTGGTCGCTACAGCCTACAGCTTATAGCTGTACCTTTCATGACTCTTCTAGCCACTCTACCCAAGTATTCTATTTTCTATCCCAGGAAATGCAGCATTTCACGCAATGTCATGTATAGTGTTATCCATATAAGTTGGCAATAACAAAGCAGTAACAAAATGCTTTCTGCTAGTAATGTGGTGGGAATGTTTTGGCGTCCGCCTGACGTGTTGTTGGCCTTGTAAGAACTTTGGCTGGCTACATTATCTTCACGCAATTCTCCTACGTGTTCGAGAAAAAAATATGGTAGAAATGTTCTACTGCAGTGATCAAGTGATGCAAAGAGTAAACTGTTAAGTTGTTTAGGAATTGCAGCATGTTTGTTTACTCTTGATCACGCCGAGGCAAACACCTGTCTTCGTAATTGTAAAGTTGTAAGTTGTAACACAGGTGAGAACACCTGTGATGTGAGCAAAATTTCGCAGTCCCTCTCTGAACTTGCAGTTGTTTTCACGCCGTCGTTGCGCGCCCGTGCATAGTTGCTGGACAGCAGGTTACTGGTGATTAGTGAGTGCATAGCAATTATTGGAATCCTAAACAAGTATAGACGCCATTCCATCATCTCTATCAAAACCCATAAAATCATCTATAGGTAGAGTTGGTTTCGGTCCCTGCATGCATCACCCGAAATTGTCCATGGAATCAGGGGACGCCAGACAGGAGAGTTGGTGACGAGCATAACTATCCCAACTCCACCAAAACTTACCGAATCACTTTCCGTTAGCACCTGCACAGCTTCGCTGACCCTATATAACCACTGGTCCCTCCATTTCCCAGCACTCATCACTGCCCACAGCTAAAGCCTCCTGCAACATTGTATTGTACTCATCATCTGTCTAAATTCAGACCGGCACTTGTCCTTGAAGCCCTCGTCATGGCTGGCACTGCAGTTATCGCCGGCCTGGTACTCCTCGCCGCCGTCGCCGCTCCGGCGTGCGCCACGGATTACGTGGTCGGCGACACGTCCGGCTGGACCAGCGGCGTGGACTACACCACCTGGGCGAAAGGCAAGACCTTCAGTGTCGGCGACAACCTGGGTAAGTGCTCAGCCTCAGCTGTGGTCAAGGAAGTGCATGGCCATGACATGGCCCACATGTCGGCGGCAGCGTGGTTCTGAACTGTGGTTGCGATTTTTTCCCCTTTTTTTTGTCTCGCTGAGCTGACGAAGTGGTCGTGGCCGCAATGCAGTGTTCCAGTACAGCGCGATGCACACGGTGGCGGAGGTGAGCTCGTCGGACTACAGCGCGTGCTCGTCGAGCAACTCCCTGCAGTCGTTCAGCGACCAGAACACCAAGATCGCGCTCACCGCGCCGGGCACGCGCTACTTCATCTGCGGCACCCCGGGCCACTGCAGCGGCGGCATGAAGCTCGCCGTAACGGTGGCCGCCGCGGCCGCCACGGCCCCGGCGTCGTCCCCGCCCGCCACGCCCGCCGGTCCCGGCGGCGCCGCCGATACTCCTCCGGAGACGACCACGCCGTCCACGTCCACGACGGCGCCCACGACCAAGTCCACCACGAGCAGCACCGGCGGGGCCGGCGCCGGGGAGTCGCCGCTCGCGATGGGCGTGCTGGTCGGGGCCGCGGGGCTCGTCGGCCTCGCCCTCATGGCCTAGGCAAGAGGCAGTGCTGTGTCCAGTTTCCCGTGGCTTTTCCGCTTTGCTTGTGGTCGGTTGTTTTACGCACTCTGAAAGTCTGAATTCACGTTTATGCGTCCCGAACGTCTGGTTCGAGACTCGTGTTTTATACCTGTACCTGTACGATCATTCTTGATTTAGAAAAGCTACTGTTTTCTCTGATGCTGGGCCCCCGTTCCGCCCAGAAGCCAGGAACGCCCACACGCCGTCGAGTTCCCCGGCGTGTGGAAATAGGACATCGTCATGTTAACCACACGACATCGACGCCCACCATGACGACGGTGCCTACGACCGTTCCCCGGCTAGTGAAATAGGTGGGAGAATCATACAGGTTACAGGATAGAGTTTTTGCAACCGTGGAAACCGGGCCGTAACCAAAGAAAACTCGTTACACAATACGCCACTGAGCCGGACGTAACAACCAGATCAATCATCCCCGGCCCAGCCCACTTCCTGGCCCAAGTAATTTAATGTTCGAGTCATCGAGTGTGCTGATATGCACGTGTGTGGTGTCACAGTGTGAGACCCAGCAGTTCTTGTTTCCGCATTGACTCCGCTCTTCTCCATTTTCTGGTGTGTGCAATTATTCAGAAAGGGGAAGATATCCATTTTACTACCCTCTTCATTTCACTCTTTCCACCTCTGCACGCCGTAAATCTAGGCTCAATTTTACTCTTCCAAACTATTTCACTTGGTCTAATTTACCTCCAATGAGATTTCTCTTTGTTGTTTATGTGCGCAAAGTTGAACTTAAATTCAAACTTTGCAAGGTTATTTATAGCATGATGCTCTTTTAGAAAAATATATTAGAAATTTTTCACGATTTTCTTTCAAGCAGCTTTGTGTCTCTAAGATCAAGTTTGTACTAAATATTTTTAATATATGAAAATAATCATGATTCTTAGTATATTTTGTTCTATAAGGCAACATGTTTTCTATCCGCTTGCAAAATTTGAACCCTAAAACTCAATTTATACATGGACAATTAAAAAAATCTCATTGGGGGAAGTTTGGGCCAACACAAATAGTTTAAGGGAGTAAATTAAGTCTAAATTTTGTTTAGGAAGTTAAGCCAACAAAATAGATAGGCGAGGGCAGCAAAATAGACTTTTCTATTTAAAAAGGGACATACTAAATCGAATGTATCGACAATAGGCAATAGCTGAGTATTCATGGACAATAGTGGTCATGGTGATTTCACCCAAAGTTAAGGGCTCTACTTCTAGTTCGTTATAAACGTTGATATCTTGATAACAATTATCAAACACTTTGCTCGGTTAAGTGATATTGCATAGCAGTTCATGAGCTCCGCCAAATGGCAGGAATAATGCCACTCTAAATAAACAACACCACATCATCGTTCTGACTTGTAAAGTTTGTGCTTTCCTAGTCGTGAGCGTCTATAAGTCTACTGAAAAAAACTACCGCCCATCCAAAAAGTCTTAGAGGCGTCCTAGAATTCTCTATCAAGCCATTGAGGCACCTTAGAATCCTCTTCCTCGGAGCACCATTACTATGGGAGGGGGACTATGCCCCCTACCACCACCCAATTAGGGTCCGTTTGGTTCTGTTTTTTCTGTAAAAAAGCTCAACGCTAACTAAACAGGTAGAACCGGCAGTTGCACATCACCTCAGACCCTGCTTCCACAAGTTGTGAATCACAGATTTCCTCGAAATAACATGGCCACCACTTGTTTTGGGTATATCCCTTTGATCTTTTGTTTTCCGTGCCCGCTCCTCTTCTCTCTCCCTCCCTCCCCCCTCTCTCATGCAGAGCTCTCGATGGCCGTTGGGCGCCCCTCTCCATCCTTGTTCCTCCCCTCCTCTCCTGCAGTATGGCAGGCGAAGCCCCAACAGTCGCTTGTGTTGTTCTGATCTTTGAATGCACGATGAGATCTCGATGCGGTCATGCGAAGTGGACCTGTGGAGGTGCTCCTCTACGTTTAGGTGTGCCTTTGTCACCGTTGGATGGAGGCCACCATCGAGTTCAACCTGCCATGGCCGCCCCTCCCAAAATTAGCTGCCGTCTCCACAATTTTGACCCAAAATCCAGCATCAAATGGTTGTGTCTTCTCCATGCCGATTTGGGCTCCAGAGATCACCCACAGTAGATTGCAAGCGAGGAGAAGGGACATTGAAACAAGCTTTTGCAAAAAGACCCTCACAAAACTTGTAATTAATCATAGTATTTTTGTGTCTTGATGTTTTTACAAAAAACCTAGAAGTTAAGAGAATTTCCAAAAGCCTTTTTAAAATTTAGACAATATGTTAATGGTGGATAGAAAATTTAAACAAATCAAATATCCCTTTCTAAAATGGTTATTTACATGTAAAATGTGTGAACAACACATATTTTTAACAATCAATTTTCATATAAATTGTCTCTCTGGTCTTCAGGGGCATTACAAACATTTCTTACTGAACCTACACTTTCACATCTGTTTCAACCAAACGGTTTTCAGGTTTCTTACAGGTCACAACAGTTTTTTCATAGTGCAGACCACACAACCCAACCAAACACACCACACAACAGTCTCTATATTCTTATACTCCCAAATATGTTATCTCATGCATGTTATTATTTATGAGATCAAGGGATTCTTTAAGCCCCTCAATTCTTTTTTAACTCATTTTGGTCAACCATAGCTAGCTAGTAGTGAAGAAGGACAATGAATAGAAATACGCGTTTTCCAAGGGGCTACTGCATGGTGCACTTTATGAGGTAAAATCATGTATTACACTTGATTTATGAGGAAAAAATATTTACATAATACTAAGGGCATGTTTGTTTCCGCTTCTCTCAATCACGCTTAGATTCTAAGATAAGCAAAAATTTTCTTGATTCTCGATTCTCGATTATTGTAGTTCAAATCTCTAAAATGGATTATCAGAGAATCGAAAATAATCAAGATGTTTGGGTGGGATTCTCGCTTATTTTGACCGATAAGTTGATTATAAGCGGAAACAAACACGCCCAAAAGGGGTTTGATTTCCGATATACTACACTCGGTGAGTTTTTCCTAGCCGATGAGCCTTAGAGATAAAATCATATTTTCTTAAAAAGTACTTTCTTCATTCTCTTTCGATAGTGCTTTTTTTTCAAAATTAAAATATTCTGTTTTGATAGTCCTATTTGAGTTGTGGTCCTATTTCGGTTTTCGTAGAGAGTAATTCCTTTTAAAAAAAGATTGGTACACGTATAGAATTACAATGATGCCCGAGGAGTTCTCACGAGAAAAAAGAGGTGTATGATAACATGATTAATTGGAGGATAAGCAAACTCACTTCTCCTTGATCATTGTGCCAAAATGAAATAGGATGAAATTGGAGTATTGTATATAGGAAACCATCTTCATCTAAATGAACAGAGTGACGATGAAATAATATCCGCAGAGTGGCGATGAAAAGTAAGCACGCTGCAAGTTCGAAACCTCCAACTATTTGCACCATGGATCACTACCGGAAACTCGAAGTTTGCCGTGTACCCGGTTGTTTGCCGTGTGTTTTCTATCGGGCACACGGCAAAGAGCCTATTCGCCGTGTGTGTTTTTTTTAGCACACGACAAAGATTTGGCACACGGCAAAGTACGACTTTGCCGTGTGCTTTTTCTTTGGCACACGGCAAAGCCATACTTTGTCGTGTGCTTTTTTTGGCACACGGCCGTATGTTTTTTCTTGGCATACGGCAAAGTCATAATTTAAACCACATTTTGAAGTAGTAAATCAATTCAAATAAAAAAGCTTTGAACTATAAAGTTGTATAACTTCTCAAGATGTATAACTTTTAGTTTGGTCATTTCTTCATTCGACAAAACCATAGTAAAGTTGTTCACAAAATCTATATGTCTCATATAATTTCCTGAAATTAGAAGATTTGTGAACAATGTTAGTACCACTATGTCGGATCGAAAAATGACATACATAAAAGTTGTAGATCTTCAAAAGTTATACAACTTTGTATTTGAACTCTTTTTAATTTGAATTAATTTTGACAACAGAAAGTACGTTTGTAGTTCTCAAAATTTGAAAATTGAGTTTTTTTCAAATGACCTCGGATGGGGAAATAGTCAAAATGAGAGTTGTAGATCATAATAAGTTATGAAACTTTGCAGTTGATAACTTTTTTATTTGAAGTCATCTTGTTAACGAAAACCAGGTTTGAATTTTTTCAAATTTGAAATTCAAATTTCATAAATGACCTCGGATGGAGAAACTACCATAATGAAACTTGTAGATTTCAAAAAGTTATGAAACTTTGTAGTTGACAACTTTTAAATTTGAAATCATTTAGGGCCTCAAACAAGCAATTTACACTTAGTTTAGTATAATATGATAGGAATCAAAACAACATTAGTCACAGGTGAGAGTCTGGTGCAGCGGTAGAGGAGATTACAGGTGATGGAGAGGTCGTGAGTTCAAATCCCGCCGGACGCGGAGCGCGCGAATTTTCCACGAAAAATGGCGCGACTTGTGATGACTTGTGACGGTTGGGGCCCTTCCCACATTAGAATAATTTTTTTTGCTATTTTTTTGATTTATTTTTGATCGGCAAAAAACAAACTTTGCCGTGTGCCAAATAGCACACGGCAAAGAGGTTTGCCATGTGCCCGACAAAAGGCACACGGCAAAGTCGGCTTTGCCGTCGCGCGCTTTGCCGTCGGCGGCACACGGCAAAGCCTTTGCTGTATGTATTTGGGACTTTGCAGTGTGCCCCTGACACATGGCAAAGATGCAGAGAGTATAGGGCGTGTTCAGATGGTGGGGCAAATTTTTTGCACCCTACTTTGACCACTAATTAGTGGTATTAAATAAAGTCAGTTTACAAAACTACCTCCACAACCCCTGGCAAATTCGCGAGACGAATCTAATGAGGACTTTGACCGCACGATTAGAGGATGATTATTGTAGCATTACTGTTGCAAATTATGGATTAATTAGGCTCATTAGATTCATCGCGCAAAGTTGATAGATTTCATTTAGAACTCCATGTATGCGCAAAGTTGATAGCAATTAAGAGAGTGTCAACAGACCACAATGAAGGGGTATTGTATTTTGAGGAATGGTCAGAGGAGATTAAGCCGAAGCAGAAGCTACCGCAGGTGTGGGTGCATGTATATGGGGTTCCACACGAGATCAGGTCATTCCTAACCCTATGGGCCATCGGCTCCATCTTGGGTGCCACACTCAAAGTGGACATGAACCACTTGAGGAACACTGGAGTGGTAAGGTTGTTGGTTGCTGTCCTAGATGCGGATAATATTCCGGACGACGCAGATATTGTGATCAACAAACATTATGGAAGCTACATGTATCCGATCTACTTTAAGCCGGAGGAAATTATTAAAGACTCTGAACACGACGATCTAGATGACGACGATCTGCTTGATGATGATGCAGCTGTCGGATCTAATGTCCGGCAGTCCACCCGGGGGTACCCAGATGGTTGATTTGTAGGCAAAGGGCAATCGCGAGACTAGGGAGCTCGAGGTAACACAGGGACACAGGGATTATACAGGTTCGGGCTACCCGGAGGTATAATACCCTACGTCCTGTGCTCGGGGGTCTTGTATTGATTTGCTCGGCGTGGTCCCGGGGAACGACGGCGAGCTCTTGGTTACAACGAATGGGTGGCGTAGATGGCGAAAAGGATTCAATGACCTAAAGGGGTCGACCTAGGCCGCCTTATATAGGCCGACGGCCTAGGGTTTACAAGTCGGTTATTCCTAATTACTGTCCGGCTCAAATCAGGAAACTAATCCAAGTCGGTTACAACATAATTGCCGTGATCTCCGGGCGGGATCTGAAGATATCGCTAAATGCCTTGCTGGTTAAGTCTTCTCCAATCTTGTCCATCAAGCCGGGGATCCTCGTGGGCCGGCCTGGGGTCGGCCCACATCCTTGTCAGACGTGGGACCAGGCCGACTGGCTATCCGGTCGGTAGTGGGCCCAGGGGTACCCATATCCCACAAGTCCCCGAGCAACGTGCAGGCGTGTGTCGGACTGTTGATGAAGAAGCGAAGCCATCAAGGTCGGCTGAAGCGCCTTGGTTGGCAGGCCGACACAAGGGTGGGCGGTGCTCAAAAAAGAAAACCGCAGGCCATCCGGGAATGACCCTGGGCAGACCCGGGGTGAAGCCTCGAGTGATGTAGCGCCGAGTCGTGGCCGAGCCGGGCGCCGAGGAGCTGTACCACTTGGGGAAAGTGACACATCCTGATGGGGCATATGGAGGGCGACGCAAGGAGCCCTCCATATGGAGTAGTCCCTGAGCATTGGGCCGACTAGAAAAGTCGGGCTAATGGTCAAAAGAGAATGATCTCGAAGCGTCGGGGCAGTCAGGCCGCCCAAAGGATAAGCTTGCCGAATAGCGACAAAAACAGTATTCACGTGGATGCACAGGGCGATCCCGTGGTCGGATGAAGCTGAAGGTGATAAGGGCGGACTGAGCGCCTCGAAGAGAGGAGCTGCTGCGTGGCACAGGGCTCACGCGCTGAACAATGCGACCGGAGTCACATGCAATTGTATAGCACGGGGCTATAAATAGACACCGAGGCCCAGGGCCTTGTTATTATCAGAAGGTAGGCATAGCAACCACCTCACTTGAACATGTTGGGGACTATGTGCTGGGTTCATCCTCTGGGGAAGAATCATGGGGACTTGATAGCTTGGTGCTAGAAGAGTGCTTGCGAAGATCCTGAGGTGTTGATTAGCGTCTGAGTGCTGTCCCATTCACCCCTACATTCCCATGTGACGAGGGTCATGTGGGGTGAAATGCTTTGTAGAGCAAGGGATACCCGGAGGCATTCGCTAACAACCCTCTGTTGGTGCTGTCCCGTCGACGGCTGCAGTGGTGCTACAAGAGAGCTTGCGACGAGCCCATGTGGACCAAGCTTCTGCTGATGTAGCATTTCGGGCAACGGCGGGCGCCCCGAGCCGTCATCTTGACGGTTGATGTGTTTGATTCCTGTAACCGGCTTATGACCGGCTCTCTTTGTAATTTGTAACCCTTGTATTAAATCTTTTCTCCATTGCTTGTCGATTAGAACCATATCCATATTCCCTGGGCCCAGAGGCCGACATAGGCATCGTAAGCTCACGCAGTAGGAATCAAGTCACAGAGACTTCTGAGTTGCGGCCAAAAAAATCGAGTCCTTAGGGTCAGAGGTTGACCGGAGTCAAGAGCGCCGAGTCCCCGAGGGTTGGGGCTGGCCGAGTGCTGCAGTAAAGAGCCGTTGGCCCACGGGGAGCCGTTGGCCCGTAATTAACGGGAGTCCCGCGGATTCCGTCCGTTAGTTACGGCGCCGTTAGGGTAATTTGGATCGACCGGAGGGGGGATAAATCGGAACTGTTCACCGGCGGCTTTTACCACAGTCGTTTCCAAATCGAGATTCATCCTGCGCCTCCGCCGCCGCTTAGGACCGTCGTGAGAGCGATTCACCCACCGCCCATTCGCCGCCACCGGAGTTCACGCGCCACTGCCGTCGCTGAGTGTCTCCATCGTGCCTGTGCCCTCTGACGGAGATGGCGGACACCAGGGAGACGGCGAGGACACCCGCAGCGGGCGAGGAGGTGCCGCCGGCGACGAGGGTGGTGAGCACCCCCATTTCCACGGTGGGTGGCAACGCCGACGCGAGGAAGGAGATGACGCCCTCCGCGGGCCAGTCTGGGGCCGCGGGGGGCGCCGCCGCCCGTGAGGGCGGCGATGCTGATACGCCGGCGACCGCCACCGGGGCGGACACCGGGGGAAGGACCGTGGCCTCGTCTGAAGAGGTCCCGGAGCTCACCTCCGTGCCTGGAGGAGTGCCGCCCCAAGAGCCGGCCTGGGGCCAATCCTCCATCACCGAGGAGAGGCTGGAGGACATGGTGCGCCGTGGAGTGCTCGGGTCGCGGGAGATCCTGCAATGGCGGCCCGCCGGCGATGACGCCCGGCCATGGGAGCGCTCGGAGACCGAGATGGCCGTCTTCGCGCCGTTCTTCGAGCGTGGGTTCGGATTGCCCACGGGAGACTTCTTCTGGGGGTCTGCTGCACTTCTACGGGGTGGAGATGAGTCACTTGAACCCCACCTCGATTCTTTTCATCTCTATTTTCATTCATCTGTGCGAAGCGTTCCTTGGGATCCCGCCACATTTCGGGTTGTGGCGGCGATTGTATCGGATGAAAATTATCGGGGAGAATTCTGGGAAGGGTCCTGCTAGGATCACCGGAGGGGCTGGGTTCTCGTTGAGGGCCGGCATGGCCAAGAGGTATTTCACCCTGGATATGAACGACTCCAACAAGAACTGGCGACAGGAGTGGTTCTATGTCGCGAACCACCCCCCTGCTCTACCTGCTTGGACTGGCCACCGCCCGGTGAAGAAGGACTGCTGGGAGTCGCAGCCGGAGGACCAGGAGCTTCAACAAGCTGAGGAGCTGCTGGGGTTGATTGATGAGGTGAAGAAGCAAAAGCTGTCTGCTGTTGCTATCATGATCTCCTTTGTTCAGCGGTTGACTCAGCCGATCAAGGACCGGGTGCATCCCGGGTTTGAGTTCTCGGGTGGCAGGGATCCTACTCGGGAGCAGGTCCGGACAGTTTCCGTTCCCGAGGTCTGCGAGAGGATCTCGGGGTTCATGCGGGGCCAGATCTTCAACGAGGGGACTCCTGTCCCATTTTCTCTGCGGAATCCTCCTCCACCGGTTAGTTTCTTATCTTCTTGCATGTTGTGTATCTGACTGCTGAATGACTAATGAACTGTACTTGTTGCTATATGTTTGCCTTGCAGGAGCGAGCGACGAGGTACCTCAGCCACGCGCCGCTGCCTGAGGGTGACGTCCGGGTGGAGAAGCTGATGACGGCGGAGGAGGCATCCCGGGTGCCTCGAGTCGTGGAAGAGGAGCAAGCTGACTGGGATGAGGTCGGCGTCATCCCGGCTCCTCAGGAAGGAGCGGAGGATAACCCGGTGACGCGGATACTGGGTATCAGCATGGGGCGGCCAACGCGCCAAGTTGTGCGCAAGCTGACCCCAGCCCAGAGGGCAGCTCGAGAGGGGTCCCCCAAACCAGCACCGATGCTGGGGCAAGTCGCGTGGGCCGAGGCCGAGGCGCGGAGGAAGAGGAAGGCTACAGGGGATGGCCCTGACGGCTCGTCTTCTGGGCTTGAGTCGGATCAGCCCGCGCAGCAATCTTCAGGGGCTCAGGGGAGCATCTTCGCCCAGCCAGGGCTGCGGCCGGACTCGACCCTGTTGCCGAGCCAGACGCCTCCGCAGGTGCTGCGGGGCGTGCAATTCAAGCGTCCGCGCAAGGGCGGGTAAGTCGCCTTGAGTTTCTGATTGTTGGATGAGCAATTCTTGATCTGTTGATGTGTTGAATGCAGGCTCGGGAGCCAAGCGGGCGTCGGCACCCTACCCCGCCCGGGGACCGGTGACAAGGCGCCACCGAGTCGGTCTGCCGCCGCAGAGGCGGGTTCAGGGTCGAGCACGGCCCTGATTGTGCCGGAGCAGGTGCCAGTCGGCATGTCGGGGCCGCCAGACCCGCCGAGTCCGCCGCGCATCACAGGGACGGGCGACCCGGCGAGGGATCTGCAGGCCGACGCGTCCGAGGTCGCCCTCGAGGAGGAGGCCCCGGAGGGTCGCACGGAGATGGAGGAGCTGCCGAGGAGTCCTCCACCACTTGAGGATGACGACAACCGGCTCCTTGGGGAGGACCTGGATGCCGATCCAGGCGTCCACGTGCCTCCCCAAGGGGAAGCAATCGCGGCCGAGCTCGGGGGCGGACCGCAGGCTCCAGAGTTGACTCTGGAGCAGCGGATGGAGCTTGACGTCGCCGACCAAGCGAGCGAGCTTCGGAAGCTGCAAAACGTGGCCGACGTCTTGACCCGTGTTGTACAGGTATGTCTTCTTGGCGCCATGTTGTCAGTATAACGCACACAATGACCCTGAGGCAAATGTGTTATGTGACAGGGTTTCTCAGAACGGGCCACGAGATACCTCGACTTCAGGCGGCAGGCCCTTGAAGACCGCCGGGCCTTGGCGCGGGTCCACACGGATAGAATCCGTGAGGCGGAGGCTGCCAAGGAGTTCCAGATGCAGAGGGAGCGGGAGCTCGCCGACCTGCAGAAGACCAACGAGGATCTCATGAATGACATGAGCGTTCTCACCGAAGGTGGGTTCTTCGTGGATTGCTTGCTGGTGTATCTCGCCGAACAATTGTGCTCATGGGGGTTTCTTTGCAGAGTCGAGGAAGAGGGAGGACGCCCTTCAGGGGAGGATCAACGAGCTGGCCGGGGCCAAAAAGAAGCTTGAAGACGAGCTGGCCGGGGCCAAGCATAAGCTTGAGGAAGAGGTGCGTGGGCTTAAAGCAGCCAATCTTCGCCTCGCCGCCGAATCCGAGCACCTGAAGGAGGCCAATCAGGTCCTGAAGGATACGCACGACCAGGCCATGCATGGTAAGTGTCTTTTGCCGAATCGTCTGGGGCTGTAAAGAAGTCGATTGTGCTTATGCATGTTCATCTGCAGGGCTTCGGACGGAGCTGATGGAGTTGAAGCAGGTGGCCGAGTTCAACGCCAATTCCTTGGTGCCTGCCGAGTCCGGCCCGACGGCGGCGATGTTGGAGAGCGGCTCAGGGCCGGTCCGACTCGGGCAGCCCAGTTGATGCAGCAGACTGCGATCGGCTTCGGGAGTCGGATACTGGCACTGTTCAGGATACACTTCCCGACGCAGGAGCTGGCTCCCATCGCCGATGGCATTCCTGAAGAACTTGCCGATGAAGAGTTCGACGAGTTAGTCGAGGAGTGTACCCCTCTGGCTGAAGCTGTAGCAGCGGAACTGGGCCTGTAAAAACAACTATAGATGTAGACTCTGTAGAATCTGTAAATAAAATTCTGGTTTTATGTGAAGTATGAATGTGCACTGGTGCTTTACTGGACCCTTTTCCCTGCCGACTAGGACTCTGCGTCGCCCGACTAGCCACTGCCCTGTGCTGTTTAAGCACTCTTTTTGACCCGCTGACCACTGCTCACGGAGAGGACGGCTTACCCAGTACACTGCTCAGCGGGGAGGCTTAGGTGTAGGGGGCGCGCGGGTTGAGCGCGGAGCTCAGGGTTTCACAGTTGGGGACTCGGACCAGCCGAGTTAGCTTAGTAGTCGCCGGGGGGAACATAGGGTTGGGCAAGGACTCGGAAGTCGGAGTAAGCAGGTACCCCCCCAAATATCGTGACGAAGAAGACGCAACCTGGGTCGGGCCCAGTCCCCGAGCATCAGCATGGATGTCGGGTAAAAAGACAACAGCAAGCCATGAGGCAAAAGTAATTTTATTAATACGAGATAGGGAATACATAGCTTTTGTTTAATTTCTACGGGTAGAACTTGACGAGGTGCTCGATGTTCCACACGTTTGGGACTGGGTCACCGTTAGCCCACTGAAGGCTGTATGTTCCTGGCGAAACAACTTCTTTGACGATGAAGGGACCGTCCCAGGGGGCGGATAACTTGTGCTTGTCCTTGGTGGACATGACTCGGCGCTGGGCCAAGTCGCCGACGTTGAGGGAACGTTCCCGGACATTCTTGTCGTGGTAGCGCCGTACCTGCTGCTCATGTCTGGCATGTCTAATCAGGGCGGCGAGTCGGTGTTCTTCTAGGCAGTCGATGTCAACCTGGCGGCCGATTTCTGCTTCTCCTTCTTCGTAGTGCTGGATGCGCGGAGCACCATGGGTGACGTCGGCTGGGAGGACGGCTTCGGAGCCGTATACCAGAAAGAAAGGAGTATATCCCGTTGCTCTGCTCTTCTGCGTTCGCAGGCCCCATATGACATGAGGTACTTCCTTGGCCCACCGGCCGGGGTGCTTGTTGAGTTCGTCATACATGGCCTTCTTGAGCGAGTCTTGGACCGTGCCGTTGGCCCGCTCGACCTAGCTGTTGCACCTGGGGTGCACCGTGGAGGAGTAGGAGACATCGATGCAGCTGTCCTGGCAGAAATCCCAGAACTCGTGCCCTGTAAACTCGGATCCAAGGTCAGTCACGATGCGGTTTGGGACGCCAAACCGATGGGTGAGCTCTTGGATGAACTTTGCAGCCGTGGCCGACTTGGTGTCGGTCACGACCTTGTACTCAATCCACTTGGTGAACTTGTCGACCGCCACCAAGATGTGCTTGAACCCGCCCGGGGCGGTTTTGAAGGGTCCGACGTTGTCGAGTCCCCATATGGCGAATGGCCAAGATGGGGGGATGGTCCGTAGCGCCTGAGCCGGCAGGTGCTTTTGCTTCTGGAAGAACTGGCAGCCGGTGCAGCTGCGTACCAACTCCTTGGCGTCAGACAGGGCTGTCGGCCAGTAGAACCCTGCCCTGTAGGCCTTGCCGACTAGTGTGCCGGCCGCCGCGTGGTTGCTACAAGTACCCGAGTGGATATCATGTAACAGGGTGATACCTTCATCTCGAAGGACGCACTCCATGAGTATGCCTGTGGAGGCTGCCTTTCTGTATAGATCGTCGCCGATGACGACGTAGTTTGTCGCACGTCGAGTCAACTTCTCGATTTCTTCCCTCGTATCCGGCGACCAGTTCTCTGTGAGGAAAGCGATGAAGGGGGCGCGCCAGTCTGCTTCCACCACGAGAACTTCGCTGGTCGGCGGGCCACCCAGGAGTGGCTCCGGCTCGGGTACGGGGCTGCCGTCCTCAAGCATCTTGATGGACGGGGTGCGCAGGTCTTGGACGAAGACGCCGACTGGTACTTGGGCTCTGGTGGACCCTAACTTGGAGAGGACATCAGCGGCGACGTTGTCTTCCCGGAGGACGTGGTGGAGCTCGAGGCCATAGAAGTGGGCCTCAAGTTTGCGCACCTCTGCGCAGTATGCACTCATGGTTTCCTTGGTCGTGTCCCAGTTCTTGTTCACCTGCTCGACGACTAGCTTGGAGTCGCCATAGCACATGAGTCGCTTGATGCCGAGTGACACCGCGATCCGGAGACCGTGGATGAGGGCTTCATACTCGGCCCCATTGTTGGTAGCCTGGTAGTGTATCTGGAGGACATACTTGAGGTGCTGCCCCTCCGGGGAGATGAACAACACTCCTGCGCCGGCTCCCTCGAGGTTGAGGGCTCCGTCAAAGTACATCTTCCAGTGCTCTGGCCGTTCCACGGGGGTTGGCGTCTGGATCTCCGTCCACTCGGCCACGAAGTCGGCCAGTATCTGAGATTTGATGGCCTCTCGTGGCTCGAAGTTGATAGTGTGCTCGCCGAGTTCTACGGACCACTTGACGATGCGGCCGTTGGCATCCCTGTTGTGGAGTATGGCTCCAAGGGGAAAATTCGAGATGACTCGAATCACGTGGGCCTGGAAATAGTGCCGTAGCTTCCTGGCGGTTATCAGGAGTGCGTAGAGCAGCTTCTGAGGATGGGGGTACCGGACCTTGGACTCGCTGAGCACCTCGCTGACGAAATATACAGGGCGCTGGACCTTGTATGGGTGGCCTTCTTCTGGTCGCTCAGCGACCAGGGCCGTGCTGACCACATGAGTGGTAGCCGAGATATACAGCAAGAGCTCTTCCCCGGGGGTCGGACCCGTGAGAACCGGGGGTGTGACTAGGAATTCCTTGAGGTCGGCCAGGGCCTTGCTTGCCTCAGGGGTCCACTCGAACTTGTCCGCCTTCTTGAGTATCTTGAAGAACGGAAGTCCCTTCTCGCCGAGCTTGCTGATGAACCGGCTCAGGGCCGCCATCATTCCAGTGAGCTTCATGATATCTTTCTTGCACGTTGGCTCCTTGAGGTTGCGTATGGCGTCCAGCTTGACTGGGTTTGCCTCGATGCCGCGCTGGCTGACCAGGAAGCCCAGGAGCTTTCCTGACGGCACCCCGAACACGCACTTCGTGGGATTGAGCTTCCATCTGAATCGGCGTAAGTTGTTGAAAGTTTCCTGCAAGTCGGCGATGAGGGAGTTGGCGTTATACGTCTTGACGATGACGTCATCCACGTAAGCCTCCATGTTGCGGCCGATTTGGCTCTGCAGGCAACCTTGGATGGCCTTCTGGTACGTGGCGCCGGTGTTCTTCAACCCGAACGTCATCGTCTTGTAACAATAGATGCCGTGCGGGGTGATGAACGCTGTCTTGTCTTGGTCGGATGTCTTCAAGGCTATCTGGTGATAACCCGAGTAGCAGTCAAGAAAACAGAGGAGTACGCAGCCGGACGTAGAGTCGACGACTTGGTCAATTCGCGGAAGAGGGAAGGGGTCCTTAGGGCAGTAGCGGTTGAGATCCGTGTAATCAATGCACATTCTCCATTCACCGGATTGCTTCTTTACAAGTACAGGATTTGCAAGCCACTCAGGGTGTTTGCATTCTCTAATGAAACCGACAACTAGGAGCTTATTCTGTTCTACCCTAGTGGCCTCCTTGCGATCTTCGGCGAATCGGCGCAGCTTCTATTTGGCAGGCTTCGCAGTCTTGCTCAAGTCCAAGGAGTGCTCAGCCTTCTCCCTCGGAACACCCGGCATGTCTGATGGCTTCCATGCGAAGATGTCCCAGTTGTCCCGGAGGAAGGAGGTGAGCGTGTCTTCCTATTTGGTGGTGAGCCCTGGCCCTATGAGGGCCGTCTTGGAGGGGTCGTCGAGTCCCAAGCTTATAGCTTTGGGGGCGTCTGCAGGTGCCAGCGCTGCGGGCTGCTGCTTCTGCTCCGGGAGGACAGGCTCACCGGTTGCCGCCTTGGGGGCTTCTTCCGCCAACAGAGTGGCGTTGCCGAGTTGATGGGACAGCTCGGCTATCTTGATGGCCTCGCCGTCGCACTCGAACGAGGTCTTGATATCTCCACGGATGGAGAGGACGCCATTGGGCGCTGGCATCTTCAGAACCAGGTAAGTGTGGTTCGGAATCGCCATGAATCGGGCCAGCATGGGCCTGCCGAAGATGGCGTGGTAGGAGCTCTTGAAGTCGGCTACCTCGAAGTACAGGAACTCTGTGCGGTAGTTGTCAGCCGTGCCGAACGTGACTGGTAAGGCGACTCTTCCTATCGGGTAGGAAGCTTTTCCTGGCACAATGCCAAAAAACGGATCTTCGGCGCTCAGGAGCTTGCTGTAGTCGAACCCCATGCTGTTGAGGGTGCTTGTGAAGATAATGTTGAGGGCGCTCCCGCCATCGATCAGGACCTTGGAGAGGAGGACCCTGTCCACGACGGGGGCGACGACGAGTGGGTAGGACCCTGGCTCGGGGAGGTGGACCCAGTGGTCGGCGCGGCTGAAGGCAATAGGCATCTCCGACCACTGGAGGTATTCCACCGGCTTGGTGGAGACCATCTTCACTTCGCGCTTGTGGAGTTTATCCTTGCGCCGATCTGGGAAGGCGCCGGGCCCCCCAATGATGGCGGTCAGCACGCTGGAAGTCGCCGTTGGCGTCGCGCCTGGGCGCCTCCGGCGGTGGTGGTGGTCGGCGTTCGTCGTCATGACGACGTTGATCATCCTGGCGAGCCGGAGCATCGCGGTCGCGCTCGCCACGGCGATAGTCGTCACGGCGGTCGCGGTCTTCTCTGCGGCGGTAGTCATCCCGCCGGTCGCCGTTGTAGCCGTCACGACGGTAGTTGTTGTAGCGTCCGCCGTTGTTGTTGTAGCGCTGCTTCTTGGTCGGCGGCAGGGCACGAGTTCTTTGAGCAACGCGTGACAATCACGGAGATTGTGCTTCG
>CM014270.1:61843599-61868587 GCA_004135705.1 Alloteropsis semialata
GACGACCACCGTGTAGCGGCGGAGGCGGGGGTGGCGTCCATCGCGGGCACGGGACCTCGGAAGGTTTGGCACACGCGGGCATACTTCTGCTCGGTTCTGGTGAGATGCGATGAGGGGGCGCCCGTGCGAGGAAGGGAAGGCGGGCCTCAGGGAGGGGCCGAGTTCGGGCGGCGGGCCTCGGGGAGGGGGCGAGTTCAGGCGGCAGCGACGGACCCGACGCAAGTGGCTTGAAGCCGATCAGGTGCAAACAATTTAACCATTTTTCCTGAAATATTCCGATGAACATTTATTCCTCGCTTCCAGTATTGCTATTAGTCATGTTTAGTGTTCCTTAATTTTCTTTGTAAATTATATTTACTTGTGCTTGTGTACTGGTTTTAGAAATCAAATTATGGGGACAAACAACAGAACCATGTCATCTATGAGCATGCTTAAAATTTCAAGTGATGAATTGAGTATTGCTCAATGAAACGTGATTTCCATTTTTTTAAACGCGATAGATTGCAGTGCTGACCCTATCCACTGTTTCTGGTTCTTTGATAGATTTACAGAAGGGGGTGGGGCGGCCCGCCATGCGCTCTGCTCTTCGGCCTCGCTGTTGCCCATTCACTCTCTGGCTGTGGAGCTCTCATCTCTGCCCCTTGCCTCATGGTATTTGCACTCCCCTCGCCTCATTGCGCCCTCTTCTGATCCGAACTAAGCATTTTTCTCCTTCACTATAAAAGTAGCTCGGTAAGGCGCGCGCTCAACCTGTTCGATCAATTATCTCTTTAATTTTTTGATTGGGCAATGTGGTGACCGGGTTCTCTTTACTTTCAGTTTTTAAAGGTGGCTGCAAGAGGATTGATTGGCCTGCCCATGGTAGGCTCTAAATCTTGAGTTCTTGACTTTGATTGACTTTTTACTTTGAGAATGGCACAACTTCTTGGTGATAGTGCATTGCTGTATAAATACGAACAGCTCCAGAGATCCGAATTGGTGTCTATGCTCTGTAGTGCTTCTCCCTATAGCTTTGTCTTGCATCTGATTTTAGTAAAACACCATGATATTTCAATTTACATGTACTTATAGTTTCTTATATTATTAAATTATGTATTTTCAGGTACTAGATGGTTACTACCAGTTGCTCACTTCTCATGTCCATGCTCATGTTAAGTGCCATTTTCGCTGATTTACTTGTAATAAACTGAGCACTTGACCCTTGAGTACAAGAAGATTGGCACTGGAAAATTAGTAATGTGTTGTGCTGATACTCCTGTACTCATAACTTTACCATTTGTATTTATTAAATAACTGCAGCAATTGAGGCAGGGAAACTAATTTTACTACCTTTCATTTGTTCCTAGAGACGTGTCTTTTTGGAGCGTCCAATCAGAATGTACTTTCTCACTCCATGTATGTTCTTTACTTGTAAACTGTAGAGGTTCATCCAGTGGAGATATTTCTTTCCATTCGTATTACTCTTGACATCTTAATTCCTTCTCTCACACCCACCATTTCCAAAAGAGCAAACTGATTGCTCTTGGCATCTTAATTTAAGGTACTTTAATTTCTTCTCTCACACCCATCCCATCTAATTTAAGGTAATGAGGCATTTTCATTCGTACTATAATGTACATATAATGATAGTTATAATATATTCTAACTTTTAAGAAATAATTTTAGTGATATTTTGATTTAACACGTGCGTGCCGCACGTGCACCTTACTAGTCAATCAAATACAAGTATCTATACTTTTTATTTCTTCCAAACCCTAGCTTTTCCAACCCCTCCTTCTGTTCGTACTTCGTCTCTACGGCGTTTGACGGCGTTCTGAGTGGTCTGCCGATCTCAGAACAACTCTAGGCGTGCCAGCCCTGACGGGGTCCCTCCTGTGCCAGCGATTCTAGGTCAGCGCAGCAAATCCTAGCATACCGGTCTAACCGGGTTGCCATACCGGTTTAATCGGGTTTGGCAGGGAGCACTGCCGGTGCTCGATCCGTTGCGGATCCGCGCGAGCTAGTGCATATCTCGGTGTGTTGGCGAGAAAAAGCGTCAACACATTTTTGGCGACTCCACTGGGGAGAGAGATCTTGGTTTCTATAACCGGTCTACCTAACCCTAGCCAGATGGGATCTAATTCAGATTTTGACAAGAACAACATCGTTATGCCTTCCATAGAGGAGCTAAGCGAAGAGGAGCGTCAGATGTATGAGGCGGCACAAGAGTATATCAGGACTCAATTTTGATGGAATTTAAGAAAGATCGCCAGGGCACCTTATCAAGAACGCAAGAATTTGCAATGCCCTCATTCAAGATTGATAATCGGAAGGTTGAGGTAATACCCACTGTAAGCAATTTACCGTCTACTCCGATTAAGCAATTTGTAGTTACCTTTGGTTCTATACATGAGAAAAGAATGAATCTTTTATCTAATTTATCTAAAAGAATGGATCAATTAGAAAAAGGAAATTGTGTTAGTAAGTCTATTTCTTATGATATTCCTCATATTGAGCAACATGAGAAAATTCAGATTAGTTTATCGGCTGTACTAGAGAAATTTCCTGAAGATTCACAGTATGGCAAGCCAATAAACATTTTTTTCACAACAAACAGTACCAAGACAACCGCAACTGCCGACTACGGCTCAAGCGGTTAGACCGGTTCGTGAAACCGGTCAAACCGATCTCTTTGTTGTACCTCCTAAACGGTCTAAAAAAGTACATGTTCCTTTAAATTGTATAACTCATGTTACTCAGCCGGAAATGCATACTGCTACAATGCATCAAGAATTAACATTGACAGATTTAACATCGGTTAGGCAGCAAGAGAATGAATCTGTTTATGAATACATTAAGAGATTCAAAGAAATAAAAACCATTGTTTTGATGTGTCAATTTCTGATAAAGAACTTGCTGATATTGCTTTTGGTGGTTTAAGATCTATTGTTAAAAAGAAACTTGAAGGAATTGATCTTTGTTCGATCAATCAAGTCCTAGTATAGGCATTAGACGTAGAATTACGAATCAATATTGTAGAAGTCATCAGCCTAGTTTACATGAGAAACATAATAGTTCAGACAATGAGAAAAAAAGGTGATTATGTTGTTAAATTAGTTTAGCCTTTAGAGGATAAAGTATCACATCTCTTAAGCTGATTCCTAAGGATCGGCAAGAATAAATACGATTTAGTTTTGATGTTTCTAAATGTGATCGTATATTTGATGAATTGTTAAGACATGAAAACATCAAGATATCTCATACTATACCTCCGCTTGAAGAATTGAAAGAGCGTGCATATTGTAAGTTTCATAATTCTTTTTTGCACGCTACTGTTGATTGTAATATTTTTCGTAGGCAGGTGCAATCGGCCATAAATCAAGGACGGTAGGATTATCATGAAAAGTCAGCGGATAAAGTTTCTCTCTCTGTCAACATCATTGATGTACAACAACCCAAGGTATTGGTTCGGCCGCATCAAGCTGAAGCAACCAAGGGGAAAAAATGTCATCATCGGTGAGGAAAAGCCTAAAAATGTGAAAGACAAACATGTGATCAGAGAAATAGTGTCTGAGAAAACCCCTGATGGAAGGGAAACATTCAAGATTACATCAAGGACATTTGATCTCGGGGGGCAAGGGCCGTTTAAAAAACCATTTGAATCTGCTAAGCAGAGCAAACTGGTTAAACCTGTCCTAGAGGGCGGTTTAACCTCTATGGTGTATGGACATACAAAAATACTGAAACCAAAGCGTCCGAAGATAGGTACTTGGAAAATTAATATGGCAAAGGATCAGGGGAAGATTGCAAAGAAAAAACCAACTTTTGATCAACTATTATCCAAGTATGTTAATCAAAGGCCAATTGAAGACAATCGGCCATCAAAAAAGAAGGCAATGTCACAAAAGCATCACGAGAGACGTGTTTCACCTCCTAGATCAGCTAAATCCCAGAAAGGTGATGTTGTTACATTGTATCCTCCTCATAATCCATATCAAGCTATGCCTTGTGTTCCGTCATCATCAAATTATTCATATCATCCATGGGAGTCTAATGGGATGTGGATGTCGTATTATCCCATGCAATATACTTCTCTTCATCCAAGATGGGATAATACCAGGAGACCAGTGCAGGAGCAGATCTCATACAACCGATCGATTTATCGTCAATCTGGTTGGGATGAGCAAGAGCAAACCGGTTTAACCGGGTTTCCAGGCCGGTCTAACCGGTTCTTGCAGAAGAAGCCAGCCTCTCCTCCTCGACAGGTTTATCGTCCCAAGAAAGAGGAACCTATTCAGAAGATGGACGTGGACCAAGAGAGAACTACTGACAACAATGTTATACATATTGGCAGCATTAATGAGGTTCCAAAGGACGATGGCAAGAGACCAATTGTTATTGGTGATGCGGTCAAGACGTCTGTCCAGAAAAATATAATAATTGAGAAAGGTGAGAACAGTGGAGCTAATGCTGATAATTCTAAATGTTTCTTGCCAAGATGGTGTCCTCTAGGTTTAACTCGCACACAAAGGAGAAAATTGCAGCGGCTCCGTTGCCAGGAACAGAGGGAGAAGGAGCTTGAAATACAGAGGGATGAACAATTCAATAAGTACAGGCCCATGATTCTCCAAGGCAAGGAGTAGAAAATTAAGGTTGACAAGGACATTGGCGCAGCAGAGGTTAAATCGGTATCAGAGGCGGTTAAACCGGTCCTAGGGGCGGTTAAACCGGTTTTGTCTGAAGCAGAACGGTCTCATCTTGTTTCAGAGATTTCTGTGACGCCTTCTTTTGATGAAAAATTGTCATCGGATCCGCATAACATGGACGATGCACAACTTGTTGATTATGAGTTATCTCCTGAGCACATGAGCATTGATCTTAATGCGGTGCATTTGTCTTCGGATAATCGCATTATTCCAGAGGAGGAGATGGCTTATTTTGATTTTGGGCAGCAAGAAGCTATTTTTCAGAAGCCTAGTGATAGCGAGAATCATCTGAAAGCTCTATACATGAAAGGTTACGTCAATGGGAGGCCAATTTCTCAAATGTTGGTTGATAGCGGGGCAGTTGTCAACTTGATGCCTTACATTTTGTTTAAGAAATTGGGGCATTCAGATGATGAGCTGATCAAGACGAATATGACTTCAGCGGTGTTGGAGGAGATGGTCCTATGAGTGCTAATGGAATTATTTATATGGATCTCACTATTGGAAGCAAAACATTGGTCACCGCTTTCTTCGTCGCGGAGACCCGAGGTAATTTCAGTCTGATTTTAGGTCGTGATTGGATACATGCAAACCAGTGTGTGCCTTCTAGTTAGCATCAATTTTTGATTCACTGCATAGGCGATAGAATAGAGATAGTGCATGGTGATACATCGGCTTGTGTGGCTATAGCTGATAATTCTATCATAGATGCACATGGTGATATGAAATGCTTGATGGGTGTGGATAATTCAGATTGTAAGTTTATAGGGCACTATCGGACGCAAAAGGACGATATGTGTGCAGATAGTGAGGATTTTGATGATATGAGCAATTTGATGTATGTTTTTACGTTGGTTGGTACTTTAGAGAAAGTTGATATTAGTGTTGGTTTTATGATTTAGGCCGATGTTTGTAAAAATTGAAAGCTGATTATAAAGATGAATTAATTGAGCTATTTGATAAGTATTTTTTTCATTATTGATGAATTTATTATATTTCATATATCATGAGATGAGAATACAAAGACGAATGTTCTAACACAGCAAACATCTGGCTATGATGTTCAAAAGGAAATTTTCGTGAACAAAAGCCGTTGATTTGCAAAGCTGAAATTTCTGTCTTCGAAGGATAGGTTAAACTGCCTTTAAAGACAGGTTAGACCGGTATTTTCCGGTTAAATCACTTCTTGAGGCCGATTAGACCGGTATGGGGTCTGATGTCAGTACTTCGGCCAAAAAAGATGTTAAAATTGCTAAGGATAAAGATGCTGATTGGAGAAAGCCCATTATTGATTATTTACAGAATACCATCTATAAGTTTGACAGAAAAGTCCGATGATGGGCATTTAAATTTATTTTGGTTGATGGTGAGTTATATCATCAGACAGCTGAAGATTTATTGTTGAAGTGCTTGGATTCTGATCAAGCCAAATTGGCTATGGGTGAAGTTCATGAAGGTATTTGTGGTACACATCAGTCGGCTCCTAAGATGAAGTGGCTTTTGAGGAGAGCTTGTTTTTATTGGCCAAATATGATAGCCGATTGTTTTCGATACTACAAAGGTTGTGAGGAATGTTAGAGGTTTGAAAATATTTAGATGGTTCCAGCAATGATGTTGAATCCTATTATCAAGCCTTGGCCTTTTAGAGGATGGGGATTGGATTTCGTTGGATAGATTTATCCTCCTTCATCAAAGGGACATAGATTCGTATCGGTGGCTACAGATTATTTTACAAAATGGACAGAAGCAGTTCCTTTGAAGAATATGACACATCGTGAGGTAATTGAGTTTATAGCTGAACATATTATTCATAGGTTTGGTATTCCATAAACTTTGACTACGGATCAAGGTACTTCATTTATATCAAAGAAAGTTTGTGCGTTTGCTGAAATGTATGGAATTAAATTACTCAATTCATCTCCATACTACGCTCAGGCTAATGGGCAAGCCGAGTCTAGTAATAAGATTTTGATCAAACTCATTAAGAAAAGGTAAAAGAGAAATCTTTTCAAGTTGGTGATCTGGTTTGGAAGACTATTTTGCCTATAGGAACGAAAAGCAACAAGTTTGGTAAGTGGTCCTCGAGTCGGGAAGGGCCTTACAAGGTAATTAAAGTGATTTTTGGTAATTCTTATATGGTGGAGACTTTGTAAGGTCAGAAATTGTCTAGAGCACTTAATGGAAAGTACTTGAAGAGATATTGCCCAAGTGTTGGACAAGAAGCTTAGTTTCACATGATTGATATCTTTTAGTCTTGTCTTCAATAAGAAAAGCCGATGATTCATGTTGAGCATCGTCTTGAGTTATGTAACTTCGATTTTTGTATGTTTTCTGGTTTGCAAACTGCACCAAAAAACAGGGGGGCATATGTTAGCAGTCAAAATTGGCACATAGCCGTTCTGGCTGGACGGACTGGTCTAACCGGTATCAGGGGCGGTCTAACCGGACCTTGGTCTGTAGCTGATCTGGCACCGAGGGCGGTTTAACTGGGTTTGATAGAGGTTTAACCGGTTTTGACCGAGTTGTGGTAGAATGGGACTCTTGGGACAAATCCGACTTGTGGAAGGTGTTCCTTGCGGGGTAAGACCACCCCACCCTATAAATATAAAGGGCCACGGCCAATTGAGTATCTATCCAATCGATCAAATACAAGTATCTTTACTTTTTATCCCTTCCAAACCCTAGCTTTTCCAACACCTCCTTCTGTTCGTACTTCGTCTCTACGGCGTTTGACGGTGTTCTGAGTGGTCTGCCGATCTCAGAACAACCTTAGGCGCGCCAGCCCTGACGGGGTCCCTCCTGGGCCGGCGATTCTAGGTCAGCGCAGCAAACCCTAGCATATCGGTCTAACCGGGTTTCCATACCGGTTTAACCGGGTTTGGCAGGGAGCGCTGTCGGTGCTCGATCCATTGCGGATCCGCGCGAGCTAGCACATATCTCGGTGTGTTGGCCAGAAAAAGTGTCAACAGCGGTCATGCTTATATATGGGCCGCTTGTGTTCACGACGTAGTGGGGCGGCACCGCGCGCTCTCGGTCTCGCCATGACTTTCCACATCGATGTGCACCAAGCAAGCGCGACGTATGTTTTGGTTGTTTGAATGTATATAAATATTGGTGCTGCTTTCGATGAGAGTAGTCTGAAGTTTCAGTACTCATATATAACAAATGAATCCACATCCTTGGGCTGATATTCCTGAGATATTAGATGAAACTGCTAAAAGTATAGATAGACTCCAAGTTGGCATCCACGATCGAACGACAGATGCCAGAGAATTCGATAAATTGAGCTAAACTTTTTCTCCATCAGATCGCATGGTTGTCATTCAATTAAATTGTAGTAAATTGTCCGTGTTTACTGCACTGCACAACTTACATCAGTTCCGACTTGTGAATTGATTCAGAAATTCTCGTTGCTCTAAAAGCACTTGGCGCTCCTACTAGTGTAAAAAGGAGCATGCAGGAGTGAATTAGACAACTTAAAATCTTATCCTACTTTCTTCCACTAATTACATAAATATAAACTTAAACATGCTATCTATATGTACAACTACGGTTTCACTATATGTTTGCATCAACCCACAAAGAGTTTTTGCAACGAAGAGTCGATCCTACTGAGATACACTCTATGAAAGTAAAGCCATACAAGTTGCAAGCATGTAATACGAAAACATAAAGAAGTGGATTAAGGAATACAAACTCGGCATGAGGATTTTTCTCATGGTATCAGTAGGCACTAAGCCACCTATAGTCTATGTTGGAGCTCCATAAAGAACGCGCTCCCGGTCGGTAAGTCTTGCTTTCCGGTCAAGGCCTTGAACTTGCCACAAAGACTCCTCAAGATGGATGTCCACCTAGCCACTAAGACAAGGCTCACATCAACCTACTCTTCAGGAAATCTTGATGCCATCTCCACTACGAAAATTCTCCACAAAGGAGGGGTCTTCTCTCCCCCCACACCGCACAAGGTCGACGACTCCGCTCCACACCAAGCCGGAGAGTCGAGGATTTCCAGTGAGTCACCAAGACTCAAAGGGGACGGTACACAATGGTGGTTCACTCCAAGAATAAGGTATTTAGATCTTGAAATCTCTCTGCCTAGGCCTATTCTAGCACTAAACACTCACTAGGGATGTGCTAATCGCCTTTGGATGATCAATTATACACTTGGCTTGGATGTCTTGTCTATGTGTATGAACTTTTCCTAGACTCCATCACTTTGAAATGGTTGAGTAGGGAGATGGTATAAATAAGCCCAGGCATTGCACTAGCCGTTGGAAAAGAGGTGCACATAAACTATGTACGCCACTCCTTCCACCGTGGCCACCAAGCCATCGTTGAAAGGTCCGATGTGTCCTTTTTCCAATGGTCGAAATCCACTTTTGAACTTTGTCCTCACCCCAAACTCCACCATGTAACACCTCAACAAATGGCTTGTACATCCCCTACTTTGTTCAAACCAACATGCCTACTACACAGAAGTAGCGGCGTAAACTCCATCGTTCATACCTTACTATCGGCAGAACAATCGTTGTGTAGAAAAATCTTTGACTTCCCACTGTAGCTTTATTCATTGCCATCTCGCAGTTTCTCACATCATCGAGATCGCTTGGTGTAGATCCATACTACTCTTCATCCTTTGTTATTTGCATTGTCATATGGATTGATATCCCTTCTTTTTCTTATTCAAAAATATGAAATTCTTATTCAGGCATGGTTCGCTTCGTACCATCTTCATAGCAGATGTATGACAACCTGTCACGCAAGAAGGCCACGTCCCTAAGTAGATGCTAGCATGGGTGAGGACGAATAGATTGGTTGGCGCTACATAGATGACTGACTTAATCGGCGAGCACTCAGAGGTGGAATGATGTTGATTTGCAAAAAAAGTTAACTTGGACTGTCGCACAGTCACCTGAATGTGAGATGGCCAAGTATAGGTTCCTGATGGCATTGCCCTTGCAAGGGACACATTCACATTTAGGTATGCTAGGAGGGTACAACACAGTGGACATGCACCAAAGGTTTCAATCAAGCATCAATGAGACAAGTGAAAACGAAAAGCAAACACGGAAAGAAAAGAAAAAGAAAAGTAAGGAATGAAAAGAAAAGCAAATGATCGTGGCACACAAACATATGGAAAATCACGACACTTCTAGCCTCATGCATGTAGATACTGCATGCATAATGGATGATCACCTCAATAAGCAGCCAACAGCCTCCGAATGGTACATGAAAAAGTGTGGCCCACATATGTGGGCACCCCGGTGTTGCATGATGAGAAAAAATGGAGAAAGTGATGTAAACATTTTAAAATATATGTTTCATAAAAGAACACATTTACACCTCTCATGTAGGGAGGCCAATCATGAGTTGAGAGATAGACAAAACCGATACTAAATCATCTGGTCATAAGCCACAGTTGGCAGCACAAAACTACAACAAATCAATCCATGGTTCCACACAAACATAATATGTGAGACTAAAACTGTCACTTGCATTGTTGCCACCACGGAAAACATGTCCGCCAGAATCTGCGTAATTATGACTGATCACCATATTGATAGATGAGAGAAAAAGGGTGAGATCTGGAGCTAACATAAGTTAAGGGGTTGACTCTCCTCGGAGGGGTGATGCTAGTGGTGATGATCCCTATGACATAATTGTGTTCATATAATTTATTGGTAAGCTAGAAACCAAGATGATTGTTTATGCACTTATCAACCCTAATGAGTAGCATATGTAAATATAGGATAAATCAACCTCCTTAGTAGGTTCCATGTTCCATAAGCTCATGTTTAGTCTATATGATCTTTCAATTATACTAAAATAGCAGAAAAAACAACATGTGTCGAGTCCTAAGCCTTTTGTGACTGCCCGACATTAACTCCTCCATTACCTCTAGCCAATAAGGTTTGCAAGTCCAAGTCAAAAAGTAGTCTAGCTTCTCATACCACGCAATAAAGGTCAATGCATCCAACATGAACATCGTGGGTACATGCGCATTGCAAGGTGAGAAAAAAGGGAAAGTGGGGGAAACACTTTAGAATAATTGTTTTGTTGCAAAACTCTCATACCTCTCACATGTTAGGTCTACACATCATGAGTGGAGAAATAGGCAGAAGCACATGGTTATAAGCCATTCGACATCACGATATTACAACAAAGCAAATCCATGGTTCCACACAAACATAACAAATCTAAGGAAAAACAAACAAAATAGATGGACATGTGTACACATCATTAACATCTTCACCCATGCATATGTGAGATTGACATCATCACTTGCATTGTTGCCACCTCGACAAACATGTGTGCAATGCAATAATCTACATAATTATGAATAATCACCATATTGATAGGTGACCTTAAAGGTGGTAATGGTTCAGGTTGAACCAGTTTTTTGGTTTGGGTTTTAATGTGGTTAAGATTGATCCAGTGGAAAACAGTTGGCCCAAATAAATAGTTTGGTCTGGTCCAGTTCACAACGAAGACTAGGGTTGACCCAAAGAAATGTCTCCTTCCCTCCACCACTCCTCGTGGCCTCGTCTCTTCCCCATGCGACACCGTCTCTTCCCCACGCGACACCGCCAGAGCTCGCCCTTGTCTCTTCCGGTCCTCGCCACGCGATGCCACTAGGAGGTCGGCAGGTCACCCATGTTGTCCCGCTCCCCGCCACTCCTCGCCCCAGCCTCCCCCAGGGTGTAGCTGTAGTGTAGCGCAGACACAAACATCTCAGAGGACTCCGCGACGTGCTTGTTGGCCGGCGGGAGCTCGACGCAGGCGGGGGGTGAAGGGGTTGAGCAGCGTGACGGTCGCAGACACGTCCACCAGCACCAACCACCCGCACGACACGCTGCATGACACCTTGTCGTGCGCGTCTCAAGGGAGCGCCACGGAGAAGACCTTCTCTGTGGTGACTCTGTAGAGTGGGAGGCACTTCAAGCCAGGGTCGAACAGGAGCAGCAGGAGTGGCACAAAGGCCATGAACGGCACGGCATGCAGACGGCTACATGCTTCCCGATGACCTCGAGGAGCTCCTGTGGGAGGCCGACATGGATCTTGCCAACGGAGGCCGCGGAGCCGCCATGGATGCCACACTACCGCTCTAATGCAAGGAAATGGTGGTTGCCAGGAAATGTGATGTTGATTTCCGTTCTCACTAACTTGTTGTAAGCATGTGAATTTTGAAGCAAACCTGAAACTGAGACTAGCTGGTAAGCTAGCTAGCGAGATGGCAAGCTAGCATTGTATCTATTGTCTGAAAATGGGATGGAAACCACAATTAGCCATTGGTTTAGTTCAACTTTGGTTTACAAAAGCTAGTAGATTGGATCAATTCAGTTACTATTGTTTGTCAAGTGGGGTGGAGTGGTTAAGTGAATGATGCGATTAATAACTAGGGCAGGGTGGACTTGGTTCAATTCATTGACCATTACCACTAGGTGATCTTAGAGGAAAATGGTGAGATCAATCTTCTTCTCATTTTCCGCATCATCATCCATAGAGTTCTCATTCGCAATAGCTTCGGCTGGTAGAGCTAATTCAAGATGTTGATTCTCCTCGGAGGGGTGATGCTAGTGGTTATGATTCCTAGGACACAATTGCATTCACAAATTTTATTGTTAAGCTAGGAAACAAGAGGATTTTTATGCACTAATAAATCCGAGTGTGTTAGCACATGTATATGTTCCTGCGTTATCCTTGAACCCAAGGTGATGTTGAGCAGCTGGTTTGTTCTAGAGAACTAGCTAAGTTCCATTTTAAATGATTTTGTTGTTCCTATAAAGGTTGGTGATCTGGTGTCCAGTATTAAAGGATTATGGTCTGAAACACCTCTATAAAGAGCATGTACAATCACCATAGGATATTTAAATTCCCACTCGGTTGTCATCAGAATTCTATCAAGCTTTTCGTGTGTGTGTGCTGGGTCAAAGAGTTTGCCCATGTGAATTGACCACTAGTTAATTCAATCTCCCTAAGATCAAAGCTGTCAATCACAGCATTGAGCAAAAAAGACCACCTATGTTAAACCCATCAATATTCTTTTCTTTATTATTCCTCATTATGTTGAAATCCCCTCCGATTAGTAAGAATTGGGTTTTGTTGGCAAGCACGTACCAGTTCAGTCAAGAATGGTGACTCGAATTCCTCTTGAGCTATATCGTAAACAACCATAAGTATCCACTTAAACTTATCAAATTTATCATAGAGATGAAATTCAATATAAAATTCTCCTTCTACAATTAGGGAAAAGTCGAGTATGATGTCCAGTTATACAAAGAATTATACACCTGGACCGCCCACGCGGGGGAAGGCAATGCCAAACGAAATCTGCCCCTCCAGAAAGCCGAGCAAGATTCACTTTTGACATATCATTTTTTCCAGTTTCAATGAAATCAACAAAATCAAGATTATGATCTCTATTGTTCAGCTACGTAACAATATTTAGCCAAGTCTGATTGACCTCTGCTATTCCAATAGAAATCTTACATGGAGCTAACATGAAGCTACCGCTTTGTGCGGTTGAATAACTCTCAGGACTCAAAATAGAATTTCCATAAGGGCAATTTTTTTTTCTGTTTTGGAGCAGCTCAAGAAGCAGAATCGCAATACCATCCAGAAACCTTTCCGATGAGGTATTTAGGCATTCATATACATTGCAGAAAGCTATCAAATCTTGGTTGGAAAAGAGTAGAGAAACGTTTCAAAAATAGGCTCAGGAGTTGGAAAGGAAAACACCAATCAATTGGGTCGTCTGACACTGATCAATTCAGTGCTAAGCAGCTTACCCATGTATATGGTGTAATTTCCAAAAAAAAATCGAGGGCATGTGTCATTTCCACCTCAGAAACGAGACAAACAAAAAATTGACTCATCCGGTCATCCCACGACAGAAGCTAACGAACAGCATGTGAGTTGCGAGATATGGAGGCACGTGTCAGACCGTTATTTATTACCACCATTCCCACCGGCTTTCTTCCGGTCACAGACTCCAGCTTCACTCTCGTCTTTCACCCAAGCGACGGAATTAGCTAGCTCCTCCACCCATCAATGCTTGGATCACGGAAAGTTTGCCCGGCCCGGCCGCGGCCGTCCACCCAACATCGCTGTCCCAGGCTCCCAGCCCCAGCTGCTCCGACCCGCGAAGACCGGCCAGTGAAATCTAGCCCCGCCGTGCGCCCGTGCAACAACGACGACGACGGAGAGGAGGCTTTGATTATTCAGCTGATCAATCATTAGCAGCCAAGTAGTTCTTGCCGAAACTCCCATTAACTGGCCGCCAAATTCCACCGCTACGGAAAGGGAAGACCTCTCACTCCTTTTTTACCTCTGCAGCCAAGTAGTTCTTGCCGAAACTCCTATTGCTAGAAGGGAATCTTTCTTGCATAAAGTACTAAATGAAGTCTATTTGCAAAACCTCTTCACGGATAAGCGTAACTTTTCGAGACGAATCTAATGAGCCTAATTAATCGATGATTGGCTACAGTGATGCTACAGTAACCATCCTCTAATCATCCTCTAATCATGCGGTCAAAGGCTTCATTAGATTCTTCAGGGTTCCTAGTCCTAGTGCAGGAGTTCTGGAGTTAGTTTTGTAAAATACCTTTATTTAATACCTTTAATTAGTGGTCAAAGTTGTGAACAGTATGTAGCGCTGAAAAACCAAACGGGGCCGGTACACAGCAACGCATCCATCTCCCCCAAAGCCTCCACAGTGGTGAAGCACGACGCGCCGTGCAGCACCGGCGATCGGTCGCGTGCAGGACGCCGTGACAACTCACTCCGTTGGTGGTGACGAGCCTGGGCGAATGGCGTGGTGGTTGGGAGGAGGAAGACGAGGGAGGGCGACGGATGGGCCGGCCGGAAAGGCGACGGATGGATGGATGGTCGCTTTGCTTCCCTTGCAATGTACCCCACCCACCCAACCCAGCCATCACTACTCCCGCCACGTTACTGTCACCGGGGATCGATCGAACCCCGATCGATCAAACATTTTGAATTTCGATCGCCGGCTCCATCATCTCGTGGTGGCGCAGCTAGCCACTAATGTGCGCGCCTCATAATTGTACTGCCCGGACTCGAGGCCGTGAGGGAGGCGGGGCCTAGGCGCCTAGCCAGCAGAGCAGCTAAGAAGGCGGCCTCAAATATACCCAGAGGAGAGGTCCAGGCTGTTGGTGGAGTCGTAATCCTCGTGGCCATGGGCCAGGATCCGGTTGGTTTGCGAGTCACCGTCAGCTGCCGATACAATTTTCCAGTGATCGATCGAGCGCCAGCGAGTGAAGGACGGCTGGTTGGTAGGACAATCAGATCTTTGTGAAAACTATGTGCGTGTGGCCGTGTGGGGGCGAGCCATTGGCATCTGATGATCTGTGGCGCGGCTCGGCTTCAGCACAGCCTGAGATGTGGCGAGCGTGATCTGCTGCAGTATGATGCTGTGTACGTGTGGACGTCTGGTCTCTGCTATCTGATGAAAGCCACCGAACCTACCGCATCGTCTGTAGCTATACTCTGCATTTTCTGTGCGAACTGAACCTGGTGTCTGCAGAGCTGGACATTCAGGAGCTATAGCCTGAAATCTGAAGGGGGCTCATGATCTGATCTGGTTGGCTGCGCATACGGGCACCGGATGCTTCATTCGGAGTTCAGAGATCTGAGCTGGGCGCGAGTGCCAGGAGGACTTGCTTCAGAGTTGTGCACAGGGTCGTTGTCGTCAGTCCTGACCGGTCGAAGAAAGTTCACTGAATTTCAAATCACCAACCAGCGGATGCTCCTACACATGTTTCCGTTTCCTCTCTCTTTTCCCGTCGGTGCTGAGGCGATTCGTTGGCGCCTCAAATCACCAACGCTGTTCTCTCGCCAACCGGAGCCGCTAGTTTATTGCCACGGCGGCAGCCAGCCTCCTGCGTCACGCAAGGCCCGATCCGTCAGGCCGGTGCAGTGCTATGCAACTGGCAGCTAGCTACGCCTTTGATGCCGCGCGCCTCTCAGATCACCACCATTAGTTGAGAGATGCGATCGATGAAGATGGATGGACGGATGGGGATGACATGACACGCCATGATAATGGAAAAGACATGATTAATCTGCACTATATAGTATGATAATGTGCGTGGGCGACATGCATGCAATGCAAGCCCTACCTAAATTTGCCAAAATATATGTAGTCCTGAAACGTTCTATAATAATGACCTGGAAAAGCTGGTTGCTTTGCCTTTACCTTTAGTTAGTAGACCCCCTTTTGTTTCTTTAATCATCGATCTGAAGCGGCAGGAGTGACGTGCTCTTTATTATTGTAATTGTGATGCTGTCGTTGGGTTAGCCTTTGACAGCCTAGAAATGATGGTACTGCTATATAAGTTCATTTTTTTTTGAACCGGGGAGCAGTGTCCCCGTTCCCACTCACTGAGTCAGTGAGCGGAAATACGTGGGCACGGGTACGGTTCTCGAACCCGGGTGGCCGAGCTCCCTGTGGGAGTCACTGACCAAGTGAGCTACCGCTCACTCCCACTGCTATATAAGTTCATGAAAAGAACTTAGCTTTTTTTACTACAGCTACTTTGTTGTTAGTGAACAAATGGTAAGATTGATCAGTTCATCCGTCCGTGAATGAACGAATTAGGACATGATGCTTGGTCCTAAATTAGATGATGCCACAGCATGTGAGAATATGATGTTAGTACTAAATTACAACCTATCAGGAAAGTGCAGTGATAAGGAATAGGAAAGGGGAATTTGATAAACATCCTCTAATACGACATGGATCATTCTTTGCTGCTACTGAACTTTGTTTTTCAACGAATGTTCGCTATAACTATCGACGCACTAGAAGGGGCATTTTTCTTTGGCTAAGTTGCTACTTTTCCTTCTCATGCACTAACAAAGACATATATATTGCGATTAGAATATCAAAATAGCTGGCCCTCGGCCACCTTGGCAAAGGACACGCAGACAAATTAATTGTTCAACCTCCGTGGAAATGGAACAACCATCACTCTCAGGAGCAGAAAGGCATCACAGGGGAAAAGGCTATGGCGCTGGCAGCTGGCATTTGCACCAACCGGTACAACGACAAGGCACAAGGACCGGCCCATCAGCAGTTCAGCACCCATGCATTCGCTTACGTAGACACCTACGTAGCTATACTTGTACTGCATGTACCCTCCAATCTCTAGATACACGGATGCGAAATGTGTACAGGCGTACGCAGATACGTTGGTAAGTACAGAGATTACTATGTGTTAGTAATGCGAGTACTTAGCAAACAGTGTATACCGTGGCCGTACACCTTCCTTGGTACGTACTCGACCGCCACCTTGATTGCGAGCTTAGCTAGCTGCACCATGATCAGTGGCAGTGTGGGCAGTGAGCTGGCTGGAGGCTAAGCTTGATCGCCGCCGCGCTATATAACCGTCACTCTCCCGCTCGCTCCCTCCCACTGCTCGAGCGGGGATCATCAGCTCAAGAACCACGCAGGCAAAATGGCGCCTCTCCGCCCTCTCGTTCTCGCGCTCCTGATCGCGTCCTGCGCCGCGCAGCAGGCGCCCCCGGCGCAGCCCCCGCAGACGCCGCCATCCAACTCCCCGCCGCAGGCGCCTCCAGCCGGGAACCCGCCGCCGGCGCCCCAGGCGCCACCGGCCGGCAACCCGCCTCCCGCTCCCACCAACCCTCCTCCGGCTCCGACCACGCCGCCCCCGGCGCCGACCACTCCTCCACCGGCGCCCACCACGCCGCCTCCGGCCCCCCAAACTCCTCCTCCAGCCCCCACCACGCCGCCGCCGTCGCCACCGGCCTCTCCCCCGCCCGCTCCCACCACCCCGCCGCCGGCGAGCCCGCCACCGGCTCCCACGACGCCGCCCCCGGCTCCGCCCTTGGCGCCTCCTCCGGCCACGCCTCCTCCCCCCGCCACCCCGCCTCCGGCCGCTCCCACGCCGGCCCCCAGCACCGCCCCGACGCTCCCGCCCGTGGCGACACCGTCCTTGTCTCCGAAGAGCCCCAAGACCCCGAGCCCCGCCGCCGCGACGTCCCCGTCGCCCGCGCTCTCGCCCGCGGGCACACCGCCGAACGAAGACTCAGGAGCAAGCGCGCGCATGGCCGGCTTCGCCACGGTCGTGGCATTGGCCGGCGCGGGCCTCGCCGTCCTGCTTTGAGTAGTAGATCTCCTCCTCCTCCTCCTCCTCCCGTCGATGTTGTCATCCTTCCCGTGCCTCGACGACGACGTTGCTGCTTCATTTCCATTTCATCTCTTCTTCTTTCTTTCTTTCGTGTTGTTATTTAATTTTACCGGCATGCTCGGACCGATCGATTATTCTTGATGTACGACGATGACGATGGCGATGCATTGGTTTCTTCGGATCCGCGGGCGGGTGGTGGTTAGTGTTCCGCCCGCGGGTGCCGCTCTGTACTTTTTACCGCACTACATTTTGGTTCTATAGAGAGGATTTGTGTATATTCTTGGTGCAATATTCCTGTGGCGGCCGTTGAATAAATTCTCTGTGCATTATTTACCGTGATGTGATCTCGCCAACTGGCGCCTGCACTGAAAGATCCATGATCCTCTTGTACTATGTTGGGCAAGATCACAGCGACAAACTGCGACGATTTCATTGTGTTGGTTCAGAATGAATTCAGAGTTGGGTGAAATGTACGTAATTACCACTGGCGGATTGGCATCGCAGGTACGAATTGTACAAAGTGGCTAGGAACATGTTCGTGTGATCTCATTGCGTTGGTTCAAATCGAATTGACGATCGAACCGACCGAACATTATTTCACTGTCCGGGCTCTGACTTTCAGAGCTGGGTGTAATCACCACGGTGCATTTGCAGGTAGGAGGTAGCTAGGAACATGTCCATGTGCAGCTGTAAAAAGCACGGACGCTTTAGATCACAATTTTCACCCCTCCGGCTCGCCTGGATCTAGATGCAAAAAAGCGGGAAATCATATGGGACAGTACTGTTTGGAAGAAGAAAGAAAAAACACTCACGGAAAGGAAAAGGGTGAGAGAAAAGAAAGGACAGTGTTTGGTTGGGCCTTTTATATCTTTTAAACAAACGGGCCCAACCTGAATCAGTCCGGTGTCAGGCATGAAAAAAGAGATGTCGGAAAACAAAAGGAATAGTACATGAAATCATTGAAGCTGAAAAAAAAATAGCTAGTAGAAACATTCAGCTACGTATGACTTTGTACTTGTAGTCGTGTACCCAATCAGAACCGGGAAGAAATGGGGTTCCATTGGTCCATTGCGTTGGATACCTTGTGTATGAGCTTGACTCAAATGTTGTGGTGTTCCGCCTACTGCAGATTCCAGTTGCATCAACAGTCATTACAACTTCTAGTGGTGAAATATGTATAAAAAGGTTGGAAAAGTGGCTACTAATTACTGTATTCAGAAGCTGTAACAATACTGCAAAGAATAGAGTCCGTCGCTGAATGTAAGGTAAATCAGCGCATAAAGTTCAGTGTAAATATCCAGGAATCCACGTGCTATGACTAGAAATCTCACCGGTCACCAACCATTCGTACTACCGATCACGGAGCAATTGCCACGGCGCGCGTGTAGTACTGTACTGCTCAAAGCTCATGACGCAGGCCACGCCTCTGCAAAAAGGGGCTGTGATCCAGGCGCAAGCAGGGCCAACGTGACATGCTTGCGGTTGGTGGGTGGCCGGAGGCCGCGGGGTCTCGTCTCGCGCCCGCCATCACCGCGAATGAATTGAAGGCGATCACGCATGATCCTCAACCGATCACGCATGATCCTCAACCGATGGTCCCCGGAGGCGCCGGGGATGATGAGGCGAAGGCGATAGCGACGCCGGCGACACGTATCGTACCGCCGCGGATCGCCTGTCGCCCCATCGCCCCGCCGCTCAAGTACAGCGCCCAGCCCCGCCGCCGGTCCGCCACATCCTCGCTCGCTTCGGAGACACGCCATGCGTGGGGGATCCTGCTGCCCCTGCCCCCCACCATCCTGTTCCTGGGAGAGGACGAGTAGTGCGCGCTACGCAAGGAATCCGTTGGAAACTTGGAACTGTGCCGGCGAGGCTTTACGGCGGCGCGGACACAATGATTCATTCAGCGCCACGGATTCGATCGGCAAACAAAGGTTGTTTCGTTCTGAACCAGCTGGGCGAAATCGCTTCTTGATGTGAACGAAGGGCGTGCGTGAGTTCGGTTAAGCCGTCGTCGCGGTGATGCGAGCGTGAACGACGCGCGCGGAGATGCGCCACGGTTCGTCGGGGTTAGCCTGTCGTTTTCACTGATGATGAGAGGCGCTTTCGGCCCTGATTTTCTCGCTTTGGTTTCGCATGCACAATAAAAATGGGGAGCAAGGTTGGACGGGCCATCGCGCAATGATGCGGTCGTGGAGCCGTGCACCAAAGCGAGGGGACGGGGCGATGAGAATGCAGAGCACAACTGAGTGACTAGCCTAATGTTCTGGATCATCAGAATGTATGGCGTTACAGGTTTGTGCTGTTGCGGATTTTACTCTGGTACGGTAGTCGATTTTAGGAAAACAGTTTTCTATCCCATCCAACCAAGGAACTCACATCTACCTTAGGAAGCTATGGCCGTGTTCGGATGCAGGGACAATAAATTGTCCTCAAGGAATCTCGCATACATTTTTTTAGATAATGGAAAATTTCCAGCCTCTACGTTGTAACGTACACAGTCTTCAATTATTACATCACTCCAGCTTCATTACTGGATTTAAAACAGAACCAAAAAGCAAACTTAAGCCCGACAAAGTCTATTATTATGCTTCCATCCATGACTCGCAAACAAATCTAAGGCTACCATCTCCAGAGAAGTGCTTGTCTTCATGAACAGCTCCTTTGTCTTCTCCTCATGCTGCAAGAGTGACCAGAATCATAGCCAGTAGGTTCCCCTGAAAATAGCCTGTATAAAGGACGAGTGTTTAACGTCATCAAAAATAATATTATTTCGACAACGCCATATTGCCCAACATAGAGCCGATGCCCCTGTTAGAATAGTAATGGTCTCTTGATCATTAAAATTTTGAAGCCAATTCCCTAGCATATGGGTTACTGATCTAGGTGGGGTTAAACCAGTAGCAACTTGGACAGTCCTCCAGATTATCTTAGCATGTTGGCAATCAAAAAATAAGTGTTTAATTGTTTCATTACAATTACAGTAGCTACACTTTTGGCTGCCCTTCCAATTTTTCCTCGACAGATTATTCTTGATTAGAATGACCCCTTTTTGTAGGTACCAAAGGAAAATCTTAATTTTTAGTGGAATTTTAAGTTTCCAAATCCGTTTATGACGGAAGGGAAAATTGCGGTTTATTAGGTGGAGATACATAGAGCGGACTGAAAATTGTCCGCTCTTGGTTAAGTACCATCCAAAATTATCCCTTCCTTGAGTCAAATTGAAGTTGGAGACCTGTGCTACAAGTATTAACCATTCATTTAATTTCTCTCCCACCAATGTTCTTCTAAAGGAAATGTTCAACGGTGTTGAACTCATAACATTTGCCACCGTGGCATGCGGATGGTGACAAATGTTGTATATGTTGGGGTAGAGGTCTTTAAATGGCCGGTTTGATGCCCATGTATCCTCCCAAAATCTCGCTTGTGTTCCATCCTTTATCTGGAAGGAACCATTAGCTAGGACCTCATCTTTAATTTTCATAAGACCTCGCCAGAAATGGGAATCACCTTGTTTGGACTCAACTTGTGTTAGAGATTTGGAGCTTAGGTATTTATTCCTAAGCAGTGTTTGCCATGTCCCTTCGCCATTAAGCAAATTAATTATCCATTTGCTTAATAAGGCTTTATTCTGGAGATGGAGGTCTATAATGCCTAGACCTCCTTGACCCTTAGGACGACAAATAATGTCCCATTTCGCTAGTCGGTATTTCTTTTTATCTTTGCCACCTTGCCAAAAAAATATCGATCGATATTGATCAAGTTTCTTCAATACCTCCTTTGGTATATCAAAAAAGGACATAATAAACATGGGTAAACTGCTAAGCACCGAGTTTATGAGAGTTAATCTACCTCCATATGACAAGTGTTTAGCCTTCCAACAAGAGAGTTTCTTTTCAAAACGCTCTTCGATCTTTCTCCAATCAATATTTAGGAGTTTTCTATGATGCATTGGGATTCCTAAATATCTGAATGGATATTCCCCTGTGTTGCAACCAAAGAGCTCGATATATTCATCCTTGAACTCTTTCGCTTTACCATAGCAAAAGATTTCGCTCTTGTGGAAGTTTATTTTGAGACCTGATAATTGCTCAAAAACAGTCAGTAATAATTTCATGTTTCTTGCTTGGTCCAAATCATGATCCATGAAAATGATGGTGTCATCAGCATATTGCAGTATGGACAGTCCATCCTCTACTAGATGCGGGATGACGCCTCTTATCTGGCCATCATCCTTTGCCCTCTTAATTAAAATGGCAAGCATATCAGCGATGATGTTAAATAAGATTGGTGACATTGGATCACCTTGGCGCAGACCTTTTTTTGTTTGGAAGTAGTGACCAACATCGTCATTGACTTTGATCCCAACGCTACCCCCAGAAACAAAACTTTCGATCCATCTGCACCATTTTGGTGAGAAACCTTTTATTCTTAAAGTTTGTTGAAGAAAGGACCACTTAACTTTATCATAAGCCTTTTCGAAATCTATTTTGAAAATGACCCCGTCAAGTTTTCTTGTGTGTAGTTCATGTATGGTCTCGTGTAGAATGACCACACCTTCCATGATATTCCTGCCTGGCATGAAGGCAGATTGACATGGATTGACCACCTTCTGTGCTACTCTACTTAATCTATTCGTGCCAGCCTTAGTGAAAATTTTAAAGCTGACATTGAGTAGACATATTGGTCTATACTGTTGAATTTGCTTTGCATCGTTGATCTTTGGGAGCAAGGTAATTACTCCGAAGTTGAGACTGTATAGAGGCAGGCATTTCTCTTGGAAATCTTTAATAAGTGCCATAAGATCTCCCTTTATTATCTCCCAGAAAACTTGATAGAATTCTGCAGGGAAACCATCTGGCCCAGGAGCTTTGTTGTGTTCCATCTGAAACACCGCCTGCTTTACCTCTTCTTCAGTAAAAGGAGAAATGAGCATATTATTCTCCTCCTCACTAACTTGTGGAATGTCTTCCATCCGACTCTCCACAAGGGAGATATTATTTTCCTCTGGTTGTCCGAAGAGGTTTTTGTAATAGTTTGTGATGTAGTTTTTCAATTCTGTGTCACCTACAATCACACCTTCTCTTGTTCTAATCTAAAGATGTGTTGTTTGCGATGTTTGCCATTAGCAACCAAATGGAAAAAGTGTGTATTATTGTCTCCCTGCAAGAGGGTTTTGACCTTAGCCCTCTCATACCATTTTATCTCTTCCTCTCTTAATAGGAGAACTAGCCTTTCTTTTAGATAATGTTTCATGTGAATCTCATTATCCGAAAGGCAGTTGCTTTCAGCCTTTTTATCCAAGGCATCCAACAAAGAGATAATTTGTTGCTTTTCTTTTTTGTATGTGCCAGCTGTATGTTTGGCCCAACCCCTAAGATACTGCCTCAGGTGTCTGATCTTGTTTTGCCACCTTTCCAATGCCGTATTGCCGCTGGTTTCCGATTGCCATAAGTTGGCAACCATATCGCAAAAACCATCTCGGATCAGCCATCCCCTCTCAAATTTGAAGGTTGGTTGTTTGTTATTATGTGTAGAAGAGCCGGTATTTAGGATGAGAGGTGTGTGGTCAGAGATGTTTCGATCTCTTGCCTCGACTGTTGCTAATGGAAATTTATCTTCCCATTCGGTGCTTACAAGCACTCGATCGAATTTCTCATACGTGGGATCATCTCCCGGGCCAGCCCACATATATAGACGGCCAGACATATTTATCTCCTTTAGGTCAAAAGCTTGAATGACCGCGTTAAACAAATTCGGCCATTTGGTATCGAAGATTCCTTTGCTTTTCTCATGAGGGTATCTCATTATGTTAAAATCACCACCAATGATATAAGGAAGTGACTCCCGTGAACATATGTGAGCCAACTCAGTTAGGAAAGCTTCCTTATTTTGTTGTTGAGCTGGTCCATAAACGGTGTATAGGTTAAATTTGAAGTCATCTGATTTATTCCGAAGTAGAAACTTCACATAGAAGTCACCTTCATCAATGGCTCCAATATCCAAAACACTCAAGTCAACTCCGAGTAAAATGCCTCCTGAGCGACCATGTGGAGCCATGCTATGCCAAATAAAATCTCGGCCTCCACAAAGGTTTTTAAGTGTCGTGTCTGCGAAGTCATCTCGACCCGTTTCAGAGAGCGCAATAAAATTTATTTGCTCCTCTCTAACCAACTCCGCCAAATGTCTGTGCTTAGCCAAGTCTGCAAGACCTCTGCTATTCCAGAATACTCCTTTCATTGGAGATGAATCTTTGACGGGGTTTTTTGTTTTCTAGGAGGTTTGCCATTTTTAATTTTTTTTGGCAGAGTTGGACTTTTTCTTCCTTGGAACAGCACTAAGATCACTTAATATGTGGTCATAGCCATGTTCATGCGAATCCTCATTTATATCACTGCCAACATGGCTGAGGATGGCATCAAGTCTCTCCTCCTCCTCTTCATCACTATAATCTGTGATGACTTTGGAGTTTTTTGCTTTATAATTGTTTTTGTTCTCTAGTTTCTTCTTAGCTGTTACAATTAGTCTATCAACTTCTATATTTTTGATAGATAAGGCGGAAGATCTAGCTAAGTCATCATTTGTACCCAACGAAACACCTATGTTGCACATATTATCAGAAATGCGAGAAATTGAAAAAGATTGGAATGACGAATTACCTGATGATTCCAGATTTCGTATAGCCGCCCTCCGTTCTGTCTTCTTCATCGTATGTTCATCGCTCCTTGCCGTGGACCGAAGGCTTCGTCGTATAGTCCCAGGTGCCACTGCATCTTTAGACGGTTTGGAGACCTTCACCTTCATTTTCCCCACTCCTGGCTGCCTGGGCACCACCCTGTTTTTAATGTCCAGGGGTGCAGACATAGTGCCCAACCTTTTATCACTTGTAGCATCTTCGCATACACTGATCACCGGCACCGTAACAGTCATATCCCTACTGGCTAGCGCACCTGCAGCAACATCGCCGCCCAGCAGAACCCCCACACTGTCATCTGGCTGCGCTCTGTCTGCCTGCGTTCTAGCGACCACCGGCGAGACCGCATGTAACGACCCAAAAATTCAAAAATTCTAAATCGCGGTCTAACGACTTTTCAAATCTTTTATCGATGAGTTCTAAATCAATCTTCCAAACTT
>CM014270.1:61869391-61880937 GCA_004135705.1 Alloteropsis semialata
CTCCGTGCCCCGGCCGCCGAGCCCCGCCGCGCCATTACTCCCCCACCGGCCGCTCCAACCTCCGCCGGCCGCACCCGCCTATAAAAGGCCCTCGCCGAGCCCTTCCAAGCACCACGCCACCTCCACCATCACTCCCCGCCGTCCCTCCCCGCTCCTGCGCCGCGCTGCACCACCACCGAGCTCGCTCACCGCCGCCGCTCGCCCGCACCGCTCCCTCCCCGTCGCCAGCCTCCCTCGCGCCACCCCGGAGCAAGGTAAGGAGGGGAACGAGCTCCCCTCGGCTCCCTCTCTCTCCCCTCTCTGCTCGGGCCGAAGGGAAAGGAAGAGGAGCCGGCCACTTTTCCGAATAACCCCCTGCCCTTAATTCTATTTCATAAAGAACCCTTCCCCCTTGAGGGATAATACCAGAAAATCCCCTGATATTCCAGAAAAATTCCAAAGAGGCCCCTGGCCATTACCAAAACCCCACATATTTCCAATATTTACCAACAGGTCCTTCCACCATTCAAAAGTTATTACAGAAAGGTCCCTGGCCCTTTATAAATATTATAAAGAGGTCCTAAACCCCTCAATTAAGCCCTAACCCTCCCTTAACTCATCATTTTATGCGCCAAACTTCTCCGAAATTCCACCAAACTCGAACACGTCTTTCTTTCATCTATTCCGGCCGAGCTATACACAAATCATCCCAAAATAATCCTCCTTGATTTCCTGATTCGAGCTCATCGGTAAAGGTTTGATTGTTTTCTTTTCATGTGTTTGTTGTGTGTGCCGTAGACGATGGTATAATCGAGGAGGAGCAGCCGGATTACGCAGGAGAGTACCGCGAGCCCGAGGCCGACGACTTGTACCGCGAACAGGAGCTCCCGGAAGGCTTTGAAGACGGCAAGTCCAATTCCAATCTTTGATGCATATTTACCCCAAGTTTTATTGTCACACCCGGATTTATGAAGGAAATCCGAATGCTACTATGTGTACCCAGGAAGTCTTTACACACATATAGCTCAGAAATGAATATCAAAGAAAGGGAAAACAGTGCTCGATAACATAAATCATAACAAGTATTACATCACAGGGGATTACAAATATTATTTAGCTCATCAAAGTAGCGGAAGAGTAGAGCATCTAAATCCAAAACGCCTCCACAGGGACTCTGACTGGGGGAGAACACAGCCTAGAAATCTAGAAAACTCCTTGGGAAACGCATCAACTGGCGGCTCATCTGAGTACCCATCCGGGATTTTGTTGATATGAAGCAAGTGTAAGTAATCCATCTTACTTAGCAAGCATAACATGATTAAATGAGGCTCAAAAGGCTAGACAAGGTTTAAACTACGGTTAGCATTTTTAGTTGATTAATTTTAGAATTAACCTGAATTACTACATTTATATGACAACCCGGTTGTAACCCACATTATGAAAACATGTGAAGTATTACGAATGAACAACATCATATTAAACCATTTAACCGGAAAACAAGGAACCGCTCGAAAAGGATCCAGGCCGCTCTTGACCGTGAGCACGGCTGTTATAACAGTTTTACACTCTGCAGAGGTTGTACACTTTCACCACCGGTCGTGATCCTCCTTGCCTTCGGCACGCACTCCCTTCACACCACGTGAAATGAGTACAGGGTTCCACTGCGAGACCTTTCAAAAGACACTCTAACAAGCTAGTGGCCGCTATGGTTTCCTAACAGGCGCATGGACCCCTCCTGGCTCCAGCCTAAACATCACACAAATCCATCACACACAAACCCCAATGAGAACTGACCGAGGTCCACACTTAAACCTGGAAGCCCCACTTGCGCCTTTCGGTAACCACTAAACAAGCTAGAGCCGTACAGTGTACTTAGCCAAGACCAGAGCCATGTGATCCTTGTGGTTGTACGGTTTTCCTGGGTGGCCTCTTTAAGAACCGTAACCTTAAGGAAAGACACTAGAGCAATCCAAACACATGCTCTAGTTCCCTAAACCATGTTGGTAAAAAGCATATTTTATATCAATTCCATATAACCATTAATCAAGATTAACAAATAACATCGATCATTAGCATTTGAGCAACTAAGCAAAGCTAACCTGTCTACCCACATGCATAAACCCAAGGTAGTCAAGGTATAGGGTAAAAGATTCTAGTCATCCCTATGGTTTCTCAAATTTAGACACATGCATGAATGAATAAAGTGATTATAAGGTGAATAGGCATCAAGGATGAATCATGTTATACTTGCCTTCCTCAAAATATTGCTGCTGATCTGGGTCTTCAAATTGTTGATCGAAACCGGCCTCGTACTGCTCGCAAACTATACACGCATTCCAATCACCACACATACATCCATCACAAGCCAGTACATGCAAACAAATATAATTCTATTAGAACAGTACACCATACAGTATAAACAGAAGCAAAAAGCTATTCTACGCATTTCTACGAACACAACAACGTGAAAATCACTCTAATCGGATTTACGATGATTAAACTACGCTAAAAACAAGACGAAGGTCTAAGCTGCGATAAACCGAGGACCTAGACGTTATTAAACCTATACTTCAGGGAGTAGCAAGAGAGATTCGCAGAACAGGGTGGATGGCGGGTTTATTTGTGTTTTTTCTCGAGGACTCTTTAGGAAAATGGCGAAAGGGTATCTGCTGATCTATTCTTGGCCCTTGGATGGGAGATGGAGGGTGGAGGGGTGTTCTGCTTGGCATAGGATGGATGGCGACGCTGCTGCTCGTCGTTTTCACGGACAGAAGGGCCGGCGTCGTCGCTGCCATGGCGGCAGTTTGTCGGAGACAAGGGGGCCGGAGCTACGGTGCTCAGAATCACGTGCCGTTTGGCCCTAGATAGAGAGGAGGTCGCCGCGAACTCGTCTTGATGCTTACCTAGGGAAGGCAGCAGATCAGCGGGGCGTTGTCGATGGAGGGCTGTTCTGTTCGTCGGTCGTGCGTTCGATGCAGGACGATGTCGGCCTCGGTCTACTGCTTCTGAGCGCCGGAATGCCTTGCGCTTGCTCCTTGCGGTTTCGGCAAGCACAAGACGACGATGAACTGCAGCTTGGACAGAGAAATTACAGTACAGGGCAGGTAAAGGAGGCCGGGAGGAAACTTGTCTGGAGTTTTACAGGAGAGGAAGGGCACTGGTGGCCACGAATTGAAGGGAGGGGGCGATTTTGCTGCTGCTTAATGCCGGCATTTATTTGCCATTGATGTGAGTCATGAAGGGGCGTCAGTTTTGTTTGGGGAAAGAGGAAAGGATGGGGTACGACGGTTTTGCCAGGAGGAGAAGGGGAAGCGCGGGTTCCTGCGTGCGCTCGCGAAGCAGAAGGAGGGGGAGGCGAAGGGGAAAAAGGTGCGACGCAGGGAGGGAGGGCGACGGCGTTCTGATTCCTGCGTGCGTGATTTGTGCGTGAAGAGAGGGGGCGACGGCACCTGGTTGCGACGAAGGAGAAAGGGGCGTCGGGATGAGGGGGGCGTGATTCCTTCGTGAAAAGGTAGGGGAGAGAGAGTGGATCTGCTTGGGCCTGGTTTGGATCTGTTTGGGTCTGGGTTGGATCTGTTTGGGCCCAAGGGAAGAGGCTAGGCCCAAAAGAGAAAAGAGAGATGGGGGGGCTGGTTTGGGCCGACTGCGATTGGGCCACGAGGAAGAAAGGAGCAGGCCTGGGTTGGATTTAGATCGGGGTCGGGTTTGGACTCTAGGGCTTAGCACAAAAAAACACTCAGACAAGAAAACAATGCATCGGCATGAAATGCACAGAACAAGTTTCTAAACTTACAGTTGATTTTAATTACAAAAAGGTTTTATATTTACCTAAATTTGTGAATGCACACACAAGAACTTAGCAAATTAATTACTAATTCAGAAAAGGAAATTTTAGGGTGTTACATTTATAAACACAACCTATTGGCCTGTTAGCTAAAATTGCATTGTTTTTACTGAAACCCGGTTGGATAGCCATTCCTTGATTGACAATATTATTCCTTGATCACCTAGTTTATCGCTAAATATGATATGCTCTATTTAGTTGATAAGCGCTGCTAGAATGCTTAGGACTTGGTTACTAATTAATCAATCATGACAATTACTTGGTTTATTAAAGAATAAAGGTGTGAGTGTGTTGAGTAAAGGGATTGGGTTTTGGGTTTGAAAATAAAGAAAAGTGTTGGATAAGATGGATGGGTATTTCTTTGTGAAATACTATTTGGTGGCTTGTACCTTTGTGGTTAAGCAAGTTGGGAGATATCCATTTTGTCCGGTTTTAAACCGAGGTGATGTGTTCATCTTGCCTAACCCATTTATCTCGTACAACCACTCGACTCTTGTATGGTTGCAAGGGCTTAGTCTAAATCCCACTAGCTAGCTGTTAGTTGTCTGGAGGCAGGTGTGCAACGGGAAACCAAGTGTGGACTTAGTGTCATGGTTGCAGGCCTCACAGGAAGGTCATGACCCCTTTGGTTGTTTCCGTGGATAGCTAGGCAGTTTGGCTATGATGGGTAATGGCTTCGATAGGATCCGCGCTGGCACTAAGGTGATCGTGTCGCGGTACCCTACTTGTGGTGAAAGTGTACACCTCTGCAGAGTTTATAAACTATTCGAATAGCCGTGTCCACGGTCATGGACGAGTTATGGCTTGGTCACAATACCAAAGATTTTGGGATGGGTTGTGTGAGTTGGTTTTGGAAAGAGTTTGGCTTTGTGCCGGTAGCTACGGCGGATGGAAAATCCGGTAGCATAAAAATTTGGATCCTTTGTAGATCAACCCCCACTTAATGACTCGGTTACTAAAACTGCTTTGTTATTCGCCTTTAGGATTCAAACCCTTTGTCGGTGTAAGAAATGACCAACTAGTAAATTTAGTGGATTGCGCATTTGGGCTTCGGATGGTTCGCGAGAGGACACAAGGAATTATACTGGTTCAGGCACCAACGCCCTACGTCCAGTGTCGATCTGCTCGTGTTACTCGCGTTGCTCATAGTAGGGGTTACAAGCTGTCGAGAGAGAGGAGAAGCCTCAAGTCTCTGTGAGTTTCTAAGTGTGAGTGAGCGTGTGTTCTTTTTTTGGTCGTCCCCCTCCCCTGAGGCCTTATTTTTCCTTTTATACCTCTGGCGGGGTGACCTGTACAAGGCGTGTTTAACAAAATGATGGATAATAAGAAGCTTCCTGGAGAAGCCTCGCCACCTGCGGGACACTGTGGGCGCTGTTGGAGTAGGTCCTAATCCCGAGCTTGTTAGGGTCGTGCACGTCGGCGGCTGGAACAGTTACCTCCCTCTGCCACGGCGGGCGGCGCGGCGGGGCCCGTTAATGCTAGTAGGCGGCGCGGTAGATATGCGGCGCGGTAGATATGCGGCGCGTCCTCCCGGTCCCCTACCGTTCCGGGTCCCCCTTGTTGACCCACGACACCTGGCCCGGAGACGGGTCGGCCGAGACGGAGCCAGGTCGGCCGAGGCGGAGATGGGTCGGCCGAGGCGGAGCCAGGTCGGCCGAGGCGGAGATGGGTCGGCCGAGGCGGAGACGGGTCGGCCCTCCCCCTATCTGATGTCCTCCTTGTTTATGGGCTTGATTATGCTTGTCTCCTTCCCTAAACAGCGAGGTCCCACTCGTCGGTGAGAGGGTCGGATATTGATATCCGACAGTAGCCCCCGAGCCTGCTCGGAGGACAGGTGGTTCTTCATGCAGGCTCCTTCTTGACATCCGCTCGGATGTCATTCGGGGGTGCGCGCGAGCGCACCCACCGGGTGTAGCCCCCGAGCCTGTAGGGGAATAGTTGGTTCGCCTGTAGGCTGAAGTAAAATTTGTCCTTTTTCCACCGGGGCGCGCGAGCGCACCCGGTGGGTGTAGCCCCCGAGCCTGTAGGGGAACGGATGGTTCGCCTATAGGCTGAAGTAAAATTTGTCTCTTCTCGCGCCTGGTGGCTATAGCCCCCGAGCCGGCATGTGAATTGTCAAGTCGCCCGGAGGCTTTCTGTCACCTCCGTTCAGTCCCTGCAGGACGACGCCGCGTTTGTCCAATGGACCGGGACATGACCTGCTTTTTCCAGGGGCACTGTTTCCCTCGATTCGGGAGCACACGCTTCCGCTGCGCCGGGCAGTGCTTCCGCCACGCCTGCTCTGCCTCCCTTTTGAGCCGTCATGTCGTCCTTTTTGAGCTCACTGTTCGCTTGTGAGGCTCTGGCGTCCCGCAGGAAGGGCCGCGTGGCGCGTCCCCTCGCCCCATCGAAGGGTCGGTTCGGGTATTTCTGGGCTATAAATAGAGTCCTCCGGCCCTTCCTCTTGGGGCATCCGGCCATCTCGCTTCTTCTTTCTCTTATTAGCATGAGATCTCCGGCATGGGAACCACCTCGGGGGCGTCCCCCTGGCCTGGGGGGCGAGAGAATAGCTTGTTGATGCCACAAGAATGACTGCGACCTTAGGGGGCTTCGGCGTGGAGGGGCGTCGCTCGGTGTCGCAAGCGAAGGGCGGTTCTATCCCTGGCAGCTCCCTCCGTCCGTCCGCCCTACCTTGGTGGTGGTGGAATGGGTTCGAGGGGGAGTGCGTCGGTGGAACTGCCGCCGTCTCCTCCACTTGGCCCGGCGCTTGGCCTCGGTCGTGCCTCGCCAGGGCAGTTGCCGGCGTCGGTCGGTCCCGAGGCGACGATCGAGCGCCTGGAGAACGAGGCGCGCAACCTTGAGGAGCTGCTGCTGCACGAGGGGGACGAGCATGACGCTCTCCGCACGGCGGTCGGCGTCGTGCTCGATGACCTTAGAGTACGGTCGGAGCGAGGGTCAAGCTCGCTGTTCGCCGAGGTCGAGCACATCCCGGCTCGAGCTCGGGCCATGGCGAGCGACGGGCTCTTCATCGGGGTGCGCCGGGCCTTCGCCGTCGCTCGCTCCCACTACTCCGAGATCGGCCTGAAGTACCTTGCCAAAGGGTTCGCTCCTGGCACGACGGAGGCGGAGGTGGTCGCGCTTGAAGAGGAGGTGTCGTCGCTGGCGTCCGTCCTCGCCGCCAAGACTGCAGAAGAAGAGGGGCCGTGGGCGCCCTGATTAGTTTTTCTTTTTCTTTTGATTTTTAGACAGTTAAACTCATCTCTGTAATGAACTTAAGCGTTTGCGTCGTTAACACTCGGCCTTTCGCGTTTCCTTGATTGAGCCGCCGGGGTATGCTTAGACTGAAGCGAGCCACGCGGTTTGCCAGTGAGCCTTTCGAACCGTTGCCACTGGGGCCTTTGTTCTTTTGGCATTCCGACCAGCGAGCGCGTGTCACTTTGTTATCCAGCACCCCTTTTCCTTAATCTCGGGTATGCGAATATGCCGAGGGTCAAGGACCCGGGGGACGTAGGTTAGCCCCCGAGTGACGTCCGACCCTTGGCCAGTAGACAAGGGTCGGGCGTCGCTTCTTGAAACGAAAGGAATACGTTTAAACGACAATAGGGAGGTAGCCTAGAGCCATTAGGGATAGAAACGACGTAGCTGTTCGATGTTCCAGGCGTTGGTGTATTCCTCTCCTTCCGCGTTCTTCAGCTTGTATGAGCCGGGTCGGAGGACTTGGGAGACGATGAACGGGCCCTCCCAAGGCGACGAGAGCTTGTGTTTACCTTTGTTGCTTTGAACGAGGCGTAGCACCAAATCGCCGACCTGGAATGCTCGGCCCCTAACGCGCCGACCGTGGTAGCGCCGTAGGGACTGCTGGTACTTTGCCGAGTGGGCCAAAGCGACTTCCCTGGCCTCTTCTAGCTGGTCGGCCGCGTCCTCAAGGGAGGTCCGGTTGCCCTCGTCGTCGTAGGCGCGGACACGCGGGGACCCGTAGTCGAGGTCGGTCGGGAGTACGGCTTCTGACCCGTACACCATGAAGAACGGGGTGAAACCCATCGCGCGACTCGCCGTCGTGCGCAGGCTCCAGACCACCGCCGGAAGCTCTTCAACCCAGCGACCTCCGAACTTTTTCAAACGCTCGAATATCCGAGGTTTGAGCCCTCGCAGGATCATCCCATTTGCGCGCTCTACTTGCCCGTTCGTGCGAGGATGTGCGACGGCGGCCCAATCGACTCGTATGTGATACTCATCACAGAATCGCAGGAATTTCTTCCCGGTGAACTGGGTTCCGTTGTCTGTGATGATCGAATTGGGGACGCCGAAGCGATGGACGATGTCGAGGAAGAATTTGACGGCTTCTTTCGATCGGATTGTCGCGATTGGTCGGACTTCTATCCACTTGGTGAACTTGTCGATGGCAACAAGCAAGTGGTCGAAGCCCCCGGGCGCCTTCTTGAGGGGCCCGACCATGTCCAATCCCCAGACCGCAAATGGCCAGGTGATGGGGATCGTCTGTAGGGCCTGTGCGGGGAGGTGCGTTTGCCTCGCAAAGAACTGACACCCTTCGCAGGTGCGCACGATCTTAGTGGCGTCTCTCACCGCCGTCGGCCAGTAGAACCCCTGCCGGAACGCATTTCCGACAAGGCTGCGAGGTGCGGCGTGGTGGCCGCACGTGCCCTCGTGGATGTCCCTCAACAGCTTCTCACCCTGGTCTGAGGGGATGCATCGTTGTAGGATTCCCATGGGGCTGCGTCGGTACAGCTCGCCCTCTATGATTGCGTAAGACTTGGCGCGCCGAGCAACACGGCGGGCCTCCGTCTTACTCGTCGGGAGTTGTTCCCGTAGCAAGTAGTCGAGGAATGGTTGCCGCCAATCCGGGGCGCTGGGCTCCGGTCCCTGGTCCTCGGTCAGCGTTGCAACGGCGAGAGCGAGCAGGTCGGATAGAGCTTGGCTGGTCGGCTCGGCGCCGATCCCCGACCCCTCCACGACCTCGGTCCCGTTCTCGCCAGCCCCCGAGCCCGGAGCGCTCCGTCCCGCGGAGCCTCGGTCGCGCGGTTCAGTTTGCGCTGCGCAGGGGAGCTTTATTGAAGGGCTTTGCTGGTCGCTGGCGAAGATTCCGGTCGGGACGGGCTCCCGTCCGGATGCTTTTTTAGCCAGAGCGTCGGCGGCCTCGTTGAACCGCCTTTTGATGTGCCGGAGCTCGAGGCCGTCGAATTTGTCCTCGAGCTTTCGCACTTCCTGGCAGTACGCGGCCATGGTCTTGCTTTCGCAGCTTGACTCTTTCATGACCTGATTAACCAAGAGTTGGGAATCGCCTCGGATCTCGAGGCGCCGAATTCCTAACTCGATATCTATCTTCAGGACGTTAATCAGGGCTTCGTACTCGGCTGCGTTGTTGGAAGCGGGGAAGTGTAGTCGGATCACATATTTCATCCGCACCCCGAGGGGCGAAACGAAAACTAAACCGACCCCTGCTCCCGTCCGAGTCAACGAGCCGTCAAAGTACATCACCCAATACTCCTGATCGACAGGGGCTGTGGGTAGCTGGACCTCGGTCCATTCCGCAACAAAGTCGGCGAGGGCCTGGGACTTAATGGCCGTCCGCGGGGCGTAGGTGATGCCCTGGCCCATCAGTTCCATGGCCCATTTCGAGATCCGACCCGTTGAGTCAGGATTATTTATAATCTCACCGAGGGGGAAAGAACTCACCACCGTGACCGGATGCGCGTCAAAGTAGTGGCGGAGCTTCCTTTTGGAGATGAGGACGGCGTACAGCAGCTTCTGGATCTGCGGATACCTCGTCTTGGTGTCTCCGAGCACCTCGCTTACGAAATACACCGGGCGCTGCACCTTGAGGGCATGCCCCTCTTCTTCGCGCTCTACCACCAACGCCGCGCTCACCACCTGTGTAGTTGCCGCGATGTAGAGGAGAAGAGGCTCGCCGGTGTTTGGCGGGACCAGGATCGGCGGATTCGTCAGGACCGCCTTGATGTGGTTCAGTGCTGCCTCGGCTTCGTCCGTCCAAACGAACCGCTCGGATTTCTTCAAGAGACGGTACAAAGGGAGGACCTTTTCGCCAAGGCGCGAGATGAACCGGCTTAATGCGGCCAGGCACCCAGTGACCCGTTGAACCCCTTTTAGGTTCTGAATCGGGCCCATCCTGGTTATGGCGTTGATTTTCTCGGGGTTGGCTTCTATCCCTTGGCGGGACACGATGAAGCCCAGAAGCATCCCCCTGGGTACCCCGAAAACGCATTTCTCGGGGTTGAGCTTAACGTCGTTCGCCCTGAGTTTGGCGAACGTGCTCTCCAGGTCGGCCACGAGCTGGTCGGCTTGTTTGGACTTGACAACGATGTCGTCCACGTATGCCTCAACGGTCGGTCCGATGAGCTCGTCGAAACACCTAAGCATACACCGTTGGTAGGTGGCGCCGGCGTTTTTAAGCCCGAATGGCATCGTCACGTAACAGTACGATCCGAACGGGGTGATGAAGGAAGTCGCGAGCTGGTCGGACTCCTTCATCGCTATTTGGTGGTACCCTGAATACGCGTCAAGGAAGCATAGGGTTTCGCACCCCGAGGTCGAGTCGACTATCTGGTCTATGCGTGGCAAAGGGAAGGAATCCTTTGGGCACGCTTTGTTAAGAGCAGTATAATCAACACACATTCTCCATTTCCCATTCTTTTTTCGTACAAGGACGGGATTGGCTAACCACTCGGGGTGATACACTTCCTTGATGAAGCCGGCCACCAGAAGCTTCGCGACCTCCTCGCCGATTGCCTTGCGCTTCTCGTCGTCGAAGCGCCGGAGGCGTTGCTTCACGGGTCGGGACCCGGGCCGGATGTCCAAGGAATGCTCGGCGACCTCTCTCGAAATGCCCGGCATGTCCGAGGGCTTCCACGCAAACACATCGACGTTTGCGCGGAGGAAGTCGACGAGCGCGCCTTCCTATTTGGGAGACAGCTTGGTTCCGATCCGCGCCGCCTTCGTGCTCGGGTGGCCGGGGTCCAGCTCGACCTCCTTGGTGCCTTCGAGCGGCTCGAACGACACCAAGCCGCGAGTGAAGTCGGGCGCCTCTTCGACGAGGCGCGCCTTAATCGGGGCGAGCTCCTCGATCGACGCGATGATGGCCGATGCCAGCTCGCAGCTCTCCACTTCGCACTGGTGAGCCCGCTGGAACGACGCTCTGTAACGACCCGGAAAATCAAATCCTAAATCACGAGTTTTAAAAATCCTTATCGATGAGTTTCTCTGTTCCTGAATCCAAATCCAAATCCAAACTCCTGATCTTTCCTTGATCCCAAATCCCGTTGTCCGATCTACAGAAAATCATCAACCCTAAACCCTAACCCGTTCTCGTCCTGTTCCCGATCCGCGCGTCGCGCCGGTCGCCGACAGCCCCGCGTGCGTCCGACGCCGCGATTCCCGGCCTGTCGCCCCCCCTCTTTTTCCTTTTCCCCTTTTTCTATTTTCTTAATCCTTTTCCTAATTTTCCTTATTTTCTTTTTCCCTTTTCCTCTTTTCTTTTTCCTTTTTCTTTCCTTTTCTCTTTTTCTTCTTTCTTTTCTCCTTTTTCTCCTCTCTTCTTCCTCCCGCGCCCGAACGCCCGGCTCCCTCCTCCCTTTCGGCCCGAGCGCCGCCGTGCATCACCACCACCACCGCGCACCGCCTCCCTGTGCTCCCTGTGCCACAGCGCCGCCTCCACCACCGCGCCTGGCCGCTCACGCGCCCGCGCCAACGCACTCGGCCGCAAGCCCGC
>CM014270.1:61881571-61899384 GCA_004135705.1 Alloteropsis semialata
GACCACCCGAGCCCAATTCGCCGCACCACCGCCTCCCTTTCCTCGCCCACAAGCTCCCCCGCGCCTTCCCTTGCTCCATTCCCCGCTTGCGCCGCCGCCCAGGAGCTTCGCCGCCGCCGCCGCTCGCCCACGCCGCAGCCCACGCGGAGCCGCCGCCTCCCTGCTTCCCCGGCCAAGGTGAGCACGGGGGTGGATCCCCCGTGGCCCCCTGATGCTCAAGCGCCGCTCGCCGGGCGTCCCCGCGGCCCGGAGGGCCGGGAACGCCGGCGAGCCGAACGCGCCGCCGCCGCCCGATCCCCCCCTCTGTTCGGCCGGCGTGGAAAAGAGAAGGCCGCCGTCTTTTTCCGGATAACCCCCTGCCGAAAATTCTATTCCATAAAGAGTCCTCCCACCAGTTGCCAAACTTCCAGAAAACCCCCTGTCTTTTCCTGTTTTTCCCAAATAAGTCCCTGGCTGTTTACCAAACCCCCCATACACTTATCCAAAATCACAACCAAGTCCTTCCACCTTATAAAATCTTCACAACTAGGTCCCTGGCCCTTTATAAAAATTATAAAGAGGTCCTAAACCCCCTGTTTAAGCCCTAATACTCCCTTAATTCGTCATTTCATGCGCCAAATCACTTCGGTTTTCCACCAAACTTCACCATGCCTATCTTATATCCATTCCGGCCGAGCTTTACACAAATCATCCCAATATAATTCCGTTTCCTATTTTATTTTGTTCTTTCCTGTTTCCAACTCATCGGTTAAGGAATGTGTTTTCTTATTGTGTGTTTGTTTGATCGTGCCCTAGACGACGGAGTGAACGAGGAGGAGCAGTACCGCGAGCAGGACTACGCAGGAGAGTACCGCGAGCCCGACTCCGAGGACCCGTACCGCGAGCAGGATCTCCCAGAAGCTTTTGTTGACGGCAAGTCCAATCCCATCCTTTGATGCATGTTTATCCCATGTTTTATAAACACAACCTATTAAGCCTTTGATTATTGCATTGCTTTAGTTCAAAACCCGGTTGGTTAGCCACTCCTTGATTGTTATGACATTCCTTGATCACCCAGTTATCACTAAATATGATTTACTCTGTTTAAGTGATAACACTTTCTAGAATGCTTAGGTTTAGAATGCATAGGATTTGTTACCCTTACTCAATCATGACTATACACCTGTTTTGTCAAAAGATCAACTGTGTGAGTTGGTTTTGGTTTTGGGTTTTGGGTTTGAAAAAGAGTAAAACTGTGTGGATAAAATGGATGGGCATAACTTTGTGAAATGCCATTAAGGAGGCTTGTACCTTTGTGGTTAAGCATGTTGGGAGATATCCATTTTGTCCGGTTTTAAACCGAAGTGATGTGTCATCTTGCCTAACCCACTTTACTCGTACAACCACTCGACTCTTGTATGGTGCAAGGGCTTAGTCTAAATCCCACTAGCCGTGCTGTTAGTTATCTGGAGGCAGGTGTGCAGCGGGAAAACCAAGTGCCGTCTTAGTGACATGGTTGCCGTCTTAGTGACATAAACCCCTTGGTGTTTTTCTCGTGATGGCTAGGCAGTTTTGGCTAAGGTGGGTAATGACTTCGATAGGATCCGCACTGACACTAAGGTGATCGTGTTGCGGTACCCTACTTGTGGTGAAAGTGTACACCTCTGCAGAGTTTCCCAATCTATTCGAATAGCCGTGCCCACGGTTATGGGCGAGTTATGGCTTGGTCACAATACTAAGGTTTTGGGATGGGTTTGGAGTGTGTGTTTTGGAAAGAGTTCGGCTTTGTGCCAAAAGCTACGGCGGATGGGAAATCCGGTAGCACTTAAAAGATGGATCCTTTGTGGATCAACCCCCCCCCACTTACTCGTCTTGTTTTAAAGAGCTTGCTTTGCTAAAGTTGTTCCTTGATAAACCATTGCATGAGAAAAATTAGCTTTATTGCAAATTTAAACCTTAGCCTTATTCCTTGATTTATCATATGCATAATTCTGTGTTAACCCCTCCGTGGGTGTGGTTGGGCTTGTTGAGTACTTTTGTACTCACCCTTGTTGTTGTTAAATCCAGAAGAAGACCCGGACTTTGTTGAGGACGCTGAATAGGTGGTCGCTTCCGCACCCAGCTTGCCTGTGGAGTTTGGTCCCGCCCAAGATGGCTTCGCTGTCGCAGAACTCTGATCCCTTAGTCGAACCAGTTTGGTTCATCCTTTGGCTCACCGCCGTAGTTTACCTTTTAGCAGTCTTAGTTTGTATTAGGTGCCCGCTTCCTCGTGGGCTGTGAGTTTCTGTACCAACTGTTGAATAAATGTGTATCAGCCTCCTGGGACTGATAATTTGTATCACATTTAGTCTCTGCTTAGGCAGGGGCGCTTCACGCTCCCACCGTGATCACCCCCCTCGGCCCAGGCATCTTGAGCTTGAGGTAGGTGTAGTTGGGGACGGCCATGAACTTCGCGTAGCACGGGCGGCCCAAGATGGCGTGGTAGGATCCATGGAACCCCACCACCTCGAACGTGAGGGTCTCCGTCCGGAAGTTGGTCGGAGACCCAAACGTAACAGGGAGGTCAATCTGACCGAGGGGAACGGCTTGCTTACCAGGGACCACCCCGTGGAAAGGCGCCCCGGTTGGATGAACGCGTCCTCGGTCAATCCCCATGGCGTCTAGCGTGTCGGCGTAGAGGATGTTAAGCCCGCTGCCGCCGTCCATCAGCACCTTGGTGAGGCGCTTGCGTCCTATGACCGGGTCGACCACCAAGGGGTACTTACCCGGCCTCGGGACGAATTGCGGATGGTCGGCCCGGTCGAAGGTGATGGACGCCTCGGACCACTTGAGGAAGGTCGGAGTGGCCGGCTCGGCGGCGTACACCTCTCGGCGTTCCACCTTGGCCCGTCCCTTGCTCACCGATGCCTCCGTCCCGCCGAAAATCATCAGACACCCGTCCGGCTCCGGATAAGGGTCGGCGTCCGCGTTTTCACCCGCCTCCATCTCCTTAGGGGCCTGGTCGGACCTCCTCGGTCGGGGCGCTGGTTTTCGGGGACCCCCAGCCATGAATTTCTTCATGAGGGAGCAGTCCTTGTACAGGTGCTTGACGGGATACTCGTGGTTCGGGCACGGCCCATTCCACTTCTTCTCGAAGTGGTCGGGGACCTCTCCAGTCGGAGGTTTGAAGGTCGGCTTCGGGTCGGCGGCGGCCACCATGGCGGCCTCGTCGTGCCGTCTGCCCTTGCCTTTCTTCTTCTTCTTGGCGGGGGGCCCCGATGGGCCGCCCTCCGCTTCCTCGGTCTGCTTACCCTTCGGGTCGGCAGACTGGTGAAAGATGGCCCCCACTGCCTCCTCGCCGGCCGCGTGACTCGTGGCGATGTCAAGCAGCTCCTTCGCGGTGCGAGGACTCTTTCGCCCGAGCTTGTGGACGAGAGACTTGCACGTCGTCCCTGTGAGGAACGCCCCGATGACGTCGGCGTCAGCGAGGTTGGGGAGTTCGTTACACTGCCGGGAGAAGCGTCTGATGTACTCCCGGAGCGTCTCCCCCTGCTTCTGCCTGCAGCTCCTGAGGTCCCATGGGTTTCCAGGGCGATTATAGGTCGCCTGGAAGTTTCCCACAAAGACTTCCCTTAGGTCGGGCCAGCTCCCGATCTGCCCCGCGGGGACATGTTGGAGCCAAGCCCGCGCCGAGTCGGCCAGATGAAGGGGCAGATTGTGGATGATGAAGTCATCATCGTCGGCCCCCCCGGCCCTGCAAGCGAGCGGTAGTCCTCGAGCCAGAGCTCGGGATCGGTTTCCCCGTCGTACCTCGGGAAGTTCGACGGGGCTCTAAAGTTGGCGGGGCGAGGAGCAGCTCGGATCCGCGAGCTGAAGGCCCGTGGCCCCGGCGCGTCCGGGCTCGGCGCCCTCTCGTCCTCCTCGTCGTCGTCGTACCGGCCGCCACGACGAGGAGCGCGCCCGTGCCGTCGCTCGGGCTCGCCCTCGGGGAGTCGTCGCCGGCGGGCGTTCAGGATGCTTCGGGCGTCCTGAATCGGGCCGACCCGTTTTAGGATCGGAGCCGCGTCCCCAGCGGGACGGGGCTGGTGCACCGAGGCCCCTTGTTGGGCGCGCCCGCCGTGCCCGCCAGAGGGCTGCCTCGAGGCCTCGCGGTGGCTCATCTGCGACGCCCGTCGTCGCGACTGCGAACTCTCGGCCTGCTGAGCCGCGGCCCGCTCCAGAAGTTCGCCGAGCTCCCGCTGCGCCTTGCGGGCTTCCGGCGTCACCGGCGGAGGGAGCCCTCGCACGAGCATAGCCGCGGCGGCTATGTTTTGTCCGGCGCGGGCGAAATGCGGAGGTGGGGCGCCGTCATCGTCGATGATCTGGCGCTGCACGTCCCGCGCACGTCCCCGGGCCGGAGCCGCATTTCCGATCTGCAGAAGCTCGCGCTCGATGCGTTCCCGCTCCTGCTCGACTCGTGCACGCTCCTGCTCCAAAAGGCGGCGGGCCTCTTGGAGCTCCTCCCGGCGTTGCCGGGCGTTGTCGGCGTGAGAGTGTCGTGGCGAGGTGGCCGCTCTTCGCGGGGCTGGCTGCCTCGGTGGCGCCGGGGCCTGGTTCGCAACCGGGGCGGCTACGGGCGCGTTGTGAGCCGGGAGGCCGTCTCCCAGGGCCGCCGGGCCCGAGCCGCTCTCGCTCGCCTCCCCCACCGCCCCATCAGGGGTGTCCGCCATGAAGCACTCGCGGGACGGGTGGTGGCTTTCCCCGACGAGTTCGGTGTCCGACGTCTCCGAAACGGAATCGTCCAGGAGGTCGAAGACCGACTCGGAGACGTGATCGATCATTCCGACGAACTCGCGGGACGGGTGGTGGCTTTCCCCGACGAGTTCGGTGTCCGACGTCTCCGAAACGGAGTCGTCCAGGAGGTCGAAGACCGACTCGGAGACGTGATCGATCATTCCGACGAACTCGCTGTTCGCCGGGTGTGGCTCAGAAGTCGTGTCACCAGTCGTGACACGACCTCAGCCGCGTTGCGTAAACCGTATGGGGTCGCATACGGCGGGATGGAATCCAGCATCTCCGTGGAGAGCGGGACCCCTCCCACAAGCTGAGTAGCAACGTTCGCCAGGGCGAACCTGACATATCGCGTATCCTCCCGCGTGGGACGTGACCCCAGGAAAGTCTCGAGCTGCTTGAGCAGCAGGGCCTCGTTGGCCTCCGGACAAGGGTCGTTAGCCTCGTCGCCAGGGGCGTTGAGGTTGACATTCGCGAGAGCCTCGGTGGCGGTCGCGACGTCAGCGTCGGGGACGCTGACCGGGGGCGCGGGAGCGACTCTCGCCAGGTCCCCGTCGGCGGTGATGACGAAATCCAGACTTCCGAGACGCAGCTGCGTCCCGGGAGTCCAGCTCGAACCGTGGGTGGCCATCCGAAGCCTGTCGCTCGCCGAAACGCGCAAAGGCCCCTACCTGGCGCGCCAACTGTCGGTGTAAGAAATGACCAACTAGTAAATTTAGTGGATTGCGCATTTGGGCTCCAGATGGTTCGCGAAGAGGACACAAGGAATTATACTGGTTCAGGCACCAACGCCCTACGTCCAGTGTCGATCTGCTCGTGTTACTCGCGTTGCTCGTAGTAGGAGTTACAAGCTGTCGAGAGAGAGGAGAAGCCTCAAGTCTTTGTGAGTTTCTAAGTGTGAGTGAGCGTGAGGCCTTATTTTTCCTTTTATACCTCTGGTGGGGTGACCTGTACAAGGCGTGTTTAACAAAACGATGGATAATAAGAAGCTTGCTGGAGAAGCCTCGCCGCCTGCGGGACACTGTGGGCGCTGTTGGAGTAGGTCCTAATCCCGAGCTTGTTAGGGTCGTGCACGTCGCTCCGCGGCGCACGCGGGGCGGCTGGAACAGTTACCTCCCTGCCACGGCGGGCGGCGCGGCGTGGCCCGTTAATGCTAGTAGGCGGCGCGGTAGATATGCGGCGCGTCCTCCCGGTCCCCTACCGTTCCGGGTCCCCCTTGTTGACCCACGACACCTGGCCCGGAGACGGGTCGGCCGAGACGGAGCCAGGTCGGCCGAGGCGGAGATGGGTCGGCCGAGGCGGAGACGGGTCGGCCGAGGCGGAGATGGGTCGGCCGAGGCGGAGACGGGTCGGCCCTCCCCCTATCTGATGTCCTCCTTGTTTATGGGCTTGATTATGCTTGTCTCCTTCCCTAAACAGCGAGGTCCCACTCGTCGGTGAGAGTGACGGTCCAGGATCCATGGGAGTCCTCATGGTCCACAGTCTCGTTAGGAAATTGGGCCGGCAACCCTGACTGATACATGGGAGGACTGTACAGCTTAAGGAAACTAGTCGGGTACTGGGAAACAACCCGGCCTACTCATGTTAGGACTCTGTGTATTGTATCCGACTAGGAGTTTGTATTTCTTGCCTTGTAGACCCTGTCTCCCGAGTATATAAGGTGAGGCAGGGACCCCTTGTAAAATCATACACATCAATACGAGGAGATCCACCATACAGGACGTAAGGTATTACGCTCTCTACTCGAGGTGGCCTGAACCTGTCTAAATCGTCTCGTGTTCACCATCGTGCTTCTGGTTCCGGCGAGACCCCCACGAACAACTCGACTACTTAGGGACCCCCCATAGTAGGCTAGCCGGTATAAAAAACTGACAGCTGGCGCGCCAGGTAGGGGCTCTTGTCGAGAATCGTTCAGCAAGCTCGATGGCACCAGTCATCATCAACTGCGACGGCAACATGGCGTTCAAGAAGGGCGCCACCTTCGTTTTCGGCTCCTGGGTCTGCACGGCGGACGGTGCGGGCAACTTCGACCGCGTCCTCAAATCGCCGACTCCGGAGCAACTCGCCGACAAGCTCGACGAGATCGCGCTCCCGGGACCGAATACAACTCGGCCTCGGGGAACCTCGAGTTCGAAATCAACTCGAACTCAAGGAATCACTCTTCCTGGCCCGATTTCAACTCGGGCTGGGAAATTTCCGAAGCGGACCAGGCAACCCGAGTCGGTTTCTGAACCATCGGCTATGCCAAAATCCGCCAATTCAAAAATCCAGAAGAAAAGGAGTCCAGCCACTGTTAAGCACGAGGCCGACACCCCGAGCCAATATCCCTTTGGACTCGCGGGCCCCACCTCTGCTTTCCAGGCGGCGTCCTCAAATCAACTCCGATCTCTGGTCGAATTCGACGAATTTCCCCTGAATGGGAAACAAGTCGGACCCGAAGGACGATTTGTTCACTGGCCGGGACGCAAGCCAGCACTTGGAGCAACACCACAGGAGGACCTGGACATGTCTCGCATCATCGCGTGCATCGATCCACTCCCGTTTCAACACGGGCAACCCCTGAATTCTTCAAGCAGCCGCGGCTCAACTGTCCCAGTAACTTCAAGCACAGGGAGCTACTCACCAGGGCGCCAAGCCATGGTGATCATTGGCCAGGAACAAGAAGTCTCCAACGACGAGCCAACTGTGGAGAACGAAGCCGAAGCTGACCGCAACCGACGCAGGGAGCGAAATGTCGCTCGCGCAGAACGACGTCGCCGCCTCGGCCGAAGGCTACCTCCACAGGACCTCAACGCCAAGTTCCGGCAAGTTGCCGGCCAAGACGTCTACTCCAGCGCTGCAGCCAACATCATGGCTGTCGTCACAGAGCTGGGACAGATGCCTGAAACTCCTGAGATCCTCAGGATGAAGACAATGCTCGAGACAGCAGCCATCCAGCATGACGCAATCAACCCGGCGAAGACCATCACTCGAGCACCAAGCCGCCAGGCAAGCAGCGCACACCCTGAAGTTGCAAACCGAGGCAACCAGTCCCACCACCCGAGCAGAGAACAACGCCGACATGAAGGAGGCATAGTACTCGGCGGCGGAGGCCGTGACCACGGCGCTGGACCAAGCAACCGCGAGGTTCAGCAGAGCCACGTCGGCGGTCGTGATGGCAACCGAAACAGGGACAGACGCCCCGAGAATCATGATAACAGGGATCTGCGAGAACAATTGCCATCCAGGGACACGTGCACCATCATCTCAGCACGGGCGCGTGTAACACCCTAATTTTCATCACAAGAAATTGTAGAAACATTTATGGAGATTCCTAGGATTTATTAAAGGTTTAAATAAATTTTTGTGATTTAAGTGGAATTATTAGGATTTTATTCGATTAAATAATTAATTAATAGATTCAATAAGTTTTTGTTGCATTCATGCTGGAGCATTGTATTTTGAGTTGTTTGCAAGTCAGTGGTGAATTTAAATTCGTTTAAATTCAAATTGATTTGCATTTGTTTGATTCCTATAAGAGTTGTTTTAGTTCAAGTTCAGTTTACCCCCTTGAGCTCTCCCTCGGTTCGCTTTTGCTCCCTTTACTCTCTTGCCGACCCCGGCCCACTCCGCTCTCCTCTGCGGCCCAGTCCAGCTCGCGCCGGCCCATTTCTCCCTCTGGCCCACGACCCCGCTTCCCTCTCTCTTCTCTCACCGCCAGGTGGGACCCGCTTGTCACCTTCTCCTCCCTCCTCGCGTCCGACTCAGACACGAGTCCGACCGAGCAAGGATCGAGCCGCGCCGCTCCCCTAGGCCCGCGCGCCAAGGACCGCCTCCGGCTCTTTATAAAGCAGCGCCGCCATCTATCCGGACCCCCCCAGGAACCCTAGCATACCGCGCCGCCGTGTTTCGAAGTTTCCGCGCGCCGTGAAACCCAGCGCTCCGGCCGCCGCAATCGAGCCCTCTCTGCGCTGCCCCTCCATCTACGAGAATGCCACCAGGAGCTTTGCGTTGAGGTACTGAAGGTTCCCGTGCCGCTTGAACTCGTGGCCGAGCTGCCTTTGCTTAAGAATAGCTCACCGGAGTTTCCATCTATAGGCCGAGCCGCCCCTTCGCGCCATTCGTCATCGTCGTCGCCCGATACACGTTCATATCACCTTGAAAAGATTCGCCGTGACCTTCTCGTCATCCTGGTCCAAGCGCCGCTCGATTTGGTGCACCGTAGCTCCAAAACCGAGAACGCGGGCGATCCTCCGCCGCGTCGCCGCCGTCCGCCGCCGCCTGCTTCAACTCCGGCGACCCCAAGCGTCCCCAACCGTCCGATTGGCAATCAACAGCGCAGATCCGAGTCAAACCAGGCGAGTACCGGTCAGCCCTGGTAATTTTGCTAAAGAGGCCCTGCCAAAGTTGGTAATAAACCCGCGGTCCAGATCCAGTGTAAAGTAATTACGTAAAGGTCCTTATCTTTCTCGGTTTAGCCCTCGATCTTTCAATATATCTAACCCGCCGTCCAGCTTGGTTCTTTTATAAGTTAAACCCTGAAGTTATATACATAATTATGTATATGCCCTCGGATTTCTACAATCTAACCCCTGAAATTCCTGTTCTTCGCAGTTAAGTCCTTGGAACACCGTTTTGGCCCTATCTTGACCGTTTCAACTCCGATTCGAGTGATTCTTCAGCTCACGTGACCGTAAGGACTTTACCTATACCTTTATACCGTCCTTTTGTGCTGTTGCCCATGTTTGGTGTACTGTTTCTTATTTGTTGCATTGTTTATTTGTATGTGGCCCTGTGCTACGAATAGAAGGTGCAATATTCGTGGTAATCAAGGATCGTTCGTGTGATTTGAGGATTCAGTTGAGAAGAACCTGAGCCATAGCATTTATTAGCTAGATTTAAGGCAAGTGTATTCTTGATCATATTTTCGTCCTAATAACCATATGACATGCTTATACACTGTAGTTTGCTATGCTTGCATGCTTAATCATGATGGGTCCTATATTTAGGATGACTAGTTTTCTTTAATCATGCCTTGTCAACCTGGGTTTAATATTTATGTTGGGTAGCATTGCTTAGTTGCTATACTTGGGAATGGTTTATACTAAATGTGAAGATAATAATATTGTGATATCTTTTATATATGATATATATGATCTGATGAGAATGTTAAACCAAGACCACATTGATTAATTGGAACATGGAGAACCACCCAGGATTTCCCGTACAACCATAATACTACATGGCTCTGGTCTTGGCTAAGTAACTAGATGAACTCTATGTTGTGTTTGGAGGTGTGTGTTGGGCGGATGTTTGGTTTGTGTGTGATGTGCGGGGAACGAAGGTGCGCCTTCCGATTACCCGTTCGGTCAGGGGCCAAACACATACATAGAGGGAGTCTTTGGAAAGGCCTCGTAGTGAATCCCTAGCCCCTCACCTAAGGAAGTGTTGAAGAGGCTCGCGACCTCAGGCAACATGGGAAACACGAATTGTGGGAAAAGCTGTACAACCTCTGCAGAGTGTCTAAAATCTATTGCAATAGCCGTGCTCGCGGTCATGAGCGGCCTGGACCCTCACATGATTAATATATCGAAAGAAGAATTAAATTGGTTTATTTATGTTGATGATGATGCTTATGGTTTACCATATGCTTAATTGGGTTGGTATATACTTATATCTTAGTAATTATGCTGCTAAATAAAATATGACTAACTAAAGTGCTTAAGCAGTTTAATTAGCCAGCTTTTCCTTGATAAGCCTTTGCATGTCATTTGCTTTTGCTCTACATTTGCTGAGTACCAACCATAAGTGTACTCAACCTTGCTTTATCTGCGGCTCAGGCTTAGACAGAAGTTTCAGTGGAGTATTTTGGAGTTTCTAGGCGTACGTGTTCCCCCAGTCAGCTGCCTGTGGAGAAGTTTTGAAGTTCCGCTGCTAGTTATTCGCTTCACGTGAGTGTAATAATGGTATTTAATTCTATTTACGTTTTGCACTGTCTTTTATATCACTGATGAAGTCTCATATGTGTGTAAACTTGATCCTGGCGCACATATGATAGTCATTCGGTTTTGTTTACAAAATCGGGTGTGACAGAAGTGGTATCAGAGCTGTGTTGACTGTAGGACGCAAGCCTAGAGTAGCAATGGTTGTTTTTAGGGTCCTAAATGTCTTCTTATACTTGCTCTATCTTGTCTGCTGCAATCTTGGTCTAAACTCGTTGTTTTCCGTCAACCTTGACTTACCTTCTCCTTGATTCTTAATCATCATCCAATTGTACACTTGTTCTGTTCTTTCTCCAGCTCCTAGTTAACGTCTCTCTAAAAGTTAAAAGAACCCGCAAGAGTTATATTGGATGCCACAGTTAACGAGTTTTTCTCCCTAAGCATGAATTATTGGAAACAAGAGAATCATGGATATTTTGGAAACACCATCAGTCGTGCTTTATCTCAACATAAGGATTTAGGAAATCATCCCCTCTAAATTCATGTCACCGTTAGAAGAGTCGTCGTTGATGTCGATGTTTAGTTCTGGTGTAGGATTGTTTGCTTTGTGTTTGTTGTATGCAAATGTTTGATTTGGCTCTTTGTAATGAGTGTGATGTTTTGTGGAGTGATGACCACAATTACATCTTAATAAATCAACTAAACGATTAGATGGTTGGGTTTTGTCTTTGTTCATGGTCTTAGTACCTAGGTGAGTTCCAAATCCATCTTTACCATATCTTATCATGAATCCCTTCATGCATAAACCTATTCCCGTCACCCCTGACAGTGCAGTACTGTTTAATTCATATCTCGAGCTACCCGACTCCGATTGATGCAAATCCAGTTGGATTATTTCCATAACTTCATAAGTTATTTTCTGGCAAAGTTTCACGATTTTTCGATTATTGTACAGAGAGATAAATGACCTTTTGTTGGGTAAAGAGAATCTGTTTTGGTAATCTGACACAGTCGTCTTGTTTATTTCATATCTCAAGTTACAGAACTCCGATTAACATGAAACCAGTGGGGTTAGTTCCAGAATTAGATAAGCTATTTTCTGGTAAAATATTACCATTTTTGGATTTTCCTAGAAAGAGATACCTGCGTTTTATTGGAGTATACAGAATCTGTTCAGAGCACCTGACACAGCTAGAGTGTTTTCTTTATATCTTTAGTTTCCGAACTCCAAATGAGTTGATTCCAGTTGCATTGGATTCATAATTTCATTATCTTCATTCTGGAAAAGTTTCGTAATTTTTGGATATTCTGTTTAGAAGATGCATCTATTTTTTTTTCTGAAATAGCCATAATCTGTCCTTAACGTGGAGTAGTTCTTAATGGACGCTATTCTTTTATTGGTCATGTTAATTTGGATAAAGAGATTTGACCATGCAAGTGCTAATGTTGGAATTCCTATCTTGGTTCTTTCCCTGAATTATTTAGTTTCATCTGCACTAGTACCATGTCTTTCTATACCTATATCTAAGTTCTTGTTTTCTATACAATCAGATGGTGAACACTAGGTCTGGTGCTGGAAGCAGTGAAAATAATCCAGAGCCTAACTCAAGTCAGAACCAGATGTCGAATTCAGCATTGGAACAGTTTATAGCTGCCCAGACTCAGCTGATGACAAATATGGCCAACTCCATTGTTCAGCTGAATCAGAATATAGCTCCTCCACCGCCCCCGAGAGACAAACACAGGGATTTCATGAGTCACGACCCGCCTACATATTCTCACTCTGTAGATCCTCTCGATGCTGATGATTGGATTAAGACAGTGGAGAAGAAATTGTTGATTACTCAGTGCACTGACAGAGAGATGGTTTTATATGCTGCTGGAAGATTAGAAGGTGCAGCTTCAGATTGGTGGGATGCATATTGCGATGCTCATGAAGATTCAGGTAGCATCACTTGGCAGGAATTCAAGGATGAATTTCGCTCATATCATATCCCTGTGAGTGTGATTAAGCAGAAGAAGGAAGAGTTCCTCAATCTAAAACAAGGAAGGATGTCAGTGATTGAGTACCGTGACAAGTTCATTCAGTTGTCTCGTTATTCCCCAAAACAGGTGGCTACGGATGAGAGAAAGCAAGACCTGTTCTTAGAAGGATTGATTATACCTATTCGTTACCAGCTGGCAGCACATTCATTTCATAGTTTTGATAAGCTAGTGGATAAGGCTCTCTTGATAGAAAATTTGAGAGAGGAGATAAAGGAGAAGAAGAAGAGGAAGATGGACTCTCAGAGACAAATACAGTCTGATCGTAGCACTCGCTTCCGTCTTGCTCAGCAGAATGAGGTGCAGAGTCATCCAGTCCACCAGTTTGGCCACTCCAACCAAGCCCAAGTCCCACAGATCAGCTATCGGCCACAACTTGGTAACTGTCAAGCATCAGTTCAGCAAGCTTTAGAGCCTTCACAGAGTAATCCCAGTCGTGTAAGTGCTCTAAGTACCAAGGTGTGTTCCTGTTGTAAGCAAAAGGGACATATCATTAGTAAATGTCCAAAGAAATATCCACGTCTGTTTGGTGGGAACAACCAAAGGCAAGCCATAGTGCAGCCTCAAGCTGAAAGCCCTGCTCAGGTCAGCCAGAAGCAGTTGAACTCACTACAGGAAGATGCGAATCAAGTGAAGAGTATTACAGTTGCTGAGATCAGGGTAGTATGTGAGTTTCCAGATGTGTTCCCAGATGATTTGCCAGGTTTGCCACCAGATAGAGACATCGAGTTCCTCATTGAACTTCTACCTGGTACAGCTCCTATTGCTAAGAGGCCTTATAGAATGTCAGTTGATGAACTGGAAGAACTTAAGAAACAACTGAGAGAATTATTGGATAAGGGTTTCATACGACCTAGTTCATCGCCTTGGGGAGCACCAGTTATCTTTGTTGAGAAGAAGGATGGTACACAGAGGATGTGTGTTGATTACAGATCATTGAATGAAGTTACTATCAAGAATAAGTACCCTCTGCCCAGGATTGAGGATATGTTTGATCAGTTGAAAGGAGCCAAGGTATTCTCCAAGATTGATTTGCGTTCAGGCTATCATCAGTTGAAGATCAGGCCATCCGATATCCAGAAGACAGCTTTCACTACCAGATATGGTTTGTATGAGTATACAGTTATGTCTTTTGGTTTGACTAATGCACCTGCCTACTTTATGTATTTGATGAACAAGGTGTTTATGGAGTACTTGGATAAGTTTGTGGTGGTATTCATTGATGATATTTTGATCTACTCCAAGAATGAAGAGGAACATGAGGAACACTTGAGGCTAGTATTGCAGAAGCTCAGAGAGAATCAGCTCTATGCCAAATTCAGTAAGTGAGAGTTTTGGCTGAAGGAAGTATCTTTTCTGGGTCATGTCATTACAGATGGTGGAATAAAAGTTGATCCAGGCAAAGTTAGAGATGTTCTGAAGTGGGAGCCACCAAAGAATGTGCCTGAGATCAGGAGTTTTCTGGGATTGGCAGGATATTACAGAAGATTTATTGAAGGGTTTTCTAAAATAGTGAAGCCCCTCACTTCATTATTAGAGAAAGGAAAAGAATTCAGGTGGTCAGATGCATGTCAAGCCAGTTTTGAAGAGTTGAAGAAAAGGCTAACTACTGCTCCAGTGTTAGTGATGCCTGATATTCATAAGGGTTTTGATATCTACTGCGATGCTTCTCGTCAAGGTCTTGGATGTGTTCTTATGCAAGAAGGACATGTTATAGCTTATGCATCCAGGCAGTTGAGGAAACATGAGTTGAATTATCCTACTCATGATTTGGAGTTAGCAGCAGTGGTTCATGCATTGAAGATTTGGAGGCACTATATGGTTGGGAACAAGTGCCAGATCTATACTGACCACAAGAGTTTGAAGTACATATTCACGCAGAAGGATCTGAATTTGAGGCAACGTCGTTGGCTAGAATTGATCAAGGATTATGATCTGGAGATACACTACCATCCTGGTAAAGCCAATGTGGTTGCAGATGCTTTGAGCAGGAAGGGTCATGCTAATACCCTCTTGACTCATGAGATGCCAGAGAAGTTGTGTGAAGAATTTGAGCGATTGAACCTTGGATTTGTTGTTCATACAGAAAGAGTGACTATGGAAGTTGAGTCTACTCTTGAGCAAGAGATTCGCCAAGGTCAGCTTAATGATGAGAAGATAAAGGAAATCAAGGAGCTTATGGCAATTGGAAAAGCCCCTGATTTTACTGAAGATGAGCATGGTACTATTTGGTTCAAGAAAAGGATTTGTGTGCCAGATATGGCACAGCTCAGAGATAAGATATTAAGAGAAGCTCATGATTCTGCTTACTCTATTCATCCTGGAAGTACCAAGATGTATCAGGATTTGAAAGAAAGGTATTGGTGGTATGGTTTGAAGAGAGATGTTGGTACCCATGTTGCTTTGTGTGATGTGTGCCAGAGAGTTAAGGCTGAACATCAGAGGTCAGCAGGATTGCTGCAACCATTGAAGGTACCTGAATGGAAGTGGGAAGAAATCAGCATGGATTTTATTGTTGGATTGCCCCGTACACGTGATGGTTATGATTCTATTTGGGTTATTGTGGATCGTTTGACTAAGGTTGCTCATTTCATTCCAGTCAAGACCACTTATACCAGTGCCAAGCTAGCAGAGTTGTATATGTCCCGCATTGTCTGTCAGCATGGTGTGCCCAAGAAGATAGTGTCAGACAGAGGTACTCAGTTTACATCACGATTCTGGCAGAAGTTGCATGACTCTATGGACACTAAGCTGAATTTCAGTTCTGCCTATCACCCTCAGACAGATGGACAGACAGAAAGGACCAATCAGATTTTGGAGGATATGTTGAGAGCTTGTGCCTTGAAACATGGAAAAAGTTGGGATAATAGTTTACCTTATGCAGAGTTCTCTTATAATAACAGCTATCAGGCAAGCCTGAAGATGTCACCTTTTGAGGCATTGTACGGAAGGAAGTGCAGAACTCCATTATATTGGAGTGAAACAGGAGAAAGTCAGGTGTTTGGTCCTGAAATACTACAAGAGGCAGAACGACAGGTTCAGATTATCAGAGAGAATCTGAGGACAGCCCAGTCTAGACAGAAGAGTTATGCTGATGTTAGGAGAAGAGAGTTAACTTTTGCAGTTGGTGATTATGTGTATTTGAAGGTTTCTCCTATCAGAGGTTTGCGCAGATTTAAAGTGAAGGGAAAATTGTCACCTAGATTCATTGGGCCATTCAAGATTCTTGAAAGAAAGGGTGAAGTAGCTTATCAGTTGGAGTTACCAGCTAGTTTGTCAGATGTGCATGATGTCTTCCATATATCACAGCTTAAGAAGTGCCTCAGAGTGCCTGAAGAACAGCTACCTATGGAAGAATTAAATGTGCAGGATGATCTGACTTATATGGAGTATCCAGTGAAGATATTGGAGACAGCTGAAAGAGCTACTAGAAGCAAGGTGATTAAAATGTGCAAGGTGCAATGGAGTCGTCATGGAGAGGATGAAGCAACTTGGGAAAGAGAGGATGAGTTAATGGCGGAATTTCCCGATCTCTTCGCAAGTTCATCCTAATCTCGAGGACGAGATTCTTTTAAGGGGGTAGGTTTGTAACACCCTAATTTTCATCACAAGAAATTGTAGAAACATTTATGGAGATTCCTAGGATTTATTAAAGGTTTAAATAAATTTTTGTGATTTAAGTGGAATTATTAGGATTTTATTCGATTAAATAATTAATTAATAGATTCAATAAGTTTTTGTTGCATTCATGCTGGAGCATTGTATTTTGAGTTGTTTGCAAGTCAGTGGTGAATTTAAATTCGTTTAAATTCAAATTGATTTGCATTTGTTTGATTCCTATAAGAGTTGTTTTAGTTCAAGTTCAGTTTACCCCCTTGAGCTCTCCCTCGGTTCGCTTTTGCTCCCTTTACTCTCTTGCCGACCCCGGCCCACTCCGCTCTCCTCTGCGGCCCAGTCCAGCTCGCGCCGGCCCATTTCTCCCTCTGGCCCACGACCCCGCTTCCCTCTCTCTTCTCTCACCGCCAGGTGGGACCCGCTTGTCACCTTCTCCTCCCTCCTCGCGTCCGACTCAGACACGAGTCCGACCGAGCAAGGATCGAGCCGCGCCGCTCCCCTAGGCCCGCGCGCCAAGGACCGCCTCCGGCTCTTTATAAAGCAGCGCCGCCATCTATCCGGACCCCCCCAGGAACCCTAGCATACCGCGCCGCCGTGTTTCGAAGTTTCCGCGCGCCGTGAAACCCAGCGCTCCGGCCGCCGCAATCGAGCCCTCTCTGCGCTGCCCCTCCATCTACGAGAACGCCACCAGGAGCTTTGCGTTGAGGTACTGAAGGTTCCCGTGCCGCTTGAACTCGTGGCCGAGCTGCCTTTGCTTAAGAATAGCTCACCGGAGTTTCCATCTATAGGCCGAGCCGCCCCTTCGCGCCATTCGTCATCGTCGTCGCCCGATACACGTTCATATCACCTTGAAAAGATTCGCCGTGACCTTCTCGTCATCCTGGTCCAAGCGCCGCTCGATTTGGTGCACCGTAGCTCCAAAACCGAGAACGCGGGCGATCCTCCGCCGCGTCGCCGCCGTCCGCCGCCGCCTGCTTCAACTCCGGCGACCCCAAGCGTCCCCAACCGTCCGATTGGCAATCAACAGCGCAGATCCGAGTCAAACCAGGCGAGTACCGGTCAGCCCTGGTAATTTTGCTAAAGAGGCCCTGCCAAAGTTGGTAATAAACCCGCGGTCCAGATCCAGTGTAAAGTAATTACGTAAAGGTCCTTATCTTTCTCGGTTTAGCCCTCGATCTTTCAATATATCTAACCCGCCGTCCAGCTTGGTTCTTTTATAAGTTAAACCCTGAAGTTATATACATAATTATGTATATGCCCTCGGATTTCTACAATCTAACCCCTGAAATTCCTGTTCTTCGCAGTTATGTCCTTGGAACACCGTTTTGGCCCTATCTTGACCGTTTCAACTCCGATTCGAGTGATTCTTCAGCTCACGTGACCGTAAGGACTTTACCTATACCTTTATACCATCCTTTTGTGCTGTTGCCCATGTTTGGTGTACTGTTTCTTATTTGTTGCATTGTTTATTTGTATGTGGCCCTGTGCTACGAATAGAAGGTGCAA
>CM014270.1:61900384-61911944 GCA_004135705.1 Alloteropsis semialata
GCTAGCCGCACCACCATAGATGAGCATTAGATGGTCTTGAGTTGTAATAAAAACGCTAGTCATGCGAGTTGAGTCGTTTGAGTCGTGTGAGTCGTCTGAGTCTTAGTGTTTGAACCGTGTTAATGAGTGCTTGATTTATTATTATTGTGAACTTGTGTGATTTGGATCTTTGTAATGAGTGTGGTGCATGTGAACTTATTGTTCACATACATCTAGAATATTAGTTTAGCTCGTTATTGAATAAATAGTTGGGTTTCTATAATCTATCTGTCTCTTTACTTTGCTTCCATATCCTTTATCTGTTCTCTGTCTGCTAAATTCTCTCAAATCTGTTTCTATCTTGTGCCTATGATCAGTCAGAATGGATTCATGTTATGGAATTGAAAAGTAATAGTGACATGTGTCTATAACAGATGGCCAATCGGAGGAATGCTCATGGAGGTCGTGCCAACCCAAACCCGCCACCGCCGCCACCTCCAGTGCCGCTCGAACAGCTACTGGCCAATCAGAATCAGATGCTGCAGCAGATGGCCAACGCGTTCGCAGCTGTACAACAAAACCTGCAGAATCAGCTGCCACCTCAGCATCAGCCGCAAGTCAGAGATCGGCGTGGAGAGTTCAAGAAGGAACGCCCGCCTGTCTTCACCCACGCTAGTGAACCACTGCAAGCCGAAGACTGGCTCAAGGCGGTGAATCGTCAGCTGGATATAGCTCAGTGCACCGACAGAGAGAAGGTGCTCTATGGGTCTGGACAGTTACAAGGAGCTGCCCAAGAGTGGTGGGACTCGTATCTATACTCTCACCAGGACCCTGACCACATCATGTGGGCAGAGTTCAGTGAGCATTTCCGTGCTCACCACATTCCGGAGCGTCTCATGACCCTGAAGCAAGAGGGATTCCTGGCTTTGAAGCAGGGATCAATGACTGTCACTGCCTATCATGACAAGTTCATTGAGCTATCTCGCTACGCTCCTGAGAACGTGGCGGATGACAAGAAGAAGCAGAGGCAGTTCCTTCGGGGACTAAATGATGGCCTTCAGTACCAGCTGCTCACTCACACCTTCGACAACTTTCACGAGTTGGTCGACAACACCCTGATGCTGGAGCACAAGCGCCGGGAGATGGAGGATAAGAAGAGAAAGTTCCTCAACCAGACAGGTGGGAATAGCTCACGCCCCCGCTTCAACCCGCAGTCCGGTGGTCAGCTCCGCATTCAAGGCCCACCAAACTCGGGGAATCAGCAGCAGCGCCAACAGTACCAGCAGCGCTCGCCTTACCAACAGCAGCAGCAACAGCGCTAGCAACAACCCTACCAACAGAGGTACCAGCAGCAGCAGCAACCGCAGAACCAGGCGCCACGCCTCACTCAGAGCAACGCTGTGCCTGTAGCTCCTATGGGCGGCAGAGTTTGCTACAACTGTGGTGACCCCGGGCATTACGCTAATAACTGCCCTAAGAGAGGCCAGAATGCTAATGGGCAGAACAACGCCCCAAGGAACAACGGTCAGAACCCCCAGCAGCCCCGCAACAATGGAGGACAGCAGAACGCTGTACGTGGCAAGGTGAACCACGTGAGCGAGGAGGCAGCTCAAGGAGCGACTGATGTGGTGTTCGGTACGTTTCTAGTCAACTCACACCCTGCATCTGTTCTATTCGATTCCGGTGCTACACATGCTTTCATATCTGCTCAGTTTGTGAAAAAGTATAGAATGACTATGCAACCCATGCCACATACGTTGATAGTTAATTCACCTGGAGGGGAATTAAGGGCAACTTTAGCATGTCCAGATGTAAGTGTACAAATAAGGGGGGTAGAGTTCCGTGCCACACCTGTGGTCCTGAATTCCATGGGAATTGATCTCATCTTGGGAATGACCTGGCTGCACGAACATAATGCCGTAATCAAGTGTGCTCAGAGAGCAGTGGAACTGACAACCAAGACTGGAGAAAAGATTGAGTTTCAAGCAGATCCGTCTACACTGGGGACTTGTCAGATCAACCAGATGAAAGGAGCAGCCATGGAAGATATCAGAGTTGTGGGAGAATTTTCGGATGTCTTTCCAGAGGAGTTGCCAGGTATGCCACCAGAACGCGACACTGAGTTTCTTATTGAGCTTAAACTTGGAACTGCACCTATAGCTAAAAGACCATATAGGATGGGAGTAAATGAACTAGAGGAACTAAAGAAACAAATAAAAGAATTATTAGATAAGGGTTACATCCGTCCTAGCTCTTCACCTTGGGGAGCACCAGTGCTGTTCGTAGAGAAGAAAGATGGCACCCAGAGGATGTGTGTAGACTACCGAGCTCTAAATGAGGTTACCATCAAGAACAAGTATCCCTTGCCTAGAATTGATGACCTGTTCGATCAGTTAAGAGGAGCTTGTGTGTTTTCTAAGATAGATCTACGATCAGGGTATCACCAACTGAGGATTCGTCCGTCTGACATACCTAAGACAGCCTTCACTACTCGGTATGGATTATATGAATTCACTGTGATGTCTTTTGGGCTAACCAATGCACCTGCATACTTCATGTACTTGATGAATAAGGTGTTCATGGATTATTTGGACAAATTCATAGTGGTGTTTATTGACAACATCTTGGTTTTCTCAAAGAATGAAGGGGAGCATGAGGAGCACCTGAGATTGGTACTACAGAGATTGAGGGAACAACAGCTATATGCCAAGTTCAGCAAGTGTGATTTTTGGCTAAAGGAAGTGTCATTCCTTGGACATGTTATCTCTAATGGAGGAGTAGCCGTTGATCCTAAGAAGGTGAAGGATGTTCTTAGCTGGAACCCGCCGAAGGATGTTAGTGAGATTCGGAGTTTCTTGGGAATGGCAAGCTACTATCGGAGATTTATTGAAGGATTCTCTAAGATTGCCAAACCTTTGACAGCGTTGTTAGAGAAGAACGCAAAGTTTGTATGGTCCGAATAGTGTCAGAAAGGCATTGAAGAACTTAAGAAAAGGTTGACTACCGTGCCAGTATTGATTCTGCCAGATCTGAATAAGAGTTTCTCGATCTACTGTGATGCCTCTAGACAGGGATTGGGATGTGTGTTGATGCAAGAAGGCAGAGTGGTTTCATATGCTTCTCGACAACTCAGGAAACATGAGGTCAACTACCCGACTCATGATCTGGAGTTGGCAGCTGTAGTACATGCCTTGAAGATTTGGAGACACTATCTGATTGGCCACAAATGTGATATATACACAGATCACAAGAGTCTGAAGTACGTGTTCACTCAGGCCAACCTGAACTTGAGGCAGAGAAGGTGGCTAGAGTTGATCAAGGACTATGACCTAGAGATTCATTATCATCCAGGGAAGGCAAATCTTGTCGCTGACGCCCTGAGCAGAAGAAGCTACGCCAATATGATAGAAGTGGCTCAGATGCCAGATGAGTTAGCCAAGGAGTTTGAACGTTTGAACCTGGGAATGGCAGCTAACTTGGTAGAACTTGAAGTTGAGCCTACGCTAGAACAAGAAATTCGCAAGGCACAGTTAGAGGATAAGAAACTGCAGGATATCGCAGAGCAGATACCGCTTGGTCACGCACCGGGTTTTAGAGTCGACGAACAAGGAACATTGTGATATGGTAAAAGGCTATGCGTACCAGAGGTGAAGCACATCAGAGAAGCCATATTGAGGGAAGCTCATAACTCAGCCTATTCGATTCATCCGGGCAGTACTAAGATGTATCTCGATATCAAAGAGAGATACTGGTGGTATGGACTGAAAAGAGGAGTTGCAGAGTATGTTGCTTTGTGTGATACATGTCAGAGAGTCAAGGCAGAACATCCGAGACATGCCGGTTTACTGCAACCACTCCGGATACCAGAATGGAAGTGGGAAGAAGTTGGTATGGATTTCATCACCGGCCTGCCGCGCACGCAGAGAGGTTATGACCCTGTGTGGGTGATCGTCGATCGTCTAACCAAGGTGGCCGATTTTCTCCCAGTAAAGACCACCTATACAGGTGCCAAGCTAGCAGAGCTGTACATGGAAAGAATAGTGTGTCTGCATGGAGTACCCAAGAGGATTGTGTCTGATAGGGGGACGCAGTTCACTTCACATTTTTGGCAGAAGCTTCATGAGGCTATGGATACCGAGTTGAAGTTCAGCTCAGCGTATCACCCGCAAACCGATGGACAAACAGAGAGAACTAATCAGATACTTGAGGATATGTTGAGAGACTGCGCTCTACAGTATGGAACTAGTTGGGATAAAAGTTTACCTTATGCAGAGTTGTAACACCCTAAAAATTCCCTTTCTAAATTAGTAATTAATTTGCTAGGTTTTGTGTGAGCATTCATAAAACTTAGGAAAATAAAAACCTTTTTCAGAAAATAAAATCAACTAGGTTTAGAAACTTGTTTTGTGCATTTCATGCCGATGCATCGTTTTCTTGTATGAGTGTTTTGTGTGTGCTTAGTCCAAAACCCAGAACCTAGAAAGCAAACCCTAAAACCTTTCCCGACCCAAAAATCCGGCCCGACTATCTCTTCCCTTTTCCTTCTTTTCCGGAGTCCACAAACCTAGACCAAAATCCCTTGTGCTTTTCTATATTCAAACCCGACCCAAGCAAAGTGAAACCGGTCCGGCCTCTTATCTTTTTCTCCACGGCCCGAAAGCCGCCGGCCCATCTCTCTCTCCCTTCTCTCTTTTTCCCTCGTGGGCCCTATCCAACTTAGAGCCCAATCTAAATCCAACCCAGGCCTGCTCCTTTCTTCCTCGTGTCCCAATAGCAGTCGGCCCAAAACCAGCCCCGCCCATCTCTCTTTTCTCTTTTGGGCCTAGCCTCTCCCTTGGGCCCAAACAGATCCAACCCAGGCCCAAAGCAGATCCATTCTCACCCCCTCATCCCGACGCCCCTTTCTCCTTCGTCGCAACCAGGTGCCGTCGCCCCCTCTCTTTCACGCACGCAGGAATCAGAACGCCGTCGCCCTCCCTCCCTGCGTCGCACCTTTTTCCCCTTCGCCTTCGCCTCCCCCTCCTTCTGCTTCGCGAGCGCACGCAGGAACCCGCGCTTCCCCTTCTCCTCCTGGCAAAACCGTCGTACCCCATCCTTTCCTCTTTCCCCAAACAAAACTGACGCCCCTTCATGACTCACATCAATGGCAAATAAATATCGGCATTAAGCAGCAGCAAAAATCGCCCGTCTCTCCAAATTCTTGGACCCGAGCCTCTCTCCTCTCCTACAAAACTCCGGGCGAGTTCCCTTCTGGCCTCCTTTCCAGTCCCTGCCCCAGTTCCCGCACCAAACGCACGCACCGACCTCGCAGTCATCCCGACCGCCGCCATCGCGACCGCGCCTGGATGGAGCAGCCAAGCGCCGCCGCTCGTTTTGCCGCGTCCGTTGGATGCCGGACCAACCAAGCCGCCTATGCCACCAAGTTGGCGACGTCAGGCTGCACATCCGCCTCCCCTTCTCGTCGCCCGTCCATCCCTGGACCCCGCCGCCCTGTGAAGCTCTGACCGCCGCAGCCCCAACTACGAATTCCGGCCGGCATAGTACATCTCCGCGGATGGTGAGCACGTCCCCATGATCCCCACTCCCTCCTTTCCAGTTTCCCCACGCCATATGGAGCCCTAAGCCACCGGAGCTCCGGCGATTTGGACGCCCAGAGCCGCCGGCACTGTTCTGGGCGGCGTCGCCCCCTTCTGCTCGCGAAAGAACGTCGAGGATGGCGTCGCCTCCTCTCTGCTGACCGACAGATCCCCCATCCACCGCCCGTTGTCCATCCGACGTCCCAAATTTGATCAAAGATACCCCTTCGTAGTTTTGTTAAAGAGTCCCTGGAAGAATCAGTAATAAACCCGCCATCCTTTTTCAGATCAGAGAAACATCCCTGCTACTCCCTGCAATCTAGGTTTAATAACGTTTAGGTCCTCGGTTCTCGCAGGTTAGTCCTTGATCTAGTTTTTAGCGTAGTTTAATCACCGTAAATCCAATTAGAGTGATTTTCGCGTTGTTGTGTTCGTAGAAATGCGTAGATTAGTTTTATAACCTTTTTGCTTCTGTTTATGTTGTATGGTGTACTGTTCTAATAGAAATACTTTTGTATGCATGTACTAGCTTGTGATGGATGTATGTGTGGTGATTGGAATGCGTGTTTAGAGTGCGAGCAGTACGAGGCCGGCTTTGATCAAGACTTTGAAGACCAAGATCAGCAGCACTATTTTGAGGAAGGCAAGTGTAACATGATTCATCCTTGATACCTATTCACTTTATAATCACTTTATTCATTAATGCATGTGTCTAAATTTGAGAAACCATAGGGATGACTAGAATCTTTTACCTTATACCTTGACTACCTTGGGTTTATGCATGTGGGTAGACAGGTTAGTTTTGCTTAGTTGCTCAAACGCTAATGATCATGTTAATGGTTAATCTTGATTAATGGTTATATGGAATTGATATAAAACGTGCTTTTTACCAACATGGTTTAGGGAACTAGAGCATGTGTTTGGATTGCTCTAGCGTCTCTCCTTAAGGTTCCGGTTCTTAAAGCGGCCACCCAGGAAAACCGTACAACCACAAGGATCACATGGCTCTGGTCTTGGCTAAGTACACTGTACGGCTCTAGCTTGTTTAGTGGTTACCGAAAGGCGCAAGTGGGGCTTCCAGGTTTAAGTGTGGACCTCGGTCAGTTCTCATTGGGGTTTGTGTGTGATGGATTTGTGTGATGTTTAGGCTGGAGCCTGGAGGGGTCCATGCGCCTGTCAGGAAACCATAGCGGCCACTAACTTTTTAGGGTGTCTGTCGAAAGGCCTCGTAGCGTCCCTATGCAGTCACACCAAAGGTAGTGTGATGAATGTGCCTGATCAGCACTGCATGGTTGGGTTTAAAGTTCTTCTGAACTTTTACGCGACTTGTGGTGAAAGTGTACAACCTCTGCAGAGTGTAAAACTGTTATAACAGCCGTGCTCACGGTCAAGAGCGGCCTGGATCCTTTTTGAGCGGTTCCTTGTTTTCTAAAGTAATGGTTAATGATGATGTTGGTTACTTATAATATCTCACGTGTTTTTCATAATGTGGGTTACAACCGGGTTGTCATATAATTCTAGTAATTCAGGTTAATTCAAAAATCAATCAACTAAAATTGCTAACCGCAGTTCAAACCTTGTCTAGCCTTTTGAGCCTCATTTAATCATGTTATGCTTGCTAAGTAAGATGGATTACTTACACTTGCTTCGTATCAACAAAATCCCGGATGGGTACTCAGATGAACCGCCGGTGGATGCTTTTGTCTTTCCCGAGGAGTTCTCGGACTTCTAGGCAGTGCATTCCCCCAGTCAGAGTCCTTGTGGAGATGTCCTGGAGTTAGACTACATCAGGCTTCCGCTACTTTGATAAACTCGTTAATAAATGTAATGCCTGTGATGTAAGACTTGCTATGATTTATGTTATCGAGCACTGTTTTCCTTTCTTTGATATTCATTTCTGAGCTATATGTGTGTAAAGACTTCCTGGGTACACATATAGTAGCATTCGGATTTCCTTCGTAAATCCGGGTGTGACAGAGTGGTATCAAAGCAGTGCTGACTGTAGGATGCGCAGCCTAGAGTAGAATAGTCGTTTAGAGTTTATACTCCTTGCTTTATTTCATTTTGATTTAACCTTGGTTATTTTATTTATTGATTATACATACCTCATTTTATTTATTTAATCTATCCTTGTTTTGCCTTGTCATTAATTTATTAAAAATCTTTGCTTATACTTCTATCCTTATCTATTGCAAAATTTGACTTTCTCCGTTGCTTTCTCTTATGAGATAGGCCTGCATCACCATAGGTAAGGATCTTTAGGTTTGTCCCATGAGTTGTAATAAACGATTTAGTTGCGTTTTGGGTTTGATTTAAGTTTCTCATGTGTGAACATGTGCTCTTGGGTGATTTGAATGAATTGTGATTATGTTAAATGCATGAGTTGGCTTTTTGTAATGATTGTGATGATTGTGGGTTCTATACTCACAAACATCTAGATATAGGTTTAAGTTAAGTGTGTAAATAGTTGGGTGGGTTTTTGTTCTGCACATCTACCATTCCTGGAGATTCACTACCATCCAGAAAGACAAATCTGGTGGCAGATGCTCTAAGCAGAAGAAGTCATGCAAATAGAGTTACCCAGTTGCCAGAAGAACAGTTACCTTTGGAGGAACTCGATGCACAAGAAGATCTTACATATAAGGAGTATCCCGTCAAGATACTAGAAGTGGCAGAAAGAGTCACAAGAAGTAAGGTGATGCGGATGTATATGATGCAGTGGAGCAGACACTCAGTGGATAAGGCAACTTGGGAAAGAGAAGAAGATTTAAGGGCAGAGTATCCACAGCTGTTTGAAGGCTCAACCGAATCTCGAGGACGAGATTCATTTTAAGGGGGGTAGGTTTGTAACACCCTAAAAATTCCCTTTCTAAATTAGTAATTAATTTGCTAGGTTTTGTGTGAGCATTCATAAAACTTAGGAAAATAAAAACCTTTTTCGGAAAATAAAATCAACTAGGTTTAGAAACTTGTTTTGTGCATTTCATGCCGATGCATCGTTTTCTTGTATGAGTGTTTTGTGTGTGCTTAGTCCAAAACCCAGAACCTAGAAAGCAAACCCTAAAACCTTTCCCGACCCAAAAATCCGGCCCGACTATCTCTTCCCTTTTCCTTCTTTTCCGGAGTCCACAAACCTAGACCAAAATCCCTTGTGCTTTTCTATATCCAAACCCGACCCAAGCAAAGTGAAACCGGTCCGGCCTCTTATCTTTTTCTCCACGGCCCGAAAGCCGCCGGCCCATCTCTCTCTCCCTTCTCTCTTTTTCCCTCGTGGGCCCTATCCAACTTAGAGCCCAATCTAAATCCAACCCAGGCCTGCTCCTTTCTTCCTCGTGTCCCAATAGCAGTCGGCCCAAAACCAGCCCCGCCCATCTCTCTTTTCTCTTTTGGGCCTAGCCTCTCCCTTGGGCCCAAACAGATCCAACCCAGGCCCAAAGCAGATCCATTCTCACCCCCTCATCCCGACGCCCCTTTCTCCTTCGTCGCAACCAGGTGCCGTCGCCCCCTCTCTTTCACGCACGAAGGAATCAGAACGCCGTCGCCCTCCCTCCCTGGGTCGCACCTTTTTCCCCTTCGCCTTCGCCTCCCCCTCCTTCTGCTTCGCGAGCGCACGCAGGAACCCGCGCTTCCCCTTCTCCTCCTGGCAAAACCATCGTACCCCATCCTTTTCTCTTTCCCCAAACAAAACTGACGCCCCTTCATGACTCACATCAATGGCAAATAAATATCGGCATTAAGCAGCAGCAAAAATCGCCCGTCTCTCCAAATTCTTGGACCCGAGCCTCTCTCCTCTCCTACAAAACTCCGGGCGAGTTCCCTTCTGGCCTCCTTTCCAGTCCCTGCCCCAATTCCCGCACCAAACGCACGCACCGACCTCGCAGTCATCCCGACCGCCGCCATCGCGACCGCGCCTGGATGGAGCAGCCAAGCGCCGCCGCTCGTTTTGCCGCGTCCGTTGGATGCCGGACCAACCAAGCCGCCTATGCCACCAAGTTGGCGACGTCAGGCTGCACATCCGCCTCCCCTTCTCGTCGCCCGTCCATCCCTGGACCCCGCCGCCCTGTGAAGCTCTGACCGCCGCAGCCCCAACTACGAATTCCGGCCGGCATAGTACATCTCCGCGGATGGTGAGCACGTCCCCATGATCCCCACTCCCTCCTTTCCAGTTTCCCCACGCCATATGGAGCCCTAAGCCACCGGAGCTCCGGCGATTTGGACGCCCAGAGCCGCCGGCACTGTTCTGGGCGGCGTCGCCCCCTTCTGCTCGCGAAAGAACGTCGAGGATGGCGTCGCCTCCTCTCTGCTGACCGACAGATCCCCCATCCACCGCCCGTTGTCCATCTGACGTCCCAGATTAGAAGCAACTTACCCCTTCGCCGTTTTTCTAAAGAGCCCCTGAAAGATCAGCTTATAAACCCGCCATCCTTTTTCAGTTCAGAAAACATCCCTGCTACTCCCTGCAATCTAGGTTTAATACATTTAGGTCCTCGGTTTATCGCAGGATAGCCCTCGCTCTTGTTTTTAGCGTAGTTTAATCACCGTAAATCCGATTAGAGTGATTTTCGCGTTGTTGTGTTCGTAGAAATGCGTAGATTAGTTTTCTATCCTTTTTGTTTCTGTTTTTATTGTATGATGTACTGTTCTAATAGATATACTTTTGTATGCATGTACTGGCTTGTGATGGATGTATGTGTGGTGATTGGAATGCGTGTATAGTTTGCGAGCAGTACGAGGCCGGCTTTGATCAAGAGTTTGAAGAACAAGATCAGCAGCAACATTTTGAGGAAGGCAAGTGTAACATGATTTATCCTTGATACCTATTCACCTATTAATCATGTTATTCATTCATGCATGTGTCTAATTTGTTAAACCATAGGATTGACTAGTCTTGTTTATCCTATTTACCTTGTTACCTTGGGTTTATGCATATGGGTAGATATGTTAGTTGTCGCTATGCTTGCCAACCGCTAATGTTCGTTATGAAATAATAATCATGACTAATGATATACTTGGAACCTTATTAAAATGTGCTTTTTAGCAACTTGGTTTAGGGAGCTTGAGCATGTGTTTGCATTGCTCTAAGCGTCTCCTCTTAAGGTTCCGTTCTTAAAGCGGCCACCCAGGAAAACCGTACAACCACAGGAATCACATGGCTCTGGTCTTGACTAAGTAAACTGTACGGCTCTAGCTTGTCTAGTGGTTACCGAAAGGCGCAAGTGGGGCTGCCAGGTTTAAGTGTGGACCTCGGTCAGTTCTCGTTGGGGTTTGTGTGTGATGGATTTGTGTGATGTTTTGGCTGGAGCCTGGAGGGGTCCATGCGCCTGTCAGGAAACCGTAGCGGCCACTAGCTTGCTAGGGTGTCTTTTGAAAGGTCTCGTAGTGATACCCTGTGCTCGTTTTGGGAGTGCATTGCCTATGGCAAAGGGGTGTCGCGACCGGTGGTGAAAGTGTACAACCTCTGCAGAGTGTTATGATCTGATATATCAGCCGTGCTCACGGTCAAGAGCGGCCTGGATCCTTTTCGAGCGGTTCCTTGTTTTCTGGTTAAATGGTTAAATATGATGTTGTTCGTTAATTATACTTCACATGTTTCATAATGTGGGTTTCAACTGGGGTTGTCATATAACTGTAGTAATTCAGGTTAATTCTAAAAGTAATCAACTAAAAATGCTAACCGCAGTTTAAACCTTGCATAGCCTTTTGAGCCTCATTTAATCATGTTATGCTTGCTAAGTAAGATGGATTACTTACACTTGCTTCATATCAACAAAATCCCGGATGGGTACTCAGATGAGCCGCCAGTGGATACTTTCGTTTTCCCCGAGGAGTTCCCGGACTTCTAGGCAGTGCATTCCCCCAGTCAGAGTCCCTGTGGAGATGTTCTGGAGTTAGACTACGTCAGGCTTCCGCTACTTTGATAAACTCGTTAATAAATGTAATGCCTGTGATGTAAGACTTGTTATGATTTATGTTTTCGAGCACTGTTTCCCTTTCTTTGATATTCA
>CM014270.1:61912944-61923223 GCA_004135705.1 Alloteropsis semialata
TCAGCCATGACTCGGCGCTATGCCACTCGGGGCTTCGCCTCGGGTCTGCACAGGGTCATCCCCGATGGCCTGCGGTTTTCTTTTTTGAGCACCGCCCACCCTTGTGTCGGCCTATCGACCAAGCTGCTTCAGCCGACCTTGAAGGCTTTGCTTCTTCATCAGCACTCCGACACGCGCCTGCACGTTGCTCAGGGACTTGTGCGATATGTGTACCCCTGGGCCCACTACCGATCGGGTATGTACTCGGCTTGGGCCCTCGTCTGACAAGGATGTCGGCCGACCCCAGGCCGGCCCACAAGGATCCTCGGCTTGATGGATAAGATCAGAGAAGACTTAGCCCTCAAGGCACGAGGCGACACGCTCGGGTCCTACCCGGGTGTTGATGCAGAATACGGTCAACACACGAATGCGCTAGTTTGAGCGGGTCGCAAAGGACCAGATCGCAGCTGCCTCTGGGCTGACCGGTCAGACCGGTCAACGGCACCGGTCGGACCGGTGACCGCCGGCGAGCTACGGGGTAAACCCTAAAAGCGCCTCCCAGAAAGGATCCGTCAGGGAGAACGCCGCCAGGGGTGTTCTAGGGTCGGCAGGCCACCTAGAACGCCTTCAGACGTCGCGGAGACGAAGGAAGAACAGCAGGTAGGGTTGGAAAAGCTAGGGTTTGGAGATGCAAAAAAGTAAAGGTAAAAGTAGTAAATTGGATAGATTCGATTGTTGTGTCTTCAATGGGCCGAATCCCCTTATATTTATAGGGAGGGTAGGTCTTGTCCCGCAAGGAAACCAAGTTATAACTCGTTACAGTCTCGGAATCCAATTTTTAGAGTCCTAGTCGGATTACAACTCCGGTGACCGGTCTGACCGGTCCCCCGCACCGGTCAGACCGGTCCGGGCGTGCCGAGCACCTCGCGCCGTCTTCTGTCTTGCTCTTGCTTTTGTCTTGCTCTTGCGCCATCTTCTTCTTTGCAATCCTCCTGGTCTTCGTGCCAATTTTGGTTGTCAACATATGCCCCCCTGTTTTTTGGTAAAGCTTGCGTACCATAAAACATTCTAGTACCAAAATTGTCATCTAAGGGCGATGCCTTAACATAATTCATCGGCCATTATACTTTTCTAAGGGCGATACTCAAATATCGGCCGTATGCCACTTCATGCCTCTTGCCAAACACTAGGATAGTACCTTTTCAAGTACCTCCCGTTTAACGCCTTAGGCAAACGTCCTCCTTGCAATGTCTCCACCATGTAGGAATTCCCGCCATTGATCTTGAATACTCTATATGGACCTTCCCAACTTGGAGACCACTTGCCGAACTTATTGTCTTTAGTACCAAGTGGCAATATTGTCTTCCATACTAGATCACCAACTTGAAAAGTCTTCTCTTTAACCTTCTTGTTGTATGCTCTAGCAATTCGGATCTTTTCTTTCTCAATTTCCTTAAGAGCTTGTAAACGCTTATCGGTTACTTCATCAATGTTGTCCATCATCAAATCATAGTATTCACCAACCGAAAGCTTATTTTGTTTAGCAAGTCTATAAGCGTCCAGATTTACTTCTATAGGCAAAACGGCCTCTTGACCATAAACAAGCTCAAAAGGAGTGACTTTTGTAGCACCATGTCTTGATATACGATGAGCCCATAAAGCTTCAGACAAGACTTCATGCCATCTTCGGGGATTCTCTTCTATCTTCTTCTTGATCAACTTTATCGAAGTCTTGTTACTAGACTCGGCCTATCCATTGGCCTGAGCATAGTATGGAGATGAATTGAGCAATTTGATCTTATACATATCGGCAAAAGATCACACTTCCTTAGACATAAAAGATGTGCCTTGATCCGTAGTCAAAGTTTATGGAATACCGAATCTGTGAATAATATGATCAGTAATAAACTCAATTACCTCCTTGTGGGTCATATTCTTGAGAGGAACAGCTTCGGTCCATTTAATGAAGTAATCTGTAGCAACCAACACGAAGCGATGTCCCTTTGAAGAAGAAGGATGTATTTCTCCAATGAAATCCAATCCCCATCCACGAAAAGGCCACGGTTTAATAATAGGATGAAGTAATGCAGCAGGTACCATCTGAATATTACCAAACTTCTGACATTCTTCACATCCCTTGTAGTAACGAAAACAATCGGCCATCATTGTAGGCCAATAGAATGTAGCTCTCCTAAGCAACCACTTCATCTTAGGAGCCGATTGATGCGTTCCACAAATTCCTTCATGAACTTCACCCATGGCCACTCTAGCTTGATCAGCACCCAAGCATTTAAGTAATAAATCATCGGCGGTGCGACGATGCAACTCATCGTCAACTAAAATATATTTGAAAGCCAAACGCCGAGTTTTCCTGTCTGTTCCAGAACTAGGATTTCTTAAATACTTGATAATGGGCACTCTCCAATCATCAACTTCGGCCTTTTGATTTTGAGAATTTTCAACGGCCGAATTTGAATCTGCAGACGCCTGACCGGTCTGACCGGTGACAGGATCGGTCTGACCGGTCGCTGTGGACTCGTGACCGGTCTGACCGGTCCTGGCATCGGTCTGACCGGTGCGGCTCTGTTCTTCTGCAAGCATTAGAGCTTCTTCATTGGCAATTGCAATAAACGGCTTTTTCTTATGAAAGTGTCTTTTTTGGACATTATAGCCTGATGCTTGCTGCGCCAAAGTATTAGCTCTAGGATTATCACATCTTGGTACATGATAAATGGTGAATTCATCAAAACATGGTATAATATCAAGGCACTTGTCAAGATAAATATTCAATGAACCTTCTAAACATTGACAAACCTTAGATACTTGCTGCACAACCAGTAATGCGTCACCAAAAGCTTCAACATGCTTTACTCCCATGTCATGCAAAATTTCTAATCCGAATAATAGAGCTTCATATTCGGCTTGATTATTCGTGCATTCAATTTCCAATCGGCTAAGAGCTTCAAAAACAGCTCCATTAGGAGAAACAAGAACAATTCCAATTCCACATCCGTTCTTGCAAACCGATCCATCAAAATGCAATTTCCATGGAGTAAAAGTCATGTAATCAATTTCTAAATCATGCTCATCCTTAATCCGATGTTCAACAATAAAATCAGCTACAATTTGGCCTTTCATAGATTTCAAAGGTTCACAAGCCAAATCATACTCAATAAGCGCATACGCCCACTTTCCGATTCTTCCACTCAAAATCGGCCTATGCAACATATACTTGATAACATCGGCTTGACATGCAACTATGCAAGTACTAGATAACAAATAATGTCTCAACTTTGTACAAGCATAATATAAAGATAAGCATAATTTTTCAATAGGCTTGTACCTTGTTTCTGCATCCAAAAGCCGTCGACTCAAGTAAGTAATAATGTGCTCCTTGCCATTTGTTTCTTGAGTCAAAACAGCCCCAATAACATTATCTTCGGCCGACAGATAAAGCCTAAATGGCACTTTGAGAACGGGCGGCGAAGATAAATATTTCTTGATTTCATCAAAGGCCTCTTGCTGCTTTGCACCCCAAGTAAAATCGGCTTCATTCTTTAACCGAAGTATAGGAGTAAAAGCACTAACTTTCCCAGACCGGTTAGAAATAAACCTCCTCAAATAATTAACCTTGCCAAGAATTTCTGTAAATCATGCTTGCAAGTAGGCGCTTTGATCTTTTCAATAACACCAAGGATCTATCTCTATGCCCCTTTCATGTACCATGAAGCCTAAGAATCTTCCAGCCGATACACCAAATGCACATTTTAATGGGTTCATCTTCAGACCATACCGACGCATTCTTTCAAAGGCAAGACGCAAATCAGCCAAGTGAGATTTAATCCAGCCGATTTGACAACAATATCATCAATATAGACTTCTAGGATAACACCAAGTAAGTCATGAAAAATCAAATTCATTGCCCTTTGATAAGTAGCGCCGGCATTCTTTAAACCAAAAGTCATCACAACCCATTCAAACAAACCAACAAAGCCGGGACATTTAAAGGCCGTTTTGTATATGTCTTCCTCGGCCATAAAGATTTGATTATATCCCGCATTGCCATCAAGAAAGCTAATAACCTTATGTCCAGAAGCATCATTAATAAGCATATCGGCTATAGGCATAGGATATTCATCTTTGGGAGTCGCTCTATTAAGATCTCTAAAATCAATGCACACTCTAATTTTATTAGAACCTTTCTTCTCAACAGGCACAATATTAGAGATCCATTCAGCATAGCGACATGGCCGAATAAACTTAGCTTCAAGAAAAAGATTAACCTCTTCTTTTATGTGATCATAAAACAAAGGGTTGAATCGTCTATTGCCTTGTTTATATGGCCTAAAACCAGGTTTAATCGGTAAGCGATGTTCAACTAAATCACGACTTAAACCCGGCATCTCATGATACTCCCAAGCAAAGCAATCAGAATATTCTTTCAATAACTCGATTAATTCAAGCTTATAATCGGCTTTCAAATTTTGATTTACAAAAGTCGGCCTTGGAATAGAACCATCACCTATATCTATTTTTTCTAAAGGATCAACCGACGTAAATCCTTGTCCTAACTTCTCTACTTCTTCAAAATCATTAATGGCTTCACATGCATCGTTCATATTGGACCGATAATGCTCCACCCTTTCCTTTAGCCACTTCTCGCTTGTATCCATCTACTCTTCATCATCTGAATCAACCGATTTTGACACCGGCCTTAGAGCAGCGGACACGAAGCCATCCTTAGTACAAGCAAGGAACTCAAAGTCCGAAATATCAATCCCGGTCAAGCACTTGACATTATCATGAGTTCCCAAAATAGATGCATCGGCCATAGCAACACATGCCGAAGTATCCGCATGAACAACCTCAACTTCGTCACCAACCCATTGAATCAAGCATTGATGCAAGGTAGAAGGCACACATTGATTTGCATGAATCCAATCGCGCCACAAAATAACACTGAAGTTACCTTGCACCTCCGTGACGAAGAAAGCAGTTGCCAGCGTCTTGCTCCCAATGGTAAGCTCCAAGGATGCAACTCCCTTGGCACTCATCGGTTCTCCTCCTCCAACGCCACTGATCGTCATGCTTGTCTTGATGAGCTCGCTGTCCAAACCTCCCAACTTCTTGTACAAAGTGTATGGCATGAGGTTCACAATAGCACCACCATCAACAAGCATCCTAGAAATCGGCTTTCCTTTAATGTGTCCCATCACATAAAGAGCTTTTAGATGATTATCCGATTCTAAGGGTCTCTGAAACACAGCGTTCTTGGGAGCAAAGTCAACTTGAGCCACTCGTTCATCATCTCCGACAAAGCAATAGTCGGCGTTCAAGTATATGACATTAATGTCCATGTCCGTCCTGCTGAGTGAAGGCTCAAAATCAACAGCTTCGTCCTCATTGCCCATCTAAGTATTTGTAATTGCAGTGGGCGGAATCGAAACTTTATCCGAAGACGAAAACGCATCGGCTACCGACTCCCTGGGCGACACCGGTCTGACCGGTTCCCCTGACCGGTCTGACCGGTTCCAGTTGCCAGAACTGGAACAGGGACGGGCAACCGGTCTGACCGGTCTCGGCCACGTCAGCCGAAACTGCTGCAGATGGCTCGGCCTTTTCTGGTGTCTGGGCCTGAACATCTTGATCATCAGAACCATCCTTGGAATTCTGACCAGCTGCTAGAATCATCGGCTTAACCTCATTGAACCACTCCTCCCGCTTCTTAACCGATTCTTCCTCCCTTTGCTTCTGAGTGCACAACCGCTGCAATATCCTCTTCTGAGAAAGAGTCAAACCAGGAGGACACCACTTTGGCTGCGTATACTGAGGCAATGGCACTTTCTTCACCTTTTTTGCGGCCGATGCGCCAATAACATTGGGCCCATCTGCCATTGATGTGTCAACTGCTATGGAGCCAATTTGAATCATACTCTTCACAATTGGCTTTGGAATCACAGGAGCAGGCTCTTCTTTCCTCGGAATTGGGCGATACTCCTGCCTGGCCGGCTCCTTGCCCGGCCTCCTCTGGTGACCGGTCTGACCGGTCGGTGGCACCGGTCTGACCGGTGGCTGCTGTGGCGCCATAGCCGCCGGTCTCTGTAGAGCACCGGTCTGACCGGTTGGGGGCACCGGTCTGACCGGTCCGTGCTGCTGGGGCACGAACATCTGCCTCGGTTGAAATCCTGCAGGCCTAGGCTGTTGTGGAGTTATTCTGGCATGAACAGGAGCTCCAGGCCGTGGTTGATTGGGTGCAGGACAGTAAGGCACGTACATAATCCCATCCCTCCAAATAGGCTGAGGAGGGGGAGGTGGAAACGGTCTCCATGGCCTAGAAGGACCGGCACCATGAGATGAGCTTGGACCCTGATTCCATTGTCCTCTTGGTGCCTTCATCGCACTAAAATTCCTTGGCGGTGAACTTGGTCTCTTTTTTGGTGGCCGATCCTGTTGAACGGCCGCATTATGCATATGCTTCGCCATGACTTGATCAAAGGTCGCTTTTGGCTTGAATGTCTTCCCCTGATCTTTGTCCTGGTTCGTCTTCCAAGTTCCCACTTCAGGACGCTTAGGCACAAACGTTCGGACCGGCCTCTGGGCCGGACCGGTCTGACCGGTCAAAGCCACTGGTCTGACCGGTGCCCTCTGGGCAGCAGGAGCAACCGGCCTTTGATCCCGCGCTTGAGAGCTTGATTCTCCCCTAATTTCAGAATTCTTCACTGTAATAGTCAAGATCTTCTTTCCATCAGGAGCTTGTTTCAGCACAACCTCTCTCCCAAGCACTTTGTCAGTTTCCATCACCTTCCTCGGTTCTCCAATCACAACATTCTTGCCTCCTGTCGTATCGGCATTGTCGGGCCGAACCAACATCTTGGCATCCTGAAGATCCATGGTATTGACCATCATGTTGTTGACTGGAAACGGGCGCTTGTCCACTTGCATCTCACTCAAACTCAATCGTCCATCATTTAAAGCCGATTGAATCTGTCGACGAAAGAAATTACAATCATTAGTCGCATGAGAAAATGAGTTATGAAATTTACAATAAGCACGCCATTTTAACTCCTCAAGTGATGGAATATTAAAAGAACATTTGATATATCCATTCTTATGTAATTCATCAAAAATCTTATCACACTTGGATACATCAAAAGTAAATTGCATCTCCTCCTGCCGATTCCTATGAGTCAGCTTTAGAGATGTGCAAGTAAAAGCTTTATTAGATGCTGGCCATACAAATTCAGCAGCCAACACCTCATGAAATTCATCATCGGAGCTACAAGAATCACATTCTACATTATGCACACTAGCCCGATGAGTCCTATGACTTTCTTTTAGATCTTTGCTTCGGCTTTCAGCAGCCAAAGCTCTTTGATGCAATTGATTTACGCTATAGAATTTAGAATTCTCTAGTTTATCTTTAATGTGAGAGCGTAAACCATTAAAAGCCAAATTAGCAAGATCCTTTTCGGCAATAGTAACACCGAAGCAACGGTTTTTAGTACCACAGAAACGTTTAATATAATCATTAACAGTTTCATCCCGCGATTGCCTAACCGATGTGAGATGTGACAATTTAAGCTCATTACTACCAGAAAAGAAGTGATCATGAAATTTTTGCTCTAACTGTTCCCATGAAGTAATAGAATGAGGAGCGAATGATGCAAACCATGAGAAAGCTGTACCAGTTAGAGACAAAGAAAATAAACGTACTTTTAAAGCCTCACTAGAGCCAAAATCGCCTAGTTGTGCCATGTATTGACTAATATGCTCAAAAGTGCTTTTAGTATCCTCCCCATTAAATTTAATAAAATCAGGAAGTCTAAATCCAGCAGGGAAAGGAACTAAATCAAAGCGAGGAACATAAGGCTTTTGGTACAACCTAGCCTTATCCCTTACATCTACTCCCAAATTCTCCTTCAGAGAGGTAGCCAAATCAAGTTTGTATTTAGAAAATATTTTATCTAAATACTCTAATGAATTATCCTGAAAATTTGGCTGTTGGGTGTTTTGTACAGGAGTAGAAGGTAAATTCCCCGTTTCTGAACCACCAGGACCGGTCTGACCGGTAGCGGTGACCGGTCTAACCGGTTGAGGCAGCGCCAGCTGGCTGGCTGCACCCGGCCCTCTAGGGCCGGTCTGACCGGTCACGGCGACCGGTCTGACCGGTTGATGCTGGCCAGGCTGGTTGGCCGACATCATCCCTTGCATTTGTTGGCCGTACCTCCCGAAAAGCTCGTAAGGTACAGGGCCTTGTGCAAATAATTGTTGTACTGCTGGGGGTACAGGATATCCATAATTTGGATTTTGTGGGGTGAAATTTGCAACTTCATTACTAATTCGGCCTTGATTAACCGAATTAGGAAAAGTCACAAACGGTTGAGGTGCAGTAGGCCTAGAAACCATTGGATTAGATGGAGTAACAGATTGGCCTTCAAAATAATTCAACGGCATACCAAATGTAGGTTGTTCAACAGGTTTTGTTGCCGGTGCTTTAAAATCAGGCGCAATTGGAACTTTAGGAATCAAAAGATTGGGATCGGCGGCAGGTTGTTCAACCATGGGTTGTTTGCCTTCCGATTCTAATTTTTTGTTCATCATCCAGTTAACTAATTTAACATTATTCGCAACCATCATATCCTCCATGTACTTAAGAAAAGTTTCATGAGAGTTTTCATCATCTTGTACCTGGGGGATTGGTGATGAAGATGTAGCAGTTGCGTCTACCTCCTTGAACTTAGAGACCACGCCCTTGCGGTCCTTCTTGAAGTGCGAGAGGTAGTAGAGCCGATCTTCTTCTGCCTTCTTCTTCATGTACTCTTCAAGTCCTTGACGATCTTCGGCAGAAAGTTCATCGTCCTTTACGGTGACGATGTTCTCAAGATCCAACTCAGTGTTGGCACCCATCTAGATTGAATTGGATAGAATGGTTGCAAAAACCAGATCTCCAATTCCCCAGCGGAGTCGCCAAAAGTATGTTGACGCAGAATACGGTCAACACACGAATGTGCTAGTTTGCGCTGGTCGCAAAGGACCAGATCGCAGCTGCCTCCGGGCTGACCGGTCAGACCGGTCAACGGCACCGGTCGGATCGGTGACCGCCGGCGAGCTACGGGGTAAACCCTAAAAGCGCCTCCCAGAAGGATCCGTCAAGGAGAACGCCGCCAGGGGTGTTCTAGGGTCGGCAGGCCACCTAGAACGCCTTCAGACGTCACGGAGACGAAGGAAGAACAGCAGGTAGGGTTGGAAAAGCTAGGGTTTGGAGATGCAAAAAAGTAAAGGTAAAAGTAGTAAATTGGATAGATTCGATTGTTGTGTCTTCAATCGGCCGAATCCCCTTATATTTATAGGGAGGGTAGGTCTTGTCCCGCAAGGAAACCAAGTTACAACTCGTTACAATCTCGGAATCCAATTTTTAGAGTCCTAGTCGGATTACAACTCCGGTGACCGGTCTGACCGGTCCCCCGCTCCGGTCAGACCGGTCCGGGCGTGCCCAGCACCTCGCACCGTCTTCTGTCTTGCTCTTGCTTTTGTCTTGCTCTTGCACCATCTTCTTCTTTGCAATCCTCCTAGTCTTCGTGCCAATTTTGGTTGTCAACACCGGGCATCACGGAGATTACATGGCAACCGACTCAGATTAGTTTCCTAGTCAGAGCCGGATACAATTAGAGATAATCTACTTGTAAACCCTAGGCTGTCAGCCTATATAAGGTGGCCTAGGTTAACCCCTTCATTCATCTGATTCTACGCCATCCTACTACCCTCATTGTAGCCACAAAACTCGCCATTGTTCTCCGGTGCATTGCCGAGCGAAGCAATACAAGACCCCCGAGCACAGGACGTAGGGTATTATACCTCCGGGTAGCCCGAACACGTAGTATTATACCTCCGGGTAGCCCGAACCTGTATAATCCCTGTGTCCCTGTGTTACCTCGAGCTCCCTAGTCCTGCGATTGCCCTTTGCCTACAAATCTACCATCTGGGTACCCCTGGGTGGACTGCCGGACTAAACCTCCGACAAACCCCAAAGGTCCTGAATGTCGTGGATGGAGACGACCACCTGGTAGCGGAGGCAGGGAAGTCCCGACACCGGCAACACAGCCACCAGTGTCGCACCCCCTATGGAGCGAAGAGAACCCTCCACGGTGGGATGAGCACAGAATCCACACACCAGGCTAGGACCCTAAACTCGGAGACGTCAGCCTTGCTCTTCGTGGCTGGCGCCATCGAGGTGACAAGGCAAGACGACCCAACGACCGTCTGCGTAGTACCAAGTAGCCAAAATTGGGCGCGAATACCA
>CM014270.1:61925300-61961620 GCA_004135705.1 Alloteropsis semialata
GGCCGGGCGGGACGAGCTGCGCCGCCGTCAGCCAGTATTTTCTTCCTCCTCTACTCTGCTCTTCCACTGGGCCGCGGCTAGGGTCTGGGTCGGCATTGGCACGTTGAATTGATAATGCCGGCCCGGCACTACAAATGTGTCATTGGGCCTTGCCTGGGCCGCAAGTCCGACACGCAGGGCCGGCACGGCCCGGCACGAAAGAGCCTTAGGGCGTGTTTGGATCCTGACCCTAGCTGACCAAACCAAAATTTGGCTGTAGCCAAATAAGGGCATGACCAAAATTTGGCCACATTTGACATGTTTGGATGGTGGTCAAGCCAAAGTTTCAAAGCAAGGCCAAAATAGACTATAATGTGAGTATGACATGTGGGCCCTATATAAACTAACATTATTTTAGTATATAATATAGTTAACATGGATCTTGTTTTGTTGATTTAATTGCAAAGAATACAGTAGTTACCATGGAATATAAATTTAAAAAATGTTTTAAGAGATAAAATAGCTTGAACCTTATTTTGGAGCAATAAATAGACTTTACCTTGTCCAATACCTTGCTGCCACGTCATCTTACATGCACCTTGCATGCAGTTTGGCCGGCCAAATTTTCATCGGCGAGCAATTTCTTGGCCCAGGGAATGACCGCAGCTTTGAACTAGAAAGGTATCGGCCGGCCAAATTTCGCTTGGGCCAACCAAAATTTGGCAGCAAACCATATAGCAGCCAAATTTCCAAGGCGTGGCCAATATTTGGCCTGGCCAGCTACGGCCACAATCCAAACGTGCCCTCAGTGCCTATGCAGGCGGAGCCAAATCGTGCTAAGGCCGGGCTAGGACCGGACCGTCCATATGGCCATCTATAAGCAGCCGTAGGCATGCAGCCACATCAGCGAATTTGGGCCTGTTCGGCTGGCATGTTGAACAGTGCTCGACTGACAAGTTTCGACTTATTTCTTCTCACACAGTACTATTGATTCTACCAGCCGAACAGCCTCTTTGTCCTCCGTGGCATGCATTAACTGAGGAAGAAGAGACTTGAGCCGGCGACTCGTTTGTCTACGGCAAAAGCTCGTGCTCCGACGCGAAGCAACGGTCTTGCGCCCGCGTTGTATGAGCACTGCCGGAGTGCCGGTCGACGGCGACGACGAGGATCCAGTGCGCGGGGAGGGGGATTCCTATGGCGGCAAAGGTCCGCGCTAATCCTCCCTAAAAATCCCCACCACCCTTCAAAAGCCCAGTTCGCTGGCGATGAGGATCCAGTGCTGCTCGCCGGCGACCATGGCGCGGTAGGCCGAGAAAGAGGAGGCGGCGGCATCACGGGAGCTGCTCAATGTTGATGCAGCTCGGTTGCGCAAAGCCGCCGTGGCTCAATCGCGGAAGCTTTCCTCCTCGTCGACATCGGCGCGGCAGGAGGCGGCGGCGCAGATGCGGAAGGCCCAGGGGCCGCTGGCGGCGGCGGCGGAGCAGAGGAGTTCGGGCAGGGCAACAGATGTGCCGCAACAGAGCAGCGCAGGTGGATATGGCGTGGCTACTTCACCAACCTCCTTCACCGACGGAAGATGCTTCTTCAACGGCCATGGCGGCTTCTTCGGCGGTGCTGGTCACAGCCCCCTTGCTCCACCATGGATGCTGCCTCAATCTCCAGATCCTGCAACATGGTACTGATAATTTTTTTTTTCTTCAATCGATTAGACAGTAATGGTTGCATTGTGGAATCTGCTTCTTCAATCACATGACTTTATCCTTGATTGATTAGGAATTAGACAGCAATGGACAAACAACAATGGTTTAGCAATGAGCTATCACATGACTTTGTTTGCCCATAAATTGAGTGTTATCTTAGATAAATTATTCTGTCTTCTTGTCTAGTTTGTTGGCCATGATCTGCATTATCTTTTTTTGCCCATGAGAAATTTATATGGCTATACATGATCTGCAATATCTATGATCTGCAGTATTCTTTGTTGTTTGGCCCTGTTCTGCAGTATCCTTTTTTAAGTTATACTAAGTACATGTATATATAGGCTGCCCCTGAGAAATTAGACAGTAATGGAATGAAAATGTGCATCGCTGACTGTGACTCTGTAATGGAATTGGATCAAGGACTGTAATGGAATTAAAATGTGGATGAAAGTTTCTGTTCTTTATTTTGGCAATCCTAAGTGAAACTCTGTTTTGTATGTTTTACGGTTTCTGCTCAGTGTGTCAAAAAAATGAAAGAAAGTGCTGAGGCGAGTCATCTTTATAGGTATCAGTAAAACAACTTGGTTTATGTGCATTTAGTCCAGGTCTGGTTTTATACTTTGATCTATACTGAAATCATAAACTTCTGCTCACCATCAGTAACTTGTCATGCTCATGCAGGTGTGAACAGGAGGATGGACAGGAAGAGATGGCTATGTGTTAGTGCCTATGTTTAATGTGTTTTGTGAACTGAAGAGATGGGCTGAGGGGGAAATTAGAGCAACATGTCTAATCAAATAGCGACTTCGTTATTATGGCTCTGTTTGGATCCAACAGGGCTAAAGTTTAGCCCTGTCACATCGGATGTTTAAATTGTATTCCTCGACGAGATCTACAACTTTCTAGTTCAAACCATTTTCATTCAAAGCCATCTAGATTCTCAAATAATCGACAGAAGTTTCAGATTTAAAATTTAATTTTTGGTTTGAACATTGGATAAAGAAATCATAACTAATTTATATGAACTCAGATAGAGATAAACTTTATATGAAAATTGTATTACTCGAGGTGATCTACAACTTTGTAGTATAAACTGTTTCTATAGAAGCAATTTTAGTTCTCAAATAATTGACACAATCAAATAATTGACACAAGCTTCAGATCTGAAATTAAATTTTAGATCTGAAGCTTCTGATTATTTGAGCATCAAGATGGCTCTGAATGAAAATGGTTTAAACTACAAAGTTGTTTATCTCATCCAGGACTACAATTTTCATATAAGTTTATCTCCATCTGAGTTTATATAAATTAGTTATGATTTTTTTGAAAATATATTGTCTATGTTAGAGATTCCGCCGGTTCAATCGGCTGTAAGGTTGCTACAGTGAAAATACCGCCGATTCATTCGGCTATAGCCATTTCAAACGGCGGCATGCGTATAGATCTGCAAATTTTTAGATCGGATATTTATTTTTGAAAAATTGTAAAATTACAAACATAAAAATATAAAAATTCGGTGACTCGTTTCACTCTTTTGAATCGTTTCCCCGTGCAGAGGAAGCATATGCGGGCCCATGGGCCATGGCTCTCCAAAGCAGAGCATCGTCCGAATCAGGCCTTGCAAAGTTTGCTTAGGTCACCGAGTCAGCTTTGTTGACACTCGAGGACTTACACAGGTCGCTCATGGAACGGGCATGCATGCTCGGGTAAGCTGGCGCCTACTAGACGGTAGCTGCCGCGACCACGGCTCCGCGAGTGTCCCGTCACCGTCAGAAAGTTGCAATCGGCCGCCGATCTACCTGACGACGCCGCCGCCGCGACACGTCCGCGGTGGCTGGGGGGCGGCCTGGCCCTGGCCCTGGCGGTGGCTGTTCCGCGGGGTGCCGCGCGGGCGCAGGGGTTAGCGAGAGATGAAGACGGCCGCGTGCTGGGGGCCTCAATGCAAAGCCCAACGAGATCGGAGCAGAGGTGTAGCCGAAATCATTAACCGGCAAAAAATCGAATGCATCGAAGATTTATCTGCCCTCCGTATACTAACAGTACGAACTAATGTTACAAAAATGAAAAACACCGAACTGAGCCAGATCAATATTCAGTGGTCGGCAGTTCGGCACTGTATTTAAAAAAGAAAAAGAAAAAAAACGACTCTCAACTGTAAAGCCCAGCACCCGTCGCGGATCGGTGACTTGATTGGTGTCTCAAAACTTGAGAGCCACACCTATCAACTATCATCTCACCAACGCTCCACCTCTTTTTGGTCACCAATCACCATGGATCCGCTGCCTTATCCTCCTCCGATCCGTCGTCATCCCCAGGCCACAGCGTCAGAAACAAACCGCACACACCAAGCTGCGCTTTCTGCATCGTACGACATACTACACATACACGGGACACGGCCAATCAGTCGCGCATCATTGCTTCACTCGTACACGGGGCCGTCCAGACCGACGCCTTTGGGCAAAAGAGAGGGGATGGAGGTCGCAAAAGCAGGGCGCACCGAGCGGCGAAAGACGAGGGCAAAGCGGAGGGAACTGTGGGAGTGGGGGCTGACACGATGGCTCTAGACGCCTACCGATAAGCTACTAGGCGCGTAGTGTAGTGTATCCACGGGATCGGACGGGTTCAGCTCAGCCTCGTTTTCTTAGCCCTTAATATTTCCGTATGCTTGCTGTCCAAAAGAAGGTTTGTATATGCATAAAATATCCGGATCCTTCGTGCGAGTACTCTACTCTCTGATCTCGCTTTGGAGCCGACAGCCCACGATTCGAGTTTTTTAACGTGAGGAAAGGGTTAAGGAAAGCCGACATGCTTGGGTCGTCGGTCGTCGTGGGATTAGGAATGGATGATGTCCAGTTTCGCGTGCCGCGTGCAACGAGAATTTGGACTCCTCGTCTCCTTGCCTAGTGCTCGCGGCACTACTGGTGCAGAACATGGCTTGATCACGGAAGAACATGTGCGCGTGCATTCAGCATATATTCAGTTCAAATGGGATGATGCATGGCACGCCACCTGTGCGCCTCGATCCTTGCCGTCCATTCTAGCTGACGCGCTTGCCAATTCAGCATGCATGCTTTCAGATTCAGGCACGCGATGACCTGTTTCAAAGGTTACGCACATCATTTGATCCCTTTGATTTCATACTTATGTCACAGAATTAGAGCACCTGCGTGTACCGACACGTATCACGGCAGCCCACGGAGCACACTTCACACTCTGCTTCCTTTCACTGAATGAATCAGCGAAGCAGCAGAGGTAAGAGGTACGACGTGGAGGGTTGCGGGATTCTGTCCGGTGCACCAACCCAACCCTAGGACACCACGCATTTGATACGCGTAAGCTCCGAAAGTTTCACAATGTTTTACTATTTACCTATCACATCAAATATTAGGACACTAATTAAAGATATTAAATATGAATTAATAATAAAACCTATTCCAATACCCTCGGATAACTTCGCGAGACGAATCTAATAAGTCTAATTAGATTATGATTAGACAGCTACAGTAAACAATATCTAATAATAAATTAATTAAGTTTAATAGATTTGTCTCGTGATTTTCCGTTCATCCCTATAATCAGTAAACAATCAAGCGCGGATGCTCCCTCCTTTTCCCACCACTTTCCTCTTCCTGTCATCCCTCGCTGATCCCCGTCCTCGCCTTTCTCCCGTTCCATCTCCACCTTTCTGTTGGCTGCGCGTTCACAACCGACGACCGACGAGCCACCCCCCTCCCCCGGGATCGACGCGATAAGTACACTCCCTCAGCCACTAAACCCTCCTAAACCTGCTCGGCAGCTCCGTCACTGTTCGCCTCACGTAATCCCACTACCCACAGCAAGCTCCGCGGTCACCGCCAGCACCAGCCGCCGATTAGCAGAGCTACGCGCGCGCCCAAGGTTGCCGCTGCCTGACTCGAAGCAAGAGTAATGGGGGCCGCGCCGTCCAGGGAGGGGGAGGTGGCGCGCGAGCACACGAAGCGGTGCCGGGAGCGGCGGCGGCTCATGCGGGAGGCCGTGCGGCTGCGGCGCCACCTCGCGGCCTCGCACGCCGCGTACCTCAGGTCGCTCGGCGTCGTCGCGTCCACGCTCACGCGCTTCGCGGTCGGCGAGCCGCTCCCGGTGTCCGACCACACCCCGCCGGTCGTGCTCATGCACCGCGCTGCGGTCGCGCCCTCCTCGCCGCCGCCGCTGCTCCGCGCCGTCGAGCAGGGGCCGCAGCGCGACGCGCAGCAGCAGCAGCAGCAGCAAGAGGATGGCGTTTCTGTTCACACCGGCGCGTCGTCGTCGTCGTCGTCGTCGGCTGCGGGAACGCGAACCGAAGGCGTTGTCGTCGGCGGGGCCGAGGAGGAGCTGAGGATGGTGGTCAGGCACCGCAGCCTCGCGGAGGTCGCGGCGGGGCTGGAGGAGTACTTCGTCAAGGCCAGCGTCGCCGGCGACGCCGTGTCGAGCCTGCTCGAGGCCAACACCACCGAGCTCAAGGGTAAACTAGCCGCCGGCGCCGCGTCGTCACAGCCACTGACTGGCCAATGGGAAGACGCGCGTGGCATGCCACTGACACTGGCTACCTGAATTTTCTTGCAGGCGGCTCGCACAGCTTCTTGGGCGCGCTCTGCTGCCTGTCGGCGCCGGCGGTCGACCGCATCGACAGCATGAGCGGCCGGCAGAGGCACAACTCCACCTTGCAGCAGCTCCTGGCTTGGGAGAAGAAGCTCTACAAGGATGTCAAGGTGACCAAAAATTTACTCACACCAACAAATTGCTCTTGCTAAAAGTCACGATGGCAGATTGCCTTACCACTCGAGCGATGTGATTTTGCGATGCAGGCGAGGGAGCGGCTGCAGATCAGGCACGACAAGAAGCTGGCGGAGCTGCGGGACCAGGAGTACAGCCGGAAGATCGGCGTGGATATCCAGAAGCTGAAGGCGGCGTGGGACAGGGCGCGCGCGCAGCTCGACGCCGCCTCGCAGTCCGTGGGCACGAGCGCGTCCGCCATCGCCGAGCTCCGCGACGCCCAGCTCGCGCGCCAGCTCCTGGGGCTCTGCCACGCCACGCTCGAAATGTGGCGGGCGATGCGGCAGCACCACGAGGCGCAGAGCCTGATCGCGCAGCAGCTGCGCGGGCTGAGCAGCCGCACGTCCATGGAGCCCACCACGGAGATCCACCACAAGGCGACGCGGGCGCTGGAGGCCGCAATGAACGCCTGGTGCGGCGCCATGGCGCACATGGCGAAGCATCAGCGCGACTACGTCCACGCCGTCCACGGCTGGCTCAAGCTGACGCTGGCGCCGGTCGGCGGCGCCGAGGCCTCCCCCGTGGCCGCGGAGCTCGCCGCGCTCGTCGACCGGTGGGGCAAGGTGCTCGACCGCGTGCACTGCGTGGACGTGCTCAAGTCCATCAAGGGCTTCGCCGGCGCCGCCCGCGCGGTGCACGCGCTACAGGGCGACGAGCTCCGGGTGGCGCGGCGCGTGCGGCGGTACTCGCGGGAGCTGGACCGCAAGTCCCGGATGCTGCGGCAGGTGGAGAAGAGCTACTACGACTCGTACCTGCCCGGGGGCATGTCGCTGTGGCACTGGGGCAGGCCGCTGTGGAGGGAGGAGCAGATGCAGGCGCGCGAGGCGCGCAACGAGGTGGCGCAGCGGAAGGACGAGATCGCGGCGTGCCGGAAGAAGGTGGAGGACGAGATGCGGAGGCACGCCAAGGCCATCGACGCGACGAGGACGGCGACGATCATCAGCGTGCAGGAGAAGCTGCCCGCCGTGTTCCAGGCCATGGCCGCGTTGTCGGCGTCGCTTGCGAACTCGCTGGAGGCCGTGTGCAAGGCTCCACCGCAGAACACCCACGCGCAGCAGTAGGCAGTAGCTATACCCGTTTGCATTTTTCTGTTTTCCCATCTATGACTATACATATACATTACAAAACACAGAGAGAAAACCAAGTAGGATTTAGAAATACAAAAGACGAAGACAATACAGTTTTGCCTGTTATCCCTGTATAATGTTTTCCTTGGTTGACTAAAGGATAACTGATTCTGAATAATCACAGCCACATACCACGGAAAACTGCATGCTCACCATTGCTACCATTTGCGCAGAAAACATAGAAATGCTAGTTTTACTGAATCAATTTGCAGGAGAAGCGCCCAGGAGAGACATGCCTGTCAGTAGTAACTAAGCACTCAAGTCTCCAACTCTCCATTCAACACAAACAGGAAATGAAATGATCAACAACAATTTCTATGAAATGATCAACAACAATTTCTATCTTCAACAACACGGCATGAAACCTTCTTGAACAAACATCTCAGGTCATATGGTTGAAGATCTGCGCAACGAGCACAGCTTCATGCTTTTGGTAAAAGAGTTTTTCTTTGTTTTCCCCTATCAAACCTTCTATTCAGTGCAGGTGCCCAGCACAACTGAAAAGAAAAAGGGGCCATCTTCTGCCAAAGAAAACGAGCACAGCTTCACTGTTTAGAAAGGGCCATGACATTGAAGTTCATTGAATCAGGGTTCTGTGCAATTCGGGCTTTGATGGCCTTCGCAGCATCCTGCGAATACGTTTGAAGCAGAAGATCATATCACATCTATTATACAAGAGCAATAAAAGAAAGGAAAACAGATTAAAGATACATCGATGCATAAATAAAGCTTAACCATTAGAAATGTTGTATCAGGCAAGATGAGAAAGACAATTAAAGTTCAATGCAAATACACTTTAGCATGCCCCTCAAGCACATCTCCATATTTATATACTTTTAAGGGGCAATAGAACTGAGCTTTCCAGATTTATGAGCTTTTTATTCATGAAAAGAACATAGCACCGAACTATCTGGTAAGGAAACAACCAACATGACAAGTGGCAGCAATCGGCATATTTCATAAGGAAAAAGAAAGAAAAACAAAGGAAGAAAATTCAAGGAAATATTTCACCTGCAACAAGGTTTCTGGCGATGAAGGGCCATGGGATATGGGTTCTGATTTTCGTCCATCAAGCTCATAAAGTTCACCTGATGCGTGCCAGGGAAAAAATTATATAAGCAGCTTACCAACAGAAAAACATATGTGTGATGCTAACAATAAGATAAAGCATTTAACTAGGGACCACAGTGGCATCACCTACCATCAACACAGGAGAAACATACAAAATGTTCATTCACATCAACATTGGCCTGCACCAGAAAGCAAGACAATTTTAAGATGACAAAAGTAGAACAAAATTTAGGGTCGAACAAAGTACTATTATCAAGAGGACATTTATCTATTCATCCTCCCAATATCACAATGAGCTTTTAGTACTAATGAGCATTGCTTCAAGAAGCATATAATTACAGTGCCAGCCTGTTCGCTTGGCTTATCAGCCACCAGCCAGCGGTACTTTAGTCTCACAACAAATCAGCACCAGCCACCAGCCACCAGCCAGCCAGCAGTACTTCAGTCTCACAACAAATCAGCACCAGCCACCAGCCACCAGCCAACCGAACAGGCTAAGTCCCAGGTTACCAGATGAACTAGTAAATGGAAAGCGCATAAGCTACAAACTGCGGCTCTTGTATGGCATTCTGTCAGTAACATTTAACATGGAGACTTTGATTCAGAGTGAACAATGCCAGCCGTGATAGAAATGCAAAAGGCAAACTGCTTTTGAACTCCAAAGAACAATGTTCAAACCTGCATCGGAATAACAAACATATCAGAATAAACTGCTTGGATGTGCTTACATCAGTGTCGCCAGCAGATGCAGCAACAGAATGAGCATCCTCCATCTCATCATCATCCTCAAGAAAGGCAGCACGCTGATAGCAAATACTTCATATGTGAGAACAAAACAAGACTTGACTATGAACTGTACAGAAAAAAGAAAAATGAAGTTCTGCATGCTAATACTAACCTGGACTGGATCCATGTCAGCTGTTTGCTTATAGAACTTCTCAAAATAGGACCCCTCAACTGCAGATAAGACAAAACACCCATTAAGTCATGCTACAAGTCAAATAGAATTCCAATTCACAATACTCTATGAAAGACACGTGCTCAAGCAAACGAACTAATTAAGCTTATAACATACAGAAAAGGAGGCGAGCACAGAGAAACGACAACTGAGACAGGTATCAAGTTGTGCACATGTGCTTTAATGAAAATGTGAACTACACTTAGACAATATTATGTGGTAGGAAGCCTGATCAGGATATTAACTTTGCTTGTCCAAGTTATCGAGGAAACTGAATGCCTACTGGTTACTGTCGGAAAACTAACTGGACCAGAACAATATCACTCAAGTGTCTGTTCATGGATATTAGGAAACCTCTATCGGCAAACATTTTATCCATTATCAATATCACTCAAGTGTCTGTTCATGGATATTAGGAAACCTCTATCGGCAAACATTTTATCCATTATCAAAGGCATTTTTGGCCTTACATGTTAGGTCATAGAGACATTGTCACTCAAAACAGCAGGCTGTAGACTCTAGAGTGTAGACAGTACACCAATAGCAAATATATCCAAACTTCCAAAATTACCTAGCTTGATTTGAGATGTGGCATTCCCTATCGCATGAATAACACCAATCGTTCCACATGCATTACCAACAGTCTGCTTTGTAAAGTATACCTTCTTGTTCAGATCCTGCATCGTGAAGTTCTGGGATTAAAGAAATACAAAGAAACCAACATCCACCTCAGCAATATTCTCAAGGTAAAAAAAGTTTCAAGTAACTCAACATTTGTTCGAATTGGAAGCCAGTAAAGCGTAAATTGATGTCCATCAGGAAATCATGCATGAGTCGTAAGTGAGAGAAAAAAGAGCTAAGATACCTATGACTAGAACTTCACATACTTTCATACCTCTAAACAGAATAGTAAAAAATTGGAAGACAAGAGAATAAATTGGTATTTCATTTGACAAATGGAATTGCTAGTTTATTATAAAGCTTTGACAGTAACACAAACATTATCCATTATATTTATGGAGCTACCTCGAATTCATTTAGTAATATCCTAGAGAGTTCAATTATTGTTCTTGAAGGGCTAATTAATTGACCAACCACCAAAACATAGTACTATACTTGATTCAACTAGTAACACTGCAATAACATAGAATCTAGTGTTGATAGAGCAATACCGAATCAAACAAATTCATGCACGACTACCTTAACAGGTAACACGCGTGACATTTACGGAGTGTATGGTTTGAGGAATGGGACGATGCATCCAGGGGCGGAGACAAGGGGGGGAGTGCAGGGGGCCTGCCCCCCCCCCCCTGACCATGCAGTTTCTCACACAGCGTATCCTCTAATATCAGTGCTAATTGTCAAGGTTATAAGCAACTCGATGCCCAGCCGTCCCCGTTGCCCAGCTGATGCCCAGAATAAGCCCAATAGCAGAATTAACAGGCCCAGCATCAGCCCTTCACCATTTGACTTCTGGCTGCAGCCCACATCTCATCGAATCCACTTCATCTCTCGACGTCCCCGTGACCATGAGTTAGGCTACGCCGCTGCCGTCGGCCCCTTGCTGCTGTGCTCCGCCTGTATAGCCTCCGCTTAAATGACTCCTTGATTTAAATTCTTATTCAGTATTCACCTCTCTTCCAAGTTTGGATTATGCCACTTATATTTGTAATAAAGCTTATATTTGTAATAAAGCCAAGACGAAGAAAACAATTGATTAATATTTAGTGTCTGATAGGTAGTCCGGTAGATAAATTTGAAGTAACCAACATTTACATTTCTTCTACTTTTATATCATTTGGATTACATACTATTCCAGAGACAAATTAACTCATATGTAGTTTTATGGGCTGTGCCACCAAACATAAGTTGCTATGATTTCTTATCCACGCCTCTCAAAGTTTTGTTACCAATACTCCACCAATGACAACAAATAATAATGCTTATATGGTGTATCAAAACTTATTTAGAATTTTTTGTAGACCTGTCAATTATTATACTGTATAGAATAGTCACACCTTTTAAAAGGATCAAATATATATTCTCAGAGGGCTAGGCGATTTTTTTTCCCACTCTGTACCTTGGCCCACCCTATGTTCAAATCCTAGCTCCGCCCCTGGATGCATCACCTTGTCACTCCTCAATTTTTTGTTTGGTTTGAGAAATGGAACGGTTTGATCCTCATTACCTCATTCCTCACAAGCACACGGTTAGCTTAATAATTAGGACTGCGTTCAGCACAACAAAATTCATGGGACGACCCCATGACGGGGTGACTCCTCAAACCAAAGAACCTGATAGTTTCTGAGTTTTCCAATTATAAGCATCTACCACCTACAACATGGTATTGTGGTCTATCACAAATGTTCATACATCATTTCAAGGACCAACAGGACTATGGAAGAACTGCTGATTGGCATAATATCTGAATAGCCTCCAGAAGACCTGTGTACTGTTTCAGACTAAAACTTATACACCCTGCTTTAGCATACAGATCAACAGCAGAGCATCACAAAGTGGCATTGTGGCGAACACATCAAAAAGTGAACAGAAGGATGCAACCATACCTTACCCCCTGCCGTGGATGCACCAGAAGCACCTGCTTCTTCCTTGTCCTCCTCGTCCTGCTCAACGGAAGGCAAGGAACCCATCAATCGCTGCCCTGGAATCACACAACCAAAAGCGAAATCGAAGCCAGCTACCCAATTGGGTGGCAACTTACCGATGTGAGAGGGTAGAGGAAGAGGACGGCGAGCACGGGCTGCGGCACCATAGCGAGCAGCTCGTCGTCGAGGCCGTAGACGTCGCAGAACTGCACACTCCCCTCGGGGACCCCCAGTCCCCAAATGAACTACACGCGCCGTCCACGCGGCAGCAGTCAGCGAGAGCAACCCGAAACGGGAGGAAACGAAACCCTAGCCGTCACCAGCTCCGGAGGCGGGAAGCGCGAGGCTCACCTGGTTCATGACGTCCGGGTTGGCCTCCAGCGGGATCCACCGCTTCCCCATCTTCTCGGCGCGCGGCGAAGGAAGAGCAAAGCGGGTGGCGAGAGAACGAGAAGGTTGAAGAGTACTGGAGGCGGATCAGGCGGGGCGGCGGGGGAATCGAATCAAGACAGGTGTGGGGGCTGGTGTGGGTTTTTCTGATGTTCCGGGGTGGAAATTGGAAAAACGGGGACGCAGCCACGCGCCCACGCAGGTGGTGGCGTAGGTGGCACGCCGCACGCGGCGCACGGGCTAGAGCCTGGGCCGGCCGGCAGCCGTGGGCTGCTGTTTGTTCGTTGACTCACTGGTAAGCTGGGCCGTAGGCCCGTAGATGCAGTCGTGCATGCTGCACATACTTCCGACGATTTCTTTGGCTCGTCATCATTGTTTCAGAAAACGCAAAAAAATGACTAGTGTATGTAGTTATTGGGTAACTACATTGCACAAACTTATGAGCAACTAGCTCGATGGTAAGTTGGAAAAGTTCAGGCTTGTTTTAGAGCGTTAGATCTAAACCCAATTCCTTTCGGATACAAAGGAGAAATGAACTGCATTCCATATCAATTCCGAATAATTTGGTCTAATTTCCATCTATCTGAAGTCCAACGCCGCAGCCAAAGTCACTTTTGAAACAGGTAGCATGCATCTTTATTTTTCTTCTGTATTTTACATTTGACAAGAATGTGGACGCATCACCCCACTACTGAGACGACATGCTAGTTTGACTTATTACTGTATTATTATGAATTTATATGAACATTTACAGCCCTACTTTCCTGTGTATACAGGTTTTCTTTTCTCCGCAAATGCAGCTAGACCTTCAAGACGATCCTGAGTGTGCAGAACTTGCTCGTAGCATTCTTCTTCAACAGCCAATGCCGAGGTCATATCTACCTCTGCTCCTTGATTGATGGCTTTCTTTGCCATTTTTATCGCTAGCGGACCCTGAAGCAAAAGAATAAAAGCTTAGCGGACCCTGAAGCAAAAGAATAAAAGCTTAGAACTTCAAGAAGGATGGCCACTGATCTAGAGGAATTAATTCAAGCAAATTAATCAACACAAGTAGATAATGTATTGCTGGGAATTCTCCGATGGCAAAATTTAATCTTTTGGACAAATGAAGCACTTAGTTATTTCAGTGGCTTCTTACTTTTTGATTTATCTCCCGTGCTAGTTCAAGAGCTTTTTGATAAGCTTCGCCAGCAGGAACACAGTAGTTTACTACTCCTGCCATGCAAATACACATGTGACGAAGGATTAAAGGATATCACAGGAAATAAGAACTCATAGACAGGACGAAAAGTCAAGGAGGCTGGATTTACCCAAAGTTACAGCTTCCGTTGCATCGAATCTACGACCAGTGAATATTAGTTCCTTTGCTCTGGACCTTCCAACAATCCTAGGAAGCCGCTGTGTTCCCCCAGCTCTACATTTGAAGCAAATAGATGCTAACAGATGAAGCATATCATTTAGAACTGGAGCTTAGAGTTAATCTCATTATAATGTGTACAATATACGATTGCAGCAGCCTTTAATAAAAACACTCAAGGTCGCACTATGCCACTATTTCCACTTTTTTCAGGCAAAGAATTTTCAGCTTCAAAAAGAAGACTGGAATGTTATACGAGTCACAATTCACAAGGGCAAGAAATTCTATAGAATACTGCTAGTAAAATTCACCAGCTAGGACAACTCAAGAACTATTCAAAACAAATATCAACAAAATATAAAGATTTGCTGACAAAAGTAAAGTGTGACACATACCCAGGAATAATAGCGAGGCCAGTCTCTGGCAGGCTGAATTTCGCATCCTTCCCTGGTAACAATTTGAGAAAAGAAATGCATTCATATATGGTTGAAAAAAAGGAAGAAAGATCCGTTACCTTAAGATTGATGAAATTTGATAGCTGCAGCATAAAAACATTACCGCATACACGAAGATCACATGAAAGAGCCAATTCTAAACCGCCACCAAACGCAGCTCCTTCGACCACAGCAATAGTAGGAATTGACAGTGCCTGCTTATACATTTTGCAAGGTTTAACATTCTACACATACTATAAAAGTTAACGTAATAAAGTCTACGTGAAGGATTAATGTAAGCTATGGGCGGTAATAAGGCAGTTGGGAATGTATATAACATGAACATTGGTCTCAGTACTTTATCTAAAGTTTTCATCACCAAGGCTATACTAAGTTACTAAATTTGAGAGCGACAGTTATAGAAGAACATACTGTTGTTATTTAGCAAACCTCAAAAGATGAAAATGTAGATCTTAAGGAATTAACAAAGTCCTGAACTTCAGTAGGGCCCATTAACCTCCTTTCCTGTCAAAATAAAGGAGTGACAGTAAAATCATTGCACCCATCATTTTCTGTACAAGGGATACACATTTTCTGTTCAAAAATTGATACAAAAGGTCAAATATATGCAAATAGCTAGCATTTGTTTAGTAAGTCAAGCAAATTGCTTACTGAAGCAAACCTGTATACAGTGCGCAAAGAGTTGAAGATAGTTACTGCATTACTTCTAATGTACAGTTATGCTAACTTTAGAGTTTGAGCGCCAATAGTCCTACTGAAGTAGTTATCCAACATAAGTGTGACCATCCCCTGGATCTTGACTGGCTTTTTCTCAATTTATCACTAACTGATATTCTTTTGGAAAACGACCCATTTGTATGCTCTCACAACTCAATTCCTCAACCACCTATAGTTTTTACCCCCTAAGGATCAGTGGATCACAATTCAGCTTCTGGAAGTATTCAAAGATTCCCTGCACAATGTTGGCAACTAACCCAGCAGCAGCGACATGAAATGTTGCATTAACAAGCAAATTGACGTTGCTGAATGCAATGGAGCAGTTCTCCACCAGACTGCCACCAAATAAACATTCATAAAAAAATGTAGCACTGGCAAAACAGAAGGCGTACTGAGTATGGGATATAGCAACTTAACAAACAGTAAGCAATTGTTGCCACTGAAAGGAGCTGCTCCGCATCAGTAGTTCAGAACAAATCACAAACCAGGAGTCCTAGCAAGTGAACCTAACAGTATACAAAGATTCCCTAATTTTGTTTTTGCATTACACAAAGTTCAACCAGGCATTTACCCTGCGCAATATTGGCAACTAAACCCATCAGCAGCGACTTGAAATGTGGCATTCACAAGGAAATTAACTTTGCTGGAAGCAATGGAGCACCCCTCCACCAGACTACCACCAAACAAACATTAAAAAAATGTGCCACTATGGCAAAATAGAAGGCGTACTTTACATACAGTAAACAATTGCTTTTATTTTCTACACGAACAGTAAGCAATTGTTGCCACTGAAAGATACTACTGTACTCTGTATCAGCACTTCAGCAGTTCAGCAGAAATCACAAACGAGGAGTCCGAGCCAGCAAAATCGAACCTGCAGAATACAGCCAATGCAAGCGGTACCTTGAGATCGGCGCCCGCGCAGAAAACCTTGGGCACGGAGCTGGCCACCAAGACGACGTTGGCCGCCGCGTCGGCCTCCACCTCCTCGATCGCGCTCCGCAGACCCTGGAGCATCTCCTTCCCTATGGCGTTCTTGGCCTCCGGCCGCTCCAGCCTCAGCTCCACGATCCCTGTAACCAGCGACGCACAGCTTGGGAACACAATTCCCACGAGCAGATGCGAAATTACATCGAGGTTGGGTCAGCGCAGGCACGGACCAGAGTCGGGCGCCGAGAGCTTCTGGAGGCGGACGGGCCCCGGCTGGGCGAGGATTTGGAGGGCGCGGACGAAGAGGGCGCAGTGCGCGGGGGCCGGGGCGGTGAGCGCCGGCGCGCGGAGGCTGGGCTGGTGGCCGGAGACGGCGAGGAGGCGCCGGAGGCCGAGCATGCTGGAGAGCGGAGCGGCCGGTGATTGGGTGAGGAAGAGCCGGGCGAGACTGGGAGACTGACCGTGACTGGGCGATGACGAGGTGTCGTCGTGTCGACATGAGCAGAGAGAGACGTAACCGGCACCGTTGGATACGGATCACGCGGCATGGACCGAATATTATAATCGGAACAGGAGGTTAGTAACGAAAGTCGAAACGTGCTGTATTACCGCAAGCTGCTCGGCTGCAGTGTTTACGGGAGACGGGACACGTCACACGTGTTTGCTCGTCTCCGGTGGCGGTCGCGGATGAGAAAACGCGGCGCGGCGCGGTCGTCGTGGGGCATGCGATGCGGCCGTGGCCGTCGTTGGGAGCGGACGAACCAGTGACCACGACTCGAGACGAGGACGCGGCCGCGCGCAGCTGCCCCCCGTTGGCCGGTGCGCGAAACCGTACCCAAAGCCGCCGCCGCCGCCGCCCCGCCGGCGTCAACAAAAAGGGACGCCAACTTCAACTTCTGCCGGGCGGCGTCGGTGCCTCCGCCGCGAGCTAGAGCCACTTGTTGGCATCAGCGGATGGGCTGCTGGAGGAAGGGCAACATGCGCCCGTATGGGCCTACTACAAAGCAACCAGATCGATTGGAATTGGCCCACGCAGCCCGGTCTGCCCAGCCAGGCCGAAAACCAGGCAGAAATAGGTAAATGGGCCTCTACATACAAATCCAGGTCCAGTTCACCTCATCTCCTTATCTTTTACACACACTCCAGAGCAGGAAGCCCCAACGGCAGACAGCAAACCTATAGCGCTACTTTCCTGTATAGACAGGCTTCCTTTTCTCAGCAAACGCAGCCAGGCCCTCAAGGCGATCCTGCGTGGGCAGCAGCTGCTCGTAGCACTCCCCTTCGACGGCCAGGGCCGAGGGCATGTCGGGGACCTCCATTCCCTGATTTACAGCCTTCTTCGCCATTCTTATCCCCAGGGGACCCTGAAAGAAAGACAGCCGAGCTCAGAGTGGTAACAAGGCCGCTGGACCATTGATCTCAATCAAATTATTCCTGCAACTTTCGTTTTACTATATTTTTTATGATTTTGTTCACGCAACCTGACTGGTGCTGCCAGAAACTTGTTCTTATTTCTATTTGCGGTCAAAAAGGAAGGTTTGAATGTATACTGCGCCATGTAAATGCTTAATCGGAAATGTGAACTCATGCGGAACTTCCTGCGTTCAAATGTCAGATCAAGAATGATTCTTACTTTCTGAGTTATCTCGCGGGCAATGTCAAGAGCTTTTGGATAAGCCTCCCCTGCCGGAACACAATAGTTTGCAAGTCCTGCAATCCAAACACGTTTAATAATCGTTCCAATAAGTAGGCAAAGATAGGTAACAAGGCTAGCCTTACCCATCATTACAGCTTCAGCTGCATCACATCTACGGCCAGTGAATATCAGTTCCTTTGCTCTGGACGCCCCTACGATCCTAGGGAGGCGCTGTGTGCCTCCAGCTCTGTTAGTGCAACAAATGGAAGTTATTTTCACCAAGATAGATTTCTTTGGTCGTTTTGGAAAAGCTTTTGAACATTTTTTAGTGTTACAATAAGACATGCATGTACACTTACTAAGTCAAAACATGTAGTGGGCAAGTTCCATCATGACAAAGAAAACCACTGCCTTTTTGGTTCTAGAAAAAATAAACACATCATGTGAAGTCGTGCTTGTCGGTGTCGCCTTTTCAGCATCGATGTATCAAATCGACTATTTGCGATTGCACTTAAATTGACGTAGACATTTATTTCTGCAAGTCACTTATGTTTGCATCTTTTGTGTTAAAACTTTTTGTCAGCCATGTTGAAGAATAGCCTATGTTAACTACAAGGTCAGTCTTCATGTACAATGTTGACCAAGTCTTCCTCAACAATCACAATCTCTTGTGCAGCAAAGGAAACGGTCAGCTGCCCGTGTATGAGCTCAGAAATTTATTTTTGACAAAAGTAGCATCCGGCAATGGCTAGATTTACCACTTTACAGGTTCACAACCAAGCATAAAAAATTGCACAAGGCCTGAGATTCCCAAAGTGAGTACAGTTTGATTTAGAATATCCTGACAGGTTCTTAAAACCTTTGTTTTGAAAAAGTAAAGCACTATGCAGGTTACATAATTACATACCCAGGTATAATTGCAAGGCCTGTCTCTGGCAGTCCAAGTTCTGCATTTTCCCCTGCACATCAGAGTGAAGGTATACATTTAAATATTAAAACACCATGAAATAGTTATCCCACAGAATGGACGGAATTTAGTAACACTCTGGATTAAAGGCAACACCACATATGCGGAGATCACATGAAAGAGCCAGTTCTAGGCCACCACCCAAAGCAGCTCCTTCAATGACAGCAATTGTTGGAATAGGGAGTGCCTGTTAAAACAAACTGTAATTTGTAAGCCCTATAAGAACAGCATATACACATCGAACAACTATGGCCAATGATTTAAGAAAAGTACTGTGCGGAATGTCTATAAAAATGTGCACATTTATACGTTTAACATTACTCATTTTGTTGATTTAGTGTTATAGATGCAAAACGGCATGTTGAATTTGAGTTCTACGTACAAACCTCAAAAGTTGAGAATGTAGACCTCAAGGATCTAGCATACTCTCCAACTTCAGAAGAGCTCATTAGCCTCCTTTCCTGTTAACAATAGTATTGCTCTGAGATGCAGCCCACGTGATTTAATTATTCACTACACATGATTTTGATGCTCTTTTAGTTCTTGAACTGAGCTAAAAGTAAAAAACAAGGGACAGTGGCAAGGAGGCAAGTATTAATGTATTAATTATGATGTCAAACAAATTGGTTGAGAAATCACTGTCATCATGGAAGCACGATGTTTAGCAGCATTCTGATTCTATTACATAAAAGCTTATGGCAATCGTTTTATAGTTACTAAAAGAAATAGAAATATACTAGAAATTCTTAAGAAACAAAAGCATCTGACAACTTTTTGATGGGACATAGCCATGATTAAATTATAAGGAAAATTATCATTGGATGATGCAAAATATTGATTCAGAGGATAAGAAATTATCTAAAACATTGACAATTAGAGCTTGAAACATAAAAGAGAAATCAAAGAAACAAAATATTAAGAATAGGGAGCAAGCCGTGCAAAAAAAAATATAAAGATCTAGATTAATTTTCATTGTATCATGATATGAGTTTATTTTATTCAGTACATACTTAAAATTATATGTAATCATATCTTGAGCAAATGTACAATCACATGTGCAATCCTAGTAGTTCAACTACTAAATAAGCTCATAATTCTTCTGGTCATCCATCTGAGAATTCATAGTACTCCTCTTTAAGCCACACCCTCTAGTCTTTACTAATTATAGAACCTAGAGTTTCTAGATTGTCCTTCAAAAACACTTTTTTTCTTTTGAAAAGGTGTCTCTGAATGCATGAACCTAATCCCCTTTGTCTCATATAGTTAGACTCACCTCAAGAAACTGCTCCTCTATATGCTGTCCAGCCATGAGTCTTTCTATGCTGTCCAGCCATGAGTCTTTCTTTTCCCCACTCCACTCTAGCCATTCCTTTTTTTTTTAGGAATTATTAATCTAGCAGCGCCACAATTATTTGTGAACATCAATGTCAGCATTACGCAAAGATCAACCGTCAGTTCCACTGACAGCATACTGCAACAACTCTCTAATCATCTATATAACTAACTCGTCTACAATTCGCACATGCACCAACACCACTCTCGCCTGTCGTATATTGGAACTAAAAATCATGTTCATCTAATTGGTTCCAATGTCTAAACGACTAAACCCATCTCACCAAGCTGAACAAGTCCAGACTCCAGACCTTCAGATCGGCGCCTGCGCAGAAAGCCCCCGGCACGGAGCTCGCAACCAGGACGACCTTCGCCGTCGCGTCGTCCTGAATCTTCTCTATGGCGCTCCGCAGCCTCCTCATCACATCCCAATTGATGGCGTTCTTGACCTCCGGCCGCTCAAGCCTCAGCTCTAGGATCCCTGATCCCGGACACGAGTCAAGATCCAATAATAATCAAAAGGAGGAATTTTAGAACGATTCTGAAAAACAGGCGGAACTTTTAAGAGTGGACAGGGACAGACTGACAGATAGGGGGTGGCCAGGTCACAGACCAGAGTCGGGCGCCGAGAGCTTCTGGAGGCGGACGGGCTCCGGCTGGGCTAGGACTTGGAAGGCGCGGGCAAAGAAGAGGAAGTGGTGGCCGGTGGCGGATACGGGGGCCGCCGGAGCCTGGCGGCCGGCAAGGTAGCCGGAGACGGCGAGGAGGCCCCGCGGGACGCGCATTCTGGAAGGGGACGGTTGAGAGAGGCGTGTTTGGTGCTAGGGCTGTGATGTGAGCGTAGTTTTATAAAAGCAGTACTGTACAATACTGACAGTTGGACGCCGTGGCTGCGTAGGTCCAATTAAGACACGTGGGAATGTACAGCCTGTTTGGTTGGCTTATCAGCCACCAGCCAGCAGTACTTTTCTCTCACAACAAATTAGCACCAACCACCAGCCAGCCAGCAGTAGTTTTCTCTCACAACAAATCAGCATCAACCACCAGCCGCCAGCCAACCAAGCATGCTTCTAGCTAGTAGTATAACCTGTCAACTTTACTTGTCAAAGCTAAAATACTACTGAAAGACCGTAACAGCTTTGCTTCAGTCCACAGGAGTGTTGCAACTTGCAACTAGGAAATTGTTGGAAAAGAAAACTTGCAACTAGGAACGTGGATTACAGGATAGTGGTAACTCGATCGTCAGAGAGGAAATTGTTGGAAAAGAAAACTTGCAACTAGGAACGTGGATTACAGGATAGTGGTAACTCGATCGTCAGAGATTGCGCAAGCTTACAGAGCAGGCATCAGAAGATTTTTTTTTTTTAAAAAAAATGGCCTTTCTGATGCTTTGATGTTGATAGTAATCGTCAGTTTTAACATGACATCTAAGAGTTGAAATTTTCCATGTTACCTTCGAGACTTTCGGCTACAGACTTACAGAGGATAGCCAAGTCTCTCTCCGAAAGAAACACTGAACAGTAAGCAATTGACAGTGGTAAAACACAAGGTCACGTAGATTGATCGTGCCGCGCACTTGCGCTTGCTTAATTTCCTGTACATGCATCGATACCGAAAAATGAGAGATATTTGCCCGCTCGCAACTGCAACTAACTAAACGAAAGAATTCTTCTTTCTTCTACAAAATTTACAAGACGGCCCACTCAATCTGATCCCCGTCACGAGGAGGGGCTCGCGACGGCGCAGTTGCTGTATGCCAAGCTCCGGCCGACGTCCGCCGGCGCGGTGGGGTCGACGCCGAGCTCGCGCGCGCGGTTCACGTACTCCTTCTTGACGTTTCCCCTCTGCAGCTGCAGCAGGCGGATGACGCTGCGGCGCGCGTCGTGGCGGAAGGGCCGGCCCGTCCCTGTGAACCCGTCGATGAGGTGCAGGTACGCCTCCAGGTCGTGCCGGCACGCTGGCCCCGCGTCGGGGCGGAGGCACGGCGAGTTCTTGCTGTCGATCCGGAGCTCGGCGCCGACGTGCTGGTACTGCTCCTTCTTGTGCGGCAGCCGCGGCGCCACCCCGGGCACCTTGGTGACCATGTCGCCCGCGTTCACGATGCGCAGGACGTTGACCTTGCCGCTGCTGCTGAGCCTGTCCACGAACGCGGCGTTGCCCACCTTGGGCCCGCCGAAGGAGACCACGGCGACGGGGGGCGCGTTGGGGATGGACGTGGCGACCTCGTCGGCGACGAGAAGCGCCAGGGCGGCGCCGAGGCTGTGGCCGACGACCGTGATGCTGAGCTCCTCGCCCTTGTACTTCTCCATGAGGCGGCGCACCTCTTCCATCACCTCTTCCGACAGGCTCTTGACCTTCTCCCCGGCCGTCTTGTAGAGGCTGAGGAAGCCCCGCGCCACCTTGGGCTCCTCCGCTTCCGCCTCGGCGCCGTCGCTGCTCTCGCCGTCGAGGGGCACCAGCGAGGCGCGGAGGTTCTCGGCCCACTCGAGGCAGGTGGCGGTGCCGCGCAGCACGATGGCGATGTCGCGGCGGCCCATGCGGGCGACCTCCCGCTCGGAGTCGCAGACGGCGACGTAGCCGATCCAGCTGGACTGCTGCGTGAGCCACTCGGGGGTGTTGGGGCGCTTGGCCCACGGCGGCATGGAGAGCGCGGAGGTGGCGAAGAGGCTGCGCGTGGGGCGGTAGGAGCGGTCGGGGAGCATGAGGCCGCGGTGCCTCGCCGACGCCGTGGGCAGCGAGTGGAAGGCCTGGTACGCGGCCTGCACGAAGTCGCCGTAGCGGAGGAGCTCGCGGCGGAGGTCGGAGTCGAGCGGGTCGAGGAGCCCCGCCCAGCCCCCTTCCCCGTGGAGGGTCCGCCAGCGCGGCGCGATGGTGGACCTCGGGGACGCGCGCGGGGAGTCGGCGGAGAGCAGCTGCTGCATGTGCATGAGGCTGCGCGGCGACATGTGCTCGTCGGCGGCGGCGCGCGCCCGCATCCCGGGCATGGGCACGAAGAAGGACAGGTTCAGCGCGTTGAGCAGGCCGTGCCGGACGCTGAGCGGCTCCTGCTCGCCGTCCTGCTCCTGCTCCTTGGCGTGGGCGGCCGCCCTCGGCACCTGCGGCGGCTTCCCGAGCACCTTGTCGATGTTGGCGATGTGAGCCCTGGCTCCATCCGCCGCCGCGGAGGAAGAAGCGGCCCCGGCGGGGCAGGCCGAGCGGAGCGCCTGCGCCGGCGTGTTCGGGTTCAGCGGCGAGGGCTCCCGGCGCGGCGCCGCCCGCGGCTGGACCGCGGGGGCGACGTGGCGCGGCGCGACGTGCACTGGCGAGGTCGTGGGCGCGGTCACTGCCGCTGCGATTGTCATCGGATTGCCTCCTCCTTCGTCGGTAGCTTCTGAGATCCTGATCGGTTCGCGAAGTAGCGTAGACTTGCTCGACAGGCACCCCAACCCAAGCTCTGCTCGCTCGCTAGCTACCGAAATGTGAGATGACACGGGGGGAGACGGGGTTTTATAAGCTGAGGACGGGGGAAGGAAGGAAGCGGCCAGGGGCGGAGGAGAAGTAGTAAAATAATAATGGAGAGTGGTTGCCACTTGCGACTCCGAGCGAGGGACGTCGCGATTCCATGGCCCCGAGGCACGCGACAAAGTCAGTCGCGGGCGGGTGGGGGCGCGCCGTCGCTGCGTACGCGCCCTGCTGGGTAGGGCTCGAGTCCTCGACTGCCCGATCCGACGACCTGTTGCCACCGCGCGCGGCAACTGCGGAGCCGGACCGGGCGCCTGCCGAGCCTGCCGACTAGTCCACGCCCCGTCCGCGACCGCGACAGCGTTCCGCGGCGCTGGCTTGCTGCGTAGCTAGCTACGCGGGGTTGGACTTTGCTGCCGCCCTTGACTCGGGGAGTTTCTGCCTGTCAGTTCCATACTTCCATGGGCGCAACATCGCTGCCGGGGTAGAATTGGCGAGCGACGTCGCGGCGTGACGTGGCGCGGTCCTGGCCTGATTGGTCCTCGTTTTAGTGTTCGCCGAGGAGAGCGCGTGTGTCCACATGGCCACGCGCCACCCCAGTCGCGTACGGTTTCACGTTTCAGGTCAGGTCCAACCGTTCAGGTCACGTTTCATGTTTTGTGGCAAGGCTCGTGTGCCTGGATTCACATTCGGTGACGCAGGGCTCGTCGACGCAATCAGCGTTGACTGTCGAATCGCACAAACAAATGCCAGCTTAGTAGTACTACAAGCTTGTAGGAGCAGATCAGAGATTTTAGTTTTGTCAGGTCAAACACCGTGTCCCCCTGCTCTTAGCTGAAACCATGCTTGAATTCAACTCTTTGCCTCCCGTTGTCTCCGGACCTGATGGCCGCCGGATCCCATCGAGCTCGCTCGTTAGCAGACATGTCAGCCAATATTTAAGCATCGATGCCGATCATTTGCACAGTAAACAAACCGTGTTCGTAACAGGTTGGCGAGCTAGGTCGCTAGCCATCGGGGCTTAGACGAATGTCAAAGGTTTCAGAAGAAAAATAAAATCTTAAAGGGTCGGTCCGAAGTTTTCTTTTTTTTTTCCATATGAACGTACGGCAAGGACTGGGGTCGTTGCACAAAATATGTTTTGAAACGCAAACGCATTTGAACTGGAATAACGGGGTCAAACTCAAGACCGGACCGCTAAACATTTTCGTAATGCGCATGTGGGGGACCCGTTTGACAGTCTAATCTCCATCTCCAGTTTGGTCTCTGCGTCCTCTTGACAGGGGCCACGCACATGCACATATCGACACACAACAGGCTCCATTTCTCCGTCTGTCTACAGAGGCTCCTTTCCTTGTACCCATGCGGCAACGCTAGTGAAAGCCGTTTTCTGACGGAAGTCCTTTTCGTGTTATTTTCGCTTCTTTAATCTCTCTTTTTCCCTCGCCTTTTGCAAAAGTACCCCTTTTTTTAAAAGCACGATACTCGTTGCAAATAGCTCTCTCAAGTTAGGCGACATATCAACACCCCTGAAATAAGGTCGATCTACTATGAACACACGAATTACGTTCATCTTATATCGCCAGGATCAGTGCTTGTTGGGGCAAGTTGACGCACGCCCAAATCTCGATGGACAAAGACAAACTCCATTAACAAGCAGCGGGGCATGGTGGTGCTCGAAGGCCTTTTCAGGTGTGCAGAAATTGTTCCAGGTGCCCAATCAGGTAGCGGGATTGTGGATTAGTCTCATGGTGGATGATCACGGTGGACGGAGACGAGCAAGGTGGCGATAATAAACAAAATAAGGGAGGGAGAGATTGTTAATTGACGGCGTGAACAATGAAAGTCTTGACGTGGGGAACGTGATGCAAAGATGGGATCGGCTGGCAGCGATCCCCGTCGCGTCGTCACCCCCGCGGGAGGATGAAGAAAGCGCGGGTGAGTTGGCCACGTACGCTAACCACCACACGGATATGGGGACTGACGAATGGACGTCGCCTTCGTCTCTCGCCTCTCCCCACTGACCTCGACACTAATTTATGGTGGCTTCTCCTTCTCTTGCTTGAGAAGTTGGGAACGGTGGTGCTGTGCTTGCAGATAACTTTACACTATGCCTATGCACAGGACCAGCTTGTGCACAAAAAGGAGGAGCTGCTGCCTGCTGGTTCTCCGTCCAACTTTTTTCTTTCCTTTAAAAAAACCAAAACAAAACCGTTGTATGGCGGTTGACAAGTGCTAAGTACTAAAAAATGGTGTAATATAAGTGTTGAGTTCTTAATCACTCTGGAATCATAGAGCTTCTCAGATAGTCAGATCCAAGAAAACTCCAGCTGGCGAGACAAAACCGGCGCGGCGGTGCGCATAAATGGTACGTACCACGGCTTGCTCGGGTGTCCAAGGTTTGGTAGCTCCTGCAATCGTGTGGCGTGCTGCCATCTTCTTCAAATCTTCAATTCTTCATCATCCACGCCGGTACGGTCATCTTCGCCCATTCACTGCTTGTCCCCTTCCCGTATTTGGAGGCCACGCGGGAACAGTCACGAATTTTGGATCCCCCGTGCACTGCACTGAGTCACTGACCTGCGCCACCACCATCGCGTGTTCCGCGTGCTGAATTCAGTAGCTAACTAGCTCCGCTAGCACGAGCGCACTGTCGCATGTGGTGGACGCGAGAAGCGCCGGGTTTTTCCGGGCGAATCTTGCGGGGGCGCGCCGGCGAGATGGGCACGGCCACTACTCGCCTTTCCGCAAAGCGAGCGTTAGGAGGGAATCGCCACGTTGTCGCGGTGCTGGCTTGTGGCTCCACGCCGAGATCTCACAGACGGACGCGCTCGTGGTGGTGGCTTTTGGCTAATTGGCTCCGGAGCGGCAGAGCCGGCGGTGCATCTGTGGGTGGGACAGGGCGGTGGTGCATCAGGGAGCGAGCACCGCCGGCTTGTCGTGGTTCATCCAGGTACCATGGCGGCATGGCACGATACGGGATGAGATGAGATGCATGTCGTTGTTGCTCCGTTGGGGGTGGGGCCACGGGTAGACCGCGAGAAGCAGGAGAAAGAGACTCAAACGATGCCTAGCGTGAGCACGGTGTTGCTCTGCGTTGTTGGGTAGTCCAGGATGGCAAACGATTTTCTGGATACAGTGATGCAATATTCTCAACAAAAAAAAAGATACAGTGATGCAATGATGTAAACCCTTGAAGCATCTTCTTAAAACATTGTTGTGCATTTCCGAATACTCGAGAATCAAAAGAAAGGCCTGGTGCTGTTTGTACCTGACTTTTAGAGATTCAAAGTGATGACTCATGAGCTTTTAGCTGAAATTTCTGGAAAGCCACTGAAGTTTATTATACTAATATAATAATAGTGAAAAAATGGAGAAGACCACAACTTCTCAGTGTCCCGACAGAAGAATATCGCTTCACTTGTCAAACTTTATATCTGATGATGCTAAACATGGGACACACCACACAGGGCATAGCAATTGGCGGTGGTGGCGGGCCATGCGTCAGGTCATGCTCCTCTGTTCTGCACGCCAAAGCCCTGCGTATTCGAGTAGGAAAAGGGATATCCCATCCACTGATCCACATATCAGTGCGAGTGCGAGACCACGAGGGCCTGTCACGAGGCACAATCATTGCAGATGAATATGACCATTCAACAAGCAAAAGGAGAAACATGTTGCACACACAGGGATTTCAACTCCCTATGAATATGCAGCTAGATATTACAGTAGCTGTTCACAAATGCAACGCGTGAGTGGCTTATAAACAGTGAGGATGTAAGAAAAGAATGAAGGTAATAAACTGTTGCTGTTTGCTCCTTAAGTTGAGAGAGCACTGCAGGGCCTCTCTCTACTGTGTTCTTACATATCTGGAGCTCTCTAATCATCTGACCAACGAAGAGATGCTATAAGCAAGGGCATTTCCTGAACAAATAATGCAAATACATTTTTCGTGCGTGCACAAACTGTAGTAATAGCGTGTCGTTTACAAGGAACCAGAGAAATCAGCCGATCTTAGGACGCGCAGCAAGATGTCTTCTGGTTGACAGGCTGCCCGCGGATCTGCACAGTTGCTGGCCTTGCGTTTGATGCGGCTGGTTGGCTGGCCATCCTGAGAACAGAAGCAAAAAGGATTTGGATAAGCCCAGTAGAATCGCAAGATAATAACAGAATATTGACCGCTTGACATGTTGTCTATACCTGTCCTTGATGGATGCGGCCATAGCCATGAAGGCCTGCTCGACATTGATGGCGTTCTTTGCACTCGTCTCCATGAATGGGATGCCCATCTCATCAGCAAACGCCTGAATTGTGTTTTCAATCAATTGTACAAATGTTTTAGAAGTCCTAGGGCGTGGTGAAAATGAAGAACTGCAGGAATTGTCATGAATTAGTGAAATTTGGAGGAGTTTTACCTTTGCTGTCTCAGTTGCCACAACTTTGTTGGCAGTTAGATCACTCTTGTTCCCAACAAGAAGCTTGTTAACGTTGTCGCTTGCATAGCGGTCAATTTCATTTAACCATTGCTTCACATTGTTGAAGCTTTCTTGGTCTGTAACATCATATACAATCTGCAAGCAATCAAAAGATACAAATAGTATCATAAAATGATCAAGCTGGTTAAGAAGTTTCAGAAAGACTAGTAGTTCAGAATGTCAACTTACAATGATTCCATGAGCTCCTCGGTAATAACTGCTAGTGATTGTCCTGAAACGCTCTTGTCCAGCAGTATCCCACTATCAATTACAAAACCATGTCAGTTGAAGAATTACACGCTAGTTGCATGTACATATGTTGGTACTTTTCAGACAAATCTGGACCGTTGTTTGTTGCTATGTGAATTAGACCATGATATTCTCTCGATATTACTATAGCGTATAGTTCTGTAAGTTTGTTACCGCTTAATGTCAAATTACACTTCTATATTCCATTATTTTTAACAAAACCAATTCATGGAAGATGTATTGTCACTATTACATACAACAAAATCTGACAGACTTAATAATCTATAGATTGAAAATTCATCAAATCAATAGCATGTCAGCTTGCAAACCAGTATCAAAAGTTCAACACCCTCCTAATCATGAGACAGACCAAGTACATCCCTATTCCCTACAGAAGTTGTGATCATACTAGTTGCTAGAGATTAATAAGCCGTCCTTTGTGCAGTACTCATGAAACTTAGAATCAATATGCAATATGGTATATTAACAGTAGAAATATCATTTCTGCAGTTAAGAGAACTTTGGTTCAATGCTAATTAGCACTGTTCCGTCTATACGTCAGTTTAGCCCATTTAAATGAGGTGTACACGCTACACAGTGGCTAGCCGTGCCCATTAATGGCTGTTTAAGTCATTTAAATGGCCAATAGATGGCTGACAGTTTAGCGTTTAGGATAACAATGCTAATTAGTGGGAATAATCTAGCTTATAATCTAGAGAATAATCTCATGTGAACAACAAACACCATATATTATTTCTCGGATTATATAATCCATACACACAGATTATTCCAGATTATATAATCTCATAAGCTGTTCAATGTATGCTTATTCCAGATTATAATGTACCCAAGGCTACAATGGGTCAATGGCTACAAGTAGCTAACATATATCTATTTTTCTACCATGGCTACAATGAGAAAGGGTAACTGAATATAACGAACTAGTCTTACAATTTGAAGCTTTATGGTCTTCCCATCTTGCTCTACTGTACGGATTTTCTGCAAAAGGGTAAAAAAAAATTACATTGCTGGGCCACAAAGAAAACTTGAATTAAAGAATATGAATTATTTTCAGGAGTAAGTAAATGAATTTGAAATGCACTTACAAAATCAACTCCGATTGTGCTAATGTAGCTGTCCAGATATGAATCATCCTAATCACAAACGAACAGTGTATCAGTATGGATGATACATTAATTAGACTGTAGTCTTGCAAAGTGATACAACAGAAACATCAAAAGGACCTCTCCAGGATATGGACACTTATAACCAATATTTTTTTGGCTGCAGGTGTAAGGTTAAGTCATAGAGTGCATATTTCTTCCAATGTACATTTATTTATATTTCAACAACTATGCTGGACAAATTCACCATTGCAGCATGGAAGACCAATAAGTAATCATGAGAAGAGATGGGAGTTCTCACCGCAAATCTGAGAAGCAAGCAAGATTTTCCAACACCAGAATCACCAATAAGCAGAAGTTTGAAAAGGTAGTCGCTGAAATTGACAAAGGAAAACAGGATTAAATAGTAGGTTAGCATTACATTAACAGGATGCATTACTAGCAGATCATGATGGCTTCCATCACTTCACCAACAGGAAAGAGTAATCAGTATCATCACACCAAAAACCTGGTCATGTAGTCCTATTCAGAATTGTTTTACTTTTTATGTTCCAAATTTTCAATGTCTCATCCACTGATGATTTTGATGTACACATACCAAGAAGACGACCAATCTACCAGGCTTGTTACACAAATGGCATATATTTCTAAGTTAGATTCCTTTAGCAGTGGTGTGATCAGTCTTTCGGATGGTTCAGCAGTGCTGCTGCTACTACCAAGATATTGTAAACAAGACACTACTCTAATATTTGGCTACTCAACACTTTCGACATATGTACCTTTTCCACATTGGCCATATATACGGAGGCAAATGCTTCTGTGGCTAATAAGAAATAATTTGTGTTCTTTACATAAGTGCGACATTTGCAAACCATTTAGCAAATGCAGGGTTGCTTTGCACATGTTCATGCAGAAAACAAAGATCATCGCAAGATATAAACAGATTCATATAACGCAATGATGATTGATTTCCATTGTAATTCTCCCCAGCTCCAGATTTTTTGTTCTACTAAAGCATATGCCTCCCTCAACACAAAACTGCATTCTCACTACGCCCTACAAATCAAAGCATGATTCAAAACTGAGTAAACATCAAACACAACCATCGTCAAGCTAAACAACATAGTTTTCTCCGTGATGAAGAGGCCACAGATAGACCTTCCATTCACGAAATCCTAATCCGGAACACGAACCCCCAGATCCAGATCGAAAGCTGGTGAGACCTACCAGCGCGCACCTGATCAGACCCCTTACAACCGCAACCACCGCAGCGAGCGAAAATCCAACAAATTAAGAGAACGAGACCTACGCAGATCACAGGGACGAGGGGGAGATGAGGATCGGAGGCCTTACTACTCGGGATTCATGTCGAATCAAATCTGGCGGAATCGCTTCGCCTGCGTCGGTTTGGAACGGAGACGGAGGGAGGTGGGGGCGGTCCGAAACGAATTGATGGATCTGGGAGAGGAGGAGGAAGAGACGCGGGGAGGCAAGGTGGTTGGAGATGCAAACGTGGGAGATTTTCGAGGGCCGGACGATAAATACTCGAGGAAGGACACGGAGGGAGCCCGGGACACGACGGAGAGGCGTCGGCCGCGCGTTTGCTTCGGTGCGACGGAGCCCGGGACACGGGCGGCCGTGATGGCCAGGCAACGTGTTCGGTTTGACCTCCGCGGCTCCGTGCGCCTGTGCCCGCACGAGGCAAAGCCACGAAATCGTGAGACATGATGATGATGATCCAACGGTCAGAACGTCTCCATGTTTGCATCCTGGCCGCAGAATGGAGCTGCGCCGAATAGCCATTGCTCGAACGTGGGTTTGGTCAAACTTGATAGTTCGTTGCTTTGACTCTACCTAGAAGGTTCTAGAAGCTGCAGCAACATTTCTGCATGTTCAAATTTGTATCCTGGCCAAGTTAGCACTCCTCGATGTGAATTGTGATTGTGAAGCATGCCTCGCCGATCGCCGTGTCGAAGGAATCCGATGGAGTCCCTCGAGAATGAACCCGAAGCCTGACTTTCTTATGTTACAATCTGGCCCTTGAAATTTTGGGCTGAAGCAGGTTAACCGAGTACACCTCAAGTATTTTATTTTAGCTGTGTAAATCAAACCATATTATGTTTGCCCAAATCTATATAAAATGGTACCAAATATGTATAATTAGGTTCACTATAATATGTAAGTCGGAGTGGATGGAAGGACTTGCAAGTTTAATTTAATGATACTAGGGGCCTGTTCAATTTCCCAACATATTTTTCACCAAACTTTTTTTCAAGGGAATCTTACATGCATGGAGTAGTAAACGTGTGTTAATGACAAAACCTATTCCATAACCCCTAGGTAACTTTTCGAGACAAATCTAATAAACCTAATTAGGCCATGATTTGCAACAGTGATGCTACAGTAACCATCCGCTAAACATCCACTAATCATGGATTAATTACTATCATTAGATTCGTCTCGCGATTTTCAGACGAGATCTATAATTAGTTTTATTATTAGTCTATATTTAGTACTCATAAATGGTAAAATTCTTTTGCAAAATTTTTCAAAAAAACTTTTCACCCAATTAAACAGGCCCTAGAAGAGAGTAATTAAGCTTGTATAGTCTTTTGTTGCACAAATTACGCGTATCATATTTGTTGGTGATGTTTCTAAGGCTTGGTACGTTCTCTGTGTCGTAGACGAAAGTCGGGGGTGCGTAGTTGTGGCGGGTGCGAGGGTTGATGGCGGCGAAGGCCATGGGATGGGGCCACCGGGCACTGGCGACGCGAACCGGAGGGCGGCAGTCGGCAGGCTCCGGAAGCTTAAGCACAGCAGCTCGTCTCTGCTTCCAGCAGCTGCAGGAGGCTGTTGCTTCATGATTGTCGTCGGCGTCGAGCTTGTGGATGCTATACCGGCCCTTCCAGTCGTCGTAAACGGTGGAGAAGGATCTCTGTTCTCTGATCTGGGATTTGCGGGTACAGTCCATACAGGAAGATGCTGATGATGCAATTTATAGAGCTACCTGTACGGCTCCTATTCACTCGTTCGCGGCGGCGAACGAAGAAATACAGTGTTCTTCCTCTTTCTTCTTTCTCGAGAGCTGCCTGCCACCCACGGTTCGCCTCCTCCGCCAAGGCCACCGCCACCCCGGCCAACCCTAGAATCCCGCCGCGGGACACGGCAGTCGCGTCAAAGAGATAATCTGAACTCAGAACACACGGGCTCGTGTAGCACCAGGACTAATCCCTTCGTACCTGCATGTATATAGGGCGTGTTCAATTCACGTCACTTTTCGTTCTCTTTCTACATCGAGAACCATGTCAGTTCATTTCTTCTCTCTGTGCACGCAACCCAATGCATACACTTTTCACTCTTTCACACAAATTAAACAGGCCCATAGCAATAAAATAAAACAAGCACATCTAAAGTACAGACAACAATAGCACAATCTGTTAGGACTACGAAGTAATCCAACAGCAACACGCCAACACCCAACTTAGGGGCTGTTCAATTTCATGAAAAAATTTTGGTGAAAATTTTTGCAAGAGAATCTTATCATCTAGGAGTACTAAATGTAGACTAATAATAAAACTAATTATAGATCTCGCCTGGAAATTACGAGACGAATCTAATGATGGTAATTAATCCATAATTAATGAATATTTAGCGGATGGTTACTGTAGCATCACTGTTGCAAATCATGGTCTAATTAGGCTCATTAGATTCGTCTCGCAAAGTTACCTAGGGTTATTGAATGAGTTTTGTCATTAACACACGTTTACTTTTCTATGCATGTAAGATTCCTTTGGGAAAAATTTTGGTGAAAAATTTCTTGAGGAATTGAAGGGAGAGATTTCAGAATTTAGGTCTTAATTCGCTGGCCTTTTATTATTTGACACTCAATTCGTATGCCTTCTAAAATTTGACACCAAGACACGTGAATTCTTCGTTTCAGGTGTTTCTTCTCATTTTCCGTATTTTGCTTTTCTTTTCGTTTTCCCAGCCCACATGAATAGACAATATTGCCCTCGTCTCATCTTCGCTCTCACACGGACGGGTTCAGCATTGGCGGCATGCCCGGGCTCGCCATGAAGGCCTCACATCAGTCGGGGCCTTGTAGGCCACCATCACCTGCGCCGTGATCTGCTGCGTCACCACCGGCACTAGCCGCCTGTGCTTGTTGCGTCGCTGGCGCTTGGCGGCAGCGGCGGCCGCCGGGGGACGCGCAGCTGACTCGTGCTGGCCGCGTTCTCGATGTTTACGGCCGGCGCGGTGTTAAGTATCGGGTCGGAGGGTGTCTGGTCGCAGACGGCGGCGCTTGTGCTCTCACTGTTGGGATGGAGCCGCTGCATTGGTGAAGCAGGCCGGGCGGCAGGCGCATGAGACGAGACGAGCAGGCCGATTGCGAGCGCGTGGGAGCAGGTCAGCATCTAGTGCGAAGGGAGGAAGCAAGCTATGGGCACGAATGAGGCGACGGCCGCCGGCGGACGCAGGTCATCTTCCCCAAGTCTGGCTGCTGACACGCTCTTGCCTCCCTAATTCTATAAGCTTCTCTGCTTCAATTGGCGCTCCAGATGTGTTTTTTGAGTGTTCAATTTGGGCTAAAACAATCCATGGTTGTTTTGTTTCTCCTTTTTTCTCTCCGTTGCGCCCTCCGGTGAAGTGGAACTGTGGTGCGGGCGTGAGGGAACTGGACGCCAGCGCCGGCGATCGCGCAAGAACAGGCAGGAGAGAGAAATGAGCACATCTGGGCGAGCGCAACGGATGAAGAAGCTTCCTGATCCAATCGAGTAAAAGGACAGGGGCAAAGTTGTCCTTTTACATGGGCCTGGAAAATGAAATAAAAGTAAAAGAGAAAGAAAAGAAGAAAATAGATGAAAACACCTAAACTGAAACAATTCATGCATTTGATGTCAAATTTCGAAAGGTACACGAATTGAATGTCAAATAACGAAAGGTCTGCGAATTGAGACCCAAATCCTGAAATCTCTCCCTTCGGAGAGGTATGGGACATGAACATAAACATCACAGTAAACCATGAAGTAGCTGAAGTATGTTAGCATCGACCATCAGAATATATAGAAGAATCAGTGATAAAAGCTGGAAATACAACAACCCAGCAAGGCCACAAGAAGCCAGAAATATCTCAGCACCATCTCTGGGCTGCCTCTGCAAGCAAACTGCTACATAAACTCTCTAAATCATAGAGCTAATCTGTCTTCAAAGTTCAGACAGCCAAATTGGCACCTAATATGTTTGGCTTCCATCTAAGACAAGCAGCGTTTCACCAAGCAGCTTTTGCGCTTCCTCTCTCCTCCTGAAGTAAGAAAATACTCAGGGTTTGTCAAAAGCCTAGCATTTGTAAAGTCAAATTACAATGAAACCAGAAGACTTGCAAGCAAGCTATTAATTAATTATTACGTTCCTAGAGATGAAGGTTACACGTGAAAATAAATCAAGCATACGTGATACTGTATAGAATGTGTATTCAAGGTAGCAAAAGGTTCTCTACATTTTTTTAATGAAAACTATCAGTTAACCATCTCCTGAACTACACCATACATTTTAAATTGAAGCAGCAGACAATAGATAAATGGTCCTTTTTGATATTGCAAAGGATAACTATAGTCCGCTTCTTCAGTTCTTCTTTACTATGCCAAAGTTGCAACGCGGTGGTAAAACGGAAAAAACACAAAAAGAATTTTGCAACATCTCTGAACTAGGAAGCGTGTCTGCAGTCAATACATTTTCCGAATTCTAATTATGAATATAGAATACCAAAAAACACATATGGCAGCTTCAGTGTATAGTGGAGCATCGTGAAGAAATTAACTAGTATAGCCAAACTAATAATAATACTGACACATGGTTTTCTGCTAAGAGGCATTGGCGAAAACTCAGAGGTCTATCATTGTAATTTCTATAAACCATGTCAGATAAAAATCCTAACTTATGTAGCCGAGCTAAGAAGGACTAGTTGCTCACTGTTTTATATCTTCAATTGCTTGCTTGCGGCACTGAATTTGGCTCTCAAGCATGTGAAGCAATGTAGCCCTTGCCTAAAAGATATTAAAGAATGTAAGTACATTTTTGGGAATTGCAGAAAAATGTACCAAATGGAACAAAAACTGAGGCTCACACCTGATGAGGCCGTAGGGCATTGAGAAGATGGTGCAAGTTCTTAAATATTACTGAAATGTCTTCTACCCTGCGAGCATACTGAGATGGTCTCTCCACTAAAATATCCGCCAGCTCCAAAATATGCAGTTGAAACTCTCTGTTGAGGGCCCTTAGCTCCTTTTTGAAATCTAAACTTAATCAATTTTCCAAAGAGGCAGCCCATTAAACCAAAGATACAAGCTACTCAATCCTTAAATCAGTAGAAACAAATTATTTGGTATATAAAAATTTCAACTGGCTTATGCTTATAAATATTCATTCAACTATCACAGACATCTGAGATACATATAAATATTCGGATAAAAATATCTATTAAGAACCAGCGCATGGATATTGGGGCCCTTTGGATAAAGCTGATGGATACCTTGATTCTCCAAGCTTGGCAGCACCTCATTTGTCTAGATACCATGGAGGAAAATCACGGTCAGTTTAGAACAATCAATAACAGACCATGAAAAGTACAATAAGCAACATACTTTGCGCTCAGAACCAAAGACTGTATATTTTTCATCAATTGGTGGCGGCGGTGGAGGATCTGGTGCAGATGAGGGATCCTGCTCGTAATCCTTGTAAAGTCGGTAAAATGGTGGAGGTGGAGGGTATGCTGATGATGTGGACATTGCCATCTTGCCTTATGCTGCAAAAAAAATATTGAATCAACAGAAATTTCTAGCTTTTCAGTTCTAGTTTATTAAGCTCAATGGATCAAATGTAATCTTAAGATGTGATTCATGAAATACAGGAGAAACAAGCATTTTCACACTACTACCAATAATTCATAAGTTTATATAATGAATACATGCATAAATTCTCAGGTTGCTGAACTTTCTGATTGCAGTTGTGTGGTTTT
>CM014270.1:61983107-62001489 GCA_004135705.1 Alloteropsis semialata
TCCGAATCTGGTGAGCGGAATTTCTTTGGACCAGATTTAGTCCAAGAGGCTGAAGATAAGGTGCGAGTAATCCAGAAAAATCTTCAGGCAGCACAGTCTCGCCAAAAGAGTTATTATGACAAAAGAAGAAAGCCTTTAGCCTTTGAAGTGGGTGATCATGTCTATATTCGGGTTTCACCGACCCAAGGCGTTCAAAGATTTGGTGTGAAGTGAAAATTAGCTCGTCGCTATATTGGACCTTTCCCAATTCTAGAAGTTTGTGGACCTGTGGCATACAAAGTTCAGCTCCCCATGAATCTCTCAGCCGTACACAATGTGTTTCATGTATCCCAACTCAAGAATTGTCTTCGAGTTCCAGAAGAATCAATCTCTTATGAAGAAATTCCCCTGGAACCCGATCTCACTTATGAAATTCATCCTATCAAGATTCTTGATCAAAAGGATAGAATCACCAGGAGAAAGGTCATCAAATTTTATAAAGTTCAGTGGAATAATCACACCGAAGATAAAGCTACTTGGGAAGAGGAGTCATACCTCAGATCTAAATACCCAGATTTTATGAGCTCTATTCCAGGTAACTTCTTTTCCGCACCAAATTTCTGCACCGGAATCTCGGGGCGAGATTCTTTTAAGGGGGGAGGGCTGTGACACCCCTGGGTCACTATAGTAGTTAAGAACCATAACAAACTGAATTAAATCAATAATGGCATGCATCATTTCATAATCATCTTGTTTGTGCATATGTGTGTGTATGGCCAAGTTAACTATTATAAGGCAAAATACTAAAAATATTTCAAACGAGGGTGTGAGAGGGGAATCCCATGTCTCTATCCAAGAAAGTGCTTGTTTAATTCATGTTGAACCCTTGGATGCGAGACAAGACTTAGATTAGCAAAATTCCAAATTAAAACCAACTTGAAAGGGGCGATTGCCACTAGGACAGCAAGTTGCGGTGCTGCCGTGAATGGTCACCGCAACAATAGGAGCTCTAGTTGCATGATCCCTAGGTACCTAAGTCCTAATACTAGCATGGGTAGGTCGTATAGAAGGCTATGCTTAATTAGGACCGGTAGAAGTCGAGTGAATGCCTTGTCACTCGCGAGATATAGGTTTTTACTTTATACTGATTCATAAAGTTCGGCAAGCGGGGCTTGTGCGATGATCATGATTGGTTGAATGTCCCGCTTGCACAGAGAATTGTGGCTAAGGCATTGATGGTGTGGCGATGTTGGTCAAGCTTTTGAAGGTACTAATCGTATGCCGAGAAATATGGTAAACTGGTAAATCTAGTACTTGATGCAAACTGACGTCTGACGGACACTTCCACTCCATTGGGCGAGGGGTTGATGGCGAGTGTAGCAGTGGCCGCGGCACAGGTTTGCCTGGGGCACCTGGGGTCCGTTGGGGCGTGCACTCGGATGGAGTGGGCTCTGATGGCAGATGGCAGGGAGAGATGGGAACGGTTGCCCCGTGAGGTCCTGGGTGTCTCTCACGGGTCGTGCGATTAGGTTGTCCCATGCATGGTTAAAATCAACTCGAGTTGTCCATCCTTCGCGGTTACATGAAGCTGCTTGATCTCTTTTCACACATCAGTGTGCTTGGGCCAAGTGAGTAGAATTGTGGTTAGAGGAGAAATGTTGATATCAAGTTAATCAATTGTTTTTCCACACTGATTGTTGTTGGATAGTTGGCAAATATAGTAATGGTTAGTCTCACTTCAAACTTGGCTAAAATATTGAAAATAGGGATCAACTTGTAGATGCTTTTTGGCAAAACAAACCCCTCAGCCAGAAAGTCTTGCATGTCTAGAATTTAACCTTGTCGGGTAAGTCTTGCTGAGTATTAGTATACTCAGCCTTGCTTGTGGCATAACTTTTCAGGTATGGGTGATGGTTATGATCCTGTTGCTGCTCTGACGTGGCCATGTGTGCTTCCTAATGGTTGGACCATGGAGCGGGTGCCGTCTGAGTCTGACTCGGGCCGCGGTGACTAGATGTTGTGCGAGGGCTCCGCTTATTGTCTTTTGTCTCGACGTTTAAACTTCCGCTGTAGTAAACTCTGGTTTGTAATAAGTTAAAACATATGCACTGTATTTGTATAATTATCTATGCGAACCGTGTGATGTAAAATTTGTGATGAGTTGTACTGCCTGAGCCCACCTTCGAGTGGGACTGCTGCTATTTCGTTTCGGTCGAGAGAAAAGGTGGTTTAATCGGGAAGGTATCCGACGGATTGCACGATTAGCTCGGTTTAAGGGCGTGGAGCACTGCTGTGATAGCGGTCCCATACTTTTAAGCCGGATTAATTGGGACGGTCTGCCACACTCCTGGACCAAACAGATTCTCCCATCCGCCGCCCATCTCCCATCCAGCGGCTAGGATTAAAACATCAGATACCCCTTCGTAGTTTTGTTAGAGAGTCCCTGCAGAATTCCCAAATAAACCCTCCATCCTCCCCTGTGTACTGCAGAACATCCCTGCTACCTCTGGGATCTACGGTTAATCAGGGAGAAAGGTGACGAACCGCGAACGTGTAATAATCGCCCTGTTCCGTTTTTCGCTACGCAGGTGACCGCAACCTTCGGTGGCAGCCCAAATGACGATGGGAACTTTTGTACGCGACGTGAGCGGCGAGCAGTCAAGGAAGATACCGTGAGGGACGGGCGGACTGCCTGGTTACGGAATTTTTTGGGATTATTTTTTCTATTATTTAAATGTTTAGTAAATTTCAAAAATCAATGGTTGTGATTTGTATGATATCTTATCTCTTAGAATGTAACCGGTGTACCTAGCATTGCCCTATATGTATTGAAATGTAGTAAGGCCCTGTTTAGTTACATCAAATTCGACCAATTCGACCAAAAGTATCTTCTTGAAAAATGTACCCCCTCTCTGCTTTTACGCCTCCCAATACATTTTGCTACAGTCAATTCGATCGAATTCACGCGAACTAAACAAGGCCTAAATATTAAGCATTCACATCCATGAACTTGGAGGGCAAGCTTACCATTTATTAGATTCAGGTGACTACTACATGCGAGTTTGGCTACAAATTCCATCAAAAAAAGTTTGGCTACAAACCAAACAATTGCCGCATATTTTTGCCAAACCTTAGGCATCCCCTTTCATCAGTGAAGATCCAATACAAAATTTGCCAAAACATAGCAAAAGTTTGTAACCGAATAAAGAATTGTACTTTGCCAGTTAGACATGTTGCGTCTTGGCATACGTCCAACCTTAGTTGCGGTAACTTGAGATCACCAACCAAGCAAGCAGGTCCGAGCCATTAGGCACATCGTGTGCACTGGCACCCTTCGGAGACACATGTGCCACGTGCGTGGTCGTACTTGTCGCAATCCAGCTGGCATATGGGGAGGTCGCAGGACTTGGTGTACACAAATATATACGAAGTGCATCTGTTAGGCAAAATGGCTGGACTGTTGGGAAGCCCATCTACAAATATCAACATGAAAAATGTCAAACAGTAAAGGACTTATAAACGCATGCTTTTGTATGGACTTAAAACAATCAATCTAGTCATCGGTCGTTTGTATTGCTGTTTCTATTTCAATGAAAAACATTCTCATGCACGTTCTTCAGAAACAAGTCAAAGAGTTCAGGACAGTTTCTGATTGGTGGTTGTTTGAAGAGAGATATATGTATATAATGGGCAGAAGTCAGGGGCGGAGCTAGAGAACACTAGAGGGGGGTGCAACACTGCATAGAATATGAACGATGTTGAATCAAACGTGGTGAAATTTTGTGTGTGTTAATGGATTCCGCACCCAGGACTATCAACGTAGCTCCGCCCCTGGCAGAAGTGCTTACCTGACATGTCCACCAGGGCAGCAACCGTCAGGATCAGGAAAATGCAGACGACCATGTTATGTTTAGCCTTTGACATGGTTTGCGACGAGTGTGAAAAGCTGTGGTTATGAAGGAGATGACGAGAGAGCAAGAAACGAAGAATGCCTGTATTTATATATACCTGGTGAGATTGCATTAGGAAGGAGCTAGATAACTGTGTGAGCTGTTCGGAACCTAATAGTACTGTGCTAAATAGTGGAATTAGTTGGACTACAGGCTACAGCACGGTGCTAGCTAGGTGAGTGAGTTGGGTGCCACGATGTAGTAGCTAGGTGCGTGAGTTGTGTGCCACGGTGTAGGTTAATTACGGTTTTGGTACTTCCTCTGCCCACAAATATAGACATTTTATTAGGACATTGATATCGTCTTTTAATATGCTAGCTACTTTGACTAGTAAGATCTATAAAATAAACTATTTCTAATAGAAAGAGTTACAGATAGCTAGTTTCACAATGAATCTAGTCACATCAAATTTTAGGTTTGTAATCTTTATAAATTTTTTGCTCGTGACAATTAAAATAAAAAAAAGTTTGAATCCGAACAAACTACATAGGCCCTGTTTAATTCCATGAACTTTCCATTCTCTTTCTACCTCGAGAACCGTGTCAGTTCATTTCTTCTTTCTGTGCACGCGACTCAATGCATAAACTTTTCACCATTTTTCATCATATCACTCCAATTAAATAGGGCCATAGGGAGCTACTCCCTCCGTCCCAAAATAAGTGTTCATTTAGCCTTCAAATTTTGTCCCACAAAGAGTGTTCATTTAGCTTATAGTAATGACCATCTAATTAAATCAATCCCAAACTCTAAGAAAAAAATGCATGGAGAAACGCATAGAGCCAATCAAATGCTTGATTGATGCTATTTCTCTTGTTCCAATGCATGTGCATTTATTGACAGCGCAGTTTTCAATCACACCTGCCATGAATAATTAGGGGCAACATGGTCATTTTCTATGACTACTAATATATCTGAAAATTTCTAAACAAACACTTATTTTGGGACGGAGGGAGTACTAGCTAGCTGAATGAGTTGTCCTGACCTATAGGCCGTTACACCGTGTGGTCCAGCTAGTTGTACGTAGATGTGTCCGCAATTCCCAAGGTACATACATCCGTATATTTAGCATGTATGTGTACGGTATACCTACAACAAGCAGCAAACGCCGAGAGGGATCGAAACGACGCCACGCCAGAAAACTCCTCGAGACTTCTCCTGTCGCGTGATCGTCCCGTCTGCTCCTCGCCCTCTCTCCCTTTTCGCTGCCCTACGGGCGACGGCGCAACTCCGGTCTCCATGGATGCTCACCAGGACACCAGCGCAGGCACATCACTAACCAGAGGGTACACAGGCAGGTAGGAATTTTTGGCATTTTCCCCTCTAACGCTCACATGCTAAGATGAATATATTTTAAATTTTTTTATCTGAATGACCGATCACTGCTACGAATTAGTTGAAAATGCAGTAGCCCCTGATCGATCTGATATTGAAGAGGGATACATGATGCTGGGAGTTCTGTGTGATAATCGGTACAATTCAATCTATAATTGAGTAGTCCCTTTGTCGCTTTGTGTTAGTTTTCGGCTACTATTTTTGTCAGAATGAAATTAACCTAACCGTGTCATATATTAAATAGTGAGATAGTTAAACAATTTGTCGACTTTATGTGTGGCAGAACCTTCCTACTTAAACTAACTCAGGTGTAATCTATTAGTGCTACAACACCAAACACGTCACACACATGGATTCGCATAAGTCTGACCATCGAGTGTCTCTAGGATCACTCGAATCATCCGCATTCAACTGTTCTTATTACACATACTCGGGATCCGAACAACAGAGAAATACATCATAGACATCGCACAACTTTACAACATAACAAGTTGAAACGAGTTATGCAAACATAAGAGTCGTACCTTGCAGACCGAGCATAGCTCGGGTGGCAGCGCTCCCGCTGCTGGAGCCTGCCGGCCGGGGTTCGATCCCCGGTCCTGCACCGGGCGCAGTCCCTCTGCGACTGCGCGGCCGCCCAGGTGGTGGCATATACAGAGGCTCCTCTGCAGCCTCTGTCGTGAAAAAAAAAAAGAACAATACAGATATGTTTACTAAGATTGTATAAAATCAAACAGGTACCATTTAGACACCGGTACCAACCAGGGTCTAGAAAACTGAGTTTTATTACAACTCTTAAGCTATGCCGTGTCCTGGACATAACCTAAGTCTTCACGGCCTCCATACAGCAGCGGACTACTCCTCGGGCTCAACTGCAACAGGTGGTCAAGAACCCTGACTACGAAGGTACTCATCTAGACTTACCTTAACATAATATAGTCTGACTTATTCAGTGAAGGAAGCCGAGTGTGAAGCGTACTCCGTGTTGCCCGCCAGCACACGAAGCTGGGGCATGTATGGTTTATGCCCACTCTTGCTCTGCCAAATTTTGGTTATGACCAAATCGTTGGCAACACCAAAAAGTTGGCAAAACTGTGTTTGGTTTACAACATTGCCAAATCTAGCCAAACTTATTAACTTTTTTATATGACATGTGGGGTCCACTTGTCATTATTATTTTTGCATCGAAATATAGTAAATGATATCTTGTTTTGTAGATTTAATTACGAAGAATATAAATGTGCAAACGAAATCATAATTAGATAAGCCGTTGATGAGATATTAGCACTTAAAACATTGGTAATCCACAACATTGGGCTTCGTGCAGCCAATCAGGTTCCTTGGTGCTGCTGCTGCTTTTGTGCATGGGCTTCGGCCAAATAGTTGGCGAGGCTTTTGCCCGCCCCTGTTTTTGCCAACGTCTGTGTATAGTATGCGTTGGCTAGAATTGGCTGGCCAATAATTAGTCATAAATCAAATGTACGTCAATTTGTGTGGGCATACCAAAAATTTGGTTTGATTAAGGTTGGAAGCAAACCAAACATGCCAGCATCATGCCGTCGGCTTTCCTTATACACGTTATTAAAAAAAGAAATTCGAATCGTGGGCTGTCGGCTCCAAAGCGAGGAGGATCAGAGAGTAGAGTACTCGCACGAAGGATCCGGATATATATGCATACGACCTTCTTTTGGGAGTTGGGACAGCAAGAATGGATGAAATTGTAAGGGCTAAGAAATTAAACGAGGCTGAGCTGTGTTAGAATAGGATAATTAGTGATCAATTAGCAATTAGTTATGTCATTAGTAAGAGACCCCATTCACGAAGAGGCACCTATTCGTAAGGGTGTGTCCCTCCAAAAGGACATGTTCATGCCTCTTCCCCGTGTATAAATATGTAAACCAACACTTCATTCATTCAATCAATACAATCACAGATTTCATTCTCTCAATCAGTTCTCATTTACATTGATGCATAGATTATTCTCAATACGTTATCAGTCACGCATCGCTCTCTACTGAGATCGAGAGAAGAAGGATCACATTTTAGACACAGGCCGAATTCTCGTCGAGAACAAGAAGATCGGTGTGTTCGTTGTCTGCAATCTCATCGATGCAGTGGCCATCATCGTCTGCAACATTGTATTCATCACGACGGCATTGCCGAGATTTGATCACACGCATGTCAAATAATACGAGATCGATTACACCAGAAAGGAAAAGGAAAAGAACATCAAAAAGGTTTGCGTCCGTAATGATCTTTCATTTTTTTGGGTACGTTTCATGGCACCGCTCAGCGATTCTTGAGTTTCTGGTCCATGGCGGAGTGCTTTCTCGCCTCCGTGCACTGCACCTCACCAAGCCTGACCCCCAGGACGCTGCGCTTGCAGCGGTTGACAACACGATGGCCGTTTTTCAAGTCCCCGCACACCACTGGTAAGCGTACCTGTGGGCAACACCCGTCCATGACAACGGCGCCATTCGCGGTCTGCATGCAAAAGTACAGAGCGGTTGCGCCACCGCTCGCGTCTCTGTCCGGCCAACAATAAAGATGGATTAGGTAGTCACCTAAATAGGTGTAGATCTTTGAAATATACACATATTTTCTAAATGTTGATATTGGGTACGCACATTAAGAGTAATCACATATGTGAGAACATAGTGTAGACTCCATAATAGTGATTTTTCACTATTTTGTGTATGGCCAATATACAATAATATAAAATAAAATTTTCCCCAAATGATAGGTAGTCACTTTGTCGTTTTGCATACATTGAATTTAACTAGGTCTATGCTACTATATTTGAAAAATCACTATTATGGAAATATGTGTGACTATATGGATATAACTATATGGAAATATGTGTAACTATATGGATATATTTGAACATAGTGTAGACTCCATAATAGTCTACGCACATTGAATTTAACTAGGTAACTATATTTGAAATATGTGTACCTAATACATTTGAAATATACTACTGCGAGGTCTATGCTATATTTTCAATATAGTTATAACCTTCAAAGTGCGTATCCAACATTAATATTTGGATAAGTACACATATTTGTGATTTTCTCATTAATTATCCCCAAATTGAGGTCTACACTATATTTGATTCAAGTTTAATCTTGTTTCACGATTGTTTTTGCATCTTTATTACAACATTACCACAATGGTCTTATTTATTTGGAAACTTAGAATCATCTGTGTATCCATAAATACCATTATATAGTATGTTGCATATAAATTAATGTATTTTAGAAACTTCATCATTATAGATTAAATTCATTTCTATTGCGAACGGCTCCCTTCGTTGAGTTATTACGTGATTTTTCTTATTGGTAGTTTGCCAAGTATTTCCCGATTGCGGATCTCGGTTACATTTTGTACCGATATCATCACCAAAGAGTTTACAAGATAGGGCACTAAGGATCATTATGAGATATCAATGTCCGTCTATTTAATTATATCTTGGATTCCTTACATTGGGATTTATAGCCCCCTTCTGTTTCTCTTATATGGGGAGTATTCCAGGTATTAGGGGGAGATGCATACCACTAAAGTACCAGGAATGAATGCATGCATTCCTCCTCTTCACGTACTAACTTTATGCAGTATACCATTTGCAATACATTTGCAAATAATCCACTAGTTTTATTTACTAGCAAGGTGGTTGATAACTCCGTTTATAACCATTGTACCAGAATGAGTGGATGTACCATTAATAAAACCACTCAAACCCCACATGATACTAAGAGGGGGAGAAATTTGGTCATATGTGTTAAAGCATACGGATACCTTGTCTATATTAAAAGTCCTAGCACGCATGCGCTTAATTTGTGCTAGGTAAATGAGAACGCTTAACTTCGTATTTTTGGGAAATACATGAAGTTAAATGAGGAAAATTTTCACATGAATATTTCTTTTATTTAAAGGCTACAAATGTCGACATATATTTCTCTACTAAATTGTGATATACAATTGATCAAAAATCCTAGGCAGATCCGGCATAATCGGTCCATATGGTACTTCGAATTCCGAATCAAATTGGTCAAATTATGTGTAAGCAATTGAAGTGGAATTGCACTTGCTTCACAATTGAGAATGCATTTCTCATATTGTTTTCTTTTGGTGGTGATAGAGCAAGGGCATGTAGCATAAGGTTTCACGCAGAACCTTGGAGTATGAGATGTGAAAATTATGTTCTCTCACTTGTTTTCGTGGATTAAGTGAATTTAATGATTCAAACATGATCGATCCTCGTTTTGGACATCACATTTGGATCAAAATGGAATTAGTCTTTGTTTGGACTTTGTATTCTTAATTGAATACATTATTTATTTTTGAAGTCTTTTACGACTCCTAGCAGTTAATAAATTGTGGTGTAATTAACTGATTATATTTCCATTTTTGGAGATTTTATTAAGATGACTTACTTGTATGTTCATAATCAATTCTTAATTAGATTTTATATCATCTCATATGTACATAATCAACAAGTAATCATCTTGAGATGGATTTGAGATGAAAAACTTGGATACAACCAAGTGCTTATTCTAAGGAATACTGTATCAGTCTACATATATCTTTGGATAAATAAATCCATTATACACCTACGGTTATTCAGTTCCTAATATATAAAGGGATGGACATCCTTTAATTTTTTTTTTGGGAATTGATATATTTTGATTTTTTGAAACCATAGCAAAAGTGGGAGATATATTGGTTCTTTAATCCCAAACCATATCATTGACTGAAATTGTGATAACTTAGTCATATATTAAAGTTTTCAAAACACTATTGGCTAAATTCACAAAAAATGTGCAGATTGCTCAGAACCACAAATAATTATCTATTAAGATAATTTTCCCTGTATTGCATCGATGGTAATGAGTTATATCTAGATATGCAAAATAAGTCCTTACCAATTCATTGGTATACAATGACTTACAAAGTTGCAAGGCTCGGGGGGAGTTTCCTCCTAGCTATAACTTATACAAACATCATATTGTACTCTTTTTCCTCTATGAGTTTTTCTCACATAGGTTTCTCATAAAAGGTTTTAACGAGGCAATATCAATACAAGAATATATGTCATATCTCCTATTTTTCCCACTGTGGTTTTAAGGGGGTAATCAAGACATAATACATGTCATGTCATATCTTCTGTTTTCTCTACAAGGGTTTTCAAGAAGGTATCAAAGACATCATTATATCCTCCTCGTATTATTCCCATTGGATTTTTGGGGAGGTTGTTCGAATATAATCCATAGATCATACTATTGATCTCCAAACTTGCTTATGAGTTTTCTCCTTTCCAAGGTTTTTCTCAAATAAGTTCGCGATGAGACAATAAACTAAATATGCCGTATCATTTTCTCCTTGTATTTTTCCCATTGGGTTTTAAAGGAGATTTTAATGGCATATCAATATACAATAGGGTTTCTCCTCAATTTTTCCCGCATGGTTTTTTGAGGAGTTTTTTTCCCCACATTTTGGATAAACAATATGGTTTCTCCTCATATTTTTCCTACAAGGTTTTTAGAGGAGTTTTCACCATATTTGGATATTTTTGAGAATGAAGGACATATTTTCAAAATTGAAGAATATATTTTCAAGAATGAAGGACAAGTAATATTAGAAGCGTACATGAAGAAAATTGATCAAGAGGGAGTGTTAGAATAGGATAATTAGTGATCAATTAGCAATTAGTTATGTCATTAGTAAGAGACACCCATTCACGAAGAGGCACCTATTCGGTAGGGGTGTGTCCCTCCAAAAGGACATGTTCATGCCTCTTCCCCATGTATAAATATGTAAACCAACACTTCATTCATTCAATCAATACAATCACAGATTTCATTCTCTCAATCAGTTCTCATTTACATTGATGCATAGATTATTCTCAATAAGCTGCACCCGGCTCGTGGATACACGCCTAGTAGCTTGTCGCTAAGCCTCTAGAGTCATCGTGTCAGCCCCCACTCCCACTGTTCCCTCCGCTTTGCCCTCGTCTTTCGCCGCTCTGTGCGCCCTGCTTTTGCGACCTCTCATCTCTCTTTTTTTTTGCCCAAAGGCGTCGGTCTGGACGGCCCCGTGTATTGAGTGAAGCAATGATGCGTGACTGATTGACCGTGTATGTGTATTATAGTACTCCCTCCGTTCCAAAAAGAATGCAATTCTCGCATCTCGAAGAGTCAAACGATTTCAAGTTTGACTAGATTTATATAAAATAATACTAATATTTATGGTACAAAATAAGTATCATTAGATTACTCATGGAATATATTTTCATACTAAATCTATTTAAAAATATAAATATTAGTAATTTTTTGTATAAATTTGGTCAAATTTAAAATGGTTTGACTTTTCGGGAAGCGTGAGTTGCATTCTTTTTGGACGGAGGGAGTACGAGCCAGAAAGCGCAGTTTGTTTCGGACGCTGTAGCCCGAGGAAGACGACTTAGGAGGATAAGGCTGCGGATCCATGGTGATTCGTGACGAAAAAGAGGTGGAGCGTTGGTGAGATGATAGTTGATTGGTGTGGCTCTCAAGTCTTGACAGGGCATTAGGTGTTTACCCTTTGCAGACACCAAACAAGTCACCGATCCGCGATGGATGCTGGGCTTTACAGTTGAGAGTCGGATGCTGGGCTTTACAGTTGAGAGTCGGTTTTTTTTCTTTTTCTTTTTTAAACACAGTGCCGAACTGCCGACCACTGAATATTGATCGGTTCAGTTCGGTGTTTTTCTTTTTTTGTAACATTAGTTCGTACTGTTAGTATACGGAGGGCAGATAAATCTTCAATGCATTCGATTTTTTGCCGGTTACTGATTTTGGCAACACCTCTGCTCCGATCTCGTTGGGCTTCGCATTGAGGCCCATGAAGGCATGGATTACACCCAGACCCAGCACGCGGCAATCTTTCGTCTCTCGCAAACCCCTGCGCCCACGCGCCACCCCGCGGACCCGCCAGGGCCAGGGCTAGGCCGCCACCGCGGACGCGTCGCGGCGGCGGTGGCGTCGTCAGGGTGCACGGCGCCATACGCCCTTACATGTCCGGACTCCGGAGTCCGGAGATCGGCGGCCGATTGCAACTTTCGACGTGGAAGACCCTTTCTGACGGGACACTCGCGGAGCCGTGGTCGCGGCAGCTACCGTTAGTAGGCGCCAGCTTACCCGAGCATGCACGGCCTGTGAGCGACCTATGTCAAGTACTCGAGTGTCCACAAAGCTGACTCGGTGACCTAAGCAAACTTTGCAAGGGCTGATACGGACGATACTCTGCTTTGCTTTGGAGAGCCGTGGGCCCCCAAGAGGCTTTCCTCTGCACGGGAAAACGGTTCCAAAGACAGAGTGAAACGAGTCACCCATGGTCAGAACACGGTCCGGGCTTGTCCGCTTGCCTTTTTTTTTTCTAGATGGGAGCACTGTGGTATCTGCGACTGGCCTACTCGATGCCGGCCGCTCAGTCAGTTTCTAGACGAGGGCATCGTCGTGATCATCGTCACGTCCTCTCCGCGCGTGCGCATCGTGTGGACAGGCCGACTGGTCCAGGTGCCATGGTCCCACATCCGTCACCGTCGCGTTGAGTCGGCAGCGAGACCGGCGCGATGCGGCGGTGCCTGTTGGGGACTTGACAATGCGTCGACCGTCTGCCCTTTGGTTTGGATTTTAGGCCTTGGTCTTGTTTTAGTTGGTTGAATTTCTGAAAAAAAAAAGTGTATTGAAAAGTGTGTCGCAGAGAGGAGGCACGTTTTCCAATGTGTTATTTTTGGTTGAATTGCAGAAACTTGCATAAACTAAAAAAAGCTCACGTTTAGTTCTTGGAAGTTGGTTGAATTTTCTGTAGAAAAAGTGTATTGGGAAGCGTGTTGTAGAGAGAGATGACACGTTTTTCAATACGTTACTTTTGGTTGAATATTCCAATCGTTTATCTGAACATCTGATGCCTGATGGCATCCGTGATCGGTTCCCCGTCTGCAATATGCAATGCAAAGCAGGGCTAATTTTTTCTCGAATTTGAACGGTTCTTTCTTAGGTGAGACGGATACGTTCTCGATTCCCACATCAATGTATTTCCTTTTATAATTGTTCATGGTTTTGGCCCTTGATAACAATTATATCATCCAGAAGTATTTAAATAGCATTGGAACCTTAAGGTCGTCACGAAATCGTCAGCCAAACTTGAACACAACGGTTAGGGCCTCACCTCTCTTTTAGATTTGACCATCATGTGTTGTTCACGTATCTTTCTAGCACAAAATCTTAAGAAACCATCGTGGAAGATAGAACTGGATGCCACAACAAAGAACACACAAGTTTGGCAAACTGCACCCTTCTGCACGATCGTTTTGCATGTCTCCGTCGTAGCATGTTGTACAAGGAGGAAAACCGTTTTATCCCTTAATGGGACTCCACGTTTTCTGACCAAAACATTTGCAGTTGTGCTCATAGTTTCCTGTATTTTTTACCTCAAAAAAAAGTTTCCTATATTTTTACTGCAAACATTCAAATAGAGCCAACTTTAGAACTTATGAATATAGACAAAACAAGCCCATCTAAATGCACGGATCAACGACTGACAATACCTATTTTTTATGATGTACCGACGTTTATGTGTTTTATTTTTTATTTTTCAAAGTTATGTGTTTATTTTTTTTAAAAAAAAAGGAGTTATGTGCCCAAATAGAATAATGTGCAATATTTTTTTTGAAAAGCAAAATAATGCGGAAGTCGGCGATGGAAACCTCGGCTGCCTTTGGTTCGGCTTCCTACTTTTCTCTCTTGCACGCACCCTGATGCTACAGACGTTTCAAAATTTGACGTCCCAGGAATTGAAAGCCAGCTGTCAACCATAAACCACCAGCTAATGCCTGATTTTGAGTGGAACCATGACCCCTCTCTTTCTTGGATAACCACAAAGGTCATTCTTATTCAAATCAACTTGCTTGTCCAGTGGGTCGATACATTACTTACTATAACAATCAAGATGGATTTAAAAAAAATATCTGGCCTCTTTTCGGCCTCAAGTTGTCTCTCGCTGCACCAGCCATCGATGTCGCACAATACAATTTGCAGAAGCAAATGGTGGAATCCTTAGTTTATTCTAGTAGTGCGTGCCGGTCGTGCACGTGCTAGCTTTTCTTTTTTGTTTTGTTTTTTTAGCTTAGCGCGGCGCCTCTGAATTCTAGACCGCCTACACCAGCTCGTCTGGTTGGTTTTGAAATTCTGGTCTCTGTCTGTTGACCAAATCCTCAGTTTGGCTGCGTATTCTTCCTCCCATGTGAATACTCGATGCGATCCTAATGTGCATTCACAATGGACAGTGCAGGCTTATCCTTTGCTAAGGATATTTTAATACGACCAATTAGCGTTAAAAAATGTACCAATGAAAGGTCCAAATTAAATGGTATTGTTGAATTAGTATATGCAACAACAGTGCTCATGCAATGTTCCAATCAGACAGTGAAGTAGAATCTGCCAATTTGAAAGGAATCGCTTTGAATAATACCACCAAAGAACAAAGAATAATATCCGTTTCTAGAAATGCTGATGCGAATCAGCACCACGACGAGCACCAGCAGCCTCTCAAGGAGAAGCTTCCGATTTCAACCCATCCAATTCCAATGCGCTGACGCACCAATACGACACTCTGATTTCGTAAATTACAAGCTTCTCAGAACACCACACTAATTTTCTCACAAGACTTTTTTCCCCGTATTCTTCGTTTCACTCTAGCAACAATCGAGCGACAAATCCCATGCCAACCAGGGACATCCTGATGGGATGGCACGCATTTCTTGGAGCAGTGCGTTGGATTCTCCTCTTGTTGCTCTGTTCTTGCACTTGGCTCGATTCATCAAGCAGGTAGATCGACTGATACAGTGATACATCGCCACTTAGCTAGCTCACTAGCTGCTGGACCGGACCGGCGGCGAACCACGGGTGGGCTGGGAGGGTCAGCTGGACGGGAGGCTGCGCCGGCGAGGGCGGCACGAGGGCCATGGCCATGTTGGCGGCCGCGGCCTCGCCTCTCTTCCTCCGCTTGGGAGTTCCGGACGAGGAGGAGGATGAAGGGGAAGAGTCGGAGCTCGCAGCTGGCTCCGGCGATGGCCGCTTCTCTCCCACGGCGGGGGTGGTGCCGGTGGCCGCGGCCGCCGCCGCGGCGGCGATCTCGGAGCCGATGCGGAGCGGGAAGTTGAGGAGCGCGCGGGATCCGCGCATGCGGTAGGCGGCGCGGTCGTACGCCACGGCGGCCTCCTCGGCGCTGTCGTACGTGCCGAGCCACACGCGCGCGCCGTTCTTTGCCGGGTCCCGGATCTCGGCGGCGAACTTGCCCCACGGCCGCTGCCTCACCCCGCGGAAGTGCTTCCCCCTGGTCACCGCCGCGGCCTCGTCGCTGCTCCCGGGCGTCGTCGCGGTCGGCGTCTCGGGCACCTCCTCCTCGGGCGACGCAAGGACGCCGCCGAGGCAGGGGCCGTACTCGAAGGGGGAGTCCGGGGACGCCGGGGGCTCGGGCTTGACGGCGGCGAAGGAGCCGTCGGGGAGCCAGCCCCGGGAGAAGGCGTCCCGGAGCGCGCCGAAGACGACCATGTCGTCGGCGTCGTCGGGGCGGAACGGGAGCGACTCGCTCCACTGGTCCGCCACCAGGCTGCCGAAGCTCGTGCTGCGGCAGTACACCGGCCGCGGCGCCGCGCTCGCCACAGCCGCCGCCGCTTGCTCGTCCAGGAGCTGGTGCCGGATGCTGTCCAGCGCCGCCGCCTCGCACGCCGGGCTCAGCAGCATCTTGTTCGGACTGTGATGCTGTCACGTGGTTTTTGGGATTTTTAAGCGTTTGGTTCGAAATTTTGTTTGAGAGGTTGGGCACGGCTGCGGTTTATATAGCGGAGGCTGGAGGAGTGGGGCCCAGCTGTCATTTGTCGTCGCGCTTCTGGGTGAGCTTCGATGAACTTTCGGGCGTTACTGTCACGTGGCTCAATCGTTCTGGAAGCGACAGCAAATTTTGTCCGTGGTCATCCGATTTTTTTAAATAATAAAGGCTGTGGTCATGAACACACCATCCTGATAAAATTTGGATTGTTACATAAAAAATGATAAAATTTGAAGAACAGTTTTTTTTCCCCCATGTTATCAGTAGAGTCAGTATACTATCCGGTACCCGCAAAACTCACGGCTACTTTTGACCTGTCCAGGCCAGGGGCTGCCTAGTCCTTCGTCCACTCGTCCTTCGCTTCACTAGATTTCAGTTAAGGAACTTCTAATTTTTTGAACTTTAAAGTCAAGACATAGTTGTGGTATCAAAACTGAGCTTTGAAATACAAATCTCGAGATTTTTCAGCTAGTTATTTTGAACTCAAAATTTGAGAGCTATGAACTTGGTGATCTCCAAGTTTAGATTTCAAGACTGGACACATTGGATCAGGTCCAATTTAAACCTGGGACTACACTTGAATTCCGAAAAAGATACTGCGAGAACAATCTTTTTGATAGCCTACTCTCTTTCGCCACTGTTGCTCTCTTCTCCCCTCCAAGCTCTTGCAAATGCTCCCTTCGTCATAAATAACTCAACATCTCATATGGGGCTGAAAGGTCCGCGTTACCTTAAAACAAAGAGAAGATAGGCTCGCTTCGTTGCTTCTAAATGAAAAGCGACCTGGTTAAATATCGCAAAAAAAAAGGCATCCGTGCACTCAAAATGTCGCTGTATGAGCACTATTAGCTCCATAATCATGTGCGCGCGCATGCTACTGCGGGCCAGCAAATAGAGATAAGACTGGATAGACTTGGTCATTGCAAAGACCTAAACATGTCCCTGAAATCCGAATCGTGGGTAGCAGTACATTGATCCTAGACCATATTCCCATTTTAAAAAAAAAATAAACAAAAGGATTGGAAGGGGGAAAAATGTTCCCGCCGTTTCACTAGTAGTACAGGTATTGTGTGGAGCTTTATTAATTATATTGCTACAGGTATTGTATGGAGCTTTATTATATTACTAGTATACTATTTTTATATATCTATAATAACTCGTGCTATTAACGGAGAGATGGAGGTCCGCATTGTATCGCACGTGGTGCATTTCACCATGCGATGCGGAGCACATCCTGAGGTTTCTTAAGCCTTGACCTTATCGCCTCGACCAGCCTGCCAACAAAACATGTGCAGCCCGGCATTATTTTCCACGTCGATTTGATCCATGGGTCGTGGAAGAAGAATCGGACGCGACTCACATTGTTCATGCGCTCATGCATGTGGCTTTTGACTCATCAGAGCCGCAGGTCCCTGATGCCGCACCAAACCCCAATCAGGACTCGAGAAAGTAACTTCGTCGTGTACACGAGAAGCGGTAGGAGAGGATAGGAATATAGGATCTTTGGTTCCTGGTGGCTCTTCCGGCGTCAAAGGCCTCCGTCGCCGTGGCCGAGTTCAGATTTGGAGCCAGATGACCGGTGACTGTATCGAATTGTTGGGTCAGGGCCTGTTTAATTCGTGTGAAAGAGTGAAAAGTGTATGCATTGGGTTGTGTGCATAGAGAGAAAAAATGAATTGACACGATTCTCGATGTAGAAAGAGATTGAAAAATGAACACGCCCTCAGTGTGGTGGGATGGGAACAGTGGAACACTGACAGAGGAAACCGCACCGTGGCTTCCCTCTTCTCTTGCCTTGAAAGTTTTTCTTTTTTCTACCGCTCCACGTGCCGCTCGTGGAGTACAGTGATCAGTGTGGAGAGACCTGGAAATGTAGAGTCTGGTGGAAATCTACACCCATCTTCTTCCTCTTGTTCGTTCGGCGAATTTCACTGAGGGGTATTTAAATCTGGTAAAATTGGTGAAAAGTAGGGAAAATTTTTAACACTGAGGGCCTGTTTAGTTCCTCAACAAAAAAATGGCAAAACATCACATCCAACTATTCATCAAAGAGAATCTTTCATGCATGAAGTATTAAACGTGTGTTAATGACAAAACCCATTCTATAACCCCCGGTAACTTTTCGAGACGAATCTAATGAGCCTAATTTGACCATGATTAGACAACGTCGTGCTACAGTAAACAATCTCTAATGATGGATTAATTAGGCTTAATAGATTCGTCTCGTGATTTTCCGTCCAACCGTGTATTTA
>CM014270.1:62001550-62028179 GCA_004135705.1 Alloteropsis semialata
GGCAACTTTCATTCTACCCAACTAAACAGTCCCTGAGAAACATGTCTTGTGAGAAAGGGCACGGTGAAAACTTTTGGTGATTTTTTTTGGTGACTTTGAGAATTTAAACAGGGCTGAGTTCGGGTGCAGGCGTTTCATATCTGACAATCATGCATGTTCATTACTGGCTGCTACTGGTTTTGTCGTGGTGCAGGCATTCAGACATTGATCTCATCTCAGGACTGTTCCATTTTCAGAACCCCCTCGACCAGATGGCCCATGTCGATCTCTTGCAAAGGGGTTGCGGCGGGGCAGGGCTGCGCGGTCTCATCACGGGTGCAATGAACCTGCCCAGCCCTGCCAGGCTGCCACCAAATCCAACCAACCATCGACATTGCTGAGCGGCGACAAGAAGAAAGTTCCTCAGCGACGAGCTGCAGGCCTGCAGCAGCGGGCGTCATTTTCGACCTGAGAAAATTCGGTAAAGTGGCGCGAGACTTTTCGCAATTCCTCACGTGTTCTGCTGACCTGACCATTCAGAATTCAGAGGATGGATAAAATAAACAACAACAATAATATGGTCATGGTCATTGGGATGCGTGGGACCCAAGCCTACGCCGGAGGAGTAAACGAGGTCGAGGCTGTGACTTGCAATTGCAAGCAGCAAGCGTTCCCTCCGCCTTCGTGGCAGTTTCCTTTCCTGACGACGGAGGTGAAGACCTGATCCTGACAGCGAAGGCCGGAATCGGCTGCAATGGTCGCTGTCAGCTTTTGTTCCAGGCTTATTCCACGCCTTTGACGCAACGGCGATCGATGGCGACAAGGTGGTCGTTGAGTGTTGATAAGCTATCTCGATCCGCGATAGGGAGGCCGTGTCAAGTTGCAGGGACTTGCAAGGACTTCGTTCTAGAGAGAAAATGGAGCAAGCGATCCGTCATCCGTGCTGTGTGAACTGTGAACTGGGAAGGAATGTCCGAGCACGCGTAAATTACTAAATTACATAGTGAAGTCTGAAGTGTATCGATGGCACGGTAGTCCCTAAACTTTACAGGGATGTCATCTGAATTCTGGAACTATGAATTAGTCTAACTTTTTAAATCTGCCACACTAGGTCCAGTTCTTCCGATAAGCGTGTAGTATTTTCCTACTTGGCACACTGGCCGTATGCTACATGGCATGCTGGTTGTATGCCGGCGCAGAGCCTGACATGTGGGTTCTACATGTCAGCTCTAATCTCTTATGTGTCGTGCATTCGATACTTCGAGAAATCTGTTGGTGCCCTGAACCCACGGGAGATTTTATCGCGGCCAATGAAGCTGTGCGCCTGTGCCAGGATGTGAGCTGCAGTTCTCGATTCTCGCCGCTCCGGTGACCAAGCGATCAGTTGGTCAAACAAAGCAGGTGAAAATGGGTAAAAAGAAGCATGTACTACATATTTTCAAAGGTTGTTTTAGAAGGAAAAGCGCAAATCTATTCTCCAAATACTAACAACCATATGGTGGTGGGCCAATATCGCAGGCGTAGAGGAGATCCAAATATAATTCTTTGCCTCGGGGAAAAACACTTTCTACACTACTTCCCATTTGGTTTCTTTATAACAGTACCATTTGGTTTGGAAGTTTTCAAACACTGTAAAGACAATTGCATCACTAACGGCGAACAGCTCTACGTGTGGCTGAAAAAAAATTGACCGCGAGGTGGATCCGTAGATGCAGCTCCAAACAGCTGAGCAACACGGTCACCTTAGCACCTGTCCTCAGCAAAGGAAAGATCCTTTCTTGTTGCGTTTGCATGATGCCGGATGTTTAGCCGAAGCGTGGGGTTGGCTGCCATGCAAAAACAAGAAAAAAAAAAGAGAACTGCTCTGATACACCTCTCTTAATTTGTTGCACAGATTTTAAAGCAGCCAATCATTTAATTAATTATTTTTTATTTGTTTTTCCATTTGGATCCTAAATGGGCCAACCCTACTTGTGCCCGGTCCATGCCCGCCCGCCCAAGGATCTATCAGATCCGATTTGCACGGTGATGAATTCTCCATCTCTTCGCATTTCCTTTCAGTCCTTCTCGCTCGTCGCCGATCCGCTCGCCGCCCTCCAGCTTGCCGCCGTCGCGCTCGCCCTCTCGCCCTCCAGCAGTTTCGGTCCCTCTCGCTCGACGCCCCTCCGCTGGCCACCGTCCAGGTCGCCGCTGTCTCGCTCACCCTTGGAGAACTACGATTTGACGAAGTATTTCCATCCTCTGAGCTACTGTCATCACCAGTTCCAATATCAAATAAAAAATCCTCTTCAAATTCGATACTGTCATCACCTGTCGCTGGGATTTCCAGTTGTGGATTGACAATGCCATCCGCAGTGTGCACCTCGACACCGGCGGAGGAGAATGGGACGTTTGCCGTGCATTCAGTGGGTCTTGTTGCCTCATCGGCGTGCGCGAGGGCGGGGGAGGATGGGACGTTTGCCTTGCATTCAGTGGGTCCTGTTGCCTCATCGGCGTCGCGCGCGAGGGCGTCCACGGCGTCTGCGTTGTGGCTGCCTTCCTCACATTCCTCGAACACGGGCAGCAGCTGGCAGCGGGCGTCCATCGGGACGCACTGCAGTAGTGGTGCCGCTGCCTCAGCCGAGGATTCGGGGGACGTTTCCTCGGCGGCGAGCGGGACGGCGGTAAGTGGGAGGGGCAAGTGGGGAGAGTGGCGAGCAGGACCGTGGGGAATGGGACGGCGGGGGATACCACAGGGACGACCGGGAGGTTGGGGCGAGCTCGACGGCGGCAAGCTGGAGGGCGGCGACCGGCGGCGAGCAAGAAGGATCGAATGGAAATGCGAAGAGATGACGAGTTTGACCGGGAGAATTCATCAACGTGCAAACCGGATCTTATGGATCCTTGAGCGGGCGGCATGGGCCGGGCACGGGTAGGGTCGGACCCATTCGGGATCCAAATGAAAAAACAAATAAAAAATAATTAATTAAATGGTTGTCCGCTTTAAGATCTGTGCAACAAATTAAAAGAGGTGTACCGGAGCAGTTCTCAAAAAAAAGATGAGGAAAGGTAGAGAAAAGATCACCAGGAAGCTACAGAACTTCACAACGACTGGTCGACTGGTCGTTCACTCGTTTTTACTTATGACTGTCGAACTATGCAACACAGGAACAAAACTTTACCACTTCCATTCTTTTTTTCCTTTAAGAGAACGTATTTCATTAATAGGAGAAGAAGAGTTACGGCCGCCACCCACCAGGCACCAAAGCACTATGGATGGACAAGAAACATAAACTTAAACTTATTGTACATGGCTCGATTTGCATGACCTAGCGATGTCGCTGGACTGCACTGAACATAATCCGACAATAGGCGATATCCTCCTGAGACCCATGCCCACCGCTCCTCTTGTATCTTCGCCACCAGTTCGCCTGAGCTGCAAGTTTGGCAGTCAAACATTGCGTCCCTCTCTTCCAAATCATCCACTTTCAAATGTGATGAATGTAATTTAATATAATGTAACGGTAAATGACCAGACTCCAAGATGGCAGGCAATCGCCATTGAAAAGAAAGAGGGGAAAATACAGAAGTAATCTCCTCAGGCTACTTTTACTGTATCAATAGCAGAGTGCTCAGAGATCAGATTTGCAGGATAGCAAATTCTAGGCACTAACAGTTCAATAGCTCATCGAAATGTAGCACGTGGTGTTACAAGTTTACTTAGGCAGCACTACCAAACATCAAATAGACATTGTGATTCCTGTATATCCCACAAGGCGATTATTTCCTGATGTATTTTTTTCCGGGTACTCCATTTTAGCTTTGACTGCTCATAGTTCACCAAAAAATCAAGCAAAAATAAGACAGGAACATAGTTTATAACTATTCTAAGCTTGTGGTGTTTCTCTCACCAGTTTTCACAGGTTGAAAGATTCCAACTGATTCTCATGAAGTGATAAGTTTTCTTTTTTTTAAAAAAAAAAGGTACTCCACAAAAGCGTTAATAGAAAACATACCAAATCATTGTGAATAGGTCTTCCGGGGGGAAAGAGCAATTCTGTAGAATACTTGAATTGCAATCGTGCCAGAGACCAATTCTTCAAGCCACTGAGAAGGTCCAGATGCTTCACTTGGGATAAACAATTCCAGTGGAAATGCAAGGACACTGTCACCATACAATATAGGGATAGGAAAACAGAGGGTGGAGAAAATAAGCATGACTGAAACAGATCATGTGAAGCAAGTAAAAATATTAAAATTGTTGTACAGTGATTTGCATACTTTGCACTTCTCACTGCAGATGGGCAGCATATATGTATCAAATAGAATGTAGGTGATAAATCATAATTCTCAGTTTCACACATTGACAGTCTGACCCAAAATTTCTGATCCTGCCCTCAAATAAGCACAGGATCCTAAGTGTGCATTTCTTCTATGGAACTTGTTCATGAATTCTCCTGCCTCACTGAAACGTCCCACTTTAGTAAGCGCACCAACAATTGCCCAATATATATGTTGATTAGTAGCAATGCAGGAACTTGACTCCATTGCAAGAAGAATTTCCTTAGCTTCATCAACTCTTCTTTCATGACATAGAGATTTTATCAGGGTATTGTATGTGTAATTGTCTGGAGCCACACCATATCTTAACATGGCATTGTAAAGTTTGTGAGCTTTATCTATTTTTCCCATCCTGCAAAAACTCAGAATAGGTGCATTGAAGGAATATGCATCTGGAGTAGTGCCATTCATTTTCATTTTATTAAGAAGATCAATGGCCTTGTTAACATCCCCTGCTGAACAAAATGCACGTATGAGAACATTGTAAGCCTGGACATTCGGCCTAACACCCCACTTTGACATCTCATTGAAACAATCGAAGGCATCATCCAGCTGATGAGTGTGACATAGCCCGTCAATAAGGGAGGTAAAAGTAATGATATCTGGCATGAACCCAAGTTCCACAAGCATCTTCAGAACAGCCTTTGCATCATGTACGTTGCCTGATTTCGAATATCCACTTATCAGTGTGTTAAAAGTCACGAGATTAGGAAGGAAACCTGACTCTTGCATCCCTTTGACAATCTCCCTTGCCATTTCCACTTCACCAGCCTTGGAGACGCAATCTATCACCACATTGTAGGATGTCACACTAGATAAGAGCCCATCTGAAAACATTTGACTTAAATACTTCTGTGCCTTTGATATGTCCTTGCAGCTCAGCAAGGATCTGATGATAAGAATATATACATCAAATCCCAGCTTTCCACCTTTCTTGATGAAATCATTTAGCAACTCACATACATAACTGAACTCCAAGTATTTCACAGCACAAGAAATCACAATGCCAAATGTTGTGTTGCCAAGGAGATAACCCCTATTGTTCATCTTTTCCACAAGCTCAACTGCCTCTTCAGCCATGGCATTCTTCGAGAGGCAATACAACAAAGTGTTATAAGCATTTCGATGATTCAGAGTAGGATGACTCTCAAGCCACTTACTCAATATCCTGTATGCCTTGTCTGTACCCAGGGAACGAAACACACCATGAACCAGCGTTCTGTATGTGGCCTCTGTCGGTGCCACACCCTTCTCCTTCATCTTGTCCAACACACTGACTGCATCCTCCGCCCGGCCTGCGTTGCAGAAACCATCGACCAGCATTGTGTAGGTGAAAACATTTGGCCTGATCCCCGCTCCCTCCATCTGCTTTACCAGCCTTAAAGCCTCGTCGATGATCCCACGCTGGCAGACACCATGGACAAGTGTGTTGTACGTGAAACAGTCCGGGCGGCACCCGTCCGCGGGCATCTGCTGGAACCTTAGATATGCGGCGTCGACCGCGCCGGCGCGCACCGAGGCCGCAATCACCGCGTTGTAGATCGTCGTGCTGGGCCGCAGACCCAGGCGCGGCATTTGCACGAACACCTCGTGCGCATAGTGCGCCAGACCGAGCTTGCCCCAGCTCTCCACCAGCGCGCACAGCAATTCCTCAGAGACCACGCACCCACATCCCTTCACCTCTGCGACCAACGCCGCCGAGAGCACCACGGGCCCGCGCCGCCACAGCGCGTCCCCGAGCACACGCCGCACGGACCGGTCCCGCGCAAAGTGCTGACCGAACCGCGACGCCCAGACGTAAAGGCGCACGCAGAGGAGCGGCTCCGCGGCGGCGTGCTGCAGCACGCGGACGACGAAGCGCGGGCCCAGATGCCGGATGGGGGCGGCGAACTCCGAGTTGATCCGCGCGAACCAGTTCCGCTCGGCCAGGAGCGACGCCGCTCGGGCCGGGTCCGCGGCGGCGGAGTCCCCAGCATCCTGGCCGGATTTGGCAGAAAAGTTGGATCTGTGGCGGATTTGGGCGGACAGATCGGTGGGTTTGGGCAAACGCGGGAGAGGATTGGCGAGCAGCCGCCTGATTCTCATCTGCTTCAAAATTGGGTACTGGGGGCGCGAGGAGGCTGTACGTGAACACTGCCTTTTTCTTCTACTTTGTGTGGTCTATCTCCTGGGTTTAGGGGGAAGCCAAATCTAGCGAAGTCAAATTTGAATTCCGCCATAACTTTAACAATAATTTTATCGTCTATTAACGGAAAAATGGCAAAGGGGAAGAAAAAGCCTCAAAGTAAATTTTGCTGCAACAAGTTTTTTGGTTCCCACTTCCCAGTTCTTTTTTGGAAAAAGTCTAAATTACTCCCTCAACTATGGTCAAAAATATAGTTAACCCCTAAACTATATTTTGGTTCAATTTACCCTCCACAACTTTGCCGATTGGTCCAATTTACCTCTTGGTAAGATTTGTCTTTTTTGTTTCTCCACACACGAATAGATTTTGAATTTCAAATTTTGTGGGATGACACGGAACATCGTATAATATGTTAATAAAATATTATATAGTTTTTTACTTAATTTTTTACACTGTTTATGATTGATTTACAATTAGATGTACTTGCCTATTAAAATAGTACCGAAAAATTCATAATGTATTTTTCTAACATAAGTTATGATGGCAGCTGTCACGTCGCAAAATTTGAACTTAAAACTCTATTTGTATGTGGAGATAAAAAAAAGACAAACTCTATTTAGGGAAAAGTTGAACCAATTGACATAGTTTATGGGTTATTTGAACGAAAAAATAGTTTAAGGGGTTATCTAGATTTTGGCTAGAGTTGAGGGGGTAATTTAGTCTTTTTCCTTCTTTTTTCGTAGAGCGAGGTGCCTCTTCAGGGTGACAATGATAGATTTGTCTTAGGGCAGGAAAATGTGAAGGTGTGAATGGAGGACATTATACATAGACTTAGGCTGTTCTGCGTGGGCTGGGCGTATCGCAATAACGTGTAGCTAATGGAGCAATGATACATAGACTCAAGCTGTACTGCGTGGGCTGGGCCGTATCGCAATAACGTGTAGCTACATGTTCAACCCATACATACTTTGCAGACACTGTCTCAAAGCTGTATCCACGTCCGATATGTGTCGGCATGTTTGTTGCTAGCCATAGTTTATCACATTTAACCTTAAACATTTAGATAAGTGTGATAAGATATAAAAAACATAGAAAAAAATTAAAGCCACACTTTACTATGTCTAAAGTGATCTTGCCACTTTTTATCAAGGACAAGTGGAGCCATCAAAATTCTTGCCTACGGTTGGCTAGCAACTAAACACTTGTCAATTTAGTCAAATTTGTCTAAGTTTTGATGTGCTAAACTATGGCTAGGAACCAAACACCTCGTTAAAACGGCAACGACGCCCAGATACGATTTTTAATCTACGAGGTCAGGTTTCAAGGTTGGGGCAGGCCAGTCATCATGTGCTTTTTTTGGCTTGAGGCCTCCCTGAGGTAGATTAGGAAGCGTATAAGGGCTCGCCCGACACGGTAGATCCGGTGGTGGTCTCATCAGGCCAGCTAGGTACGGGTTCCATGCTGGACAAAAGTTGAGTGCTCTAGATGTGTTAGGGAGACTTGCAGAAGCTGCATATGCTTAGAAGAGAGAAAGAGAAGATACCTAGAGAAAGGGGAAAGTGAGACAGCACAAAGTGAAAAAGAGGTATGGCTAGCATTGGGTAGCTAGTAGCCCCAGATTTACCATGTCTATGTGGAGAGAAACTTTTGACTGAAGCCACCAATGTCATATACCTGCGTTGGGCTTGCCCTAACTTGCTCCTAACTGGCTTTTGTTTTACACGGTACTCATGCCCTGTTTTACTTTACCGAAATTTAAAAATGTGGAACAGACTCTCTTCATTCATCCAACGCATGTTCCACCAGTAGCTTGTGATTTCTATCAGATGGAGCAATTGGTACCTCCGCAGACAGCACTGATAGATTGCAAGGCTCCCATTCACATGACATGGACGTAGAATGCGAACGTGGAAGATAAGGCTACTATACACGGTGGAGCTTTGGGTCTGGCCTTAGGAGCACTGGCATTATATTCTTTGGCAACTGTATACTAGCGGGGCGATCTCTCCATGCAAAAGGTGTGACCTGTTTCTAAAAAGAATTAACGAGAACATGTGTCATGTGTGGAGTGGAAGAATGTAATCTATATAAGAGCAAGGGACGTGACAGCAGCAAGACCACAGGATAGGCACACAGCACAAATGCACAATGGTGTTGAGCATGCAGCAACCATTCATTCTGCTGCATCCGACCACCAAACAACCGCCGGCACCAGCGGTGAGCGCCGGATCAGCGAGAGCTTATTTTCCTCGCTCCCGCCGTCGCCCGAGGGAGCTGGAGGTTAAGTCTCGTCCCTCTGACCTCATCTGCACCAAGAACATCATCCAGGACACAAAATTACCAAGGTTAATTATATGTACTGTTATTATTGTTACATCCTGGCTGCAGGGCATTCAACGGCTTTAATTGCATACGTACACAGGGTAATGCATAGAGGTCTTACTTTGATCTTCAGTGCCAACTATATATAGGGCGGGCAAATTTTTCGAGCTGGAGATGATGGCCCGTGACTGCGAGATTGACTCGTACGGGGTTGTCAACAACGCCATATATGCTCGTTACATCGAAATAGGTATGTGTATGCCACACACAGCTCAGGACCAGAGCCGGCCGGCCGGATCTAGGAGCAGCAGATAGTATACTGAAACTGAACTAGAAGCTTGTGTTCTATTTGCTTGCTTTCTCATCTGCAACGTTGATCCGCGTGGTGACCAACACCAGCACGTCAGGAGATGATTGCAAGCCTTGGTGTGTGCGCGGGCTCGATCGCGCGCACAGGCCGTGCAATGGCGCTCTCCGAATTAAACGTCAAGTACTTCGCGCCACTAAAGGTACGGCAAGACGCACTGCACGCTGGTGGCTATCCGTGTTTTACCAATGAATTTGCGACGATTATTTGTGTATATATGTTTTGAACGCATGCTTGATGTATCTTCTTCAGCGCGGCGCCAAGTTCGTGGTCATGGTGTGGGTCGTCGGAATTCAGGGCATCCGGATGTTCATGGAGGGGCGGACCTACGTTGATGACTCAACTTTTTTATGCCAATGTAATTAGCAAATTTTCACCTTGTTGAAGCTTTTAAAATTTGGTTTTTCTTAAGAGTGCCCTCACTCAAAATTTGGTCTAGGTTCCGCCCCTGATGGAGCACGTGATCGCCACGCTGCCGGAGCGTCAGGTACCGTACCACCGCCCACCGGTCATCATCATAATCACGAAGTCACAATGCAAACATCTCATCCTCATGCACGAGAACGTTTATTCATTAATTATAGTACATATGTCATGCAGCTGGTGTTAGAAGCGATGGCCACAGTTGTCTGCCTCAACAAAGACTACCGTCCGACTCGCATGTTCCCGGAGATGGCCAGCCCTGCTGCCCTTCTTTCTCTCATCCTAATTAAACAGGAACAATTGTTTTGCACGAGATAAACCACCACATTACCACACATCGCAACATTCAACGGCCATGATAATATTAATATGGACGAGTGCATCTCGAAGGATTGAACTCATGGGTGGGGACTGGGGACTCTCGCGAGACACCACCAGATCACTACACCAGTCACGTGCGACAGTGAAGGGATATTGTCCATTTATATTAATCTTTATGAATCTCTTATATCTAATATTTAGATAATCTAAAATGAAAACATTATCAACTACAAAGGTGTAGATCTTGCCATGTACTAGGACTTTGGCATTGACAGATTTTCATCTAAGACCATTTGCTAAGTCTGAAAACTTATATAAAATATTTTGGCATCTAAGCAATCTCGGATGAAAAAACATTAACTACAAAGTTTTAGATCTCATAGCACTCTGCAACTTTGATATAAATTTTGTTTTTGTCTTACTTCATGTGGAAAAGTTATTTTTGTGAGGATAGGTTGGTTTTCACCGCCAAGTCGTGGCTTGAGCCGGAAGTGAAATGGCACATGTTATCACAGGCTGTTTATGACCCAACGGTGCTCGGCTATCACCACCAAGTCGTCGGTTATCACAGCCAGTTTTGTTTGACCCAGCGGTGATGTAAAGTCTGAAAAAAAGTTTTATGTAGCAATGAGATACTTCTTAATTATGTTTTTAATACTCATTTATTTCTCTCAAATCATTGGCCCGTGAGGAGCACGGATTATACATAGCGCAAGTGTCAATTGCTCGAGTTCTTGTAAATAGTACTTTGCAATTTATATAAAAAACAATTTCAGGCATCCGCCGCATTGGAGGCTCCACAGCACCGCCATCTTAAGTTCTTAACCGAGACAACTCTAAATTCAAGACAAACATAAAATGTAATGTTCGTTTTGTGGGACATCATCTTAAGTTCTTAACCCAAACAACTCTAAATTCAAGACAAACTTAACATCTAATGTTCGCTTTGCAGAACATCAACATAGACACTCATATGAGCGCACAGATTTACCTCTATGAATACATGCACATAAAACCTATTTTTATGAGCACCTCCGAGAGACTAGGCCGGTTATTCTAATCTTGAGATTGAAGTTACCGCATGCGACTTGCTATCGACGAGTCGCTTACACAGTACAGACAACATTTTGGCTATGTTTGCGTGATATTTGTTAAACCATTTTTATCAAGTTAAAACTCCTTGCTAAGGGCGTGTTTGGCACAGCTCCAACTCCAGAAAATTAGCTCAGCTCCAATAACTCCAAGTTTTTTCATACCAAATACGTCCAGCTCTAGGAACTCCAACTCCGGAAAAAACCTGTAGTTGGGGGCCAACTCCAGGTTTTTCTTGGAGCTCCTCAAGAGGTGCTCCAAAAACTCTGGATACAAACATTCTCATGAAGTTGGGGTAAAATTACCCACCATTGTCACTCATTACACAGTGTACCCGTTCGTGAAAAAAAGAAAAGTCCAAAGTATTACACAGGGTAATGCATAGAGGTCTTACTTTGATCTTCAGTGCCAACTATATATAGGGCGGGCAAATTTTTCGAGCTGGAGATGACGGCCCGTGACTGCGAGATTGACTTGTACGGGGTTGTCAACAACGCCATATATGCTCGTTACATCGAAATAGGTATGCCACACACAGCTCAGGACCAGAGCCGGCCGGATCTAGGAGCAGCAGATAGTATACTGAAACCGAACTAGAAGCTTGTGTTATACTACCTCCGTCTTAAATATATGACACCATTGACTTTTTTCGTTCGTTTGACTATTCGTCTTTTCTATAAATATTTATAAAAACATAAGTCTATGAGTTAAATCCAAAGTATTATTGATATTAGATGTGTTGGTACCCATTTTACTTTATTTAACAAACTAACTAATGAAATATTATTGGTCAAAATTGAAATAAAAAGTCAACAATGTCATATATTTTAGAACAGAGAGAGTATTTGCTTGCTTTCTCATCTGCAACATTGATCTGTGGTAACCAATACCAGCACGTCAGGAGATGCTTGCAAGCTTTGGTGTGTGCGCGGGCTCGATCGCGCACACAAGCCGTGCAATGGCGGTCTCCGAATTAAACGTGAAGTACTTCGCGCCACTAAAGGTACGGTACGGCACGACGCACTGCGGGGCTGTTTGGATCAGAGCCTAGCAGGCAGCTCGTCGGCCATGCAGTGATCGCAGCCCCAGGCGTCTGGCAACGCTGCCCAGGCATCTTTGCCAGGTTCTGAAGCAAACGAGCCCTGTATTCATGATGGCGGCCGGCTATCTTTTTACCAATGAATTTGCGATGATTATTTGTGTATATATATGTTTTGAACGCATGCTTGATGTATCTGCTTCTTCAGCGCGGCGCCAAGTTCGTGGTCATGGTGAGGGTCGTCGGAATCGAGGGCGTCCGGATGCTCATGGAGCACGTGATCGCCACGCTGCCGGAGCGTCAGGTGCCGTGCCACCGCCCACCGGTCATCATAGGCCCCGTTTGATTTTCCAGTGCTAGAACTGTAGCACAACTTTGACCACTAATTAAAGGTATTAAATAAAGGTATTTTACAAAACTAACTCTAGAACTCCTGCACTAGGAACCCTGAAGAATCTAATGAGGCCTTTGACCACATGATTAGAGGATGGTTACTGTAGCATCACTGTAGCCAATCATCGATTAATTAGGCTCATTAGATTCGTCTCGAAAAGTTACGCTCATCCGTGAAGAGGTTTTGCAAATAGACTTCATTTAGTACTCCATGCAAGAAAGATTCCCTTCTAGCATTGCTAGATGCTAGGAAACCGTAATCACGAAGTCACAATGCAAACATCTCATCCTCATGCACGAGAACGTTAATTTATTAATTAAATATAGTACATGTGTCATGCAGCTGGTGTTAGAAGCGATGGCCACCGTTGTGTGCCTCAAGCCCTCAACAAAGACTACCGTCCGACTCGCATGTTCCCGGAGATGGCCAGCCTGCTGCCTGTCGGGGGTAGACCCCCAGGGGTACCCAGCAGGCGGATTGGCCCAACCAGCAAGGGGCGGCCCAATCCGAGTGCAACTGGGCCGGTTTGTCAGACTGGGTGGCCCACCACTCGGGAGGCCCACCAGTCGGGCGAACCGGATGGGCGCGACGGCGCGCGCGGCAAGGGAAGAAGACGGCGTATCCCGCAAGAAGCTCGGAGATCAGGATAAACTAGCCGGAATTATAGGGAAAGATATCTGTAATCGTTATAGGATCGAATCCTTGTAATTCGGGTAGGTTACGATCTCTGGCCGACTTGTAACTCAAGGCAGCCGGACTATATAAGGCGCCTTGAGACCCCCCTCCAGAACACAACCATCCACGAACATCTACGCTACAACCCACGATCATACAACCCTAGGACAGAACCCAACTACGGAGATCCTTCAGGAACTTCATACACAGCAATACAATCGCCGCCAACACAGGACGTAGGGTGTTACGTCATCTCGACGGCCCGAACCTGTTCAATCCTTGCGTCTTGTGTTACCATCGACTTCTGATCCTCGATCTGTCCCTCAACAAATCCACGTAGGCTACCCTGTGTGGACTGCCGGGTCCAAACATCCGACAGTTGGCGCGCCAGGTAGGGGTTGATCGACGAGATCAATCTACAAGCTCGATGGCAGATGAAAAAATTCCATCGGCGGCGGCGCTGCTGGGCATGCCCTTCGTCTCCCTGCTGCATGTCGTCGCGGCTGACTCCGATTTGTCGGATCAATCTACTACGGCGGCAACACCAGCTCCTGAACCAAGGCGGCGGGACCGAGTCCTCGGCGGAGTACCTTGTTGCCCGGCAGTGAAGCAGTCAAGAAGCCTCCTGCGAGCCTGGCCCACCGCCCGTGTCAACGACGTCATCATCGGCCTTCGCCCTACACGACATGCGGGAGGCAAAAAACCCAGATCGCCGGCACTATTATGCGAGCATAACGGATTAGCGTCAACTGCAGCATACAGGGAAGTTTCCTCCCTATATTTTTTTTCTTTCTTCTATATCGTCGATCCAATCTAAGCCCTGCTTTCTACCTTTAGCTTATAAGATTTACTCTAATCTATGATGATTCTTCTAATCATGTTTGCAAGTTCCATGGCGTGTGTAACGCATGCATGGTCTTGCACGGGTGAACTTCCATCGGCAACTCATGCCCTGTCCTGCCGAGTCAACGACATGAGTACTCGTGTGCGTCCAGTCGCCGCTTAAGACGCAAGCAGATCAAGCTATCGGAGGTCTACAGCACACTCACACCAAACAGACTGGCTTACGATGCGCCGACATACTCCACCATGCCGAGTGCCGATTCGTCGACAACCTCATCCACTCGGCCGCGACTACAAGCAAGGACAACATGCCGATTCTTCGACTCAGCACAAATCAAGCTAAGTCATATTTAAATATTTTTTACAATATTTTTCGGTCACCGCGCATCTCCATATACATGTCTCCATGATCATCGCCGACTACCCTTGGTTTGTTCCCGACTGCTTATACAGCCCGAGCGCTACACGAGCAGTCGGGCTACACCCAACGGACGCATATTGCATTTTTCTCCATCGTTTATTTCTTTTTCCACTCTTGTACAAGTCGCTAAAGTACTTGGGAAGCACACGTCTTAATCCGTGAAGCCTCGACTCTTCCGTACGCCTATGTTACTACGCGTGCATGCGGCCCAGCTCCCTGCGCTATGGACTACGGCTATCGGGGATCAGGTGCATAAACGTAACAGGATAACTGCCCGAGGAAATTAATAGACTTAAAGAGTTGGAAGTAGAAATTCTATTACATACAACGCCGAATGTTTTTCTCCAGAATCAGTATTTGCTACACCATATACTACCTATCCTTCATATCTCCATTGCAGGGCACAGGTTTGGATCCCGAGCTTGCCTGTTACGCTCAGGGACTGCACCACTCGGGCATCGCCGCCAGCTGAGTACTTGAGTCAGTCAGTACTCGGGCTGGCGCTACGCTCCACGACGGTCGCTAGCCGAGTGCTTTGTAGCACTCGGGCTGGCGCTACACTCCACGACGGTCGCTAGCCGAGTGCTTTGTAGCACTCGGGCTGGCGCTACACTCCACGACGGTCGCTAGCTGAGTGCTTTTGAGTACTGGGCTGGTGCTACCGCATGACGAGGAAGACGAAGACTACTCGGCGTGCCTCGGACGGCTCGACTCGGCCCTCACGCTCGGGGGCTGGGCGCCGGGGGGACTACTCGGCGTGCCTCCGACGGCTCGACCCGGCCCTCACGCTCGGGGGCTGGCGCCGGGACGACCACTCCGGCATCGCCGCCAGCTGAGTACTCGAGTCAGTCAGAACTCGGGCTGGCGCTACATTCCACGACGGTCGCTAGCCGAGTGCTTTGCAGCACTCGGGCTGGCGCTACACTCCACAAGGATCGTTAGCTGAGTGCTTTTGAGTACTGGGCTGGCGCTACCGCATGACGAGGAAGACGAAGACTACTCGGCGTGCCTCGGACGGCTCGACTCGGCCCTCACGCTCGGGGGCTGGGCGCCGGGGGGACTACTCGGCGTGCCTCCGACGGCTCGACCCGGCCCTCACGCTCGGGGGCTGGCGCCGGGACGACCACTCCGGCATCGCCGCCAGCTGAGTACTCGAGTCAGTCAGAACTCGGGCTGGCGCTACATTCCACGACGGTCGCTAGCCGAGTGCTTTGCAGCACTCGGGCTGGCGCTACACTCCACAAGGATCGTTAGCTGAGTGCTTTTGAGTACTGGGCTGGCGCTACCACATGACGAGGAAGACGAAGACTTGACGGACCCTCGACTCGGCCCTCGCGCTCGGGGGCTGGGCGCCGGGACGACTACTCGGCGTGCACCGGCCCTCACGCTCGGGGGCTGGCGCCGGGACGACCACTCGGCGTGCTCCGGCCCTCACGCTCGGGGGCTGGCGCCGGGACGACCACTCGGCATGCACCGGCCCTCACGCTCGGGGGCTGGCGCCGGGACGACCACTCGGCGTGCTCGGCCCTCACGCTCGGGGGCTGGCGCCGGGACGACCACTCGGCGTACCTCGGATGGTTCGACTCGGCCCTCACGCTCGGGGGCTGGGCGCCGAAATTAACGTTGGATGATCTAGCCAGATGCTCCTTGACTAACCCTTGGACCGATTCCTACGGAATCGCTTCAAGGCTCGGGGGCTACGGCCAACGGACGCACCTCGCGGCGCATCCGTTGATTGTCTGACGACTTCAGAACAAGGCTACTAACCCTTGGACCGATTCCTTCGGAATCGCTTCAAGGCTCGGGGGCTACGTCCAACGGACGCACCTCGCGGCGCATCCGTTGGGTAAACGGCTTTTTTCTCTCCAGTATCACGCGGTTTCGTTTCCAACTGCAGCAGGCTCGACGCTCATCAGACAGCACGACCTCGCCGACTTGTCTCTCGACCACGTACTACTCGGGGGCTTGTCGGGGGTAGACCCCCAGGGGTACCCAGCAGGCGGATTGGCCCAACCAGCAAGGGGCGGCCCAATCCGAGTGCAACTGGGCCGGTTTGTCAGACTGGGTGGCCCACCACTCGGGAGGCCCACCAGTCGGGCGAACCGGATGGGCGCGACGGCGCGCGCGGCAAGGGAAGAAGACGGCGTATCCCGCAAGAAGCTCGGAGATCAGGATAAACTAGCCGGAATTATAGGGAAAGATATCTGTAATCGTTATAGGATCGAATCCTTGTAATTCGGGTAGGTTACGATCTCTGGCCGACTTGTAACTCAAGGCAGCCGGACTATATAAGGCGCCTTGAGACCCCCCTCCAGAACACAACCATCCACGAACATCTACGCTACAACCCACGATCATACAACCCTAGGACAGAACCCAACTACGGAGATCCTTCAGGAACTTCATACACAGCAATACAATCGCCGCCAACACAGGACGTAGGGTGTTACGTCATCTCGACGGCCCGAACCTGTTCAATCCTTGCGTCTTGTGTTACCATCGACTTCTGATCCTCGATCTGTCCCTCAACAAATCAACCACGTAGGCTACCCTGTGTGGACTGCCGGGTCCAAACATCCGACAGTTGGCNCGGCAGGTACGTCGCGTATGCATGTTGCTGATGGTGACAGGTGCAGGCACGGCGGCAGCCCGACCAGTGCCAACGGCATCCCGGCAAGCAGCGGCGTACACCGACGACCTCTCCGGCCAAGCGACCGTGGAGCACCAACCGCGACCAACGTGCAGCGGCCTGGCCACCGACGGCCAGAAGCGCGCGCCCCGCCCAGCGAGCGGCGGCATCCCCGACCAATTACGGAGACCGCGAGCTGCAGCCCCGATCGACCAGGCGCGCAGTGAACGCCTGCCGCCGGCGAGCTGCAACGCTCAGCGACAACGACGACGGCGGAGGTACCGACGGCCGCAGCGACGCCGCCGCCGACCAGCTCGACTATTGCAGGACGAATAACCACTCGGGCGAAGCAACTCCTCGGGTGGATCGCAAACTACTCGGACGAAACTACTCGGGAGCAGAGTCCCTTCTACTTCAGTTCTCGGACCAACAGCCACCCACCAGCCCGTCCTGCCACCCGTGTTCAACGCAAAAATAAAGAGCAGGCGTGGGCAAGCACGCTGAGGCACTGCATGTATGAGTATACATGTGCGTGTGTGCTGCAAGGCCTCTAGACCATGAGTGTTTGATGCCTGCACCTTCGCCTGACAAGCTGCACCGAACGGTGCCGACGGCCTCGACAAGCGGCAACAACGGCCGCGACCCCGCCCAACGGTACCAACGGCCCCGACCGACTCCGACAACGACGGCCCCGAGCGAGTGCAATGACCTCGCCAACGGCAACCGTGACCCCGCCAACGGCGCCAACGGCCCCGGCGACATCGACGGCGACCGTAACCCCGCCAGCGGCGGCGTCAACACCACGGAGCCACGCACCCGCGGCGCAACAGCACTGGACGCCCTCCTCTTTGATCTCACGCAGGGCCGCCGCGGCAAGGCACGCCCCCGAACGAGCGCACGGCAGCACGACCAAGAGAGCTGCAGCGCCGACCGACATAATCACGTTGTCTAACAGCTCGCTAAGCGAGCCATACGCAACCGGCTCCGCCCCGACCAGCGCCCGCTCCACCGACCGCCGGCCCCGACCTCGACTCCGAACGACTCGGCCGCGCCTCCAAAGGAGTGCGCGCCCCGACCTCGACTCCGAACGACTCGGCCGCGCCTCCAAAGGAGTGCGCCGCCCCGACCTCGACTCCGAACGACTCGGCCGCGCCTCCAAAGGAGTGCGCCGCCCCGACCTCGACTCCGAACGACTCGGCCGCGCCTCCAAAGGAGTGCGCCGCCCGACCTCGACTCCAACCGACTCGGCCGCGCCACCCGTGGAGTGTGCTGCCCCGACTCGGATGGCTCGCTCGACTCAGCTTCAACGACGAAACGCTCGAACAGCTAAATTTTACTACGATCCTTCGTATTTCCATGCATTTCCTTTTACAGTCCCGCATGCCTCTTTTGGGTGTCGCTAAAGTACTCGGGTAGCGCTGGCCTCATCCGTGAAACCTCGTCCCGCGTGCCGCCTACACCTAAGCCTCCCCCGATGAGCAGTGTAGTCTGCGGTAAGCCGTCCTCTCCGCGAGCAGTGGTCAGTGGGACTAGAAGCTCGAACGGGATATGCTAACTACCCAAGGAAACACGTAGCCTAATAAAGGCAGGGCGTGCGCAACTTTTCGTTAGTAACGAATAAATCCCGACTCCTCGCTTTACGCAACGCTTTTGCATTACACTGTTTTTTGCAGCTTGGCAAGTTCCGGTATGCTTGCTACGACTCCTACATGCAGGGGTCGGCACCCTTCGTCTCGCCCGGCCTCAGCGCGCGGGGTCAAGTGTCCGCCTGAGGTCGTTTTCCGAAACGCACTCTTCGAACTCTCTAAATAAAGTGGCTCCCGCCGGCCCTAACGACCCCTCGCAGCCCTGCGCTCGGGGGCTGGGCACCGGGACGGACGACTTCGACAGTCGACCTGACAGGTGATTGCGACGGAGGTTCGAAGGCTGGCCCGTCGAAGGGTTCAACAGCCGCCCCCGGGCACCTTGTCGAGCGAGGGGCAGTGAAGGATGGGTCCCAGCGGCCAGTACTCGGGCGCACGAACGCCACGAGCATCCTAAACCGCGTTCGAGTTCTAGTGGTAAGAAAGATCATGGTTTTTCCTCCGACGGAAAGGCAACGAGCCGCCGGGTCCGGCCGAACGGACTTGGTAACTAGATGATCTCACCACTAGGAATTTGAGGTCGATCACAAGCTGATCCGTCGACTCCCCGCCGAAGGGACGTTGGGCCTCACTCGAACCTACCCGTTTGTAGCTCAACGAGAGTCGTGCTTCGGCCTGCGTGGCAAAGTGCGATGCATCTCTTACCCTCCTTCCTATCGCACGGGAAGCATGAGGGAAAAAAACGCAAAAAGACGAAACAAATCCCCGTCCGGACCCAGCTCTCGGGACGCACCCGAGGTCGGAATCGCAAACAGAGCCCAACGCCGTGGTCGCATAATTCGCAGCAAATCACTACACAAACGCCATAAGCCTGCGAGCGAGTATACCACTCGCCCACAAGCTCGGGGGCTACACCCGGCGGGTGCGCTCACGCGCCCCCACCCGAAACTCCACCGCTTTCTCGACATCACGATAATTCAGCCCGCAAGCGAGTCTACGACTCGCTCCCAGACTCGGGGGCTCCTGTCGGATACCAATACTAGGGGTATCCAATGACAGCGAGTTAAGAATTAAAATCCTCGACAACACAGCCGCTCAGATAGACCCCTGCGCAGGGATCGGCAGGTCCGACTCACCCCCGGCGTCTCTATCTAATCTTCCTCCACCCGAACGAATCAGCAGCAACAATCATTTTTTCCCTCTCCCGTACATACACGAATATTATATAGAGGTGCATACTTACGTACATGCATCTGCATGCATGGGTGCATGCGTGTATACGTTTGCCTGCATGCCCACTTTCCTAATCAATGCGTGCATGCCTTTTTGAAGTGAAGGCGTGTCTCTCTCTCTTTATTTTTTAATCATAGCAGCACAGCAAGCTCGTCCGAGGAGTTGCAAGCTCGCCCGAGGAGTTGCATGCTCGCCCGATGAGTTGCAGGCAGCGCCCGACAGGTTGCTCCTTCGCTCGACGAGCTGCCCGTCCTGCCCGGCAAGCTACCGCTTCACCCGACAAGCTGCACCTTCGCCCGACGAGACCCCGATTCGCCCGACGAGATCTCCGTCTCCGACTGGTTCGCTCCTTCGCAACGAAGCAACCTCCGAGAAGACCATAGCACCCGAAGTCAAGCTGCTACACTGTGCCAACCACTCCCTGACGCAACTGGCACCAGCAGGGCATGGCTACAGTACTCGGAAGGACAACGGGCCCCACAGCATGGGCAGGCACTCCTCTTTTTTCCTCTTTTTACCGTGTACTCTCTCTCTCTTTTACCTTTGACTTTACTGGCTCCCCTTGAACTATAAAAGGGAAGGCCAGGCCCCCTGCGAGGGGCATGGACTCTTTTCCTCCTCTCTCCTGGGCCTCTTACGGGAGGCAGGGAGTTTCTTTTCTCTCCAGAGGAGCACTTTCTCTCGACCTTCTTCTTCCTCCAGCCAGTCGCCGCACTGAGCTCGTTCACGCACCAGAGACTTGGGAAGCTCTCTCTCTCGCCCGTTTGTACTCCCCTACTACAAACCAGCGCAAATAACACGAGCAGCACGAACTGGACGTAGGGTGTTACTCCCCGGAGGCCCGAACCAGTATAAATCCTTGTGTCCCCTTTTGCGCAACCGTCCGAGGCCCGACGCGCACTTCACGATTTTATTACCTGCCGGCGGTAAAGAACCCCGACAACACTCATATGAGCGCACAGATTTACCTCTATGAATACATGCACATAAAACCTATTTTTATGAGCACCTCCGAGAGACTAGGCCGGCTATTCTAATCTTGAGATTGAAGTTACCGCATGCGACTTGCTATCGACGAGTCGCTTACACAGTACACAGACAACATTTTGGCTATGTTTGCGTGATATTTGTTAAACCATTTTTATCAAGTTAAAACTCCTTGCTAAGGGCGTGTTTGGCACAGCTCCAACTCCAGGAAATTAGCTCCGCTCCAATAACTCCAAGTTTTTTCATACCAAATACGTCCAGCTCTAGGAACTCCAACTCCGAAAAAAACCTGGAGTTGGGGGCCAACTCCAGGTTTTTCTTGGAGCTCCTCAAGAGGTGCTCCAAAAACTCTGGTTACAAACATTCTCATGAAGTTAGGGTAAAATTACCCATCATTGCGACTCATTACACAGCGTACCCGTTCGTGAAAAAAAGAAAAGTCCGACTCCTTCTCCCTCCGAGCGACTGTTCGCGTCGCCCTCCCCGCGGGTTCGACGGCGCCGAACCCTAGGGCACCGGAGGTCTCGTCCCTGCAGCTGGGCTCCTCCTCCTCCGCCTTGTTGCAGATGGTGTAGATCAGGCAGGCAATGACTCGCGACCGCCAGGAGGAAGAGCAGCACCACGCCCCGACGTTTGGGCAGACGTCAGGGCGCCGCCGGAGTCGTCCTGTTGCCCCGGCAGCAGCTGCTGCCCATCGGGCGCCAAGGGTGGGTCCGGGAGGTCCACGCGGCGTCGGCGTCCTTCTGCCGCGGCAAGGATGGGCTCTGTCGCCTTCTGTCGGTCGCTGTAGATGTAGGCTCGCCGGTGGACTCTTTCTCCGTTGCAAAGATCTAGGCAATTGTTGTACATCGATCGACAAGGAACAAGAACTAGGATAGTACATCGATCTAGTCATAAAATTCATGTCTCGCGCTTGCTCTATCTCGCTGTGCTAGCTTGCTGGTAGTGCCGTGCTCTTAGACTGTTATTTTCTTTCTAATCTCGTGCTCAGACTGCTAGTATATATGCAAATTTGCCATTGCCGATTCTTCTAGAGACCTTCAGAACTTGGTTATTTTCTCATGCTAGTTATTTTTTAGTGCAGCTAGTTTAGCATAAGATAATTCAACACTTGATTGTGTAACCCTTGAGATTAGGGTGAAATTGGCCCCCCTTGACTTCAATCCAAGCTCTGCCACTGACTGTAGCATATCGAGAGAAAATACTGTAGCAGCGGCAAAAACTACTGTAGCATCAACAAAAACAAAACAGGGGTAAAACAGACTATTCCTCTCAAAGCATACCTCTTGCGGAGCTGGAGTCAGCCAATTTGCCAAACATGTACAACAACTCCATATTTTCCTGGAGTTGGTGGAGTGGAGCTGACAAAACCTGGAGTTGTTGGAGCGGAGCTGGATTTCCTAGAATGGAGTTATGCCAAACACGCCCTAAATCATCAAAAATAATAATGTGACATTGAATTTATTACCCGTAAAACTAATGGGCTAACTATCCGATTTGAGAGCAAAATCGGGTGTCCGATGAATAGAAAGGGGGGGCACGAATGGGCTCGGTTGCATAGACTCCAATATCGCCCAGAACTTTGCGCCGCAACGTATTGCGCAGCGGCCTAGCATTCTTGCAATCCCTGAATGTTGATGCGGCAAGAAAAGTCATGGGCTGAACATTCTTAATGAAAGCGGCCCATGGACACTAAAGCCCACAAAAGTCGCATCAAGGAAGACGGTAGAAGCACATGGGCAATAAGGTCTTTTCCTCTCACAAACGGCCTTCTCTCTCCACCTCCGGCGACCTCGCCGCCGCCGCGTCCATGGACCGGTGGACCGGCGTGGTCCACGTTCCTCTCTCCCGAGGCGGGCCACTCTTCCGCGTCGCTGCCTCGCTCGTCCTCTCGCCCGCAAAAACGCTCGCCGTAAGGCCAAATTCCTTTCCCTTTCCTCTTCAGACTCTAGCCTTTCTCGCCTCCACAGCCTGAATTCTCTGATGGCACCAGGTTCCTCGCGCCAACGCAATCCTCTTCACGGGTGACCGCGTCCGTGGCACTGGCGACCCGGCGATCGAGCGGCTTTCGGACGCCGCCCACATCGCTAGGGTTCTCGCTGGGAAGCTCTCCGGGGAGATCAACTCGTGGGTGGTCGACGCCGCATGCTTCGCGGGGCCATTTGCGGTGTACCGAGAACTTGTCCCGTCCGTGGACACCTCTGGCGATCCCAAGGGATATGACCCCACTGGCTTCCCGGCCGCTGCTGGCGTTGCCAACATCCTTGCGCACGGCATTTCTGAGGTGAATTCTGAGAAATTTGCAACCTTAGTTCTGTAGGGTTTTTTTTTTTGGCACAAAGTATCTTCATTACAGTTGCAAAGATAATAAACCGCTACACAGTTTAGCTTTTGAGTTACCATTTATGTGCCATTTTTCCCTTAAAAAGATTTCTGTTACAGCAATCAAAATACATTTTCCATTGCTTGTAGTGAATGTTGTGGTTAAATTACTTAATCAGGAACTGTGGTAAAAAAAAAAAGGTATGTAGCAAATGCAAGTTGTACTACTATTCAAGGCTTTGAACTGCTCTTGTAGCATTTCTGAAAACTAAGTTTGTTTAATATTTATTGGATTTTCTTTTGGGATAAGGAGTCACTCTTTCAGTTCACTTATGGCGGATAGCTGGACATATAAAACTAGTTTGCTTGCTCCTTTGTTCTAAGAGTGTTGACTGACGCCTTGCTTACCCAGTTAATTGTTTAATAACATTAGTAGATGCTCATCTGATTTCCTTGCTGAGATAATGCTTAGGTATTGATGACATACTGCTCTGGTACAGTTTGTACAATCGAATGTTGCTTGGTAAAGTTAATCACTGCCATCTGCAGTGGACAAAGCCTGCCGACCGGTGTAATATTACTGCAATCCATGCACTATATGTTTGGCTTCTTTAGCTCCAAATTCATTTCTTGATCTAAATTTGACTTACATACTGGGGACATTTGCAAAACCCCATCGTTCCAATATTGTTTAATGTTCTTATTACGTTGAAGTATTGTGTGCCTTATGGGGGGTTCTTATTTTTTCTTATGTTCCTGACCTAAACTGAAATATCCTGGTTGTATTTTCTTTCTGAACTAGTCCTCTTGTTGCATTTTTCTTTTTGATGTATCCCTATTTGAATTGTCATTGTGTAACTTTCTTTTTGCAGCCCTGTTAGAGTTCATAAGATAAACCCCTTGCTTTTCCATGTCTCCTCTTTAATCTTTTTCCCACATCCTGCGTGATTAGCAGATACAAAATAAGTTATTGGGGTGCTCAGCAAAGGATTCGGCTGTCAATCAGCATCCTGCAGCATCATTGTCATCGTACTGCCCTCCTAGGACTATCATCCTGGGATTCAGCAAGGGTGGAGTTGTTGTCAACCAGCTTGTGACAGAACTTTCTTGTTGGGCATCAGAATCAATGAAAAACTTGGATGATTCACGACAGAATCCATCTCATTCAGCCCATGATCTCCTGGTTCCTACTTCAACTAGTGATGTGTTACCAAGTATTTCTGAATTCCATTATGTGGATGTTGGCCTGAATTGTGCTGGAGCGTACGTTACTGACCAGGCGGTGATCAAGAAGATAGGAGATTATGTTTTGCATACTGGTCAGAACCTCCGTTTTGTCCTTCATGGTACTCCGAGGCAGTGGTCTGATCCTAACCGGTCATGGATTCGGAAGGAGAAAGACATGATGCTGCAGCTGCTTCAAGATGAGGCTAAGAGGTGTGACAGGAGACTGTTGTTATCTGAAAAGATGTATTTTCAGGGTAGACCTCGCAGTCTACTGATGCATTTTGAGATTTTGGAAGCAATGGATATAAGCTGATATTTGATCCGTACATATTGTAGCCTTAGTTGTCTTGTACAATCAAATCCAGCTGAATACCTCAGATCACATTCTGTTAGTTGTCTTCTTTTCATCACTTGACCCCCTTGTTTTATTCTGCGCCGATTAAAAGATTTCCTGCAAACACTTCCACTATGAGCTCAAGGCTGTCAGGATAACCTGCTGTCTCATTTGCTGATGGGGGACTTGCCGGCCTGCCATTTTCTTTCTGCCATGCAAACGGCGGGACTGGCTTTTGTGTCAATTTTTTACTTTCTATCCATCTGTGAACGAGTCTTTGGTATCTGCTGGCAGCAATGTAGTTGCCGGATATCGCACGACCTCGGTGTTCAGCGGTGACGTTTTGCTGCAACTGAGTCATGGACCCATGGTTGGATCGACACACACTTGTTAGAATTGAATGCAGTTAGTGTCGCGGTATGCAGAGGAATGGTGAATAATCCTTCGTCAAACAAAAGAATCTCACATGACGCGTCAGGCTAGGCTCCGAGTGTGTAGGATAATGCCAGTAGTGGATTTGTTAGTAAAGCAGCAGCACTAGTATAGTACTATAGTGCTGCAAAACTCGGTAGTGATTCCAGCTGCATTCCTCACTGTTCTTGTCTCACTCCGTGGCGAACACCTGAACCAGTCAAAACACATTCTTTCGAACAAGTTGTCAGATACTGCTAGCACGAGGCCTTTCGGTCCGATCCGCAGGCAAATCGCCAATCGGGTTGGTGCCCGCTCGATCTCTCGCATCTTTATATTGGACGTCCAAATCCCAACATGCAGTTCTAGAAATAAGAGACTAGGTAAGTTGGTAACGAAACAAGATTACAAGGAAACTCGGCAATTCTATACTGGATAGGACCCCATCGGCGCAGTTCGCGAACGTGTAAGACGGTCGCGACGGGATCACGGAGCTTGGACGCATGCGAGCACTTGCCTGCAGCTCTAGAATTTCTAGTTTATGCGCGGGACCGTGTCCCCTTGGGCTTGGCCTCATGCGCGCGTTGTCCGAGCAGCGCTGTGGCTCTCCCCGGTCCTCAATGCTGCTGGAAGCGGATCCGCCGCTGTCCCCTTCGTCGCCCCCTCGCTGCGGGACAAAACACGAGTAAGACCGCACGAACGGATCAAATCAAATGCAGGCCGATGCTGAGGGCCTGTTTAGTTGCACCAGAATGCAAAACGTTATGCATTTTGGGTGTGTTGGAGTGCGTGCACAGAGAGAAAAAAATGTATTGGAAAACGTGCAGAATCCAAAATGCTCTCATTTTGCAAAATGGGCAAGGAACTAAACAGGCCCTGATTTGAGTCCAAAAATACGCTTTTTGAGGGTTGCTTCCGTAACCGATCGACCGCCGCCTTGAAACGGTCAGCTCAGACTGTCAGACCCAGAGCCAGATCCAGAGAGATCGATCACTAGCTAGCTTAGCTAGCTCTTTGTTTATTACAATCAGTCAATCACTGGCAGACCAAGATAGGTCGACGATCCAATCTGGTAATGCCGGAATGGTTGCCGTGTCGGAAGCGTGCAGGGGTGTTTGGGTCTCTGAAGCAAGTTGTCAGGACGTTTGGGCATGTTCTAAGCGGACCAATGGAGCCGCTTCCCGCTCCCACCCCTACCCCCACCACCCCGGCGCCGCCGCCGCCGCCACCTCCCCCCTCCCCCAGCCCCACGCCGACGCCTACTCCAGGTCCGGCGGCCTCCTCCCCGGGTCGTCCAGCCCCTGACCGGACCCCTTCCCCCCTCTCCCCGGCGGCGGAACCCTTCTATCCCACATCCATGTCCGGCGGATTCTTACCCCTCCGACGAAGACGACGACAGCGACGAGGGCGACGCCTCCCCCGTGAGACCGCCCCCTCCCCACCCGGCGTCGTCGCTGCCTTCCCCGGCGGAACAACACCCGGCCGGCCGACAGCAAGCTCAGGTACGCTCCATCATCACTCAGGAACAGGGGCCGTCCGGCCACGCCCCAAGCCGGCGGCGGCCTCGCAGGCGCTCCAGGCG